>CP125844.1:13072343-14272343 GCA_030408175.1 Trifolium repens | reverse complement strand
CGGGCAGGATAGGATAAAAAAATAATTTAGCCATTTATTTGATAAAATATATTTTAAAATAAAAAATGAAAATTAATAAAATATTAATAATAAAATAATTTGATAGTAAATTAAAAATAAAATAATTTATAACGTCCCAACTAAAATATCTAGAATATTTAGTTAAGACATAAATAAATGGTTCTGAGTACATAAAATTAACGAGTTTAAACAACTGGATTACAAGAATTTCTTACATCAAAAGATGAACTTAAACGAATACAGCGGATACAAAAAAGATTCTGAGATAAACAGAATAAACTAAAGCAAAGGAAGACTAAAATCGTCTAATGCGATGATCCAAGCTCAGTTCCAATCATCAGCTCCATCCTGGTCCTTGCTCCAGTTAACCTGTCTACCTAAAAAAATTGATTTGGAGTGGGGTGAGACTACTAAGCCTCAGTGAGTCCTACTACCCTCCTAGAGGTGACTACACCGGGGGCACCTAAATCAGTCTTACATACTAGCATATATTTACAACATAATAACGTAATATCAGAAATAAAGGTGTAACACACATAACAATCTCTTATTCATTTTATACACAAGGACACTCTGAGGTGAGCAGGTCTCAGAGGCCTGCCATATCCGTCAACCGATTCGGTCACGGCATGCAGCTCACAATAATATATCCTAATGGATTGTCCCATTGGGAGTCCATAACGCGACATCACAGATCGCTCCTGACTGGCTGATACTAATTCAGTTATCACTACCATAAATTCCCAAAACCCGGGGAGCATACAAACCTAATAATAGTCTAAGTTATGCCCTAACAATTATCTGTGATTAACATTCTGTTCAACATTATATTAATTATATTACTGCAAACTATCTGGCTCCGATGAGGATATAAAACGAGTGTGTGGAGTTTCGTTAGAAAATAGAAAATAGAAAATGTAGGCAGGTTCTGTACAAGCTCGCTGTGGCGAGTCATCAGCTCGCCATGGCGAGATTATAGGTCCTGACCTAAATCAACTCGCTGTGGCGAGCAGAAGCTCGCTACGGCGAGTATCATCAGCCCAAAACCCAGCTCGCCATGAATACTCGCTGACTACTCGCTACGGCGAGTTCATGCAGAAATTACCCTGTTTTGTTAGAATTCATAGTTTTCAAGGAAACACCTACAATCCTCATTTAACCAGTGCAGCAAGATAACATACATAATATTAAAACAGAATGGAGGGAAATTTGGGATTTAATTCCCCTCACACAACAATTCCTAATTTTTCCTAAGTTATCATGCAATTTAGATTAATGGGGAATCTAGCTAAACTAGCCTAAAGAACCCACCTGATACGAAGCTTTATACTGACTCTGCGTGTTCCCTACGACTTTGAGATCAATCTCGGTTGCTTCAAGGAGTCCCCAATAGTGCCTCTAACACCCTAGCATCAAATTTCCACACTTATAGAGCATTTCTACCCTGAGAAACTCGCCGGGCGAGCTCTTACTCGCTACAGCGAGTACACCAGAAATTCAGCACAACTCAGCATCAGATCTCCAACTTCAAAATGCTCTACAGACATCGATTTTAAGGCAAAACCTACGAAGTTTGTACTCAAAACGAAGGGAATTTTGTCAGCTATCCATAGAAAAAGGAATCGTTTCAAACGGAGTTACGAGGAAAGAGTAATTACCGTTTTAGTGAGACTCTGTCCAAGAATACGGGTTTCCACAATTCTTCCAATTAAAGCTCCTACTTTGTACCCATGGCTTCTAAATCCTTCAAAACTCTCATGCAAGGTGAAATGGAGACTTAGGGTTGATTGAAAGGCACGAATTTGAGATGGAGAAAGAGGATTGAGTGATTAAATCAAAAGAGGGAAATTCATGAGTTCATGAAGAGTGAGTTCTTACTTACATTTCTCTAGCAACAAAGACCCATTCCAAAAATGGTGGCAATTACAGAGAGGAGGTGATCATTATGCATCCAAAACCTCTCATTGGAGATGAATAATTTGTAACTAAAAGGGTAGATACAAGGAAAGGGTTTTTCGGCCAAGAGGGAAGGAATTAGCTTGAAGAGGCTTACTTGATTCTATTTCTCATGGGGATTCTAGAACTGGTGTTGCATGTTTCATTCCTTAAGAATCAAAAATTCCCCATTGATGTTGGTTGAAGAGGTTGGCGTGGAAAGAAAAATGAAAGGGGGTGAGGTGCTGATTTTTTTTCTATGCATCAGGGAGTGAGAAAATGAAATGAATTTTGGAATGGTCTTAGGTATATAAATACTATTACAACTTGCCCTTTGTATAATTCCCATTTGGTCCTTCCACTTCACCACCTATTTACTTGTGAAAGTCAATTATTTCTCCACACTAGCTCACATAATTCTCAAATTGTCTCCAATGATACTTCTTTAATTAATAACCTCCTATTAATTAATTTAGGGGTGTTACAATCTACCCTCCTTAAGGGAATTTCGTCCTCGAAATTCAGAATCCTTCATTACACAACAGGGTAGGTTGTTTATGTCTGCATCCAATTCTCCAGTTTATAGCATTCAATTCCTTGGAATAAAACTTTCCTCCCTACAGGTTACTGGTTAAGGGTTCTTCTCACATTCTCAAGGTTACAGTGTTGCGCACTCCGATCCAATGGAATTAGTTCCAGTTTCAACTGAGTTAGAGGGTCAGTATCTGGCCTGGTATTGATATTGTCATATCCAAATTCTCTCAGTTACATTGTCGTTCTCCTTTTGGAACACCACCATCCTTGACATGTTATATGTACTTCTGTATCGCGTGTTGTGTATTTACTCCAGAATCGATCGAAATATAAAACGAGTGGGAAATCGTCTAAACACTACTGATTCTTCTACCAACGAGTTAGACTCACCCGCAGACGAACTTATAGTTATCCGATAAAATCCCACCTACAATCTCTATCCATCCCGTCACGTCACGATGGTCGAGTTGTACATTTAACACGTGGACGCACGTAGGTTCAGATTATTCTCAGGGTTATAGGTCAAACTTGTTTGAAATCCTTCGTTGGTAACTAATGTATGGAGCTTGGCTAGCTGAAAGCATAAGGTCTGAATTTGTGATGCTAAGGCTGGATTGAATGGTTTGGCTTAGAACGGTTGACTGAGTTATCTTAGCAGATCACTAAGGATAGGAAAGAGTTTCTAAATGAGGATGGTATTTTTCCCAGGCGAGTAATTAACACTTATACTAGTTTGTTACTGGCAACTAGACTTGGAATGTTCTGGTCCAGGCGTTCAGGCTTCAGCGCTTGATCTCACGAAATTACAGGAATTGAATTTTTTGGAAGGTTGAAAGGTTCGGGCAGAGACACTCAAGATTAACACACTGATCTTACATGGTTGGAGCACGGAGTTGGTAGGTTGTATCCTCAATACTGCTTTCACTGGTATAACTTAATTCCACTGAACTTGGAACTGGTTCAAACTTAATTCTGAATTTGACAGATAAGGCTAAGAAGGATAGATAACTAACTTTATTGAAGAACAGATTACTGGGTTCGAGTGCACGAAGTTTAACTGATTTGCTGATAAAGAGCCAGGTATGTTTTACCGGGGTGGTTTGAAGTATGTTGCTTGGCAGATCAACCGAACGAGTAAGAAATGAAACTAAAATTATTCTTGTCCTTCTCAAGGATAATTAACTTTCGCAGATAGGTTTTGTTAATAATAACACAACTGGCAAACTAGAACAACACCTAATGTGGTTACTTAAGTGTGACATTATCACTCTCGATGTAATTAACTAGCTTCGAGAAATTTGAAAAGTTTGTATCCGGATTGAATTTAGGTACTGCACTGGTTGTCAAACCACTAAGGCACGAGAAGAATTTGTCCAACTGAGGCGTGGTTAGGGAATACACACGTGCATGGTGTTCCAAGACTTGCGAATATTGAATTGAGCATTGTTCGATTCAATGACTCTGCTGAAATAGGATCTCTAGAGACAAATAGACATTTGAAGATTTATCTTCCATAGGTTTTATACTCATGTTCTACAATTCTAATTCTTCTGTCAGTTCTCTCGAGTCAGGGCAACTATGTTTCCACTCAAAGATTCTCGCTGACAATTCTCACCGGTAGGACGTCTAACTGATCCTAATATCCTCTTAGCTGGGAGGTCTGAATGTATGGAGGTACTGGTTGGCTAACCTGAGTTGAAACTAACTTGTTTGCATGTGTCTGGGTAAGTAATCATGTGTACTAAGAAGATTGGTCTGGGTGGCTGATGTCTCTAGTAAGGACTTCTACTTGTTAATCTAATCGAGTCATGTCTCCTACTGTCTGGCACTAATGTTGTTTCAGTGTTATCAGCTTCTAGTATTAATATCCTAAGCGGTAATAAGACTGGTTGGCATCCGGATAGTGTTAGAATATGACGGTTTAATCCTAATCTTCAGACTGGGTGTCTACTTGGTCTACGATACTGTAGTAATAGCCTAATGATATCTGACTGACAACTCTCAATGTGTGGTTAATAATTCTACTAGTTTATAGCTGTCAGGTCTTAGTGCTTGAATCCGTGTAGTGTGTAGTCAAACTAGTATGGAACTAAATTGTCGATCTTTAAACTATCTAATGACAAGGCAACTACGGTTCGACTCTAGCGTCTGATCATACTAAAGGTAACTCTCAATTGTTATTACTAATCAAAACTTAACCTATAATGGTTCGATGTAATTTCCTGTTTAAGTGACAGACTGTCCTATTTTATTGGCATCTAAAAGTAGTTGCCGCAAGTTTTAACTTAATAGGTTTGCAATTGACAAAATGTTAAGGTAGAGATACTACGATTCCACTATTTTTATCGAGATAATTAACTGGTCAGAAGTGCTGGGTTACTAGTTTATGGATGCTTAATTTACGGTCTCTAATAAACCTATTTAAATGACGGTATTGCTAAGGAAGAATTCAGCTTTGATGTGAGTCAAGGTTATACCTACGTGACAAGATTCTATCTTCGGTTTGGTTTCTAACTATTCGGTGATGATGTTCTAGGGATTTAATTGAAGGCTCTCAGGATGTCATATGGACTCCTATCTGTTGATCTAATTTATGTTTGGGTCTCTAAAGTTTGCTGGATATACTGCTACAGACTGGTGTGGTTGGAATGGAAGTTCCTAACTGTTATACTAGATGTAGTTTGATTCTTAGTAGCGAGGTAGGAATGTTCTCACGAGTTTGAAGGGTAAGAGTAGCCTAATTAAGGACATTCTGAATGGTAACCTAATAAGGTGACTCGAGGAGATATTGAAATGTGCTCTTGTCCTTATTGGGTTCCTCAAATACGGACGGTTCGATTTGAACCTTTACTACGGTGATATCTATCAAATTCACTACGCTGGGTCGCTAAGTCGTAACCGTATATGTGATTGAACTTATATGCTTTCTCGGGTACGGATACGGATTACAAGGATTCTAATTGTCACATGAGTTACGATTAAGCTCATAATAGTTTCACTACACTTATTGGTTTCTAATAGAAGGGTACACTAAGTCCAATTCCTTATTGTCTCCAAATCCTAATATTACCTCCAAATGTGATTCCTTAACAACTCCTATGCTCACAAGGTAGATTGGGATGGTCTATAATAAAACTCAAAGTAAAATGATAAGATAAATAAAGAGGGCTTGAGACTGTTCACCATGTCAAAAATGACTGAATAGAGGACCAGGCTGCAACAAGCAACAGCAGCAGCCTGCTAAGCTCGCTGCAGCGTGTGCTTGCTCGCTAAGCGAGTTAGACAGAGTGTAGAAGGATAATTCTGTGGTTCGCCCAATTCTCTACCTTGCACAGCACTCATATCTCCCAGTCGTATACTAACTTGAATTTAGGATGAGTTTTTGGTTTACTGCCAACTAACATTGGTGTAGATTGGCTCACAGACTTGGCTGAAATTAGGCTCTCGCCAGGATGAGGTACTTATAGGTTCAGAGAGTTTACCTGACACTCGGTGTCAGTTGAATACTGTTGTGCACTACACAATTCAGTATATGGATACAATTGCATTCCTTGCTTGCATAGACAACTTACTCCTGTGGCACCATTTGCCATTGCTCCAACAATTCACTTATAAGGACCTCCTTCGGCGACTGTTCTTCGATTGCAGCTTCGCTACTGATTTACCACTGGAATTTCCAGAGTTCACTTCAGTTCTAAACCATAATACCCTGCCTACCATACACAATACTGAGTTGATCAGGCTCAGCACGCGATGGTTTCAGCGTAAACAGTCCAGATCCAAAGGGTCTGTATTATTAGGAAGAGTTGGGATGACTCGTGGCAAGGTCCGATACTGGATCGACCTGCTCTGATACCAATTATAACGTCCCAACTAAAATATCTAGAATATTTAGTTAAGACATAAATAAATGGTTCTGAGTACATAAAATTAACGAGTTTAAACAACTGGATTACAAGAATTTCTTACATCAAAAGATGAACTTAAACGAATACAGCGGATACAAAAAAGATTCTGAGATAAACAGAATAAACTAAAGCAAAGGAAGACTAAAATCGTCTAATGCGATGATCCAAGCTCAGTTCCAATCATCAGCTCCATCCTGGTCCTTGCTCCAGTTAACCTGTCTACCTAAAAAAATTGATTTGGAGTGGGGTGAGACTACTAAGCCTCAGTGAGTCCTACTACCCTCCTAGAGGTGACTACACCGGGGGCACCTAAATCAGTCTTACATACTAGCATATATTTACAACATAATAACGTAATATCAGAAATAAAGGTGTAACACACATAACAATCTCTTATTCATTTTATACACAAGGACACTCTGAGGTGAGCAGGTCTCAGAGGCCTGCCATATCCGTCAACCGATTCGGTCACGGCATGCAGCTCACAATAATATATCCTAATGGATTGTCCCATTGGGAGTCCATAACGCGACATCACAGATCGCTCTTGACTGGCTGATACTAATTCAGTTATCACTACCATAAATTCCCAAAACCCGGGGAGCATACAAACCTAATAATAGTCTAAGTTATGCCCTAACAATTATCTGTGATTAACATTCTGTTCAACATTATATTAATTATATTACTGCAAACTATCTGGCTCCGATGAGGATATAAAACGAGTGTGTGGAGTTTCGTTAGAAAATAGAAAATAGAAAATGTAGGCAGGTTCTGTACAAGCTCGCTGTGGCGAGTCATCAGCTCGCCATGGCGAGATTATAGGTCCTGACCTAAATCAACTCGCTACGGCGAGTATCATCAGCCCAAAACCCAGCTCGCCATGAATACTCGCTGACTACTCGCTACGGCGAGTTCATGCAGAAATTACCCTGTTTTGTTAGAATTCATAGTTTTCAAGGAAACACCTACAATCCTCATTTAACCAGTGCAGCAAGATAACATACATAATATTAAAACAGAATGGAGGGAAATTTGGGATTTAATTCCCCTCACACAACAATTCCTAATTTTTCCTAAGTTATCATGCAATTTAGATTAATGGGGAATCTAGCTAAACTAGCCTAAAGAACCCACCTGATACGAAGCTTTATACTGACTCTGCGTGTTCCCTACGACTTTGAGATCAATCTCGGTTGCTTCAAGGAGTCCCCAATAGTGCCTCTAACACCCTAGCATCAAATTTCCACACTTATAGAGCATTTCTACCCTGAGAAACTCGCCGGGCGAGCTCTTACTCGCTACAGCGAGTACACCAGAAATTCAGCACAACTCAGCATCAGATCTCCAACTTCAAAATGCTCTACAGACATCGATTTTAAGGCAAAACCTACGAAGTTTGTACTCAAAACGAAGGGAATTTTGTCAGCTATCTATAGAAAAAGGAATCGTTTCAAACGGAGTTACGAGGAAAGAGTAATTACCGTTTTAGTGAGACTCTGTCCAAGAATACGGGTTTCCACAATTCTTCCAATTAAAGCTCCTACTTTGTACCCATGGCTTCTAAATCCTTCAAAACTCTCATGCAAGGTGAAATGGAGACTTAGGGTTGATTGAAAGGCACGAATTTGAGATGGAGAAAGAGGATTGAGTGATTAAATCAAAAGAGGGAAATTCATGAGTTCATGAAGAGTGAGTTCTTACTTACATTTCTCTAGCAACAAAGACCCATTCCAAAAATGGTGGCAATTACAGAGAGGAGGTGATCATTATGCATCCAAAACCTCTCATTGGAGATGAATAATTTGTAACTAAAAGGGTAGATACAAGGAAAGGGTTTTTCGGCCAAGAGGGAAGGAATTAGCTTGAAGAGGCTTACTTGATTCTATTTCTCATGGGGATTCTAGAACTGGTGTTGCATGTTTCATTCCTTAAGAATCAAAAATTCCCCATTGATGTTGGTTGAAGAGGTTGGCGTGGAAAGAAAAATGAAAGGGGGTGAGGTGCTGATTTTTTTTCTATGCATCAGGGAGTGAGAAAATGAAATGAATTTTGGAATGGTCTTAGGTATATAAATACTATTACAACTTGCCCTTTGTATAATTCCCATTTGGTCCTTCCACTTCACCACCTATTTACTTGTGAAAGTCAATTATTTCTCCACACTAGCTCACATAATTCTCAAATTGTCTCCAATGATACTTCTTTAATTAATAACCTCCTATTAATTAATTTAGGGGTGTTACATAATTAATTTTAAAATATATACCGGTTTTTCTCAGAAGGGTAATTTTGTAATTTACATAATTTTAAAAATCAAAATTATACTGTAATTACAATATTTAAAAGTAAAATAATTATTAAGAGATATTAATTTAAATTTAATAACAAATTAAATATACTTCTCTTGCAATAGTAGTTTTATTATTTAAATATAAATATATGATATATTTATTTACCTTATCTAACATATATAATTAAGTTATTTATTTGACCGTGTTCATATAAAAATTTAACATGTTTATTTGCTCATTATTTTATTTAAATTTATATGAAAATATTTAATTGCTTATTTAAATTTTTTATTTATAAAATTCAAAGTATTACAAAATAATTTTTTTAAAATAATTATTTTACAATGTTAATTTTGTAATTAAAATATGATATATATATATATATATATATATATATATAATCATATTATTATGAGCGAGATATATATTAAAAACATTATACGATAGTTACCATGTTTGGTATCCTGTGTGCACCAAACACATGATATGATAACTGAGGATAACTATTATCCTGCTTATATCATATCATATCTTTATCCTGTTTTATATCCTATCCTGACACTATCATATCTTGCGCACCAAACGGGCCTTAACATCCAAAGTAAGCATCCATGATCAGTACATTTTGATGCACATTCTTCTTCTATTGTACTTAGGCATTTCTCTAGTTTGTTTTATTATTTTTACTATTTTATTGTGTTTTTAGATTTAAGTTTATTTTTGCATTTATTTTATTTTCGTATTTAACTTTCAGCACTAGTAGCTATTTAATACATGTTCACTGTGCATATCATAACTTAAGCTCCGGATATCGGATTGAGGCGCGGGAATATGCGTTGGAAAGCTAAGAGACAGAGCTACAAGTTTAATGTTGAGTGGAAGAGCTGTTTCGGACTGCATCAATCCCTAATAATTCGTGGAAAGTAGCAGACTTAATGGCCTAAGTGGAACTTTAATTTTGGCCTTTTGTAATTCTTTCATAACTTTTGGAGTTCAACTTTCCTCCTATTAATTAAACCCAAATCAGAATTGTATGGGCATGCTCTGCAGAACACAGTCTACGAAATTTTAGAAACATAAGAGAAGCTATAATGTTCATGGAGAGCTAATTTCTTAAGAGTTGATCTACTGCAATTACGTTTCCAAACGCTTTGAGGTTTTTATTCTATCAATTCAATTTCGTTTCTCTTTCAATTATATTCTATGAAATTGCATTTGCTTAATCTGTGATTTTGTGGAATGTGTTGATTAAATTCGTATGATTGTATTCCTAATCTTAATTGTTGTTTACGTCGCTTCGTCGGTAAATCGCAATCTATATCGTGTTTGCTTAATTCACGATTGTATTTATCCGTTTGCTTCATTCGGAATATAGGAATTCAATCTGTTTTGTATCTTTTGCGCTTGTCAATTGATATTGAAATCAAATAGAGATCGAAGCCGCTTAGGGAATTGGTAAGATAAAGACCAGTGATTAGCCAGAAACCGAAAGCAGTAGATTGGCTTATTTTCATAATCACTTATAATCATTTATTTTCTCTGTTTTTATAAATTGAATCAAAAACCATAAACCCCCATAATTTACAGTCTTTCATCTGATTCTAATATTGGTAAATCGATCAAGAGTCCTTGTGATACGATACTCGAGTGTCGCTTTCCTAAACTACGTTTAAAACTCGTTTTTGACCCGTGTGCGACAGCGGATCAAATTGGCGCCGTTGCCGGGGACTCTCAATTGATTTTAGCCAATATTAGACTTAGTTTCTGTGCTCTTGCGTTCTGGCCTTGCTTTTCTGTGTCCTCTGGCCTTTACGCGCTCTAATAATCAATTTTTGTAGAAAATCAGTTTTCTGAAAAATTTTCTCTGAATTAAGTGCTTACTGTCATATTTCATCAGTAAAAAATCCCAGTTCTGAATCCCCTATTTTGGGACAAAATAGGTGATAGTAGCCTCAAATTCCCAAATTCATTGTTTTTCTATTTTTTATGAATTATTTACTGTTTTCGTAGTTTCAGAAAATTCCAAACAAATTCTCAAAATTTTTATTTTTCTTAATTAGATTAAATTTCGTGTTTTTATATTTTTCTGAATTTATTTTAATCATATTCCTTCTTTCACTTTGTTTCTGTCTAATAGGGACATTGTTGGCGTTTTTCTCAATTCTGGCTACTAGGTCTGGTCATCATAGTCTTTTTGCTTTTGATCCTGAGATAGAAAGAACGTTGCACACACGCCGTAGAGCAAATCAGGCTAGCACTAGTTCACCACTTGTTGTCGATCCTATTTCTTTGCGCAATTTATTTGATTTTGATTCTGAAGTTGCTTTTGATAACATGGCTGAACAAAGAACACTAAGACAGCTTGCTGCTCCTGATGTGAATTACAATGGTTTATGTATTGAATATGCTGATGTTGCTACTCCATTTGAATTGAAATCTGGTTTGATACACTTGTTGCCAAAGTTTAGTGGTCTTGCAGGTGAGGATCCGCATAAGCATTTGAAAGAATTTCAGGTTGTTTGTTCCACACCATTGAGGCCAGAAGGAATAACAGAAGATCATATCAAGCTCAGAGCCTTTCCATTTTCGCTCCAGGGTGCTGCCAAAGATTGGTTATACTATCTTGAGCCGAATTCTGTCGCAACTTGGAATGATTTGAAGAAAGTCTTTCTAGAGAGATATTTTCCCGCCTCCAGAGCTGCATTAATCAGAAAAGAAATATGTGGTATCAGACAGGGAAATGAATCATTGACTGAATATTGGGAGAGGTTCAAGCAATTGATCTCTAGCTGCCCTCAACACCAGATTACCGAACAGTTGCTTATTCAGTATTTCTATGAGGGATTGCTACCAATGGATAGAAACATTTTGGATGCTGCCAGTGGTGGAGCACTTGTTGATAAAACTCCAGCTGCTGCAAAGGCCTTGATTGAAAATATGTCACTCAACTCTCAACAATTCACAACCAGAAATAATTTTGTGTCCCAAACAAAAGGTGTGAATGAGATTCAGGCTTTCTCTTCCAATAAGGCTCTAGAGACTAGGATTGATGAACTTACTTCTTTGGTGAAACAGTTGGCAGTGAGTAAAGCTCAAACAGCTAAGTTGTGCGGTATTTGTACTTCTACTGAACATCCAACCGATACTTGTCCAATTCTTCAAGATGAGTCAGTGACTGAGTTGCCCCAAGCTTATGCAGCAGCCCTTTATAACCGAGGCAACAATCAGAACAGGTACAACATTCCTGATCTTTCCACAAACAAGTATCATCCCAGTTGGGCAAATCATCCACTTCTGCGGTATGGGAACCCAACAGCGCAACAAAACACGCCACCACCAGCTGCTGCCTCCGGACCATCATTGGAGGATCTCATGAAGCAAATGATTGCAAGCAATACACAATACCAGCAACGAACAGATTCTGCTATGCATAATATGCAGACACAGATTGGACAGCTTGCTACTTCAATGAATGCCATGCAGCAAGCTCAAGGGACAAACCAACTACCTGCCCAAACAGTAGTAAATCCTAATGTCCCTAATCCTAATGTGAGTGTAATTACCTTGAGATCAGGAAAAGTTGCAAAACCAGCCCCTGAAAAAAATAAACAAAATATTGAGGTAACACCTGAACTTGAACCCGAACCCTCTGGTGTGGTTGAATCTGAAAAAGAAAAAGAGAGTGAGTATGTACCACCTGTTGGTGTAAGCCCTAGAGGCCAATGACTTTATTACTTGTATCGAATAAATTATTAATAAATGTATTGTTTCTTTATTAATAATAAAAGGCATTTTCTTTATTATGTTTGTATGTTCAAAATAATGAAGTCCCTAGAATAGAAAGTCTGTTTAATATTAAGTGTGACTTAATCATGAGATTACATTAAACATAAAGACGCTATTCTTAAAGTATCCGTAGTCGAGTTTTATCATGAATTGGGATAATGATAAAACATAGAGACTATTATGAAGATAGACTGATGATCGCATCTCATGGATCATAGGATAAGGAGTTATCAAGTCTTGACATAGGTATAAGAAATATTAGGAGTAATATTTATACCGGATTGACCCGCTATGAGAGTACTACATGCAAAGTTATGCAAAGTGTCATAAGTTACTCTCATGGTGATAATGGTGTAAGCCGCCCTTAGACCTGAAACCACTTTGTACCCTAGATGTGGAGTCAAGTGCTTTGTTACTGATCTAACGTTGTCCGTAACAGGATGACCATAAAGGCAGTTAATGGGTACTTCACAAAGCATGCTGAGGGACAGTAGTGTCCTAGATGGAATTTGCCAATCCTGCATAACAGGATAAATGTCATGGGCCCAATATTGAACTGGACAAAGATGACACCGAGTATGCTTTGTGTTCAATATGGACATAAGGGGCAAAGGGGTAATTGTACACACATATATTATCACTAAGGTTGTGTTATGATCACATGTCAATTTCTCATAACTTGGGTAGCAATGATGTGTTGCTAGATACCGCTCATTGTTTATTATATTAAATAGATGATTTAATATAATTGCCAACGTTATGGAAACCTACAAGGGTCACACACATAAGAACAAGCTAGTGTGAAAATTGGAACACCGTAAGGTACGGTGCACCTCAGAGAAATAAGGAATCATGATAAGGGTATCATGGTAATTAAATAAAGTAATTCATAATTTGTTATGAAATAGAAAGCACTCATGTGTACATAGCACATGGGGGGTGCGTTTCTTAAAAGGTTTATTTAATTAAAAAGGTTTTAGTAAAATTGTGGCCCAATGACAAATGGTTTGCCTTGGTGCCCAAGACAAGTGGTTCTATAAATAGAACACTTGTGAGAAAGAAAATTACTTGATGAAAAATCAGCCTCTAAAACCCTAATCCTTATTTCCCACCTCTCACTAGAAACCTTCATTCTTGGAGCTAGCACTCTCTTGGAGGGATCTTGTTCGTGTGGACTAGTTAGAGGCGTTATACCATTAACGCTCGTGATCAAAGGTGGTGGTGATTAGCACGTGACTTGTTCGTGATTCAAAGCCTAATCTCCAGCTGTTCGTGAAAAGAAAAGAATTCTACAAGAGGTAAAATTCTTAAACCACGATTCATGATCATTCGTAAGGATCCAACGAAGGAAAATTTTAAATTCCGCTGCTTATCTCTTATGTTAAGTTCCTACACCACCAATTCCCTTTCCACAAAGAGTAGCTAAAACAAAGAAGATGGATGAGGGGGACAAAGAGAGAGAGAGAGATTTTGGATGTATTCAAAAAAGTGGCGGTAAACATTCCGCTTCTTGATGTGATCAAGCAGATTCCGAAATATGCAAAGTTTCTGAAAGATTTGTGCACCCGCAAGAGAAGGTTAAAGGGAAATGAGAGAGTTAATTTAGGGCGAAATGTTTCTGCCCTTATTCAGCCTAAGCTTTCACCTGAGCCCTCACCTGAGAGGGCTACGGTTTCAACTCTCAATCAGGCTATGCCATAAAAATGCAAGGATCCAGGAACTTTTGCTATTCCATGTACCATTGGGGATAGTAAATTCGAAAATTGCATGTTAGATTTAGGAGCTTCTATTAATGTTATGCCTACTTCTATTTTTAATAATCTTGATCTTGGTCCCTTGCAGCCTACAGGTCTCACTATTCAGCTAGCAAACAGGAGCAATGCTCGCCCTGTTGGAGTAGCGGAAGATGTTCTTGTTCAGGTTAATGACTTGATTTTTCCTGCAAATTTTTACATTCTTGACATGGCTGGAGAAACAGAATCAAGCAGATCACCAATCATTTTGGGTAGACCATTCATGAAAACAGCAAAGACAAAAATTGATGTTGACGATGGAACCATGTCCATGGAATTTGGTGACATTGTCGCGAAGTTTAACATTTTCGATGCTATGAAACATCCCTCCGAAGAGCACTCAGTTTTTCAAATGGAGTTGCTTTCTGAAATTGTTGATGAATTTAATTTAGACTTGTTCTCTGCTGATCCATCTTTATCTGGTTTTGATGATGATTATTCATGTGATGATTGTACCGACACTAACCTTTGTGTTGCTTGTGCTGAAATTGATGCTTTCTTGTTAGATGACAATTATCCTACAGGTGAAGTTGTTGATGATGTAGTTAAAGCCCTTGACATCACGGCTGCCCCCGCCAAACCATCCATTGAACAACCACCTTCCCTTGAGCTTAAGCCACTCCCTGAAAATCTGAAATATGCTTATTTGGAGTGTGATAAAAAACTCCCGGTTATAATTTCTTCTAACCTTGATTTTGATCAAGAAAATAAGCTTTTGCAGATTTTGAAGAAGCATAAGAAGGCTATTGGGTGGACTTTGGCTGACATTCCAGGTATTAGCCCCTCCATGTGTATGCACAGGAGTTACTTGAGGATGGAGCGAAAACAGTAAGGCAGCCTCAAAGGAGGCTTAATCCTTTGATCCTTGATGTTGTGAAGAAAGAGGTAACTAAACTTTTGCAAGCAGGTATCATATATCCTATCTCTGACAGTAAATGGGTAAGCCCAGTGCAGGTTGTACCTAAGAAATCTGGTCTCACAGTGGTAAAAAATGAAAAGAATGAACTTGTTCCCACTAGAGTTCAGAATAGCTGGAGAGTTTGTATTGATTATAGGAGGTTGAACCAGGCTACTAGAAAGGATCACTTTCCTTTGCCGTTCATTGATCAAATGCTTGAACGGCTAGCTGGTAAATCACATTATTGCTTTCTTGATGGTTTTTCAGGTTACTTTCAGATTCATATTGCACCTAAAGATCAGGACAAAACCACTTTCACATGTCCATTCGGCACATTTGCTTACAGGAGAATGCCATTTGGTCTATGCAATGCTCCTGGCACGTTCCAGCGTTGCATGATTAGTATTTTTTCTGAATTTATTGAAAATTGCATGGAAGTGTTTATGGATGATTTCACTGTTTATGGTTCTTCTTTTGATGCATGTTTGGATAGTTTGAATAGGGTTTTAGAAAGATGCATTGAAACCAACCTTGTTTTAAATTATGAGAAATGTCATTTTATGGTTGAGCAGGGAATTGTTTTGGGTCACATAATTTCAGAAAAAGGAATTTCAGTTGATCCTGCTAAAATTGATGTGATTTCTACACTACCTTACCCATCTTGTATTCGCGAGATTCGTTCTTTTCTTGGCCATGCAGGTTTTTACAGGCGCTTCATTAAAGACTTCAGCAAGATAGCTCTTCTGTTGTCAAATTTGTTAAAAAATGATGTTGCTTTTGATTTTGATGAAAAGTGCAAAAAAGCGTTTGACTTCTTGAAGAAGGCATTAACCTCCGCCCCCATCATCCAGCCCCCTGATTGGACCCTTCCTTTTGAAATCATGTGTGATGCTTCAAACTATGTTGTTGGGGCGGTCCTTGCACAAAGAGTCGACAAGGCTGCCCATGTTATTTATTATGCTTCTAGAACTTTAGATTCTGCACAGTCTAATTATACCACTACTGAAAAGGAACTTTTAGCTATTGTTTTTGCTCTTGACAAATTCAGATCATATTTGCTAGGTTCCAAGGTTATTGTTTTTACTGACCATGCAGCTTTAAAGTATTTGTTAAAGAAGCCAGAAGCAAAGCCGAGGCTGATTCGGTGGATGTTGTTGCTTCAAGAGTTCAATGTCGAGATCAAAGACAAAAGTGGAGCTGAGAATTTAGTGGCCGATCACTTAAGCAGAATAGAGCGTGATGAAGATCCTTCCCCCATTCAGGATAACTTTCCTGACGAGCAGCTTTTACTATTACATGGGGTGACTCCTTGGTTTGCTGATATTGTTAATTATCTTGTTGCTGGTGTTTTTCCTGCAGGTGCATCTAGGACACAAATTCAAAAACTCAAGAGTGATGCAAAATATTATGTTTGGGATGATCCATATCTTTGGAAATTTGGTAGTGATCAGGTAATTAGGAGGTGTGTCCCCGACTATGAGATTGAGTCCATTTTGCATCTTTCTCATGCTTCTCAAGTAGGGGGACACTTTGGTCCTCAAAGGACTGCAAGAAAAATCCTAGACTCAGGTTTCTATTGGCCCACTATTTTCAAAGATGCTTATGAGACTTACCGCACTTGTAAAGAGTGTCAGTTCGCAGGTACAGCCATCACTCGTAAGAGTGAAATGCCTCAGCAACCTATGGTTTTCTGTGAGGTATTTGATGTGTGGGGAATTGACTTTATGGGTCCTTTTCCTGTATCATTTGGTTTTCTCTACATTTTACTTGCTGTTAATTATGTTTCAAAGTGGGTGGAAGCTATCCCCACTAGGACTAATGATTCTAGAGTTGTTGCAGATTTTGTCAGGTCCAATATTTTTTGTAGGTTTGGAATACCTCGAGCTATCATAAGTGACCAAGGCACGCATTTCTGTAACCGCACTATGGAAGCTTTGTTCCGAAAGTATGGAGTTGTGCATAGGGTCTCTACCGCTTATCATCCCCAAACTAATGGGCAAGCTGAGATCTCAAACATGGAAATTAAGCAAATTTTAGAAAAAATGGTGCAGCCAAATAGGAAGGACTGGAGTCGTCGTCTTGAAGACGCACTTTGGGCTCAACGAACAGCCTTCAAGACACCAATTGGAATGTCTCCCTATAGACTTGTGTTTGGTAAGGCATGTCACCTCCCTGTAGAAATTGAACACCGTTCTTATTGGGCGGTCAAAAGTTGTAACATGGAAATGCAGAAGGCAGGTATGGAAAGAAAACTCCAATTACAGCAGCTTGAAGAGCTTAGGCTAGAAGCCTATGAAAGCTCTAGAATTTATAAAGAGAAAACTAAGCACTTTCATGATAAAATGATTTCTAGAAAGGAATTCTCTGTGGGCCAACAGGTTTTATTGTTTAACTCCCGCCTAAAAGTGATGGCTGGGAAACTTCGATCCAAATGGATTGGCCCCTTTGTTGTTACTAATGTCTTTCCTCATGGTGCCGTAGAAATTAAAAGTACAGGTACTAACAAGGTGTTCAAAGTAAACGGACAGCGGCTGAAGCTGTTCCATGAAAGCTCGATGCCTGAAGAAGAAACTGTTGAAGAGCTCTCTTTGGAGAAGTCGTCCTACCCACCAGTAGCTACACCTTAAACCCTCAGGTGTGTTCCTTCCTTTTTCTCACTGTATACTTATTTGTTTTACATTGCGGACAATGTCTGATTTAAGTGTGGGGGGAACATTTTATATTTAGTTGTTTTTAATTTAGTTTTTCTTTCAAATTAAAAAATAAAAAATACAAAAAAAAAATGAAAAATGAAAAAATAAATTAAAAAAAAAAAGTTTTTGGCATGTATGCAACTGTTATGAGTAGTTTCATTATTCTAGGCCTAGAGTGGTATGTCATGATATGGATAACATTTTTGCTTTTGTAGTGTGATAAGGTGACTTGATACTAGATTGTGCATCACTTGTGATAGAACATGAAACTTTGTGAGATTTTGAGCCTCCAACAATTCCTTGTTTCTTGTGTGGTTTCACTCATACTGTTAGTTACTTCTAGAACTTGACTTGACTCTTGAAGCACTTGTTCACATGCATGCATATGAAATGATCTAGGCATTTGTTTCTTTTATAAGCTACTTTTAGCCAAATAAGCCTACCTTGATATTTCATCCCTTTGTTAAGCCCCTTTGAGCCTATTCTTCCCATTCTTTGTTTATAAACTCATTACAAGCCTGAAAGTGAAAAACAATGATATGTCCCAAATCAAGAGGTTGAAAGAGCTTGGATTGTAATTTTGGATACATGTAGGGGGTCTCATTGTGTTTTTAATGTTGATCTGATATGGGGAAGGGAATCATTTTGCTTAAGTTATACCATGTTGTGATGCTCAGTTTGTTTGGCAAGAAAGAAAGAAATAAAAAAGAGAAAAAAGAAAATGAAAAAAAATAAATAGCAAAGAAGAAAAAAAAATCAAAAAAGAAGAAAAATATTCAAAAAAAGAAAAGAAGAGAAAAAGTGTTGTCAAAAGTTGTATTATGGGCAATTTTGATGTGAAGAACTGATTTTGTGGGATTCAATGTCTCAGATTTAATTGCAATATCTTGTTGAGATCTATGATTTGTTGAGCTAAACTGTCTAGTATCCAAATGATTTTCATGCTTCTTTATCCTCTTGATTTTATAGCCTAGTTCTTTAGGTTTATCCCACCTTTGCCTTGGCCCCGTTACAACCCGAATGAAGACCTTTTGATCTTTGCATGCATGTGCTTCATTGTGTGGATGTCCTCCATCTTTGGGGACGGAAGAGACTTGTCAAACCTATGGCAGTGCTAACTTTGATGATGTGCTCTGAGCGTAAACACTGTCCCTGACACTCCATTTTTGAGTGATTGAGTGATTGAGTGCACTTTATACAAATATTCTGTGAGGTTCTATCATTTTTGAAGCACTTTTTAGTCTAAAAGCCACCTTGCTCATTGCACATGTTTTAAGATGTTGTTCATAATTGTTATACTCCTTGAATCTTGGAATGTGTTGATTGCTTGTGACTTTGCATTATGCCTTGTTCTCTTTTTCTTCCATCGTTTTGAAGTCTTTAATCTTGATTTTGCTCAGGAGTGCAAAAGTTCAAGTGTGGGGGAATTTGATCAGTACATTTTGATGCACATTCTTCTTCTATTGTACTTAGGCATTTCTCTAGTTTGTTTTATTATTTTTACTATTTTATTGTGTTTTTAGATTTAAGTTTATTTTTGCATTTATTTTATTTTCGTATTTAACTTTCAGCACTAGTAGCTATTTAATACATGTTCGCTGTGCAGATCATAACTTAAGCTCCGGATATCGGATTGAGGCGCGGGAATATGCGTTGGAAAGCTAAGAGACAGAGCTACAAGTTTAATGTTGAGTGGAAGAGCTGTTTCGGACTGCATCAATCCCTAATAATTCGTGGAAAGTAGCAGACTTAATGGCCTAAGTGGAACTTTAATTTTGGCCTTTTGTAATTCTTTCATAACTTTTGGAGTTCAACTTTCCTCCTATTAATTAAACCCAAATCAGAATTGTATGGGCATGCTCTGCAGAACACAGTCTACGAAATTTTAAAAACATAAGAGAAGCTACAATGTTCATGGAGAGCTAATTTCTTAAGAGTTGATCTACTGCAATTACGTTTCCAAACGCTTTGAGGTTTTTATTCTATCAATTCAATTTCGTTTCTCTTTCAATTATATTCTATGAAATTGCATTTGCTTAATCTGTGATTTTGTGGAATGTGTTGATTAAATTCGTATGATTGTATTCCTAATCTTAATTGTTGTTTACGTCGCTTCGTCGGTAAATCGCAATCTATATCGTGTTTGCTTAATTCACGATTGTATTTATCCGTTTGCTTCATTCGGAATATAGGAATTCAATCTGTTTTGTATCTTTTGCGCTTGTCAATTGATATTGAAATCGAATAGAGATCGAAGCCGCTTAGGGAATTGGTAAGATAAAGACCAGTGATTAGCCGGAAACCGAAAGCAGTAGATTGGCTTATTTTCATAATCACTTATAATCATTTATTTTCTCTGTTTTTATAAATTGAATCAAAAACCATAAACCCCCATAATTTACAGTCTTTCATCTGATTCTAATATTGGTAAATCAATCAAGAGTCCTTGTGATACGATACTCGAGTGTCGCTTTCCTAAACTACGTTTAAAACTCGTTTTTGACCCGTGTGCGACAGCGGATCAATCCACAATGGAGAACTCTATTTTTTTAGTACTTAATTGGACCTCACGTGTACATATCATTCTTTTGTAATTTTTTAATAATAGTACATAATAAACATTCAACCCCTTCAACCCAATAATATCACATTTCATCAGTGACTCTACACAATTATAATTGGGTCCCACAAAATAAAATATGTATAATTGTTTAATGTATAACCGGTACTTATTAGATACTCTTTTGTGTTCTATTCCAATGGAGATACCTATTAATTAGATACCTTAAAAAATAAATACACACCACTGAAGATGGTCTAACATCCAAAATTAAATCCAAAAGGGGCATTAAGCCATTAACATCCAAAATAATAACTAAAAGGCATTAAACCATTAACATCCAAAATAAGATCCAAAAGGCACAAAGCTATTAACATCCAAAATAACAACTAAATTAAACCAAAATAAAGTTCCCATTTTGAGCTCTATCAAGGCTGAGTAGTTGGTTGAGTTCATGTGCATAATCCCAAATTCTTGCATATTCCACAATTTTCTTTGCTTAAGTGCTCTAAAAATTTTAGAGTCATCCACATGAATTCCATATTCCCTTTTTATGTACTCATAAGCTTCTGCATATAAGACAGTTGGTTGAGTTCTTACCTTTTCTATAAGTTTCTTCACAACCCACTTCCTAATTACATGTTTGTTCGTGGGTTTTCTCCCTCAAACATGCTTTGAATGAGATATGTTTTCACTTGATAACTTTTATAAACTTGACTCCAAGAACAAAAAATCTCCCTAGGACATTCAGGCTCCTTACATATTTAGCTCTTGCTCTTGTTTTATCATTCTTCACCCTCTTAATCTCCCTTCCCAAGTGTATGGTGTAGTCCCTTTGTAAGGAATTAATATAGGCTTAATAGGCCCAGAATGCATTAGATAATTAGGTGATTACTCATGCTTTCTAAGAGGATCTAGAAGGGTCTAATTAGATGAGTCATTGGTTAGTTTGTTAAGATTAATCAAGCCTATAAATAAAGGCATGAATGAATGTAATGAAGCAAGCAAAAATGAATGAAGAAATTAGTTATTTTTAGCTTAGTGTAGTTTATTAATAGTTTTTAGCAATTATCTCTTTCATCTATGAACAACTAAAAAGTTGTTCATAACACTTGGTGCTTTCATTGCCATGAATTCTCCTCACTATCATTATCCCTATCACTACATTCATCATCCTACCATCATCAACACTCACACATCGTTGAAACCTCAGGCTTATCACCAACCTACTCACATCATCCCCTCCCACCTCCATGACAATATACGATCCAGTATCCAACAAATTTTCCACTCACAACAAATTTGCCTTCAAACCATGTCCACTTGTATCAATACACTTTCCTCCCTCAATGCAGACCTGTCATCTTTCAACCATTCTTCCACCATTACATCACACTTCACACCTCATGAGATCACCTACAACAACATCCATCCCACGCAACAAAATACCTCTGTCTTGCATAATTCTTTCAACCCCCAACAACTCTTCACGCCACCACCACTCACAATCTTCACTCAACCATACAAATCTCAGGTTACTTCCCAAATTACTCTTCCTCCATACAATTCAATTCACGTCCCAGCTGAGAACCACAATGCAAAGAAACTTGTACCAAATCTCACAATCCATTCTGATCCCGAATCGCCCGTCGTTGTTGAAAAACATGTTTTCATCGCTGAGAATTTCAACGAAGAGGCTCCGTCGAATCTCGTACTAGATTTCACCACCACCTTCTCATCGCCTAAAACAGAGAACCTGCTAAGAAAGGACAACGTCACAGTGAAGGACCAAGGAGAAGATAATCACCGATTATCTCCATCAATTCCTCCGTCACCGTGCGATTCAGATCGCGTTGAATATTCAACTAGTCGGTCATCTATCAGTGTTCCTATGAGTTTGGCTCCGGCGAAACACTGTTTGATCACTACCGTTCGGCCTTCCCCGGAGAAGACGGTTGCGAGCACCGCTGTCATGGTGACACCGCTTCCACACCACTTCTTCATCTTTGATTCCGGCGGTGATGATCGTCGAGTTCGTTCTCTGGCGGCGATTGTTGGTAATGACTTCTGTGCTTTCGACCCTGGCGGCGAAAAACACAATTTTGGTTCTCTGAAACTGATTTCGATCAACAACTATGGTACACAATCTCCTCTGCAAGTGCCATGGGATAGAGGAAAATTGGGTGCGTCTAAATCCATCTTCTCCGTCAAACTCTTCTTCATCAATTGTTTATTTTCATTCACTCTGGCGGCTATTTTGTTTCCGGCAAGGGGTGCCGCTTCTGGTTGGCCGTGGGTACCATGGAGCTCAAAAACACTTATGATTGCAAACATCATAGGTGTTGTAATGCACGTGAAGAAGAGGAGGCAATAAGGGTAAATAGGGAATTGATGTCATTAAAATTCTCTATTGATATAATGGGCCCTTAATACATAGGCCTACTACACTTTCACACTGGACCCTAGCTTCTAAGAAGAAATGGACTTTGGAGCAAGAATTTGGGAATTATGCATAAATATTGTAGTATGAATTTTTATTTTCTTGGCTTTTTATTAAATTCTAGGTTTTACTTTTGATAGATTACACCTTGAGGACAAGGTGATTCTACAAGACCGATGGAATGTAAGGAATTAATATAGGCTTAATAGGCCCAGAATGCATTAGATAATTAGGTGATTGCTCATGCTTTCTAGGAGGATCTAGAAAGGTCTAATTAAATGAGTCATTGATTAGTTTGTTAAGATTAATCAAACCTATAAATAAAGGCATGAATGAATGTAATGAAGCAAGCAAAAATGAATGAAGAAATTAGTTATTTTTAGCTTAGTGTAGTTTATCAATAGTTTTTAGCAATTATCTCTTTCATCTATGAACAACTAAAAAATTGTTCATAACACCCTTAAAGCCGCCTTGAAAGTTGCTAGATTGCCAAACTCCATTCCAACCTGAATGTGCACATTTCCAAATTTTGCAGCTTCATTAAATTGTGGATACACTTTCTTACCGTTGTGATCTTCATCATCTGTTCTAATCAAGCTCTTTATTCTATTTTATTTTGATAAAATACCAATACTTTATATTAATTACTAAATCCATTGCCGTTCAAAAAAAATAATTACTAAATCCATCATCATCATATATATATATATATATATATATATATATAAAATTACCACAACATAGCAAATACACATCTAAAAGTTTAATCACAATATCATTAGCATGTCTACAACCTGATTAACTAAATAAAAGCTTCTTTTTAGCCAAGAGTTGCTTGTCCATGCAAGGGAATGATAAATTTAATTAATTACATTGCATTTTTTTAAAAAAAAAATTAGAAGAGAGATGATAAAATATTATACATCAATTTTTTTAGTTTAATGATATTTATGTTCTTTCATAATTAATCAGATTTCTCTCTAATCACTCAGACAAGAGACAACACATTTCGTTTTAATTTTCTCTTTTCAAATTTTGAGTTTGTTTTTTCTAAATAAATTTTTCATAATATTTTAAACATGCTTTTGAAAAAAATCATTAAAAAAATACAATTTGTCTTCGTAGGGCTAAAACTTAGTCATGATTATTTTTCAATGACTAAACTTTTTAGGTTATCATTTTATAGAAACCCAAAAATATTTAATCGTTCTTCTTATAACCTAAACCAGCGACACTAAAAGAGAATGATACCGAATTGATGGATATCCCACTTTAGTAAAAAAAATAAAACATTTCAATTATCGGGGATGATAATTTGATCCATATCTAGTAGATACCTGCAAAAAAAAAAAACAAAAACCCATAATAGGTATGTCATGTTAAGATCCATATGAAAAACAACAAAATTTTATCCTATACTAATTACTAAATAGAGAAGGAGGAACACAATTAATAGTGTGACATTGTTTTAAAATTTGTATATGAAAAATATAAATATTTAAATAAATCCAGATTGATGTTTTTCATCAACCGAAAAAACTAAATTGTGTCTATATTTATGGTACATTTTTTTTTATCAAACATCGTGGCACTAGTATAAATTTTGTTTTATAGATTTAAAAAAAAATCCATTTTATTTTATTCCTCAAAATTGAAATATACCTTTTTGGCAAAAAAAACCTAAATATTGAGTATTCAATAATATGCTAAAATAGATATTTTCCTTATAAAAAATAAATAAAAAATAGATATTGTTATTTCTATTTCTTTCCTCTCGTTTTTTCATCTATAAATACCCCATCAAGGGAATCACCAAAACCAAGATTTTACAACAACACTTCACCGTAGAAAGAACGATACATCATTGTTCAAATAAATAACTACAGAGCTCCGATCAACGATAACCGCCTCTGTTCCTTCCGATCACGGCTCCGTTCTCGTTTCCGACGAATCAATTCGCGTTCGCAATATAGCCTCAAAGCTACGCAAGGGTTTTGAATTTTGATTTTATTTGCGCACAATATCTTTACTTTCCGTGCCCTAATTGATCGACGAGCGGCGAAGGCGAATTGAGAATCGAGAAAGTCTGAGAAAATTCTGTTAGGGTTCGTTGCTGGCGGTGAACGGAGGAAACCTAATTTGTGAACTTTCTGATTTTTTCTTTTTGATAATTTTATCTTTTTCGGGAACGAAGAGGAAGTTCTAGGGTGAAATAGTGTTAGTGAAGTTTGAATTTGAGGGTTTTTGAGGTCTCTGTTATTGATCGTGCGAAACAGAAAGAACCGGCATAGAAGGTGGGAAAAGAAGAGAGTTTCGGAATTGATTTATTCTGGAATAGTGCGTTGTAACCTTGGCTTAATGAGTTATAGATTTCGGCGTTGAAATTGTGCTATAGGTTTTGTTTGCTTAACAACATGGGATATGATTCGGATAGCGCATCACAAGATGGGAGAGATGAAGGTAACTTTGTTTACTGAAAAATTTAGAATAGCAGTATCAGAAGTGAAAGGAACAAGGAGAAAGTGGAAGTGTATGAATGTTTGATAGCACAGTTAGAATGTTTTTCAGTTTTTTCTTCAAAGTGGGAGTATTTTAGAATAGCTTGAATATGTTTTTTCTTCAAGTAACACCACTAGAAGTTAGAGATGTAATGAAACCCTGTTTTATTCCAATAAATAAATCTGTGCAATGGAACGAACATTTGCTCCTAAAATTTGTGAAAATTATCATTGATCTTTCATGGAGAATGTTATGCTGTTTTTTTCTTTTGCTTTACTGAAGCTGTTTATGAAATTTAAGCTCTAGTTGTATTGTGACTTTAATAATAGATTTAAGGGCTGTTTGGATTGATTTATTTGAGCTTAGATACTGCCATAGGTTTTGTGAGACTGTTTGGAAAAACTTATGAGAACAATTTATGACAATTGTCATAAGTTTGTTTCAGCTTATTTTCATACGTTCTCCAATATAGCTTATGAAAAAATTCGTAGCATATATAAAAACAATTTATCCTTATTTTATCTTTTTCTATGAAAATAGCTTATGTAAGCTTATACATAAGTGCTTATCGCTTATCATGATAAACACGCTTTAAACTGCAAACAAGTTGTTTATCCAAATAGGCCCTTAGTGTTTAAAGTAGGACTGTGTTGATGGGATCATTGTTTATGACTATGTGCTGAAATCTGTAATGCATTTGTCTGCGAGCTCGAAGTGGTGTTCATTTATTTAGCTTAGTATTTTTGTTTGATGAAGTTCATTAACTCGGTACGTTTGATAAATTCGTATTGATAGATGATGAAGAAGAATATGAGGAGTCTGACAAGGGTAATCGTTTTCTCGGGTTCATGTTTGGAAATGTTGATAATTCCGGTGATCTCGATGTTGATTATCTTGATGAGGTAATTTAATGCTGCCTTTGATGTCTTTTTTGAACTTGGTTGTTGAAATGTTTAGAGAACCAAGATTGAGCTGAGGCATGCAGTTATTTTGGGATTAAATTGCTTGTTAGTTTTTAATTGTTTGTTATTTTCCATAATGTCGCATGTACCTCCCAAGTAGTTTCTTGAAATTTCTAAGCAACTGTAGCATCATCATGATTGGTAGTGGAGGGTTTTGAAGTTGCTAAACTTTTATATTAGAAGATTTAAAACCTTTTTTACTGTTTTGAGATATATTGTTTTTGGGAGGACATGTTTTTACTGGAGAGCTGTACTATAACTTTTCTAAAAACAAAAAGGGAGGCAGTGTGGACATATTGGTGCAGTATGGTTGTCTAAACTAAGAAATTGTGAGATTCAACTTTGGAGGATTTGATTTAGTGTGTATAGATTCTTATTTGCTTCAATGGTTATCGTCAAGTGGTTACGTTACAAGTAAAGTTGATCTTTATTAAACAGGTTTAAGACTTTAAGCATCAGAATTTACAGCTTACTTTGGAGTTCGATAAAAGATTGCCTTACATTTGTGTACAATAAGATTGATGTTTATAACTATACTATTAACTACTTTTTATGATGTTGGAATTGGGCATTCCAGATTATCAATTATCCATTGTAGGATCTGTCGGAGGTTTTAGGATAATTGTTTCTTGTAGAATTGTAATGTAATTATTGTGGGATGCACATTTTCTTGTCATGGATCGTTCATGCTTCTTGATTTGTTTATGATAACACGTGATTTGTTTATGATAACGTTTTTTGGTCAAAAACATTAAAATTGGTGCTAAAAGCATATTTTCTTTTAGGATGCAAAGGAGCATCTTTCTGCATTGGCTGACAAGCTGGGTCCATCGCTGACAGATATAGATGTAAGGATATCAAAATATCATTTTTTGTTCTTTTTAAACAGTGCATATTAAATTATCATTATCAAGCTGTAGTGCTGAATCTAGAAATCTAAATGCTATCTGTTGATTTGGTAAACAATTGTTTAATTGTCAATTTTTCCTTGCTGTTTCTCTATCTTCTATTTTGGTGATGATAAGAATATGTGCTGTTTGCAGTTGTCAGGAAAATCACCACGAACACCACATGGCATTGTTGAACAAGGTGAAGTTGTCTGCCAGGAAAAAACTATATCATGCAGTTTTTGATATTCTGTTGGTATCTTTTTGTTCCTTCATTAATTGAGAGTACTACACCTGTGTTTTATTTCTACTCGAATTCCTTCCCACATGAAATATGCTTGGTAGAAAATATCATGTGAAGTAATTATTTTTCTTTCGTTATCAATGATATTTTCTCCTTAATGTCTAATGTGTCCATCCATGGTATTGGGGTATAGAGGAATGTTACCAACACACTCTTTATCTCTATCTATGATTGGTTCTTTTTTTGAAAATTCAACACCTATCACATCAATTGATCATTTCTTAAAATGAGTGTTGACTTTTAAAAAAAATGAATTGATCATAGTATGGTCAAAAGAATTTGTTGCTAACATTCTTCTTCGGGGTTGAGAGTTGACAACTCTTGGTGGTGCACTTCATTTTAGAAATGTTTTATAAAAAAATAACATTTTTGTAAAACTAGGTAGTCATGCCTGATGCTAAGGGGTTAGTAAGGTCTAGTGGTGCAAGTCAATAGAACTAGATTAATAAAACTAGCTGATCTGATGTGTAGTTTTATTGATGACTTGTAGCTTTTGTTCATAAAAATGAACGGGTAATAACTCTTAGAATTGAGAGTTGGGCCTAACTTAACCCTACAACACCGGCTTATAAGATGATGATTGTCTTGCGATGTGGGACTTCTTAACACACCACCTCATGATTAGCACTATTAGGCTTGGTGCGTGGATATAAATGGTGGGTGGCCCGATAGCGGAAACCTGTTTGTTCATGATACAGTTTGTTCATGTTTGTTCAGAGGGACATGTTTGTTCATGATACAGTTTTCTGGTAACTTACTAACTTGGATTATTTTTACCTTAGACTGCGGTGAAAAGGCTGAAGATGCTGTTGATTACGAAGATATTGATGAAGAGTATGATGGTCCGGAGACTGAAACTGCGAATGAAGAGGACTATTTATTGCCAAAAAAGGATTTTTTCGCTGTCAAAGCCTCTTTTGAAGCTTTGGAGCGCAAAACTTCTGTCTTCGACGATGAAGATTATGATGAAGAATCTGACAAGGAACAAGACTTGGTGAATAATGATGCTAAAGTCGATAACATCTCTTTAGCTGGTAATATGTTTTTTATTTGAACTTTTACCTTAAGTTATAGATTTACATGTGTACAGGTCCTGATAAAAGTTTTAGAAATTTTGGTCTTGTTATCCGGCTCTAGTATCTATTTTCTGTGCAGCCTCGCTCAAATATAACGTGGAGACATCTCCCTTGCCGATAATGCTTGAAAACACTTTGAATTTACCTTGTGCATCTCGTTATTCACAAATTATACATAGTTCTCTCTTTCCTTTTCTAAGGGCAGGTTTGGCGATAAATATTACATAATAGATTGTCTGTTTGCATTTTTTCATCGGTGGTGTGATTGTTTAATCACACTGGAAGATAGATTAATTAAATAAGCCCACCTGTTGGTCACTTTCTTCCTTCTGAGAAAAAATATCATTGAAAAGATACATATGTTTTATACTGTATTTTTGAAATAAAAACCTTAGGGGCCGTTCAGGGTGGTTGCAACTTGCAAGTTTTTGGTTTTAAAAGTTAAATTTGAAAACAAAACTTGCTTGGGTAAAAGTGTAAAACAAGGTTGAATTGATTTTTTTACTTAGTTTGAAAACAATTTTCACTTAAATCTCAACCATAAAAATAGGTTTTATAATTCCTTTCTTTGTTTTAACGCTATTACGTCACCGCTAGTGGTTGCCGCCGATCACTACTTTGACCACCACTGATTATGACTGTACTGCCAAGTGCCAACCGCCACTTCAATTACCAACACTCCGTTCACCTCCAATCCCCAATCTGACCACTATTTTGTCCACCGCTGATCCCCAATCTGACTACTAGCAACCACCACTCCAACCACCGCTGATCACCAACAATCTGCACTAGCCGTCTGTTGACAACCACCACTTTCAACCACTATCATGGAAATTATTAATAAATAAAAACATTATATATTTGTAATATTTATTTTGATGTTTGGCATTTGAAAGTTTCAAAACTCATCAGGTTTTGGATTTTGAAAATTTTCAAACCTCAAATTGGTTTTTGCTTTTAAAAATTTCAAAACATAAAATCATAAACCACCCTGAGTGGGGCCTCTGAAACTCTTAGAATTGAGTTTATGGGCCTAACTCATCCTTACAAAACCGGCTCTTAAGGAGAGGATCGCCTTATAATCATGCCTTCTCGCAAGAGATTTGAGACTTCTTAACACACCCCTTCACGCCCAGCACTATTAGGCTTGGTGCGTGGATATAAATGGTGGGTGGCCCAACGGATCTTGGAGAGACTCTGATGCCATCTTAGAATTGAGTTTTTGGGCCTAACTTATCCTTACAAAACCGGTTTGTAAGGAGAGGATTGCCTTTTACTTATAAACACATAATCAGGCCTTCTCGCAAGAGATGTGAGACTTCTTAACAGAAATAGTTCTTTTAGTATTCTTCTCATTGGCTAAAATTAACAGCTTTTGAAATTTCTATGAAAAGCTGTATCATGGAATATAATTTTCTTCTTTTAAGCTAAACAAAGGGAGCATATGTTGAATTCAAATTTGTATGCAAAGTTAGTGGTTTCGTATGCTTGTAAGCTGATTGACTGAAAATCAGTTAATTGATTACATTACAAATTGTCATATAGTAAATTTAATCATATTGTGATATATAACATGAAATCAATCAAGTTTGAACCTGAGTTCTTCCTTGAATACTCAACCTGAATTTGAGGGGGTAGCTGTGTGTTTGAGCTATGTTATAATACCCAAGTGTTTGGCTGAATTCAGCTCAATGCATCATCTAATAATAATGTGAGGGTTGAAGCATGTAATCTTAGGGAAGGAAGTGAATTTCACTCTGTAGCCTTGCAGTTTATCAATGTTAGTTTTTCTCTTTCAGTAGAGCACGAGGAGAGCTTTGTAGATGCAACTAAAGGAGGGAGTGCTCTTGAGCATGATTTACAAGTTGTCTCACTGCAGACTGAAGAATTGCACAATAATGTACAAACACCTGAGGTCAGTTTTTGCTTGTTTTGCTGCCTGCTAAATGTTTTTTTCCCTTTCTTTCTAGCCTTTTTTGGTGTTTATTGTGCTGCAATAGGGGCTGTGACAGTGAATAACTCACATTCTATTGTGTGCTATTGGAAATGAATGATATTTAAGTTTTGTATTTTTCTCATGGTTTCATGAATATAAATACCGGGTTGAAGCTGTTACAGTATATGACCTCCAAATTCTCTAACAAATACGTAGTTTTTCATAATTTGTGGCTTTTTCCATGCAAATGGGTCAAATGGGTGAAATCGTCTGAAAATCCATGCAAATGAGGATTCTAAAAGGAAGAAGAAATAAAATGCAAAAATAAAGATCCAGAGATGCAGTAGTGTGGCTGTGAGTTGCAGTCTTGAAGTAGAGGAGAGAAGAGGACATTTCAGTTTTATGGAGAAGAGAGCAATTCAGTTTTATGGTTTGGGATTTCACGTAATAAGCCCAATGATGACCGTATTCTTTTGATGAATTAGTTAGCATGACTCGCACTCTCATTGAATTTGTGGGTTGCAGTCTTGAAGTAGGAGAGAGGAGGACATTTCAGTTATATGATTTTAATGGTTTTATGGAGAAGAGAGCAATTCAGTTTTATGGTTTAGGATTTCACGTAATAAGCCCAATGATGACCGTATTCTTTTGGTGAATTAGTTAGCATGACTTGCACCCTCATCAAATTTGTGTCATTGGTAATTCAATATAAAAGTTGAGTGTCTTGAGCTCCTTTACTCACATGTTAATGATTCCAATCCTTGTGAATGCAGCTTTCATCATTCATAAATAAACTATGTAAAAATTTTATTTTGATAAAGTTTTGGGGAAATATAACTTTCCCTGCCTACCCACAAAATCTACATATAATATTGAATTGCAAGTTGTTTTCGGTACAAAAAATCTGATTAAAATAGACACTAAATTCAAGGCGATAATTCTTTTGTGGGGTGGGTGAGGGGGAATGTTTGGGAGATAAAACCATTTGTGTTCATGTACCCATCAACTTAAGTTTTTGGAGAGTTTGTGCTGTGAATGTTTTTTTTTTGTTTTGGGTGGGGGAAAGAGTAAAGGGATTACTGTCCAATGGGACCCACTAACTTCATGATTAGTATGACTGTGTCTTTATGCTAGTAATTTTAGTTTCGTACTGGTGTGATACCCTGCTAAAGGCCAATCCAACTTCATGATTGCACACTGACGTTTTTTCTAACATGGTAATTTTTGTTGACAAGATTATAAAATTATCACAGTTGACTTTTTATTAACATGTTAATGTCTTAATTAATGAAATGAACAGGAAGAACTTGAACAGGAAGGACCTGAAGTTTTAAGGTCTATGGCTACACCATTACCTGTATTGTACGTGGACGATGGAAAAGCAGTTTTGCGCTTCTCTGAAATTTTTGGTATTCAGGAACCTCCCCGAAAGGGAGAAAAGAAAGAGCGTCGGCATTCCACTCCTAGAGGTATATATATACTTAGAGAAAGCATGTTTACCTGAATTCTATTTGCAAATGTTAGAATCTGTTGAAAATTTCCGAGAGGTATGACTTAAGTAGTTTTCACTATTTGTATTGTTTATGAATAATTTAATTTATAACTGATTGGTGAGATTTGAATGACAAAATGAGATGCTCTCTTTATGCGGTGTATTGCAATATGGCTTCCGTCCTAATTGGCTGTTTTTTTTTTCAATTGTATTTCCAGATAGATACAAGTCTTTGGATTTATCTGATGATATTGTAGAAGAGGATGAAGAGGAGTTCCTTAAAAGCTTCTCTCAAAGTCTCACACTTAGTAAACAGGTTTGTGTAGTCCATACCGATGCATCAGAAAACAATAACGTTGACTTGGAATTTCCAAAATTTGGATTTCTTCACGGAGATGCCTCACTTACTGTTAAAGATGACCGGCAACCAAAGGACTCTTGTCTTGGTGGTGAACCAATGAAAGGGGATTTTGCAGATGATTTTTCATGGAAAGACCATCCCCTCATGTTAGCCAATTTTTATCCTCTTGATCAGCGAGATTGGGAAGATGAAATCCTTTGGGGCAACTCTCCTGTTGCAAGCGATAATGATAATAATGTTGAGAGCTGTGAAATTTCTGGACCTGAATTGAGAGCTTCTGGCGGTGGTGAAACAGAAATTGTAATTGGGATACAGAATAGTCAGTCAGATCCCCATAAGATAGTCGAGGAGAAAGATCATAATGTATTCACATGCTACTCTCCTGTTTCGTTGGGTCCCTTTGGCTCAAGGGATTCTAATGGGGCTGAAACTAATTCAATATCAGAAAGTCTATTTCATCCCCAGCTTCTGAGGCTAGAAGTGGACAGTTCTCATATTGCAGATGGAAGAGGTGCGGATATGTCTGGGAGGCATAATCAAAGTGGTCAAGTAAAGCGATTGACCATGGTTATGTCACAAAACAGAGACCTCATGGATGATTCGTGGATAGACAAGATAATGTGGGAGGATCTTGAAAGACCTAAGATGAAACCAAAGCTTATATTTGATCTTCAGGATAATCAAATGCACTTTGAGGTCTTGGATAGCAAGGACAGTACTCATCTTCGCCTTCATGCCGGGGCTATGATTTTAAGTCGCTCTTTGAAATCAATTAGTTTGGATTCTTCTGAGCTACCGGGTCATGGAGGTAATTTTGGATGGAGATATGTTGCTAATGACAAACACTATTCAAATCGGAAAACTTCTCAGCAACTGAAATCAAACTCAAAAAAACGCTCAGCTCATGGTGTCAAAATTTTTCACTCGCAACCTGCACTGAAACTGCAGACCATGAAATTGAAGTTGAGCAAGTAAGAATTTTTTATTTGAGGGATGGGGTCTTGGTAGTATAATTTTTTGTCTGTTGGATGTTTTACCTGGATTTGAGATGTTCCTTACTTAGTTTGTACATTATGTTTTTAAAATCAAGTTTTCTGCTAAATCTTAGATACAAGCTTGTTTGATGTTTGTCTGGTTACTTGATATTTGATACTCACTATGGTACCTTCTTCCTAAGGTTTTGGGCTTTCTATTTTTCTTGGTTTTTATTAGCCCCATTCTTGAATAACATAACTTGCGTCCATAGTTTTTCTCAAGTCAGGTGCAAATGGAAGTGTTTTTTTTTTTCATCAATTGTGTTGGTATGGGTAGCCTTAGTTTGTACAGAGATGTCTTATATTTTATATAGTTGCTCCCGCCATCCCTTTTCATACGCACTCATTGCATATTTCACATATATTAAGAAAAGTTGGTTGTGTAATAGATGTTTTTAATATTGACTTTTTGTAAGACAAATTAGCAGTATTAATTAGGGTTATGTTTTGAGAAAAAACAATAGACGACCTAATAATTTGAAAGAGTGATTATATTTAGGTATTACTTTTTTACTCCAAAGGGTGCATATAAATAAGGACAGGGGGAGTACTATCCCTGCGTATGAAACATCAAAATGAAAGATATTTTTACAGCCAATTCTATGATCATCATTGTATGTAAAATCTGTCACATTCCACAGCATGCCCATAATCAGCTCACCAATACGCTAGTCGTTAGCCCATTCTTTTATCAGTCAGTTGGCTTTATAAATATTAATATTGGATTTTCTTATGCCGCTTATCAAGTTCCTGTGAAACCTTAATTTATTTGCATGTGTATGGTCTATGCTTTTTCTTTGTCCTTTACTATCTGTTTTTCATATGTGCATTGTAGATATTTCATGTCTTTATATTCTTACTAACTCTTGCGCAGTAAAGATATTGCAAATTTTCACCGGCCTAGAGCACTATGGTATCCCCATGACAACGAGGTGGTTGTTAAACAACAAGGGAAATTACCAACACAAGGATCCATGAAAGTTATTATGAAAAGCTTGGGTGGCAAAGGGTGTAAACTGCATGTTGGTGCTGAAGAAACTCTCTCTTCTGTTAAAGCAAAAGCTTCCAAAAAGCTAGGTTGTCAATTTTTCATTTTTCTGTAGTAAATTTTTTTATTTCAATAATAAAATATATAAGCTGCCATTTTTGTTCTGTTCCATATTTTTTTGTTTTCCGTGTCTTTTGGGTCTTGTTCTTCTCTTTAGTTATACTTAAGCCTCTTGTTCATGTGACTGACCAGGGATTTTTGTTTTTGGTAGATTTCAAGGCAACAGAAACAGTGAAAATATTTTATTTGGGTAGGGAGCTTGAAGATCACATATCATTAGTTGCACAAAATGTTCAGCCAAATTCCTTGTTACATCTTGTCCGTACAAAGATACATTTATGGCCTAGGGCACAAAGGGTTCCTGGTGAGAACAAGTCCTTGCGTCCTCCAGGAGCATTCAAGAAAAAATCTGATCTGTCTGTAAAAGACGGACATGTTTTTCTTATGGAGTGAGTGACTTAAATTTTTTTGTTCTGCTACTTCGTATGTGTGATCTTTATTAGAACCAGAATAATTTTCTATTTTGCATGCCTGCCTACTTCAAAGTGAAAGTTCTATTTTGAAGGTTGAGAACAACCATTAATGTTCCAGTACTATTTTCAGAGATACAATGCTATAGTTTGTTCTCTTCTGATTAATGAGCACCTTCCCCATAAAGGCTTCACTAGCAGTTAGACAGAAAAAAAAAATCTGTATTATTCAATGTGCCTTGCTCATACGGCACTTGTCTTTTTTTTTTCTCTAGTTTTTTTGTCCTTTATTGTTTTATTGAACGACAGGCTTTCTTCTAAATATTTGCATCTTTGACTTTGGTTGACTAAATTCTGAAGTATCATTTTTGCAAATTAGCTCTCCAGCGTGTTATTCTGCTTGCAGTAGTATGTTAGTATTTCTGTATGCTCATATTCCAGCTTCCATTGATATTCAAATGATTTTGAGACGGTACTTTATAATATGCAGTCCTTATGGTAAAACAGACATATTATTGTGAGCACTGAAATAAATATTTGTTTTTTGCCCGGAATTAATTGTGTGCATGTCCTCTTGACCCCAAATCTGATATATCCAAGATAAATATTGTTTTGACAGAGCACTACCTTCAATGGCTGTACTCTTGTTACTTTGTTTTTCCTTGGTACTTTGCTAAATGAATGAGGATAATCCATCGTTAATCTTATTTACTATGTTTTCCTTAGGTATTGTGAAGAAAGGCCTTTACTTCTGAGCAACGTTGGTATGGGTGCAAGACTTTGTACATATTATCAAAAAAGTTCACCGGATGACCAATCGGGCTCCTTATTACGCAACACAGATAGTAGCTTGGGGCATATTATTTCTCTGGACCCTGCCGATAAATCTCCTTTTCTTGGTGATTTAAAACCTGGCAGCAGTCAGTCATCACTTGAGACCAATATGTATAGAGCACCCATATTTACTCATAAAGTTCCACCAACTGACTACCTGCTGGTTCGTTCGTCAAAGGGTAAACTATCATTAAGGCGCATTGATAAAGTTAATGTTGTTGGACAGCAGGTCAGTATCCTTGTTGATTGTTACTTGTAGAATAAATAATTGTCTTTTGATTCTTTTTTTTAACTTAATGATAAACTGAAGGAATTTATTTTTAAGTCTCATTGTTTTATATAGTCCTTAACAGATGGACTATTTTATTTTGATCTGTCATAATGTGTTGCTAATCTCTATTTGCGTTTTCTTGTTTGATTTTGCTATTTGTATCCTAAATATACATCTATGGAAATTTGTTGATAGATGGTTTATCAATTATTCTCCGCAGGAACCTCTCATGGAGGTGTTCTCGCCTGGGAGTAAGAATCTTCAGACTTTCATGATGAACAGGCTATTGGTACACATGTGCCGTGAATTCCAAGCTGCAGAGAAGCAGCACTTGTCTCCACACATTCGCATTGATGACTTTCTTCCGCAGTTTCCTTTCCTATCAGAAGCCTCATTTCGTAAAAGGATCAAGGAATATGCTAATTTACAGGTATTGGTGGTATTCAGAGTTGATTATCCATGTTAGAGTATGAAGTGGATGCTAATGTAATTCCTTATTTCTTACTAAACAATTGATCGAAAATTCTGCAAGATGATTTTGCATTGGATTTTATATGATTTTTATAATACAATCTTATTTTCAACTTTTATTATATCTTCTTTATACCCTGAATGTTTCATTCAATGTGTATTACTGCAGAGGGGTGCAAATGGTCAGTCAATTTATGTTAAAAAGCGAAATTTCCGCATGTGGTCCGAGGATGAATTGAGAAAAATGGTGACACCAGAGCTTGTGAGTAACATCATTTGAGATTCGGTTTCTTTGTTGATGAATAATACATCTCTTTCTGTTGTAATGCACTTTTAACAGCATAATAGTAACACAGAAATTTGTCTTAAAAGCATGATATGACCGTTTGGAACTTACATTGTACAAATTATCCCATCAGCTGCATACCTGATACTGTTCTTTGATTTTTGACAAATTATAGTTTGAAAAATGATAATGAGTTTTTATTAGATACTCCCTCCGTACCAAAATGTAAGTCACTTTGAAAAAAAAATTTGTACTAAATTATATGTCACTTTACATTACCAATGAAGCATTTAATGCTCTTTTTCCTATTATACCCTTAACTATTTATTTCTCTTTCTTCTTTTAATTCTTCAATTTATCTTTTTCATACCATTAATGAGGGACAATTTTGTAAACTAACTCATAATTTCTCTTTTCCATACAACAATGATTACTTTTCTTAATTTGTGTAAAATAGCCAAAGTGACTTACATTTGGCACGGAGGGAGTACTCAATATGCTTGTGTCTGCTATCTGCCTGTTATTTTGTATATAATTTTGTTATTTTGAAAGGTTCAGAGTGCCTTTGATCCCCTAAAAAATAAGGGACTGAACATGACAACCTGTGTTTGATTTTAAAATTGTTCCCGGGAGTGGACAAATCAGGGGGCTAGGGACTAGGGACTGGACAAAAACTGAAGTTCTTTTCCCTCGTTAAAACACAGGACAACTTTTTGTCTCAAGTACAAATTGTCTAAAATACCAAAATAGCCTTCTCCTTCTGTCCACCAAATATCGTACAAGAAAAAAGTTGTTCAAAAATTTAAAGTTTGTTATGTTTTGTCCTGTATGCCTTCTGTCCAGTAAATACCCTTTTGCAAATCAAATAGATCAGGGTCTTGATACTTCTTAGCTTGGTTTGTATTCTGAAGGCGCTTTAATTGCTTGTCAATAATGTGTGTCCACAATCTGCATACTTATGTTTTATTGTTTATTATTTTTAAGATGAATCCATTTCTTTAAATGATTCCTTCTTTTCCTATCTGTTTGATATATATTGTTTTAGGTCTGTGCTTTTGAAAGCATGCAAGCTGGTCTCTACCGCTTAAAACATTTAGGAATTACTGAAACACATCCTAATAGTATTTCATCTGCAATGAGTCGGCTTCCTGATGAAGCAATAGCACTAGCTGCCGCATCACACATTGAGAGGGAATTGCAAATTACTCCATGGAACTTGAGTAGCAATTTTGTTGCCTGTACAAGCCAGGTGATCTATGTTTGATTTTCAGATTAGTTGGCTTCAGCATATATCTTGTTTACTAGTTATGTGTTCAAAATTTCTTAATTTTTGCTTTTTTTATGGTAAAAGTAAAACTGGGTTTTCAATAATAAAAAAAAGAAAGTAAAACTGGGTTTAAAATTTTAAGCGAAAAACAAGGTTTATTCTCTCTTTTCAAAAGAGGCAACTGCCAGTAATGAACTGAGTATTGTATATTGATCTTAGGATATTATTGTAATACATAAATGTAATCTTTTCATGAATGAGTTGCTACTGCAATTCTAAAATTTGAGTGTCATATCAATCAAATGGAATTTGAGCGCAAGTGAAAGTAGATATTATTTATGAAATTATTTTCCTGAATTAAAAGAATCCATGCATCCATTTTGCATTGTTTTTGTGATAACTTTCCTTTAGGGATAGACTTGAGTAGGCATACTTTTTCTGTAAAAAAATAATTTTAGCATTTTGAAAGAGATTATGTTTTCAGAAGATAGGGTTATGATGACTTATATCATCTCTATCTTCTCTATAATATAAAGAAAACTTACTACACTGATTATTGTGTTCTCATAATTTGTTTCTTTCACTAATTGACTAAATTACTTATGAAAAGTTTCTCCCCTACCCCATGGAAAATTCTCTTTGACAGGGTAAGGAAAATATTGAACGGATGGAAATTACTGGTGTTGGTGATCCATCAGGTCGTGGCTTGGGTTTTAGCTATGCCCGGGCACCTCCAAAGGCACCGGTGTCTAGTGCAATGGTGAAGAAGAAAGTAGCTGCTAGCAGGGGAGGTTCCACTGTTACCGGTACAGATGCTGATCTACGTAGATTAAGCATGGAGGCTGCACGAGAGGTGTGTTGTAATTTAGTGGTCTGCTCTGAACTGTACGTGCTTAACTATAACTATGAATGTGAACTATAGAGCTTCATTTTGGTGGGAAACTTTTGTGCTGAATTTTTGTATCTTTGACTGTGAGTAAAGCTGAGATAAGCAGAGAATATTGGAATAAAAAAAATTAGTGCTTCACAATTGTTGAATTTGGGGTATTTTCCAAACAAACTAAAATATAAAAGTAATGCATATCTAAAATATAAACTGTAGTGTGTATGAATAATCAATAATGGTGTCTAAAAGCAGAATTGGAAAATTGATTTTCATCGATGCCTTGTCAAAATTGGATTAGGTAATCCTCCATGCCTTTATGGATGTTGTTCATTACCTTGTTCTTTTTCTTAAACTTGGGACTACACTTGATTGTGAAATATTATTTTGCTTATCATCAATTTCACCATTTTCCCTTCCTGTGCATATTTTAGTCCATATATTAGTTGCTTTTGTTTTCTCCAACATGACTTAGGTAGAAAATGAATTTTCTTGATATATATGTGCTCCAAAACAAAGGAATATATTATCATTGTGCTTTATGTCTTGTTGGCTCATGACTGCTTGAACCATGGGAGAATAGCATAGCATATTTAATCCATATGGGTGCATGTTTCTGATTTCAGACATGTTCTTATTCCAGGTACTTCTTAAGTTCAACGTTCCTGAAGAAGCCATTGCAAATCAAACCAGATGGCATCGCATTGCTATGATACGCAAACTTTCAAGTGAGCAAGCTGCATCTGGGGTTAAGGTTGATCCAACAACTATAGGAAAATATGCTCGTGGTCAGCGAATGTCCTTTCTTCAGTTGCAGCAGCAGACCAGAGAAAAGTGCCAGGAGATTTGGGATAGACAAGTGCAGAGTTTGTCAACTTTAAATGGTGATGATAATGAGAGTGATTCAGAAGGGAATAGTGATCTGGATTCTTTTGCTGGAGATCTGGAAAATTTGCTCGATGCTGAGGAATTTGAAGAGGGAGATGAAGGTACTAATGACTTAAAACGGGATAAGGGAGATGGTGTTAAGGGTCTTAGAATGAGAAGACGCACAACCTTGGCCCAGGCAGAGGAGGAAATTGAAGATGAAGAAGCTGAAGCCGCTGAATTACGCAGGTTACTTATGGATGGTATGCTATCTTATTAATTATTGAAATATTATTCCAGACCTTTATCAGTACTGTATACCAGACCTTTATCAGTACCTGAGTATGCTCTGTGTTGTTGTAATGAAGTGACCAGAATTTGTTAGTTGGGTCACTATTTTGAAATGAAATCAGATGCTACTTGTTGGGTTTGACTCTTTTGGTAATATTATATTCAGACGATGAAGCGTACCGGAAGAAAAAGAAGAAAGCCAGGGTCATGGTGGATGCAAGAAGATTGATACCAAAACCACAACCAAAATTTGTCTTTGACAGCACTGAACAAGTAAAGAAAATGACAAATACATTGCAACTCGATGGAACTAATCATTTTAAGGAGAATGCAATTACAGATCATAGGGAGGTAAGGCAAACATTAGTTTAGCCACATTTTCATGCAAACATGCATCTTCTCCTTTGACGCACTTATTTTCCAATTTGTACTTCGTATGAAGATTAGATCATAAATAGTCATGTAAACGATAGTGAGGCCTAATTCTTTTATTATTTACTTTTGGCAGGAGGAAATTTTTTCTGCTAAAAAAAGCAAATCGGTGAAGGTCAATAAATCAAAGAAGAATGACATTTCGCCTATTAGTCTACCAAATAAAAAAATCAAATTAAATATGGGAGAAGGAATCAAGGTAAGCTAGTGACATTTATGTGTTTCATCATTCTCTTTTCTCTATATAGAAAGACCATTTTAAATGGACGAATTTATGTTAAAGGAAATTGTAAATGACACCGTTTTTTTATCTGCAAATAATGTTTAAGTATAATTGTCAAATAACCGATTATCCCAAAAGCTTAAGCTGTTAGGATAGGCCACATTAATGGTTTTATATTATTTCTAACACGCCCCCTCACGCAAGAGCCCATTTGGGCTTGAAGCGTGAATAATGCATAGGCCCACCTACCATATGCTTAAATTCCACATTTTAATTAGAAAGTGAGGGGAGCGGGGATCGAACTCTAGACCACTTAGTCATAGAGGCTCTGATACCATGTCAAATAACCGATTTCTAACAATAATCATACACCAAATAATTTCACAAGGATGTGAATAAGTGATTCTATGTAGTTGGTTCTATTCTATGATTATTGGTAAAATTCAGAAAGCTCAACCGAAGAAATTAACAGGGATATTTTGAAAACAATTTCAGACAATGTATGGTTCTTATTTTTCGATTACTAATGGAAAGATTGCATTAATCCTAGAACAGAAACAAATGCTTGGAAATAATATCCTCTTCTATATGTTTGTTCAAAGATTACAAAACATTGTTGTGTGTTACAGATGTGCCATAATCTTTGATATTGTTCTCTCCGTGTTTGTGTTAATTTTGTAACTGCATTCGAAGATTGTTATTTTTACTCCTCATTCTGAAAATACCTATTTATGTCCGGAGAACCAGGTATTTAAGGAGAAAAAACCATCAAGGGAAACTTTTGTTTGTGGAGCATGTGGCCAGGTGCGTATCTGCTATTTTCCTTTCTAGCCTTTTAATCCAGAAAATGTGTTTGTTACACCTGTTACTTGAGGTTGTTTTTTCTTGAAAGAAAAACAAATATGAAGTTAAAATTGTAACTTTGCAAATGCATTATGAAAAACTAATTATCTGGAAACTAGAAGTTAACATTTTCTACAGCTCTACATTAATTAAAAAAGTTGTATTATACAACTTGTATATCGATTAATACAATATGTTTTTAGTAATGCAAATGTTTTTGCACTCCATGCCTTTTTATATATTTTTATTGTAATTATTTCGTTTATGAACCAGCTTGGGCACATGCGAACGAACAAGAATTGTCCGAAATATGGTGAAGATCTAGAAGCACAACTTGAATCTACAGACATGGAAAAACCAACTGTAAAATCCAACTCTGCTGATCTCTCTAGCCAGTCCCAGCATAAACTTCCCTCCAAAAAGTCAATATCAAAAATCGTAACAAAAATTGCTCCAGTTGAAAGTGCAACTAAAATTCCATTGAAGTTCAAATGCAGTTCGACAGAGAAGTCTTCTGATAGACCTGCAATAGAAACCATGCCGAGTTCCGACAAGCCAGTCACTTCTGACACAGAAACTGCCAAGTCTGCTAAGATTAGTAAGATAATTATTCCAAACAAGGTGAAATCAGAGGATACACAGGCCGAATCTCTTAAGCATGCTATTGTTATACGTCCTCCTACTGATCCAGGTAGAAGTCAGGTTGATTCTCATAAGTTCCCAATTAAAATCCGTCCGCCTGCAGAAATAGATAGGGAGCAAAGTCACAAAAAGATTGTTATAAAACGTACAAAGGATGTTGCTGATCTTGAACTTGACAGTCCTGGTGGAAACACAGGAATTGAACACAGAAAAACTAAAAGAATTGTGGAATTGACGAGTTCTGATAAACACAGAAAGCAGGAGACCATGTATTCGACTGAAGGTTTAGCAAAATGGAATGCTAAAGAGGATAGAAGATGGTGGGAAGAGCAAGAGAAACGAAGAAATGAAGTGAGACTCAGAGAAGACAAAGCAAGGAGGTATCACAAAGAAGAAATGAGGATGCTCAAGGAACAAGAAAAATTAGACGAGTTAAAAAAATATGAAGAAGATATTAGAAGAGAGAGAGAAGAGGAAGAACGGCAAAAAGCTAAGAAGAAAAAGAAAAAGAGAAAGCCCGATTTAAGAGATGATTATTTAGATGATCCTAGGGAAAGAAGATATGGCAAGAGGATGCAAGAAAGAGAACGGAGTGGTAAAAGGAGATCCGTTGTTGAATTAGGAAAGATTAGTGGAGATTTTATGCCGCCAACAAAGCGCCGAAGAGGGGGAGGAGGAGAGGTACATTTCTCTGCTTGTCATTTTCATTATTTTGTGTCTTTGTTTTACCTTCATGTACACATATATGTCAAGTTGTAGCATAATTATTGGCATTTTTCTATTAGTTTTGTGGTAAGTACTGTCATTTATGTTGTGTGCTGGTTTCACCTCCAATTACACATACATATACATGTTATATGAGTTATGTATGAGTTATGGACTCATGGTTATCTTTGCTGTGGATTTTCTAGAATTGCATTTAGGGATGTAACATGGTGGGGATGCAGCGAGGTATCTCCTGCTAGAAATATAGCCTTCATTCCCTTGACGGAGACTTGCTAACCTTTTTTGTCATTTAAACCTATTTTTATTTTTTTGGAATGTAATACCCTTTTATTTTTTCTTAATGGGCGGATTTAGTCGTAGGATTATTTTTATGAAGGCTCTGGAAAGAACATAATTTCTTATGGGTTGAATAAACAGGACAAATGCCTAAAAGAATGATGTTGCACTATTTTGTAGAATGATGTTACACTATTTTAGTAAAAAATATTTTTGAAATTATTTGTATGTTGGTCCTTCCAATTTTTTATTCGTAGCAGAGCATGTGTGTGTTTACTTGGCTTGAGTTTTATGTTAACTTTAATTTTTTCCTGAAGGTTGGTTTGGCAAATATCTTGGAGAGTATTGTGGATACCATTGTGAAAGACAGGGCCGATTTGTCTTATCTTTTTGTGAAACCAGTGTCCAAGAAACTGGCCCCGGACTACCTGGATATCATTGAGAGGCCTATGGATCTTTCCAGAATAAGGGAGAGGGTACGGAATATGGAGTACAAAAGCCGCGAAGACTTCAGACACGATATCTGGCAAATTACTTTTAATGCACATAAATATAACGATGGGCGAAATCCTGGAATTCCTCCAATTGCGGATATGCTTTTGGAATATTGTGATTCTTTGTTAAACGCAAATGATGAGAATCTCACTGCTGCTGAAGCTGGTATTGAAATTAAAGATTTCTAAGTGATGTAGAATTCAGATCATGGTATTGGGATGAAGGTGTAAGTTCTAGTTTTTTTTGGTAGATAGTGTAAGTTTTTAGTATGAAAAGAAAAGAAAAATGATTTTGTATTTTAATTTTAAAAATGTCAAAAGAGCATTGCAATTTGTATGGAAACAAGGTGTTAATATCACCATGTGGCTCATTGAATTTTTTGGCATGTAACAATGTAGTCGAAGAATGTCCCCCCCTCAAGAATTCTTGGGTTAGAAAATTAGCAGATCCAGATTAGACGATTTGTGGACATACAAAACTTTTTCTATGTACCAGTTATTAACAAACAGATTGACTATTGATGAAAAAGAAGCTCTCGAAATAGTGCAAGTGTTGACATCTTATCTTAATCAATTCGTATAATCCTCTTTGGAGCTATCAACCGAGTTGAATTAAAATTTTAAAAATATTATTAACAGATTATAAGTTTTTTTTGGGGGGGCTATGCCCATTTTGCTTACCAAAAGTATAAGTTTTTAAATTTTTTTTTGGTTGATGGAAAACCCTTACTTTGGTTTGGTATTGCAATTGGAGATGCTATTAATGGTGTTATCACAACATTAAATTACAACCATACAAATTAAAAACATATTTTTAATAAAAAATTGAATAAATTACACTCTTTTTAATAAAAGTTTGAATTATACTTCTCCAATTTTATGTTAAAATATACACTATTCTTATTTGAGAATTAACAGCCTACTATAAATTATACTGATTCGGTATTTTGTAACAATGTCAATTATATTCTGAATCAAATTTTTATAAAAAATAGTGTATAAAAAATCGAGAAAATATGCAATAGAATTCCAATTTATCGAAATGGACGTGCAATATCCGTTTTCTTCGCACTTTATGTGTTATATATTTGTCACTAGAATAGTAGAAAAAAAATAAATGAATATTAAGGGAGGAAATGTAGATTTTATTATTTTAACATATGGGATATGATTTGTCAAGAAAAAAAAAATGAGATAAGGGAAATGTAATTCAAGTTTTTCGGTGTATTTTTTTTCTATTTTTTTAGTTAAGTAGCCTAGCAATTTTCTCGAATTTATTTTGCTCATACAAGGAAAAAAATGTATATTTTGACATAAAAGAAAATAGTAATTGAGAAAAATATGATTTACTCTAAAATTTTGTTTTAAGAAAAATAACATAACATTTAACCACTTATTATTTTTTTTTGACATGTTTCTCCACTTCAAGACGTTTCATTGTCACATATCGACAGGTTATTTTTAAGATTTTGAGTGCCTTTATAAAAATTGAATTTAGAGTTTAATTTAAATAACAAACAAATAACATAATTCTGATGCTCTTTAAAATTTAGATTATGTGCAATTGCTCCTCCTACAAGTTCTCTCTGTCTATCGAACACATTTCTTTTAGTTGGAATTCATCTTTTGGTTTGTCATATTAGAGAAATTTAATCCATTCTATTAGACCAAAATTCCAAGTCAAACCAGAGTAAAAATGTACATCAACATTGTAAATGAGCGAAATATTATTATAGATTTTCTAATCATTACTTTCTTTTATGACAAATCATTGATTTTTTTATTCAAAGTCAAAATAGTAAAAATCACATAAAACTCAAACACAAATAAGATATCTCATATTTAAACCACGTGATACCACAAATAACAATTTTCTAATCATCAATATCTTTTCGACAAATCTAACTACCAATTTTTTTGTCAAGCAGTTTAATGGCTGTAATATATAAAGATCAGAGTTCAAACTCTGATACTCCTACTTATTCACCTTAATAAGTGAAATTTCAGACTACTTGACAAAAAAAATTGGAGGTTAGTTTTATCGAAAATATATTGGTGGCTGAAATTTCACTTATTAAAGTGAATAAGTAAGAATACTAGAGTTCAAGCCTCAATCCTTATATATTATATGTAATGTCCCTATCAATTGAGCTACGTTTATGAATGCTCTAGCCACCTTTTTTTTAATCCCATAATCCCAATATAATAGTACTAAAATGTGTGCCCTTAGGAATTGAATACACATTTTAGTATTTTACAACACAATATTTTAATTTTTTTTATTTAACATTTAATTCCTTAAAGTATTCCTTATAACATAAATTAACATAAAAATCATTATATTCTTCTTTATTATTATAAAAGTTTAATAATTGCTCACATCATTACCTAAGGGCATCTCCAATGCAAGGTTCTTATGAGTTCCTTATATGTTAAGCTCCGTCCCTTATTTATTTTTACCATTGGAGTGTGATGACTAGGCAGATGAGATTGCTTAAAAATAAGGTATGGAGCTTCCTCAATCAACCCTCTCTCTCCTAGAGCTTAGCAATTAAAAATAATATTTTATCATTCAATCTTAATTTTTGTGAAAAAAAAAAACACCCAATCTTAATTGGTGGGGTCAAATGTAAATAAAAAAATATTAATTGATGAGTTCAAATATTGATTGCTTATTATAATTGCCATTGGAGTGAAATTGGTTAAAATTGCTTATGAATTGCTTAAATGCAATGTGGCAATTTAGGCCCACAAAAAACAACTTAAGCAACTACCTAAGTTCTTCCCATTGGAGATGCCCTAAATTACAATTTCTAAAAAATCTAAGTACTAGATTACAACATTATTAAAAAAAAAAAACTGAAATCACCCAAAGGTAATAAAAATAATGAAAACCAAACAACCCCTTCTGTTTTCTTACCCAAACATAACAAAATTATTCAAAAAAACAAATGAAAACGAAAGAAAAACAACTTAACATCAACATCAAAATCAAATCCAATTCCACGTAAATTACAACAGCAACATCTGTTTCTCTTTCTATTTTAGTTCAGAAAAAATAAATCCCATTTTTTTTTTCAAATTTCAAAACTCTCTCTCTTCTCTCTCTTTCTCTCTCTAAACTCCATAGCTACAAACTCCACTTTCTGAGCTTCATTCTTCTTCCATCGACCCACATGCGATTACCATGTCTCTTCTCAGCAGATTCTTCTACAAAAGACCCCCAGATGGTTTACTTGAATTCATCGATAGAGTTTACGGTAAAAATTTCCCCTTTTATAATTTCCCCATTTTTTCATCATTTCTCAAATTTTCCCTCAATTTTCGTTTATTTTTTGAAATTTTTATTTTTTATTGCAGTTTTCGATTCATGTTTCTCAACAGAAGCATTACCAGATGGAATGTATCAGCTATATCTTCACGAAATTGTGACTGAATTAAATGAAGAGTTTCCTGAATCTTCATTTTTAGCTTTCAATTTTCGTGAGGGAGAGAAACGTAGTGATTTTGCTGAGATAATGTGTGATTATGATGTTATTGTTATGGATTATCCAAAACAATATGAGGGTTGTCCTCTTTTACCACTTTCTCTTGTTCAGCATTTTCTTCGTGTTTGTGAGAGTTGGCTTTTACTTGGTAATCATCAAAATGTGATTTTGTTTCATTGTGAAAGAGGTGGTTGGCCACTTTTGGCTTTTTTATTGGCAAGTTTGTTGATTTTTAGAAGGGTTCATAGTGGTGAACGTAGGACACTTGATATGGTTCATAGAGAAGCACCTAAGGGTTTGTTGCAGTTGTTGTCGCCTTTGAATCCTTTGCCTTCGCAGCTTCGTTATATTCAATATGTCGCGAGGAGGAATATTGCTCCTGAGTGGCCTCCACCTGAGAGGGCTTTATCTTTGGATTGTGTTATTCTTAGGGGAATTCCTAGTTTTGATTCCTCTAATGGATGTAGGCCAATGTTTAGGATTTTCGGGAGGAATTTGCTTAGTAGAGGTGGACTTTCTACTCAGATGATTTATAACATGCACAAGAAGAAGCATTTGAGGCATTATCGCCAGGTTCACGGATTTTTTGTGTTTTAGTACTGATTAAGTTTAGGATAAAACTTAGACGCAGTTCATTTACCTACTGTTTGCACTTTGCTAGACGCAAAAAACAGTTATTTTGATTTTACATATACAAAAAAACAGTTTTACGATGCACCACTTGATCTATTTTTTTTAGTTGTTTTGCATATTTAGTGTAGCACAGTAGGTAAGGAACTGCATCTAGGTTTTACCCTTGAGTTTCTTTATTGTGTTGTGTTAATTTTGTTGCTTCATATAGTTGACGTTGTCTTCTTTTTGAATCTCAGGTAGACTGTGATGTGATTAAGATTGATATTCAATGTTTAGTACAAGGAGATGTGGTTTTGGAGTGTGTCCATTTGGATTTGGATCCGGAAAGGGAAGTGATGATGTTTCGTGTGATGTTCAATACAGCATTTATTCGATCCAACATATTAATGCTGAACACTGAAAACTTGGATATTCTTTGGGATTCGAAGGAGCGGTATCCGAAAGGCTTTCGGGCTGAGGTGAGTGCATGTTTTAGTTTTGTATAGAAAGTTATAGATAATAATGTTGATGCACTGTCAGAGTAAAACGTTTTACACCGTCAATCAATCACAAACCATTATTTGTATGACTTTAAGTTAGATATTATGAAAGTTACAATTGACTGACATTGTTAAAAATATTTACACCGTTGGTGCATATAAATTAAATCCAAAATTATAACTGTTAACCAGTTGTGGTGGCTGTGTTTTTGCTCTAGGAAGGTTGGTATTTGTTCTAATTGTGTTAAACTTCTAAATTTAGGTTTTATTTGGGGAGGTTGAAAACATAAGTCCTCAGAGAGCTCCGACAGAGACAACCATTTTGAATGGCGAGGAGAAAGGTGGATTACCCATTGAAGCATTTTCAAAAGTTCAAGAACTTTTTAGTGGAGTGGATTGGGTTGACAGCGGTGATGCTGCAGCAGTGTGGCTGCTTAGACAGCTCAATGTCTTAAATGATGCCAAAGAGTTTTCGAGGTTGCAAGGTAAAGGAAGTTGGTTTTCGTCGCCAGCTGACTCTGAAGAAGAAAATAATGAATCAAGTGTTGCTGATAGTTCAGATGAGGCCTCTGATGTTACTCCCAATTCTTTTGCTGATCCTTCAAAATTATTGACATCTGACACCCCTGATTTGGATAATTTAGCTTTGGAAAACAATGGTGGAAATTGTGTAAATGCTGCTGGTCCACCTCCACCCCCTCCCCCTTTAATGGCCAGCAATGCTAGCAGTGATTCCGCATTGCCTCCACCTCCTCCTTCAGGACTTGTACATACAAGTTCAGTCCCATTACCTCCACCCCCACCACCTCCTCCAGGATTTGCACGAACAGGTTCAACCCCACCACCCCCACCTCCCCCTCCTCCTGGTCCTGTACGAACAAGTTCAATCCCACCACCACCGCCTCTTCCAGGTACTTTACAAATAGGGTCATCCCTGCCCCCTCCACCTCCACCTCTTCCAGGTGTTACTCGGTCAGCCCCACCACCTCCACCTCCACCTCCTCCAGGTCTTACACAAATAGGTTTAACCCCACCGCCTCCACCACCTCCTCCTCCTCCAGTTCCTGTACGAATAGGTTCCACCCCGCCACCTCCACCACCTCCTCCAGGTTCAATACAAACAGGTTCTACCCCACCACCTCCACCCCCTCCTCCTCCTCCAGTTCCTGTACGAATAGGTTCCGCCCCGCCACCTCCTCCAGGTTCAATACAAACAGGTTCTACCCCACCACCTCCACCCCCACCACCTCCAGGATCTACACGAACAGGATCAGTTCCACCACCTCCACCGCCCCCTCCGGGTTCTACACAAACAGGATCATCCCCACCACCTCCTCCTCCACCACCGCCAGGCCCTACCCGAATAGGATCAGCCCCACCACCTCCCCCACCTCCTCCAGGTCCTGCACGAACAAGTTCAGCTCCTCCACCTCCACCACCCCCTCCAGGTGCACGAACAGGTTCAGCTCCACCACCTCCACCACCTCCTCCAGGTGCACAACCAGGTTCAGCTCCACCTCCGCCACCACCACCACCAGGTTCTGTTCGAGCAGGTTCTGCCCCACCACCTCCACCTCCTCCAGGTGTACGGTCGGGTTCAGCTCCGCCAGCACCAAAGCCTCCAAATGCTCCTCCTCCACCACCACCTGGTCGTGGTTCAGTGCCGGCACCTCCGCTTACTGCAGGCAAGGCCTCTAGTGTGCCTCCACCACCAAGCAAAGCTTCTTCAGCAACAACAAATGTGGGAAGAGGTCGTGGTACTGGTGCTATTGCTGCTAAGAAAACTTTGTTAAAGCCCCTACATTGGGTGAAAGTCTCACGAGCAGTACAAGGGAGTCTATGGGCTGATTCACAGAAACAAGGAAGTGGTTCAAGGTACTGGTTTAATATTGATATCATCGGACTTAATTTTTCTAGGAGTTTTTCATAATAACAGGGTATTTTCATTAAATATTGTATGTTCGAAAATTTTGTGGGACTTACTGATTAATGTACAATAGTCTATACTCCCCAGCCCTTCTTTGGATATGACTTGGGTTGGGGGGATGGGATGTTATTTCCTTTTTTGATAATGAAAGTGTTTGTTAGGGCCCCTGAAATAGACATATCGGAACTTGAGACCCTGTTTTCAGCAGCATCTATTTCTGATGGAAATAGTACTAGAGGTGGAGTTCGGCGTGGTTCTAATATTAACAAACCTGAGAAAGTACAGTTGGTAAGTTACTCCTCATTGGCATAAATTATTTTACTACCTTTTTCTTAGAGTTTATATGCAATACACATGATTATAATTATAACCTTATATGGTAATCTGGGACCACTCAATTAAAATGGAAATCACTAAATATTAAGCATCAAAACTGCCCTGTCCAAAGATCCTGAGATTTTTGTCTGGTCTTGCTAATTGAATGCCTTTAAGAAAGGGACTGAGCACAGAAAACTTGATTACTAATATGTTTTATATTGAATTGATATGCAATTTTCGGTTGAAACAAATTCCATATTGCAATTTGCATGGGTGTTAGAATATGGTACTGTAGTATTAACTGTATTATAATGTGCTCTCCAAACCTAATTAAACTAAGATGCCTTAATTCTTTCTTTTTTGTGAAAAAAATTTCTGTCTGATTTATCGTATCTGATTGATAATTTTCATTTTTTTTCACTGCCAGGTTGACTTGCGCAGAGCATATAATTGTGAAATAATGCTCTCTAAAATCAAAATTCCTTTGCCAGATATGCTTGTAAGTTTCCTTATCCCTGCGTTCAGTTTATTTTGGAACTAGTTGGTTTCCTGGATGAAATCACCTCTTTCATTCATGTTTGAGATGTTTTTCTCTATTGTGTCATGTCACCAATATTGAGTTAGATGTTTTGTTAACTTTTGAGTCTCCAAACATATATGCATGTTATATTTAGATAGAGTCATATAGTGCTCATTTATCCATGTATCCCATTAGTGTTGCTGATATTGATGTTATTTATGGACAATTTTGTAGAGTTAATTATCTACTCAATCCTCAAAAAGGATGGTCAACTTGGTTGGAGTTTCATTGGAGAATTTCTCATATTCCTGTTACGATTTTCTTTTTCCTTCAATAGATTTTTTTTATCACAAAAAAAGGACACAAAATAATAGGCGGAAATACTGAGGTATAAGGACATGTAAAATTAATGAAGATGAAGTATATTATTATCAGTGTTGTCAAATAACGATTATAGCGTAGTAAATCGTTATTGTTTCGTGATATGCTATTTCGTACAAAATGTTGCCAAGTAGAGACTATAGCACTGTATTGTATCAGAATTCGAACAAGCAGCTACTTTACGCAATCCGTAGTGGACAACACTGTTCCCTCTAGTATGTTAATATCATGAGTCTTGCTATATGGTTTTGAAAGAGTAACTGAATAGAGATTAAGACAAGTGACTCACATCATGTAAAATCTATTTGGCGTTAGTTGGCTTTATTTTTTCACATTTCCTCTAGTTTTCATTTTCGTGGGTTGTTTTTGGTTCCAGAGTGCAGTTTTGGCATTGGATTCTGGTGTTCTGGATATTGATCAGGTTGAGAATCTCATCAAGTTCTGTCCCACAAAGGAAGAGATGGAGATACTGAAGGTGTGCACTCCTCTTCTCCCTCGTGCAGTAGCCTATAAAATATTATGTGAACGGCAATCTGTGACATGTTTTAATTTTAAAATTTGAAAGGAGAAAAACTATCTTGGAAAGAAGAGAAGCTGAATATTAATATAAAACTACACTAAAAAATTTATAAGTAGTAGCTGTGATTTTAATGGGGAAGAAGGAAATCTTCTTTTTATATTTCCTGGCTAAAAATCTATGTTTTTTCAGAACTATGCTGGGAACAAGGATATGCTTGGGAAGTGTGAGCAGGTTCTCTCCTTGATACCCTTTTGTCAATGAATCCTTGCAAATTCTGTATGTATATTCTAACAAATTTTTGTGTTAATCAGTTTTTTATGGAGCTGATGAAAGTTCCACGAGTAGAAGCCAAGTTAAGAGTGTTTGCTTTTAAAATCACCTTTACTGCTCAGGTATGGTATCTAGGTTATCGTTACCTGTGCTTAGTTTTGCATGCTACTGCTGTTATTAAGACTAAGACATATGCTTAAAGACTTGTTTTTCTTGCTTCTCCAGGTGAGCGATTTAAGGATAAATTTGAATACAATCAACGATGCAACCAGAGAGGTACTATTTAATGGCTCTTCACATTGACAAACATGTACCAATATTGGGCTGCATTGTTATATTATTGACATTTATACTTGCAGGTCAAAGAATCGGTAAAATTGCGTCAAATAATGCAGACTATTCTTACGTTGGGCAACGCTTTGAATCAGGGAACAGCACGAGGTATCTTTATGAACTCTTATCCTACTTGAATATATTTAAATTTGAGATGGGTGTTTATTTTCCAGATTCATGTCAATAATTTTGACAAAATAAGAAAAGTTCTCTTATGCTGTTAAACTAACATTTTCTATGTTGCTCATTGCAGGATCAGCAGTAGGTTTCAAATTGGACAGCCTTCTCAAATTATCTGATACCCGTGCAAGAAATAATAAAATGACTTTAATGCACTATTTGTGTAAGGTATATCTGTCAAAATCTTCAAATTATATTTTGCATAGCACTATTTTATCTTTTAGGTAGTTGTGTGTGGACTATCCCGATTCCCGATGTAAATCCACATAAATGATTATGTGAAAGACAAGAATTTCCATTTTCTTTCGGAAAAAAGTTGTCGCTGTAACTTCTGATAATGAGGCTATTATGTACTTTTTCTGGGCATTATTTGAGGCTTAGTACTAGAGTTTATAGAATACTGATTTGGTGTTTGATTTTTTTGTGCTTTTTTTGGAAAGTATGCATCGTGCTTTTATCAGAGAGCTAGTTGTAGACATGGTTGGGGTATACTAATGCATTACTATTTACTAGCGCTATTAATAGTTTTGTTATATAATTTCCTTATATTTAACTTTATGATATCCAATTGATAGTTTTGTTGTATAATTTCCTTATATTTAACTTTATCCATTTTTCCTTTTGATTGCCATTGATGTATGTTGCTTTTGTTGCTAATATCTTAACAAATTTTCTCTCTAATTCTAAGAACTTTATTATTGTCTTGCTAGCTTCTTGCTGAGAAAATGCCAGAATTGATAGACTTTGACAAGGATCTTGTGCATTTAGAAGGTGCTTCTAAGGTAATCTCTTTTATACATGCTTTGTATTCACTTTCTTGATACTTTCACGTGTAAGGTTGGTTGTTTATTGATCTGTTCCCCTCTCCAATATCTAGATCCAACTAAAAGCATTAGCTGAAGAAATGCAAGCTGTGCATAAAGGTTTGGAAAAAGTTGAGCAAGAACTAACTGCTTCTGAAAATGATGGTGCTATATCTTCAGGATTTCGCAAGGTAATGACTACAAATGGTAGCTTTTATACATATCTGAAACGCGATATATTTCTCTTAACTAAAGATACTTTTCTACTGGAAAAAGGTTTGACTTATTGAGCACAATTTCCAATGATAATGCATCAAGCTAATTTTGTTTTTATATAACATGCTTTATGGCCTTACGAGGAAATCCTTGATAAAGAACCTGATTGCACGTGCTCATGAATTTCTGAGTAATGTTTCTCTTGTTCAGGTGTTGAAGAATTTTCTTGATTTTGCTGAAGCCGATGTGAGGTCACTTATATCATTGTATGCCGATGTGGTGAGTCCTGTTACAGTTTATCCTTTCTCCTTCCTTTTTTCAGGGTGTTGTTCTAGGATGGTGAAAGATTGCCTACTTAGAGAAGAGTTTAGTGCACTATGTATATACATATACATACTCTTCCAACCAACTGCATCTTATTTATCATTTTTGGTTTAACTTTCTTTTCCAGGGAAGAAATGCCGATTCTTTGTCCCAATACTTTGGGGAGGATCCATCTAGGTGCCCCTTTGAACAAGGTCTGTTGTTTTCTCCTTGACTAAGTCGGGCCTGAGTTTGTTTTAACTCTTATTTGGTTTTAAGGATTATTTACAAGGACCCTTGTTTTTAGATTTGGCTTTAAGGTCTCGGGATTTCCTTTCCATCTTCTTAGTTATATTGTTCTCCTTATCACTTTAAACTCTATAATGATTCTTAGAGTTATGGCATGACCTGATTTGTGCACCTTGGTGATGTAAATCACAAAGCAAATAGTAGCATAATGCTTTTATTGGCGTATCACACATAAATCGCTGTTTTTGTTTTATTTTTTAAAATTCTGTCTAGAATGTTTTGAATTTAAACCTCTGCTTATTTGTTGCAGTGACACAAATACTTGTTGTCTTTGTAAAGACCTTCAAAAAGTCAAGGGAGGAGAACGAAAGGTTAGCAGATGCCGAGAAAAAGAAATTAGAGAAAGAAGCCATGAAGGACAAGGCAGCAAATAACATGCATCCTAGAAAAGATGTTGTTCGATAGATATTCATAAACCACGCATGAGGAATGGTTACTTTCAGTTCAACGATGCTGAACTATATTTTGCGCTCAAATGTTACATGAATGCGATCTATACCTTCTGAGACAATGTTGGCCGTTGGATAAGGTGCATGCGTCTCCCATTGTGCCGTAAAGGAGAAATATTAACAAGCTGGAGGTCTTTTGTAATTATACCACATGGCAACTAATATAGAACATTCATTTTGCTCATTTTTATTCAGTTTTCATGAGGCATTTTGCTCCTCTATTCAAATATAAGCCAGGTATAAAAAAGATTTATTCAAATTTCCTTGTACTTGAATACTGCACTATATTTGTAATAGCAGTAACAAACTAACAATACATGGACTCCCACTTTTTGTACAGTTGCGTAACATGTGACACTTGGTTAATCGCATTTTAAAAAATATGGTTAATTCAGTAGAGTAGATGCTTAATTCAATTTACGGCAAAAATTGTGGTTAATTCAACTACATGTATTAACCATAATTTTTAACATAAATTGAATTAACTATTTAATCAACCGAGTTAACCTCATTTTTACATGTAATTAATTTGTGTTGCGTGTGTTTTCAAAAGTGAGTGTCCATGAAACATTTTTGTTGTAATATAGCAATACATGTTTTGTAGTTCGAAGACACTTTGGATACACAAATTCTTCGGTCTTAACATGTATATGTCACCAATTTTTTTTTGCCCATATTTATTAAGTGTCGAATTTTTTGCCCCAGCTCGATTCGAATCAATGGGTGCCCTGTCGAATCTGAGCTCCGAACTACAGTGGGGTTTGCCGGAATCAGTGGTGGCAGTGTCCATTGTGACGGTGGGGTTGTAGTTAACTTAGTAGAGGAGAACTAGTGAGGGGTATAAAGGTCATTTTTGAAGCTGGATGAAGCTGTGTTTTGATTTTAATTTAATCATCTTTTTCCTTTTTCTCAGTGTTTTAATTTTCATTTAATATGATAATTACTTTTTCAATTTAATAAATAACTAAATAAATTAGTTTTCGTGTATTTTAATTCAAAAGAATGAGTCATCTTGCCATATGGCTTGTAAGAGCATCCACATCCATGCTATCCTATTTGGTGGTATAAGTGGATCTCACTTAATATTTATATTATTTAATACTTCTCAATTATTTAAGCAACTCAACTATATTTTCTAAATATCCATACCATCCATCAAAAACTCTAATATGGGTCCCACTAAATACACATATATCATATTTCATAGTTATAATACAATTTTATATTAATTTTGATACACATAAAGTTGAATGGAAACGGTGCCATACAGAGACACGATGCAAACTAAAGACACGGTAAATACCCCTTACACTCTGACAGAGTGGCATTAGGACTGTAAAGACACGGCAATTTGACAGGCGATATGTATGCTCTAAGGAGCTTACATCAACGCCACGCCAATTAATGAATACATGTGAAAAAATCTTAATTAACATTAAAACTACATTGTATTTTCACATTGTAACCATATTTTAACTTTAAAACTCGAGGATTTGTTACTTTTTGCTATAAAGTAGTATGTTATGTTATTTTACTTTAAATCAACTACTTTATTAACATTTTAAATATATATATTCACAGTTAACTTCGTCACCAATTTTTTTTTTAGTAAATTACAATATTTTTTAGAGATGTTTTACAATAATGAAAATTATCATAACTAAGTTGCGAAGCAAAATGGAAGGTGAGTATTTAGCTAATAATGCGACTGTATATAGTAAAGGAAAAGTAGTGAATGTATTTGTTGAGAGTCTATTATTGATAATTTCAAACCACTCAATACATATATAGCATTATTTTAAAATATGTAGTTTAATTTTTTGATTCCAAAGACTCATCTCATCCCAAATGTTGTAGGGGTATGCAGGATCCAATTGAATCCAAAGACTCATCTCATCCCAATACGCAAACACAAATTACAAAGTCAATTTTTCTACTTCTCAATAGAGCTATGTTACATTTTTAATTTTGTACTTTGTACTTGTATAATTTTGGTTTCATTAATTTATTTAATTTTGGTATAACACAGAACAACAATGCTATATATTTTGTTGTAGTAATGTTACGTTACTCGACTATTTATTTATAAAATTAATAATGTATCTATTAAATTAAATTAATAAATATAATCTTTTAATAATATCAAAGTCATTAAAAAATTTGTATATATCATTCTTTTTTTTTTGGTTTAGAGACTGCTTATGATATTTAAAATGGTCCAATCAAAATTTAGTATATGGTTAGGGTTGGTGGCAACTTGTATATCTAATTTGGATATCCTTGATCGATAATTTAATTTTCAACTTACTCTAATACTATTTGATATAAAAACAATTAATCAAAAATTGCGAATTTTAGTTCTTATTAAAAAATTAAGCATTGCAAATTTTAGTTAAATACTCCGTATTTGATAAAAATACAATTATTATATCATTAATTATAAATTTCATAAATATAAAATAAAAGTCAAATATTAGATAAATCATACACAATTGATTCTCACTTTTTTCATGTATTTAATATGATTCTTGAAATCATATATGTCAATCACCAAAAATACCATCAATTACATGCATGCATGACACCACCAAAATGTGATTAGGTAAAACTTGGTGTATTTTCTTATGTGCTTTCTTATGTGTTTTTAGTGTTTCTTCTAAAAAAATACGCATAACTATCAAGGATTTCTCAAATACACAATTTTTTCAAAGTTTGTTGTAACTACAAAATGTGAATTTTATGTTAAAAATATACGGAGAACACCTAATAAAATGCACATAAGTTATATATATATAGTGAAGTGATGCATTTGATGTGAGAATAAATATTATATATCTTAATAATACAATGTGATAAATTCTAACACCCCTATTATATTTATGTATTATGCATCTATTCTATAAATTTCATAAGCTATTATTTTAAATTTAGAAGAGAAACATCATCGTCAATTATTTATTTGGTCTCTCGTTTCTTTGTCACTAGTTTTTTTTTTCTTTTCATTTTTATTTTTTATTTTTTTTTCACACATGTATTAAAAATTAAATACACTAGTGCAACACACATATGCGTTGGTTTTGTCAAAATTAATGTGTCGCCATCCTTTTACAAAAAGGGCTAAAGTTAAGGGGAGGTAAAAGTGCTATTTTAAAAGTTATGAGACCACAAAATCGCAAGTATGCGAAATTTAGGGCAAAAAATCTAATTTAGCCTAAAATATTTATATTTACTTCTTTGAACACATATTGTAAATTAAGAACTCTGTACGCTGTCAAACTTCAGAAGAATTGATGGGTCATATTCAATCTATTTTCTCAAACTTTCTAGAACTTATATTCTAATATGTAAGTGCTTGTTTGGTTTGACATTTTAAACTACCAAACGTGAGTTTACCTTGCCAAACTCAATTTTAAGCCAAATCCACATGTTTGGATATTTGTTTTTTGACGTGATTTTGACTCCAAACTCACGTTTGTGAAGCTTTTGCTTCAATTAGAATGTATTCTATGTGGTTGATACCTTTTTCATCATTTTTTTAATACAATTTACAAAAAAGTTTTCTCCACTTTTTACCGGAAAAAAATGCGGCATTATTCACACACTTACATTTTTAATACTCTATTCGATTGTTCCTAATATAATTGTCTATCCTTGTCTATTTAATTTATTTTCAATCTTATCAATGGAATTATGCATTTTATTCAATATTTTAATATAAATTAACATTTATATATTTTTTTTAATGAAGTTGATGTTTTTGTGGTGTTTCATGTTCGTATTTATTTTAATTCTAATGTCCCAACTAAATTGTCTAAAGGGAAGGTAAGAATACGAGTTACGAATAAAAAGGGTGAAATAATTTGACCGAGAACATTATAATGTTGGTATTTTAGAGGGCAGTCCAACAAGATGACATCAAGAAATATTGGTACATGTATGTGTTCTAGTTTTGTTTCTCTAATATTGGTAGCTGATTGATCTAGCAACACTGGCGAATTTCGCGGCTGAAATGTAAGGTCATGCAAAGGTTTGTTTAGGGGACTAAACTACCTAGCCTAAGAACCAACCTGAATGAGATTAACTCAGAAGCTTTAAACATGCTAACAACTTGGAGCTCTCTGAGAAACTGAATTTGCAGCTAGAAAACTATAAACCTCCAGTCCTTTAAAAACCATTTTGACAGCTTTAGCACCACAACTTCAAAAATTCGCCCCGACCTCATTACTGGGCCAAAAATTATGAAACCTATGTCAAAATGACCAGAATTGAGTTAATATGTAACTTTTTTAAAATAATTAGAAAGAAAAAATTTATTTAAAATTAATTATAGCATTTTTTATAAATAAATGATAATTTAAATATTAAACAATTATGTTAAATTTATTAATTGAGTAAAATTTTAAAATTCATCTAAAATGAAAAGAAATATTCTTTAACACGCCTATACTAAAACCCATTTCGGTATTTATTTATCAAAAATCAATTTTGATCTGAATTATCCGAACAATATAAACTGGTAAGAATCACTTTAATGTTAATGTATCCAAACATAAATTCATTTTAGCAACTCACTTTTAACCAAACACATACTAAAAGCATTAAACATAAATACTACTACAACACATTTATGTTTATTATATTCAAATTTACCAAGGAGCCGGGTACTCCAAGTTTACACAATGAGGTAGAAAACTCTTCCAACCATGTGATTATAGCTGATTTATATGTTTGCCTCTCTTCAACGTATGTCCCAGCACAAGTAAAACACTCTAGCAACTGGATTTAAAATAAATAAATAAAAATTGTGTAAAATGGAGGCATAAACAAATTTTAAAAAAGATTATAAAAAATTCACTCAAAGGATAAAGATGAGGTTAATTACACTGACGGGTGATGATATATGATCAACTGAATTCAAATACGCCGATTTCATTGAAGAACCACTTTTGGTGAATCTATGGGTGAGTGCCTACAAAAGCCACAAATTTTGTGTGCAACGACAACTTCCAAACTTTAAATAGGAAGATAAAAAAAATACAAAGAAATACAATAATTTAAAAGTCAATCCGTAGAAAATGATAAGGTCCTTTGTTAATCAGTTTTTTTTTTTTTTTGGTATTCAACGGGGCCTAAGCCCAAGGAAAAGAAAGATTACAAGGAAACAAGTCGGGGGAAAGAGACACCCCTATAATCATCATCAACAATCTGTAACACCTCAGAGGGAGGGTACTCAAAATAAACCGTACTTTGGAAGAAAAGAAATTATTGCATCTAAATTCTAATACTTAATCTCCATGTACCTGAATTTTAGCATTTTAAACGAATACAAGTTAGGGATGGCAAAATGGGTTGGGCCGGCCCGCTTAGCCCGTTATTTTTTACGGGGTGGGTTGAGATTTTGAACTCGGCATTAGTAAGAGCCCCGCCTCGCCTAACCCGCTAAAAAGACTGGACGGTGATGGGGTGGGGCGGGTTGGCCCGTCGGACCTAATAGTAATTAAAAATACTTTTTTCCATCTCTTTTTATGTATAAGTCACAATATTTTTAAAAAAATTCTCTAATATATGACTCTTTTAATTAAATTACTTTAGTTGTATGATTTTAAGCTCATGTATCTAATATTTTTTAAATCGATGAACTTATTATATTTTCATTTTTGTTGTCTCGTTGGTTTATGCTAGATATTTTATATTGCATTATAAAATTTTGAATAATAATTTATATTAACTCAATTGATACATGTTTTACTACATAAAATGTTTTTTAATTTAATTATTTTTACATTGTTTTGTGAATTTTATAATTAATAATTTTTTATTTAAATAATTGGCGAGGTAACCCGCCAACCCGCGAGCCCCTTATAAAACAGGGTGGGTTGAGATTTTCAATCCGTCATCTCTAATTTTTCCGCCCCGCTCCGCCCCCTTTTTTGACGGGCTAATGGCGGGGCGGGTTAGGTCGGGGCGGATTAACCCTTTTTGCCATCCCTAATACAAGTAATATAAAATATTACTTATTTGTTTTTATAAACATTTTTTAAAATTAGGCTAGTCGGTCAAACCTCTCCAAATAGTACAACTTCAATAAAATTATAAAATTTGTCTAAATAGTACGATCAATTAGTTTATTTTAAAAAATGTAATTGTTATTACTATGTTTAGGTCAATAAATGATTTTCATCCTTCTATAAAAAACAAAAAGAGGTTGTTAATTTATTTCAACAAAAGAAATAGTTATAATTAAACGTACTTTCCAAACCACTTTATTTAATATTTCAGCTACACATACATGAATTTTAGCCTTTTAAAACAAATACAGGCAAACTAAGATGTTCGTTATTGAAAAATTAAGTTAGTCAATAACATCTCTCCAAATAGTATAAGTTCAATAATATCTAAAAACTTGTCTAGGTGAAAGATCAATCAATTCGTTTATTTGTAATAGTAGTAACAATACATGGACACAACACTTTTTGTACAATTGCGTAACATTTTTTTTTTGAAAATTTAGTATCTGGCCCAATGATCGATCAATTCGAGGGGACCAATTTCACCGTCCACTTGCGGGGGTTCCGTTTAAAGCCAGAGTTTTTCTCACTCTGTATGGACTAGCCCACCGAAATTGACACCGGTGAAATCAAACATAAAACCTTGTGAGGAGCAAACTCCAAGGATCCAAACCAACATTATTGGCCAACCGCAAGTGGGTTACAATTGCGTAATATTTGACACCCGGTTAATCACGTTTTAAAAATATTGTTAATTTAGTAGAATAGATGATTAATTCAAGTTATAGTAAAAACTATGGTTAATTCAACTACATATATTAACCGTAATTTTTAACATAAATTGAATTAATCATTTAATCAACCGAGCTAACCTCATTTTTGTATGTAATTGACTTGTGTTGCATGTTTTCTAAAAAATGGGTGTCCATGAAACATTTTTATTGTAATATAGCCATAGATGTTTTGTAGTTTGAAGATACTTTGGATACACCGATAATGAATTCTTGGCACAAGGTTTATACACCATGCATAAATAATAAAAATTGTTTAGCGCGCCTTCTAGATTGCTTAGCGCGCCCCTTAGTTTTTTATTTTATTTTTAATTTTGATTAATTTTGATTAATTGAGTTTATTGATTTGGGATAATTTTCAGAGTATTATGTATGGTTAAATGTTTTAGTAGTTAGTTTTAAACTAAAATCATACCAAAACCATTTTGTTGTGGAATAGTTTCAGAAATTTGTACTCCAAAATCATTTTGTTGTGAAATGATTTCAAAGATATGTATTTCAAAACCATTAGATGTATTTAATCATACCAAAACTATTTTGCTGTGGAATAGTTTCAGAGGGTTGTACTTCAAAACCATTAGATGTACTTAATAGTTTTTATGTTAATTGTGATAAATTAAACCATAATTATAGTACATGTTTTAGTATGTAAATTTTAAATTAAAATATGGCTATATAATCATTCAACACAATTAATTGAAAATGGTTCTTATAATATGTACTTCAAAGGAACAAAAGTAATTATTTAATTGAAAATGGGGGGCGTGCTAGAAATCTGGGGGGCGCACTAGAAACATGGGGGAGGAAAAAAAAACTAGGGGGCGCGCTAGACATATGGGGGCACCCTAAGCAATTTGGAGGGCGTGCTGAGCAATTTTCATTATTTATGCATGGTGCATAAAGAAAAAACTTATGCATATTCTTCGTACTTAACATGCATATGTCACATCAAATGTTTTTGTCATTTAGTGTCTAATTTTAGCCCTCTTTCACAAATTCTTCCATGTTTTGAACCCTTCATTGTATGTTTGATTTCACTTCAAACAAAATTAGATATGATTCTACCTTATCAAATGTAATTTTAATCAAATTATAGATGTGTTGGTTATTTTAAAGGAGTTATGTTGGTTTGTGAAGTGTTGTAGTTTTAAAATAGGCAAAATTATATGTATGGTTCTTTATCTTATTTTTTTATAACAATTTGGTCCTTTATATTTTATTTGTAATACTTTGGTCCTTTATCTTATATATTTGTAACACTTTAGTCCTTTATCTTTTATTTGTAACATTTTAGTCATTTATCTTTTATAACATTCACATATAAACCCTTTTTTTCATAATTTTTTTATTAAAAAATGTTTAATTTTATTTATTAAGATACCTTTTTATTAAAATTAAATAAAACTCATGATTTTGATGAATATGTTCACCATCTTTATCAAATCTTTCATATTTTTATATTTTTTAAAAGACCAAAATGTTACAAATAAAAGATAAAAGACTAAAATGTTACAAAAAGATAAGATAAAAGATCAAAATGTTACAAATAAAAGATAAAGGACCAAAGTGTTACAAAAAATTAAGATAAAGGACCAAACGTGTAATTTTGTCTTTAAAATACTTACAGAATACCTTATTTTATTAAGTATGATTATCAAAGTATACAATTGGATGAGGAAGAGGATTTCGAAGTCTAGAGTCTCTAGACATTTTGATGAATTTGATACAATTTAGTCCCTTAAAAAATCTTACATAGGAAGTGAAAAAGATTGTTGTTCTGATTCTGAGGCTTCTGATTTTTTGGCTTTTTCCTTCTCCAGCAAGTAAAGTCTTTCTGCTTCTGGAATTGCCTGTATGATTGTATGCAACTTTAAATTTAACTCTTCCACCTTTTCCATGAGTCTGTCATTTGTAAACATTCCTAGAATAACAGTTTGGATTGTATCCCAACTCTCTATTATTGGTAAAGCAATTATCACAGCAGAACCTATTGTACCCCATCCTATAGCAATCACTGCCCAGAAATAGAAGTACCCTTTGCTGAACTCCCCTGTGGTGATGAACAAACAAACTTGTGTGAAGTTGCAAGTTGTCACATTGAAATTATAGCATAAGAACTTATCATACAAGTGCTCATGTATGAGCTATTTTTATATCAAAAGGTAAAATAAGTTTTAAAAAAATTTATGTAAGCTATAAGCTCTTAGCACTAGCTTTTCTAAACAACATCACAAAAAATTAGTAGCCATTGTCTTGGCCAAACCTGATTGTCATTGTTATTAGAATTTGGAAGGCCTATACTCAACCACAAAAACTAGCCTCAAAGTTGAGATTTGCACTACCCTTATAAAGACTATCTATATCATATCTCTAACCAATGTGGTGCTTATAACACACCCCCTCACGTCCAGGACTATCTCTAACCAAAATGTGGTACTTCTAACACACCCCCTCACGTCCAGGACTATCTATGTCATATCTCTAATTAATGTGGTAGTTCTAACACACCCCCTCACGTCCAAGACTAAGCTAGAACGTAGAATCAACAACAATGAGTGACCCAAATATGGGAGGTTTCCACAACAAACAACAAATGGATCTAGGATAAGCTCCGATACTATATTAGAATTTGATAGGCTTATACTCAACCACAAAAGCTAGCTTGAGAGTTGAGGTTTGCACTACCCTTATAAAAACTATCTATGCCATATCTCTAACCAATGTGGGATTTCTGACAATTGTTGTTAGAAAATCATGTTCATATATATGTATACCAAAGCAACTAAAAATTACCTGCAGGGAGGGAAAGAATAGGCCATAGTATAACTATCAAAACAGTGAAACCAATACCCCATTTCACTATCCATACTTTAGCACTTATTAACTTTTCTTCTTTAAACTCTTCAACTGGTAAATCAGTCTTTTCCTTTTCAACCACAGTGATTTGCTTAGTGGTACTCCAATCATAGTTCTGAGGCCATAATATACTACAAACAGCATGAACAATTCCTCCGGTTAATATCGAAACAAGATTTCCGGCAAGCATTGGTGCATTTCTTCCACTTGTATCAAGATTTATCTTTCCATACTCTATTTTTGTAACAGATAACCATGTGATTATTCCAAGAACACAACCAAATATTGTTCCAAGAATAGCTCCAATTGCATTTGCTTTTCTCCAGAGAAGCATGAAAGCAATAGGAATAACTGCTGAACCAATCAAAACACCCATTGCAAGGTACATCCATCCTAAAGAAACTCCTGCTTTGTTTAGTATAACTGCTAACAATCCCATGAAACATCCAAAACCTAGGACAACCATTCTTGATACTTTGAGGATTTTCTTTCCACTCGCATTAGGGTTTATGTAAGTTCTGTAGATGTCATATGTGCATAATGAGGACACCGCAATCAGCTCTGATGAACCAGCAGAAGTCACTGCCCTGATAATATACGTATATTAAAACCATCAGGAAAAGTATCCATGTTTGATAATAAGTATATAACTAAATTACTCGAAACTATAATTTCATGGACTAAATTGACGATTCACTCTATCAATAATCCTTGTGCTATTCTAGTATTGCGTAGACAAAAGTATTTCCGAAAGGAAGAAGATTGTAACTTACATAAAAAGCATGGTAAGAAGAAGAATTGATCCACCTTTTCCCATCAAAGCTACAGCAGTAGCCGGAGGAACTAGTCCACGACCTGCCTCACTTTCATTTAGAGGTAAATCAAGGGCTAGTGCTCCCAAACCAAGTGATGTAGCCAAAGAAAATGGCACTGCAAACCAGACCAAACCTCCCAACAAGTATCCCTTATGAGTTGATGAAGGCCTTGCTGCAATAGCACTCACCCAATATCCCTAAACATTTCACATTTAAAATTTTATTCCTTTCATCATTGTATTTGATCCTGTTATTTTAGTTATATGAAAGAAGTACTTAACAGTTGATACACGACAATTATATATAGATATATATATATATATATAATGCGATACTGTGATTTATACTGTTAACCATTGTTGATGTTCACTAACTGAAAAAAACAAATGGTAAAGTCATGCTTACATTGTCAACAAACACTGTGCCAAAGTTGCCAACAATGTTGATAATTCCAAAAACTAAACCACCTGAACTAAGCATTGTTAGGTATGAGCCTTTATGATTTCCACTGACAGGACCACAAGATTGTCCATGGTGTGATATAGGATCTTGACATATTCTTGATTTGCTTGCAACCTCGAGCAAGCGATTGTAAACGACACTCGGACTACCAAGTTCGCTGCTAGAAGTATAGACAAGGTAGACAAAAATGACCAAAACAACGTGCACTGAAAATTCGAAACAAAGAAATACACAGTTTAACACTAAGATATACACGAATGAAGCAAAATGTTAATACTATTATACGAGATAAAAAGTGATTAAGGCCTCTACCTATGACAGAATGTATATAGCTTGCTAAAAATGTGGCTTTTAATCCACCAGCTAGTGTATATACAATTACTCCAAGTGGTATTAGAAAACTAGCAGCATAAATGTTGACTCCGGTTAATGCATTCACAACCGCGGAACCACCAAGAAGTAACATAGCCGTTACAATTATATTTGTCATGAAGCAGAAGAAAAGGAATACAATGTGTGCTGAAGTTCCCCAACTGAGATAAACAAACATTGTTACCACATTAGAATGATAAAAGAAACGTAACATGTTTAATCATATTTCATCATCTTACGATATCATAATATTACTTCGTAACACTTGTCTGAACTGTGATATAATAATGAAATATGATTAGACGTCTGTGTAAACAAAGTAACATACCGGGCTTTGACGATTTCACACACAGTATGAGCATAAGGAGCCTTTCTTTTAATCTCTATAGCCATGACTCCAAACAACATTACCTGATCATTCAAATCTCAGTCTTATTCCACTTTCCATCTTCCAAATTCCAATATATCAAAACTTAAGAGTTAAAAACAACTTTACATTTTTTCATAGGAATATAATTATGATACATCGTTGGTGTTAAAATTTTACACTGTCACTCAATCACAACCGATCATACACGTGACTTTAGAAGTAGTTATTGTTAAAGTCAAAACATTTTTTATGAACCGATGATTATGATTAACTGATAGTGTAAAAATTTATTACACGGACGGTGTATGAGTTAAATCATAATATAAACTCCATACCTGGATGGTAGCTCCACTAGCATACCAGAAAGGTCCACTAACCCCATATTCCCAAGCAACATTAGAGCTTTGTAGGATTGTAGCAGCCCAAGTCCACTGCAGCCAAATTCAATGTTAAGATAAGAAAATGAATATGAAAAACTTAAGCTAAGAGGGTATTGAATCTATCACCTGAGAGACAATGACACTAGCAATGAGTCCTGTCTTAACATTTCTTCCTGCTGTATTGAACCATTCAGAGGTGTGGCGAGACCCGACATACCTCTTCTCCAGCCATACCTGTTCCACAAGAATGTTTTGTATCACAAAAATTCAACATGGAAATCAATGAATATGATTCAGTTGGCAACACACGTTAAACTTGTCGATGGAAGGACAAAGGTTTGATCCTCTACAGAACAAATTTTTGGGTAGGGATGGTGTGCTTTAAGTGTGACTTATAAGGTCCTGTTTCAATAAACAGTTTAATTAAGTGATTATCATATAAGTGCTTATGTATAAGCTATGTTTATAATAAAATAAAATCAAACACTTTTTCATATAAAGCTATAAGTTGTTTCCATAAACTATCTTAGAGAGCTTACAGAAATAAGCTCAAAACAACTTATAGACATATGTCACAAGTCATTTCCACTAGCAAACAGTCTCGCAGGTGTCTAATCTATAACTGTAGATAAGCTCAAATAAAGTAAGTCAATCCAAACATGTTTTATTCCTAAAACCAATGATTAGTCCTATAATTAGCATGATGAGTCTAAAATAATACAAAATGGTAAAAACTATTGAAAATGATTACATCATGTCTTTTATATTGGCTAACCAATACTAGTACATAACAAAAGAACCAATCGTTAGTTGGTTCAGTGGTGATTGGCGCTGAACTTGGTAAGGAGGACCACGGTTCGATCCCCGCAACTGCGATCGGAAGGGGGCTGGAACCACTTGATGCCAGAACTGACCCCCCGAACCAGATTCAACCGATGGTGAAAAAAAAAAAAAAAAGTACATAACAAAAGAATATTACTAACCAAGAAAGAGGTGAAGAGAGCAAAGAAAGCACCAAAACCAAGAATGACAGAATAGCCAACTCCTTGATTAAGGATATGTTTGCCTTCAAAGAAACTTGTTTGTCTAACACAGCCACCTCCATTTTCAGACACATGATAGTATTTGCTTGAAAATTCAAAGGGTGGACACTGTGATGAAGAAGCCATGAAACAAGGAACTTTTTGATTTAGTAATTTGATATTGTATTAATTAAGATCCATATGTAACAGCTTATTTTCCCAAGTGATCAATCATTTTTTTAGAAATCATAACGGAAATTAAGAGGCTTATCTCTATTGGAAAGTAAGTCAAACTAAGAAGGTACTTAAATATTTATTTAATATTAAAATATTAGTTAATATTGTTATTGTAATAATAAAAGGAATCTCATAATAAAAAATAAAGAATCTACATGGTTGATTCCGTTCATAAGGTCCAACTGTTGAATATTCACACACTAATATTATAGTAAGAGTTCGTCTGGTTCTGCGGCCAATAAAAAAAAATGAAAGAAGAGAAATAAATTAGATGAAGCAAAGTAGAGAGAAGAGAGAGAAATTTTAGTTTGACGGAAATTTGGAGTGTAGTTTGAGTGGAGGCTTCTATTTATAGAAGGGCTCTGAAACTGAAAAATCACCGATTTAGCGACACATAAAGCGAATTCTAAGGCTATTTTTGGATTGACGAAATATAATAGAGCAGAATGAAATGAAACATAATGAAATGGAGTGGATCAGTGGAATTGAACGAAATTGAAATTTCATTCCATTGTTTGGATATTTTACAAGGTGGTGAAATGATATATATATTCTATTGTTTGGAAAATAAACGGGACGAATAAATTATAAATGTTTTATTCCATTTCCACCCTCATTTAAAATCACAATTACATAGAAATAAAACTCTTTTTTTTTTTTTCTCGATAAAAACATATTATCTTCTAATCTTTTAAACTAATGACATTGAAACCGAATACCTCATGCATAATGTTCAAACCACATATTATTTACAAAACTTATAGTATTAAAATAATACTAGTTTATAACGTTAGGAAAATAAAAAATATAATTTCCTATCCCTAATTTTTTTTTAAAAAATAGTATAAGTACTAAAACCAATTACAAATGAGTCGATGACAAAAGTTTGGGCCTAAATCATCCTTACAAAACCGGCTTGTAAGGTGATGATTGCCTCTTTCTTATAAACACTTGTTCAGGCCATCTCGCAAGCGATGTAGGACTTCTTTAACAGTATCTAACCCCAATAAACAGACTCTATATAATAAAAAAGATTGCAAAATACATGCAACGATCCCAGGAATACACTTTATAATAAAATAGTTGAATATATTATTTTTTAACATAAAGTAGGGAAAAGAATGTCATTGTTGTTGTTGTTTTTTATCCAACATATTACAAGAATCGAATTGGTGTTTCTTCATTCTACCTAGCCAACCATAAATTGGGAATTTTTCCATATTAACAAGAAGAATGCGATAAAAGAAGTAACAAATGATAGAAGAGTTGTAGAAAAGATGTACACACCGAAGAAGGAGCAAACAATACATAGAAGAAGAGGATGAAAGAAAGCTTAAAAAATAGGGACAAAATTGTATTTATATTATTAATGTGTTCCACTCCATTGCATATACCCCAACTTGGGGGAATGAAAAATTGGATGAATGAGTGGTATTGGATGGAATGAGTTCCATCATACACCATTCCATTCATTTTTCACAAAACCAAACAATGGAATCTAATATCATCCCACTCTATTTCATTCCATTCCACAACTTTCCATCAATCCAAACATAGCATAAAGTGTGACATTTTTATTTAAAAAAATTTTATCAAATATTTTTTTTTTTGAAACAAAATTTTATTTAATAAACTATTGTGGACTAATGAATTTGGGAGACTTTTCTCTATGGTAATACATTTTTTTTTTATTTGGAGGCTTAAAGTTCTTCCTTGAGTTGTCTTATCCTTGAATCAACCTTGATAGGATAAGTGGGATAACTGGAGTTTAAAACTGATCCCCTACATATATAATGCAATATCCTACTAATTGAGTTAAACTCACGATCACCCAAATCCATCAGAACTAAGCCGGCCAGACAGCGACGGTGCTCGTGTGTTTGTTAATAGTGGTGTGTTGTCTCCATTCACAAAATGAGGTACTCTTGGGACACACTCCCAGGTGGTCACTTTCCTCCTTATAAACACTACTAAAGTGTGTTGTATATTTTAATTTTTTTTTTCAAATTCATACTTCATACATTAGTTCAAAACTTGTGTTTATTTCTGAGCAAGTTCCATTAAGTGTCCATTCAAGTTCTAACAATAATCGGCATAAAGAGTTGACTACACATAAGAATGTAATGAGAATCTTGAGCCAGTACGCTAGGCGAAACAATGAATTATCAGCAAATGAAATAACTATTTTGGGTTTTGAATGTATGAGACGTTTTTGCTATACTAGTTTCTAAATCTAAATATATCAAAATTACAGACACGTTTTTGTTTTTTTTTATAGTAATTTTATAGACTAATTTAATTATTAAAAAGATATTATTTGAAGTCTAAATTGACTATAAAATAGACAATCAATGATTTATGGACAATAAAAGACTAATAGAAGAGATAATCAATGATTAATATGGTGGTTTCTCCAATGGATTATTTTATCTCTTGTGCTAAATTTATTTATCAAGTGATTGATAAAAAATATGAATCATTGTTTAATTCATTTGTACGAAGGAATTGTATAACTTTGTTTTCAGTTCTTTTCTCAAGAGAGACAATTTTAAATAAAATAGAAACGAAACACTAAATTTGAACATCACTTATCACTTATAACAAGGATTCAAACCGCTAAATTTGAGAGACAAATATAATATAGGGACAAAGTTTTCATTGCAATTGCAGTTAACGATGATTATAATCTCTATTCGGAATTTGTGAGACACATAATGTGAATTATTCTCTTTCAACCGATTTTTTTTCATACATGAGAGTTAGAAATCGAACTCTTACAGTTAAAAGTATTTAATTCATATTTTGATTTCAATCTTTAAAATTTATGTCTGACCACTTATATGACTCTTTGCTCATTTGCCAATATCACCATTATGTCTTATCTATTAGTGTTGTAATGCCTGTTAAATATGCTTGGATCTCAACCCCAAAAGCTAGCTCAAATTGTGAGGTTGTCCTCACATATTTATACACTCAACAACCCAGGAACCTAAGCAATGTGGGACTTCAAAAATGAGTTTTATTTAAAAGTGTTTTTTTTGGTTGACAATGTTAGAACTTAGATTGTGAGATAGAGATATGGAAGAGTGATGAAAAATGGAGAAGAGAAAGAAAGAGTGAAAAGAGAGAAAATAGTTTCTTAGGGAGGAAGTAATTTTTATTGAACAAGCTTAATCATGATACATACACCTAATGGTGTTTATATAACAAACTCATAACTTCCTAACCAAGTTACTCAACTAACTTTGTAACTAACTTTGTATCTATCTTTTAGTTACTTGCTTTACAAGTAACAAGCTAAGTTTGAATTATATCACAATACACCCTCTTAATTCAAACTATCTAAGCTATACATGTTGAGTAATCTTCTCATCACTTTGAATCTTTCAATCTTTAATGGCTTGGTAAGTACATCTGCAATCTGATTTTCTGTTTTGCAGTAGGTAAGCTTGATCCTCCCTTTAGATACTTGGTCTCTTATAAAATGGAACTTTGTTTCAATATGCTTACTTCTCCCATGAGCTATGGGATTTTTAGCTAGGTTTATGGCTGATTTGTTGTCAACCATCAGCTCCACTTCATCATCTATTTCAATCTTCATTTCATGTAGCAGGGATTGTAACCATATCCCTTGGCAGGTTGCATAGCAAGCTGATATATACTCAGCTTCACATGTAGATAAGGCCACAACATTTTATTTTTTAGAGCTCCATGATATGGGACAATTGTACACAGTGAAGACATATCCCATTGTGCTCTTTCTCTCTACTCTATCTCCACTCCAGTCAGAGTCACAATACCCAACCAACTTGCCTTTACTTCCATCTGGATACAAAACACCAAAGTCACTTGTGTCTTGAATGTACCTTAGTATTCTTTTGACTACTTGCATATGTGATAGTTTAGGTGTTTGCATGAATCTGCTGACAATACCTACACTGTGACACACATCAGGCCTAGAGTTGCAGGCATATATCAAGCTGCCTACTATCTGTTTGTATAGAGTACCATTCACTTCCTTGCCTTCATCATCACTGCTCAAGCTAGAGCCAGTCTCCATTGGTGTGTTGGCTGGATTGCAGTTCATTATGTTGAATCTTTTCAATATGTCTGAGACATATTTACTTTGATGCAACAATACTCCACTGCTAGTTTTTGTGAATTCTAATCCTAGAAAGTACCTCAGTCCTCCCAGATTAGTCATTTCAAATTCTGAGCTCAATTGTGTTGTTAGCCTTTCAATCTCATCATTGTTGCTGCCAGTTATCAATAGATCATCCACATATAGACACACTATGCATAAGCTATCTGTGACGACCCTTTGATATAAATTCCATGTTCCACAGTGCATTTCACATAGCCATTCTGACTTAGGAAATCATTCATTCTCATATTCCAAGCTCTTGGAGCTTGTTTCAATCCATACAAGGCCTTGTGCAGTCTTAACACATAATCTTCTTTACCTTTGACTGTGAAACCTTGAGGTTGTTCAACATATACTTCCTCCTCAAGTTTGCCATTCAAGAAGGCAGACTTGACATCAAGTTGAACAAAGCCCCAGCTAAGGTGAGTTGCAATGGCTATTACTAATCTGACTGTCTCAAGTCTAGCTACTGGTGCAAAGACCTCAGTGTAGTCAATGCCTTGCTTCTGTAAGAAACCCTTAGCCACCAATCTTGCCTTGTACTTAGCTATGCTTCCATCTGGCTTATGTTTGATCTTGTAAATCCACTTTACAGCAATTGCTTTCTTGTGTGGAGGTAGCTTAACTAATTCCCATGTGTCATTTCTTTCTATTGCCTCTAACTCATCTTGCATAGCTTCTCTCCATTCATGATGGTTTGAAGCTTCAACATATGAAATTGGCTCTGTGTCAACAAACAATGCCAAATGTACTATATCACCATCTGGTGTCACCATGGTGTCATGAAGCAATTCATAGTCTTGTAGATTTCTGTTGGGAATTGTTGTTCTAGCTGATCTTCTAGGCTCATTGTTGACTGTATCAGCTTGCTGAGGTGTTGGAGAATCATCTTCTGTGGTGCCTTGCTCATCAAGTAATTCAATTTGAATGTACTTTTCACCATTTGATTCTGCAGTATTCCAATTCCAGCACTTATCTTCAGCAAAAGTGACATCTCTGCTGGTAGTAATCTTCTTGTTCAATGGATTATATAGCTTGTAAGACCCTGCAGTGTGATAACCAACTAAGATCATAGGTTGACTCTTGTCATCTAGCTTCTTTCTCTTCTGACCAGACACATGTTTGTAGCATAGACAACCAAAAACTCTAAGGTGTTTGACTGATTGAGTTTTACTAGACCATATTGCTTCTGGTACCTTAGTCAATTTCTTAGTTGGGCTTCTGTTAAGTACATAGCAGGCAGTAGAAACAGCTTCACCCCAAAAGCTATGAGGTAACTGTTTTTCTTTCAACATGCATCTAGTCATGTTCATAATGGTCCTGTTCCTCCTTTCTGCTATTCCATTATGTTGAGTTGTGTAGGGAGCTATTACTTCATGTTGAATACCATTTGCTGCACAAAATTCCTTGAAGTCATGTGATGTATACTCACCACCACCATCACTTCTCAAGATCTTTATCTGTCTTTCTGATTGCTTCTCAACCATGATCTTGAATGATTTGAATTGTTGTAACACCTCATCTTTGGTCTTAATCAAATAAATCCACATCATTCTGCTGAATTCATCTACAAATGACACAAAGTATCTATTTTCTCCTAGAGATAAAGTCTCAAATGGGCCACACACATCAGTATACACTACTTCAAGTAACTGTTTGGATCTCATAGGAATATCTGACACAAAAGATTTCCTAGGTTGCTTGCCTATCAAGCAATGTTCACATAATTCTGTTGGAGTTTTGATTTCAGGCAATCCATTCACAAGTCCATTGTTCTTCATGAAATTCAAGCTTTTAAAGTTCAAATGCCCATACCTGAGGTGCCATAGCCAAGCTTGATCACTAATCTTCACTGAAGCCAGACAGTGTGATTCATTTGGTGTGATTTTGACTTGGAATGTCCTATTCTGAGAGAGAGGGGCTCTGAGAATAGTGTTATGTTGTGCATCAAAAACCTCCATTACTTTGTCTTCTAAGTGGATAATGAATCCCTTTTCCAACAGTTGACCCATACTCAGCAAGTTTGTCTTCATAGTAGGAACATAAAGAACACCAGTAATAAGAGCTTGATTACCTTTCTTGCCTGTAATCAATACATCACCAACACCTTCAGCTGGAATTGTTCTATTGTCTGCAAATTTGATCTTGGTTTTTGATGAACTGTTGAAATTGATAAGCCATTCTCTATGACTTGTCATATGGCTACTACACCCCGTGTCAAGGTACCAATCTGCTTGATGATCTTCTTCATCTGTTGTGGTAGCCATGAGTAGCATAGGGTCTTGTTCAGTGTCACTTTCACCTTGTGCCATGTTTGCTTCAGCATTGTGCTTTCTTGGTACCTTCTTGCCTCTACAATCTTTAGCAAAATGACCATACTTTTGACAGTTATAACACTGAATATTCTTGAGATTCATCTTACCTTTCCTCTCTTGATTAACACCATTGTTTTGAGATGATGCTTGAGCTTGTTCATTATTCTTTGATTTTTCTTGCTGAGAATGATCTTTCTTGAACTTATCTTTATATTTCTTCCCTTTCTTGATTGCATGTGCTTGTAGTGCCTGATCAGAAGCCCTTTCCTTTGTTCTTTCATCCAGTCTTTGTTCATGTGCCTCAAGAGAGCACTGCAATTCTTCTAACTTCATTGTTGACAGATCTTTAGACTCCATTATAGCCACAGTTATGTGATCAAATTTTGCAGAGAGTGTTCTCATTACCTTCTCAACAATGGTGCCATCACTAACTGTTTCTCCACAGCTTATCATCTGGTTGGTGATGGTTGTGATTCTGTTGAAATACTCTGCAACACTTTCATTATGATCCATTTGTAGCAATTCAAATTTTCTTTTCCATGTTTGTAATCTCACTTGCTTCAATCTTTCATTCCCAGAGTGACCTTTCTCAAGAATATCCCAGCATTCCTTTGATGATGTAGCATTTTCTATCTTTTGAAAGTTGATTAAATCAACACATTGATGAAGAAAGAACATGGCTTTGAAGTCTTTTTTCTTCATTGCTCCGTGTTCAGTTCTTTGGGCTTCTGTAGCATTCTCTGCCAATGGAGTCACACCATTTTCAACTACTTCTTGAACTTCTTGAAACCCAAAGATAACTTTCATCTGCTTATGCCACCGATCTCAATTGCTGCTGTCAAGGATTGGGAGTTTTCCACCAAAAATGTTGCTAAGGTTCTCTAGAGAGCTTGTCATGATGAGGAAGAAGGAAGCACTGAATTTTCAGGCTTGCTGATACCAGTTGTTAGAACTTAGATTGTGAGATAGAGATATGGAAGAGTGATGAAAAATGGAGAAGAGAAAGAAAGAGTGAAAAGAGAGAAAATAGTTTCTTAGGGAGGAAGTAATTTTTATTGAAATGGCTTAATCATGATACATACACCTAATGGTGTTTATATAACAAACTCATAACTTCCTAACCAAGTTACTCAACTAACTTTGTAACTAACTTTGTATCTATCTTTTAGTTACTTGCTTTACAAGTAACAAGCTAAGTTTGAATTATATCACAATATACAAATTGGAAGGAATGAATTACATAACCACATAGATACTCCAAATCTATCAAATAAAAACAAGATTAACTTTTCTGTAACGAGAAAGAAAGATGGAAATAAATAGAGTATAGTCTCATAAGTATTAGGTTAATTGACAAAAAAATTTGAAAATTGTTAGGTCAAACATAGTGATTCGAATTTGAACCTAAGATTTCATAGTTATGTGAGTTTAATTTCAGTAAATTACCACTTTATTTAAGACAAAAAAAAAAAAGATAATACAAGAAAATGAAATTAGGGTAACTACAAAACCAAATTAACAATCTTGTGCGAATCTTTTATATCCAAAAGATTGAATTAAATCTCTTACCTAATTAATGTCAATTTCATGGTAGCCAGCATGATAGCACTTCAACTCCATGAAACTAATTAATACAACAAACTTTACAAAAATTAAATATAAAAAAATAATTAAGAGAGTAGCCTAATATATATAGCATACAAAATGAACAACAACCATATGAACCAAAATGAATTAATATTCAGGTAGATCTTGAATGAACCCCAATCCAGAAGGAGATATCAAACTTCCCAAAATTCCATATGGAGAATCAGAAAATTGATAAATTGATCTAGATGAATTAGAGCAAAAGAAATCATATGAAGTTGGTGTGAATAATGGCATATCAACAAAATTCATCATATTATTAGAAGGACTATGTTGTTGATCATCAACATTACTAGTTGCACCCCCCTTCTCACAACTCTCATTAATATTAATATGTTCCCTTTTAATAATTGAGAAACTTGTTGAAGTAGTTTCATCACCAATATTGTTTGATCCATCTGACAAAGAAGATTCAAAATTATTTTCAGAAACTTCATGCTGACGTGGCAATAATTGATTGGTAGGAGACATGCTTGTGAGTCTTTGAACAAGAGTCATGAAATCTTGTGCTTTTGTGTGAATAATTTTTGGTGATTGAGTGTAAATGATTATAGGGAGTACCCTTTGTGGTTTGTGAGTTGAATTAGGCTTATGAATCATCAAAGGAGTACGACGAGGACCATTGATTATCTTCTTTTGTAACTCATAATTAAAACCATGCAAGTTTGAAGTAGGCTTCATTTTGAAATTATAATCAAACTCAATATGATTGTAATAAAATTAAATTGAAATTTGGAAGATGTGTATATGAAAAAGAAAGGTATTAATGGTTTGCTAAAAGAAGAAATTTGGTTTGGTCAAATAGGGAAGAGATGATAGGTATAGTATATATAAGACGAGATTGTGATAAACTTTTTGGCCAACAATGCTGACCATTGACAATTTTGAGCTACAACCATCAATTATAATAATTGAAATATAATATTTTATTGTTGATGAGTTGTGTTTTTTGATTTGACCGCTAGAGATTTTGGACCTTAAGTACTTTATTTAATTATTAATTAATATATTTTACTTTAATTTGTTACTTTTGTTTGAAAAATGATTTACTAATTTATCAGATACGTACAGTGGATCACCTTCGCAAGTCGTTTACCGTAGACAAATTATCAATATTACTATAATGAATACGAATTTTACAAAATTTATCGTTAGATTGAAAGTTTGTATTATATAGATCATCCATAAAAATTCTCAGAAAATTTGAAAATCATTTGATATGTTATTGAGACACAATAAGATTAACGGTTTATGGAAAAAAATTAATATGTTAATCTTAATGTGTCTCAATAACATATCAAATGATTTTTAATTTTTCTAAAATTTTTTATGGGTGATCTGTATGATACAAACTTTCAATCCAATAGTAAATTTTATAAAATTTGTATTCTTTATATGATTATTCATGAGTGATCCACCGTAGACCACTTGAGAAGTGGTCATGTTAGAATTTTCCATAAGAAAGTTGGTGATTTGTATTTGTAACAAAAAGACAAGAAGACAAGAATTGTTAAAGAGGATAAATTTATTCTCAACATAGCAAACAAGAATACGGGTAAGTAGATGATGATAATATTTTCATTTTATTTTTCTTTAGTGAAATATGAATTAAGTAAATGATATTCTTTTTAGCAAAGCATATATTCATATTACTTTTAACAAACTACCATTTTTCTATTTATCATCCATAATATTGTACATCAAGGTATATCTTTTACACCATTTTCTTCATTATTATTATTTTTTCAAATTTTGTTCATTTTCCTTTATTTTAACAGATTTACAAAGAAAAACAAAATTGAAGAAGAAAGATATGCAGCTTATTTTCCGACACGGAGAAGATAAAATTCGGCACAGTGGTTGCAGGAAAAGGTTGTTCAAGATAGAGAATAGTGAGTATCAAGAATATGTGGGTTATTTGGCGGAAACGAGAGTTGGCCTGTGTTGGTGGTTCACAGTAAAAAAGAACAAACTGGTGTTGTGAGAAAAGTATAGTTAAAGAGTAAGGAAGAAATTTGTTGACTGATGATAGTGAAACGTTAGAAAAAGTAAAAAACAAAAAAATTTCCCTTCATTTGGTGCAAATGAAACGTTAGAATTGTTTTTTTAATTCAAATTTTTGTACACACAAAAAATAAGATACTAGAAAAAATATAGTATTTTTAAAAGGTGAGGCTTACTCCACCTCTTTGTAATTTGGGGTATTTATCTATCAATCAATGAGAAAAAACAACATAATTAGGTTACAAGTTAGTTCTTGGTACCATGTGTAAATCTACTTATGTGGCTTGTTCTCATTGGTTGGTGGATAAATTATTAATACCTTCAAATTATGAAAGAGTGACTTAAAGAAAAACCATTTTTTAAATATGATTCTTCAATTTTGTAAAAAAAAATATGATTTTTCAATGTGTTAGTAAACACGTTGTATTTACACAGGAGAGTTATTCAAAGATCAAAACATTTCAAAATGTGGATCGTTAATTGATCAGTCCAAACTATTTTAAGTGTAACGTTTAAAATTTAGCCCTGTTTGGCCCGACTTATTTTTTACTTTTTATTTTAACCTAAACAAAATAAAGAAGTATAAAATTATATTTGACATTATTTATCCTTAAAAGTATTAGAGAAATAAAGTAAAGAAGTAAAAAATAAAGAAAAGTGAAGTCAAACACAATTTTTTCCTTTAATTAGTAATTTCAACAAATTGTGTCAATGATAGTTATACTTAGAGCTGTAAAAATGGGTCGGGCTATCGGGCCGGCCCAGTAGCCCTATAGTTTTATATGGGCCGAGCCGGGCTGGGCTTCCCAAAAATATCATTGGGCCTTATTGGGCTGTCGGGCGTATGAGCCATCATGGGCTGGCCCAACGGGCTTTTGGGCCGGCCCATTAAAGAATTTAAAAAAAAATCTAAAAATTATTTTATCTAAAAATAAGGAATTTTAGTTAGCATAAAATCTTTAAATAAAATAAGTAACAAAAGATGAGATTTGTTTTTTTTTTAAGGAAAAAGATGAGATTTATAATTTACTTTTTTTTAAAATATATAATTTAATTTATGTATTTTGAATGATTATGTTAAAAGTTTAGTGTCTGATGTAAGTTTAAAATTTATTAGCTTTGAGGATGCACTTTATGAATCATCATCCACATATCTCTCGACTTTTGCATGGATATTTTGAAGTATTTATTATTTCATGAAATCATGACACTCACTTTTTTATGGATATTAATTTGTGTGCGATGCATATGTAGTTTTATTGTCTATTGAATTTTTTTTTTACAAAAAATTTGTCAATTTTTTATAAAAAAAAAGGTAAATAGGTTGATACCCTCTGTAATGTGGACGAGTTTTGTTTTTCCCCCTCTATAATTTTTTTTCTTTTAATTTGCCCCTTGTAAAGTAAATTTTTTTGGTTTCCCCCCTTGGGTGCAAGAAATTTGCACTTTTTAAATCGATTTGAACAAAATAACCGATGTAAAAAGTGCATCCAAGGGGCGAGTCCAAAAAATTCAACATTGCAAGGGGCGAGTCAAAAGAAAAAAAATTACAGGGGGGAAAAACAAAACACGTCCACATTACAGGGGGGTATCAACCTATTTACCCTAAAAATAATTTGGAAAAATGTGGCGGGCCGGCCCATCGGCCCATGTAGGCCCATGTTTATTGGGCTGGGCTAAGCGGGTCGGGCCTTGGGCCTTAATGGACCGGTCCACTTAAGCCCAGTAGATGTTTTGGCCCTATGGGCCCGGGTCGGGCCGGACTGGGCCGGTCCATTTGACAGCTCTAGTTATACTTACACGGGAGGAAGTTATACATTGATCTGTTTAAAAAAATAAAGTTATACATTGATCAAAATATGTACAAATATGAATTGTCAATTGATCAATTAATTTTTTTTGTCAAATAGTTTAGTGGTTAGAAATTTCATTTTTAAAGTGGATATATGGGATGATTGGGGTTCGAACTCTGATCCACTACATATATAATGCAATGTCCTATCAATTGAGTTAAGTTCAGGGATCAATCAAAATTATTTTAACTGCAAATGTTTCCGTTTGGATTGATGAAATACAATGGAATGGAGCGGAGTGGAATGAAATATAATAACAATGTTCCAATTATTATTATATTTCATTCCGCTCCGCTCCATTCCATTGTATTCCATCAATCTAAACGGAGCCTTAAGGTCAGATAAACTATCAAATTAGTTCATAAAGTAAGGTTCTCTTCAATGTATTCTTTAAATTTTGTATATATACCAAACAACACTTAAATTATATAAAACACGTCAATTTAATTTAATTTATTATTAATTATTAATTTCTTTACAACTTAATGCTTTAATTTCTTTTTCTTCACTACACCATATGTCTAATTGATATGACACATAAATATTTCATTTTAAGGTAATATAATTGTATTCATGGTTTTTTTTTTTCTTTTAAGAAGTCTAATAAATAAAAATTTTACCCTTAAAATAAATAAGTGAAATTCTAAACCGTTTCTTCCAAGATGTAGCCACCGGTTTCTGGTGGTGCAACCGAGTTCCATGGAATCGCGACACCACCCTTGTCCAGTTCGGCGACGGTTTTCTCATGGTGGGTGGGTCTGTTCGTGACTGATCTTTTCTCCTGCTCTTGGGTCTTCCGGGTGCGATTCTGGTTCAACCGGCACCATCTTCTTGCGGTGGTGGGTCGGTTTGTGTTCGGTTGCTGCTGTCGTTTCCGTCTCCGCCATCCTTGTGGTTTCTAGCATTGTTGTTGGTTTCTAGCGATGGTGGGTCGGTTCATGTTGTTTGGGTTCGATTATGATTCTCTGATTGTCGTGGTTTTGCCTCTTTTCTAGCACTTTTGGTTGCTTGTTGGATATTGATTTTCTGATTTGTTTTCAGATCTGTTGAGATTTGCAGGGATCAATGTTTTCAATTCTGCATCCGTGTTGCTAGTGAATTTGGGAAGGCCGGCGACTCTTAGATTTGGCTAGAAATGGCCTGGTACTCGTTGCTACTGTAGCGAGTTGTCGGTTGTTGTTTCTGTTTCTGTGTTGACGGTCAGATTCACTCACCGTGCCCTAAGAGTTAGATTGATTTTTTAGTCTTCTCTATTGGTTGTTGTAATGGTTGAATCTTTTACACATCATTTTTTTTTTTACAATTCAATTTCGAGTCCCACGTTGGATTTGTTGGATTGTGTTTGATGTGTTTTTGATTCCTTCACATTTGGCTCTATCACTGGATTTGATCCGGTTGGACTTTGTAATACCCTCTTTGGGTTGTATATACGCTTTTTGTGGTTGCTGGGTTGGGTTCTTGTCCCTTCAGCTTTCTTTGTACTTTCTTTTTTATTTAATGAATTGTTGTTTGCTTAAAAAAATAAGTGAAATTCTGAGGTTTTCAAATTCCAGATGTCTACGGTCTGCATATATAATGTTACGTTCCTACAACCAAGCTAAGCTCATGGGAATAAAGTGCAGAAGATAAAGAACACAATGAGTTTGTTAACCCAGTTCAGCGCAATGATGTCACTTTAATATGTTATATGCTTAATTGTACACATTAATAGTATATGTCTACCACCTACAATAATTTAGTTCAAATGATAAAATATTTGGTAAGTCACTGTTAAATGGCAGTAAAACTTGGCATCTATATATTATATTTTGATTATAAATTAATTGGAATGCATACTGTCAATATAAAAAAAATGCACATAATTTAACATTTTATCAACGATTAAATATGTTTTTGGACCCTATAGTTTTTTAGAATTTTGTTTTAGTTCTTAAAGATTTTTTTTGCACTTTTTAGTCCCTTAAGTTTTTTCCCGTCAATGTTTTTAGTCCATACTTTCCATTCAACTCGTGCATATCATTCAAAATTTTCAATTTTATTCTACGGTCATATTTAGTACATTATATGAATCTTTCTTACGAAAGTTTAAATTTTTTTAACCAGAGATAAATTTAATATGAATTTTTTTTTTGTTAGATAAATTTTTTTGTTTGTTAAAAAATTCTAAATTTTTACTGGAGATGTTCTTATAATAATATAAACATGAATACAAAAAATCATTCAAAAATGTGGAAATATATAAAGTTTGATTAAAAGTAGAGACAAAAAATACTGACAGAAAATATTTCAGGGACTCAAAAGTGCAAAAAAAAAAATCAGGAACTAAAAATAAAATTCTAAAAAACTATTGGAACCTAAAATATATGTAACCCTTTTATCAATGGTATATTTGAGGTTTTCCCACCATGGGAAAGAAAAACTCTCTTCCCAGTTTCCACCTTAAACGTCACCGAAATAAGTATGCAATTGAATACAAGTTATATATCAAGAAGGTCACTAGTGTATTATTGAGGTTAAAGTCTTAAATAAGTCTATGTATTTTGTCATGTTTACTTAATTTTTAGTTATAGTTAGTACATGTCATGTGTCTGTGTGCCATACCACTATTTGTGGTTTCAATTTGGGACACCATATATCCCCGTGTATTTTTTAAGACTTGTATTGTTGCTACAACATTCAATGGGCAAAGAAAGGAAATCAAGTTCAATTTTATTTTATTTTTAACTAAGATATGAGTATGTGTACGTGCATATGAATATGTGAGCGTGCAAACATGCGTGCGGGCGTGCGTGTAGATATACCAAAATAATATTTGATAAAAAAAAAATATACCAAAATAATATTATATCAAACATTCCATTTCAATAGAAAACACATAATATGGGGCGTTAGCCTTCTTTCACTACCAAAAAAAAAAAAACATAATATGGACGTCATCCCCAAACTCTTCTTTCAAACTTTTTAGTTTTTCATCTTCTTCAATAAAAACTTTATGCATGAAATATCTAACATATATTAGATCATAGTCCTTTTAATTTATCAGTTCACATCAAGGAAAAACATATTAACATTAAGTTTAACAGAAGTACCTTAGAGTTTCCTTCTTTATCAATTTCAATTTTAAATGGATGTCAACTTGGATGCCTCAAATATTCGTCCCACTTTGCACACCACTCAGATGCTTTCAATTTTCTCTTACTCGCCGCTTTCATATTCCCATCGTTAGAGAACTTTCTCTCGGCAGCTTCCACAAATGGCTCCATATCTAATTCATCCATGCTTTTGATAGAAATTGTGGCATTAGGCTTTGGGTAGCCAATCCACTGTGCCCAAGGAAAAATAATTATTTAAAAAAAACAGACAAGAAAATCAAAATAATATTTACATTTATATGCTGAGAAAGATACATACACTTACATCATTAAAATGCAATGCATGGAAAAAATGTGGGAAACAAAAAAAAAAGCATTAAAATAAGTGTGGGAAAAAAAAAGCATTTTAAAAAGATTGTCGGAAACCAAAAAAAAAGGCATTAAAAAATTTTGTGGGAAACAAAAATAAAATTGCGGAAAACTAAATAAAAAGACTGGAAAATAATATAAAAAAAAACGTTTTAAAAGATGGTGGGAAACACAAAGAAATTTATGGGAAAAAAAATTGTGGGAAAAAAAGTTTAAAAAACAAAGTGCATAGCGGCGGTTCAAACCGTCGCAAAAAACTCTAAAAAAATTCCAAACTAATGACCAGTGTTTGTTGAAGTTCTTCCGCGTCTTTCAATTTTATCTTCATTTCCAAATTTATCTTCATTTTGCATCAAGTGGTCCTCATAAAATGTGATTTGCAAACTCTCCTAAAGATTCAATTATGTTAATTTTATCTAGAGTAAACATTTAGCAGATAAGTTAATTTAATGCTACTTCATTTACTCCCATTTTGTCATCAATAAAAATAAACTGAAGATGGGCTTTGGCCCCTTTTGTATCTATTTTTTTTTAAGATTAACAAAAATTGTTTGTATTAGATAGAACAATGAAGTGCGCGCGGAGATAGTCAAAAGGGTAAACCAACAAAAAAATTGTCCTGGGGTGAAAGTGATATGATCGTTGTAATCGAAGAACAACTTTCTTGATTAACACATAGAGTTTAATTAGAATATTTTGATAATGTAAAATTACTTTACACTGTCAACCAATTAAAAACCTTCTTCCCCTTTTGTATCGTGTCCACATAGACTAGTGTGATATCAATGTCGTTCAACAATTAATATGATTTTAAGTAAGATGGTTTAAAAGTGTTTGATTGCGAAAAATTACAAAAGTATAACAATCATAAAAGGATGATTAGGATAACAGAAAGATGAGATTGATAGGATTAGACTTCGTTAACTCATTCATACATATTTCTCTGATCAGTTATATAGATTCTAGCTATTAATCGATATTTTCACATATTGCTCATTGTACGTTTCCGTTCCCAAATAACGACGATAGATGTATTATACTTATCAACCCTTGATTCCTCCAGCGATTAATCAATACAATAACACTAAAATTCAATACTTTGAGTGAATGCTAAACCTAAATCTATTCGAGTTTAGCATTTAACAAATGTTATCCTAAATTTTATATTCAAAAAGTATATTCCTATATCATTTCAAATCATAAATTAAACATTGAAAACAAGGATAACATCAATATTGATTTACAACTAAGCAATATATAACATTATGATCAAAAGAAATACATACCCTAGAGTTAATAACATCTAAGCCAGACAAAAATATATTTAGCTACTCATTATCATGGTAGTTTTACACAAGTGAAAAGAAAAGAGATGAAATAACCATTTCGATTGATTTCTCAAACAGTTGGTGTGCATCGTCCACCTTCTTTGTCTTCCTTTGCTTTCTCGTCTTTCTCTGTCTCTCCTCTCTCCTGCGTTCAACTCTATGTTGTGTAAGAAATAAGAATGAATCCCATGGAGTTTGTCTTGCATGCCTTTTATAGGCTTTGGAAAAGCAACTAGTATACACAAGGCGGTGGGTGGTGCTTGCAAGTTGCACTTATGAATCCTTCCTACTTCCTAGTTAAGTCAACTTAATAGCTAAGAAAGAAAAAAAACAAAACGGTGTTGTGCTGCACTATAAGTTTGATTTTGTCCAATAGAAATTCTTCATTTCTCTTTAACAAGAGGACAAATAATGCTCATCATTTCTTGGGTCCAATAATAATTTTTCTTAGTTCTTTCCATTTGCTTTTGAGCTCATAAAAACTACAAAAATGAGGAAAAAAATAAACAAAAATAGCTAAAATGGTTAACTACTAGTAAAAACTAATATCTCCATATATTATTTAAGACTTGTACAGTTGCTACAACTTCCAATGGGTAAAGAAAGGAAATCAAGTTCAATTTCTTTTATTCAATTAAGATATGAGTATGTGCGCATGTGAGCGTGTGTGCGTGCGAAGGTGTGTGCGTGTGCATAAACTAAAATAATATTATCATTTTGTGTTTCGCCTTTCACTAATTAACATTTGAAAGAATAATCTTAATAAATATATTAATTATTATAATAAAAATAATCTTTAAAAATTATTTTATTCAATATGTAAAACTAACCAAATATCCAAGCTCTTATTTGACATGTATTCATAAATTAAGATGGTTTCTTCTACGTTCAAATAACAACCCTGAATGCAATCAGGTTTCAGTGTTGAAGGTTGTAAATCTTAACAACCTCAGTTTCAAATTCTTCAAAGGCTTGAATGGGGCAATTGAAAAGTCTCTAAACATTTTTCATAAATAAAATACAATTGGTCACCCCCTCCCTGTTAGTTCCTTGACTTAATCTTCCCTTGTACTATATATAGCCCACTACTCCTCCCACATTCCTTCATTCTCACAAGTCTTTTCACAGTTTTGCTATCCTCTTTGTATGCTCGTTTTACTATCTATATTCGTTGGCTATCCTCCCACATTCCTTCATTCTCACAAGTCACAACCTTAACATTTTCAACACCCCCCAAATTAAAAGAAAGTGAGCACAATTTTATTTTATTTTTGGAACGGCAAAAGATAGTCTTTTCACAGTTTTGCTATCTTTTTTTTTGGAAGGCAAAAAATATTATTAACAAATAGCAAAGGCACAAGAGGAGCCAAAGAGTGTACATACAACACCAACATAAACTATAAAATACAAATACCAACACCTACACAAAGCTTCCCTCACCAAACACACTTCACAAACAATAACATTATATGATTGAATAAGTAAAACTAACCAAATAAAAGAGTATTCGAGCTTTTATTTGGCATGTATTCGTAAATTAAGATTGTTTCTTCTTCATTCAAACAACATCCCTTGAGTGCAAACCAGGTTTTTGTGTTGAAGTTTGGAAATTAAAACAACCTCATTTTCAAATTCTTGAAAGCCTTGATTGGAGCCATTGGAAAGTCTCTTGACGGCAATTTCTTGACCTCCGGGAAACCTTCCCTGATTAAAAGTATCCAAATATATACAAGAGAAATTATTGCATAGACTCAATATACTTGGTTATGGGCAAAGTTAAATGCGTTGAACCAATTACCTTATAGATAAGGCCATAACCTTCTTCTCTTAATTTATTCGAAAAATCATTTGTAGCTTCTACAATTCTACAAAAAGTGTAATGAATTACTCCATTAATATTTTTACTTCCATGATCTTCTATAATTTATATCTTAGTAAAAAGAGTTCAAGAATACGACAAATACTTAAAATTAAAACAATCCGGAGAGTGGTGTCGTGTTTACTTTCTTTGTATTGTATCTCATTTTTTGGTATTGAGATTGTTAAAGTTCGTGAGAGGGAGAATAAAATTGAAGAGAAAATTATTATGTCTACCTCACCAATAAGATATGAGTATGTGCATGTGAGCGTGCGGGCGTACGGTGTGCATGTGTGCGGATATACTAAAATAATAGTATATCGAACATTCCATTCCAAGAATAGCATGCCAAAAAGGATGATAGAAAAGTGCTATGCATCCCAAAATATATTAAGAAAAAGAAAGATTACAAAAAAGGATGGGGACCAAACTAATTAAACCCAAAAAGAACAAAACCTGAAGCAGATTACAAAGAGAGATTAGAAAAAGGGAACCAAGCCTAAAAGCCAAGTCTTGTTTGTTCTTATTAGAATTGTCCAATGAAAACAAACTGAACTATATATATATGCTATCATCATTTTTGTTCTGATCAAAACTATCGATCAAACTAAAAGTCCCCCAGCTATATATATATGCTAACTACCTTGTCCCACATTGATAAGTTAATGAAATTTAGGGAGGAGAACTATATATGGTAGTGTTTGAATCAACTTATCATCACTTCAAAAAAAGTAGAGCATTGATCCTAACATGGAAATAATTTTTTTGGTAACTCAGTAATGGAATCTTGTACAACATGAAAATACTTTTAGAATTAATAGAATATTCTTTTTTTTGTTCTAAATATGTTTTTTTGTATATTAAGAAAATAAGTATCGTATAAAGAATTTTTCTTTTTTGGTAGGTTTTTCATGCATTTTGGTAGTTATCGTGTAAAGAAATCTATTGGTATACTTTTGATGTTATTTATTAAATAATAATCGGACATAATTTTGATGAACTGTTCTAGAAAATAGTAAATACAAATGACCTTTACTACCAAATTGTTAAACATTCTATCAAATAATTTATATATATATATATATATATATATATATATATATATATATATATATATATATATATATATAGAGGGATCCAATTACACCGGTGTAACATTTGAGTAATGTTACACCGCTTAATAACGCATTAACGAATACAAATTTTACAAAATCCACCGTTGGATTGAAAGTTTATAACATTTAGATCATTCATGTTAAATTTTATAAAAATCTAAAATCGTTTGATATGTTATTAAGACCAATTTAGATTAACGGTATTCAATAAAAACGCATAAACCGTTAATCTTGACGAGTCTCAATAACATATCAAATGATTTTAGATTTTTATAAAATTTAACATGAATGATCTACATAATATAAACTTTCAATCCAACGGTGGATTTTGTAAAATTTGTATTCGTTAATGCGTTATTAAGCGGTGTAACATTACTCAAATGTTACACCGGTGTAATTTGATCCCTCCCCATATATATATATTAACTTTTTTTTAGTCCTGTTTATTAACTTTACATTTAAAAATGCAAAGATCTCTAAATGTGCCTCTTTTATTTGTGTGTAATTTTTGCTCCTCTATATGCAGTGACGGCGCCAGAATACTAGCGCAGGGGTACAAATTTTTGTTCAAAAACTTACACCGTACTTAAAAAATTACTTACATACTATATAATTGTTCTCTGCACAAGTTCAATTTCTGAAATAAAAAATAATCAACTCATTATCAGTGTTGTTGAACACAAGCAAAGCTATTAAAAAGAAAATTTTAGAATACAGTAAATTTTATATAAAAATTATCCTTGTTAAATATTGGTGTATATATTCACTATTATATATTTTTTTGAAAAGGCAAAAGAAAAGTAATATTAATAAAACCAAATCCCCAAGTATACAAGTTGTACTAAAGGGCTAATACAACAAGTTCATATAAAATTACAATGCACCACCTATATCAGCAAATCAATACAACATCACCTATACTACTAATAGTAGGCTATAGCAATTATTCAATAGAACTTAACACCTCCACAATTGATTGATCTTGAAAGTTCAGCATCACAGTGCTGTTATAACCTCTTGTCAAGAACCGATACAAATAGCACCACTTCAAACTAGATTAATACATACTGCATATCCTTCTTGTGATGCATCCTATTTAATTTTATTTCATTATATATATATATATATTGATATTATTTTATAGAAATTTGAAATAGTAAGTGTTCACTTTCATTACTTTAAGAAATGTGAATAATTTGATCTTAAAGAGTCGATAAATTTGCTATTTCTCCTTTAAACAATTTTTTTTTCTCAAACAACATATGCACCAAGTTGTGGGCCTGGTGGCCAATCAAATTAAGTTGCATATCTTTTCCCTTTTTTTTTGCTCTTCACCAACAAACCAACACTCCTAAAAATAAAATAAAATCTACATAACACCATTTAAAGACACACAACCATACTTTTTAAAACAATACACAACTAAATAAAAGACAAATGATATCTTCCGTCTCCAGGCAAAACTCAATTCATGAGGATTACCTATGATACCCCGCTAGCCAAAGACGAATGAGGTTTACTTTCTTTGTATTGTATCTCAATTTTTGGTATTGAAATTGTTAAAGCTCGTGAGAGGGAGAATAAAAATTGAAGAGAATATTATTATGTCTACCTCACCAATAAGATATGAGTATGTGCATGTGAGCGTGCGGGCGTACGGGGTGCATGTGTGCTGATATACTAAAATAATAGTATATCAAACATTCCATTCCAAGAATAGCACGCCTTTCATAAATTGACATTTGAAAGAATAATCTTAGTAAATATATTAATTATTAAAATTCAAATAATCTTTAAAAATTATATGATTGAATAAGTAAAATTATCAAATAAAAGAGTATTAAAGATCTTGTATGACATGTATTCATAAACTAAGATTATTTATTCTCCGTTCAAACAACGACCCTTGAGAGCAACCAAATTTCTATGTTGAAGTTTAAAAATCAAAACAACCTCATTTTCAAATTTTTGACTTCAAAGAAACCTTCCCTGACTAAAATTATCAAAATATATATCATGAGAAATTATTGAGTAGACTCAATATACTTACCTCTTTTTTTTACAGTAGTTTTTTTTTTTACACAATTTTTTTTAACTTCTTGACACAATTTGTTTATTAGTTAACCATTAAAATATGATAAGAAAGTTAAACAATGACATGGAAAAAAAATCCTATTCATCTTTGTACGCCAGCAATTGCACTACCACATCAGTAAAATGAGAGAGACTAAAAAAATGTTGACTTTTATAATAAAGACCAAAAAAATGTTTCTTAAAATAAAGGATCAAAAGTTCAAAAATATCAAATTAGAAGGACTAAAAGTGCATTTCTAAAATATATTTCATTTTTTATACATCTATATTTATATTTATTATATTTTAAAAAATATTTTTTAGAAACAAATATGTAATTTTGTTTCTTATCATATTATGTTGATTTCTAACCTAAGTTTATATTCAGAATAATAATAATTATAATTACAAATATACAAGATATGATGAGATTTAAATTAACTTATTATTCAAACACTAGATTGAAAAAAAAAACTTATTATCAAACACTAAATTTAAAATAATATATCATTAAAAAAAAAATTAATAATATATGTTGTAGCCACCGGTCTCTCTATAAAAAGGAAAACCCTGTTTCTTACTCTCGATCGCTGCTCTCTCACTTTGCCGTTATCAATCGAAATAGCAAACAACGATCACTGAACACAGCGCTGTTCGATCAAGTATTTTTCTATTCTTTCTAGATTTTTTTTTGTTTTGTTTTCACCACCAGTTTAATCTGGTTCGGGGTCAGTTATGACATCAAATGGTTTCAGCCCCTCCCAATTGCAGTTACGAGATTGAAATGTAGTCCTCCCTACCAAGTTCAATGATAATTACCACTGAACCGACTAACGATTGGTTCTATTCTTTTTAGATTAATTTACTCAATCTCAATGTCTAATTTAAATTCTCAATCTTTCGGTTTAATGGCTTTATCTGTATTTTGTTTGTAATTCTCTTTTACTTTTGTTTCCATGTACATATACGGCCGAGTTATTTGCCAATCAATCAAAACAATTGAAAATAAGGATAGCTAAGTGATCCGTCCAAATTATTTTATTTGCAATGTTTGTCCTTAAGTAAAATATATAAAATTAAGATAGTGATTTTAATGAAACAAATACGGGTTTGAATCCTCTCCTTCACATATTTTTCTCTCCCTTCTTCCTTCAACAAATACGATGCACATATACATGCAAGTTGTGCGCTGAATCGCTGATAGATCAAAACACTTGAAAATGTGGATAGTTAATCGATCGGTCCAATAAGTAAAATTTATAAAATTAAGATATTGATTTCAAGGAAACAAACACATTGCAAATAACTATAAGAACGGTTACTTTATACCCTTTTTTTATTATTATTTCTTCTCTCTCTCTCTCTCTCTCTTTTTTATTATTTCTTCTCTCTCTCTCTCTCTCTCTCTCTCTTTCTTCACCACTTCACGCAACCTTCTTTTTCATTTTTTTTTTCTTTCCTTCTCAATCACCGGCCACCACCAGCAGTCACCACCTCCATCACCGGCCACCACACAACCGCCAATCACCACCACCAGTCCAGTCTCACCCCCACATAGCTCACTCACCATCCAAAATAATGAAGAAAAAAACAAGAAAGAAAAAGGGAAAGTGGAGAGAGCTGCTATGGAGGATATCTTGACGCCGATGTCGGTCGGTGGGTGGTCAGTAGTGTAAGAGTGGGAGAGAGTGTTGCAGAGGAGAGAGCTCGGGATGAGGGAAGATTGAGTGGATGTCGGTGCCGGTGTGTGCTCGCCGGCGAGATAGATCTCAGTGAGAGAGAGGGAGTTGCATAGGAAAAAATGGAGGAAAATGGAACAAAGAAGGTGCAGGAGGATGGATGAACAGTAACCCATGAGGAAGATGAACAAAAATATCTTTTATTTAACTTGGAGGAAATGATTACACTGCCCTTTGTTGTAAATATAGCTGTAAAATAAAGTTGTATGAATAACATTTCTGTTATTTTTATTTGTCTCCTACCATGAGCGCTTTCATCAATAGCACACAAGACAACCAATATTGACTCCTACTCTTTGTAATTACTTTACCAACAATCTAACTCTTACACTATGTTTGGTTTTGAGGAAAGATTAGAGGAAGGAAAGAAAGTGAGTGGATAGATCCACTTTCCCTTGTTTGGAACCACTACAAAAAAGGGTAGGAAAGAAAATATCAGTTGGGACCCACATATAATTCTTATCCGCGCAAGACTGGACGGAAAGTGGAAGAATAGCACATGTGTTGCTAGAAAAGACAAAAGTACCCTGGTTTAATGGTATTAACAATATACTTTTGGATTATGTGGTTTTTTTTTACACGACTATGTAATGTTAGGGTTATTTTTGTCATTGTATAAATATATTTCTTTTCTCTCTCTTACTTTTTAGCTTTCTTTCCTTTTATTTTCTCTTATACCAATCAACTTTAAAATCACTCCAGATTCCATTTACTTTCTTTCCTTCCACTTTCTTTCCCCTCACTTTCTTTTGTGATCCAAACATAGCCTTAGTCTCAACTAATTCTTCATGTGTCTCTAAAGCAAGACAACATTTTCAAGAGAAACAACAAGAAAGTGAAAGTAAATTGTTGTGAATTGGGAGAAAATGTTGATTTGGGAGGTACACATCGTATCTTATTTAGATATATATTGTTATTCACCTCATTTTTTAACTATTAACATTTTTTGATACAATGGATAAAACCAATGACCCTAGTTGAAATTTATTTAGGAGTATGACTTCAAGCAACATTTTTTTTCTTAAACATCGACCATATAGAATGAACACAAAATTACATGGTTAAAAAATTCAAATATTTAAAAGTTATAGAAATTGTGTAGCTAAAACTCCTCTTTCTTTCTTTCTAACGGCCGCAGCCTCCGACCATAGTTTATTCTTTTCTTCATTCATCAAGGAGATGTGGTTTTAAGGTCAATTTTTAATTCAAAATCACCTCTTTAAATTGTTTTTCCTTTTCTTTTCAATTAAATAAGTGATTTTCACATGTATTTAGTTTGTTTTTCTTTGTGATATCGTCGTCTTAGTGCGACGTTGTGTTGGTCGTCGTCTTGTTGCGGCGTTGTTTTGTTATCCCGTCTTAGTGCGGTGTTTGTTTGGTTCAAATTGACAGATTAGACTCGACTCAGTGCATATTCAAATCAATTAATTTAGCATCCTCAATGTTGCAAACTCGGAGATATAGGTATTCCGAGCATTTTCAATTTCATCATATTTGTAGGTTTTGTCACATTTGTAGACATTTTGCCAATGTATGCTATTAATGTGAGTGCTGTGAGTTTGTTCACAGATTCATCATTTTCAGTTTTTAGCAATTTTAAATTCTATTATACTACATGTATGTTTGATTCTGCGATGACGAGAATTGATTTTGATAGAATTGATTCTGTAAAATTGATTCTAGCCAAAATTGATTCTAAGTGTATGTTTGGTTCTGCGGTGACCAGAATTAATTTTGACAGAATTGATTCTGTAAAATTGATTCTGGCAAAAATTGATTTTAAGTTAAAGTGGTTTATGTTTGGATATATTCATGCAAAAGTGTGTTGAACAAAAAATTTAAAAGTGTAAAAATCAATTCTAGAATCAGAAGCTACAATTTCTAACTTAAGTAGAATCAATTCTGGAGGCAGAATCAATTCTATTTTTAAGAAACCATACAAGTGAGAATCAATTCTACACGTCCAGAATCAATTCTGGTTGTTCCAGAATTGAAACCAAACATACATATAGTTAAAATGGTTTATGTTTTGATATATTCATGTAAATGTGAGTTGAACAAAAAATTTGAGTGTAAAAATCAATTTTTGAATCAAAAACTGCAATTTCTAACTTCAAGTAGAATCAATTCTAGATGCAGAATCAATTCTACTTTTGAGAAACCAGACAAGTCAGAATCAATTCTACATGTCCAGATTCAATTCTGATTGCTCCAGAATTGAAACCAAATATACACTATATTTCTTTGATAAAGTGTACTACGTATTTATAATATCCACCATATTCTTTCTTAAGTCGGTTTAGAACTTTCGATTATTCTCAAGCGTCCTGTGAATGTGTGGACCAGAGGACTTGTTTGTTCAACACGAAAATCCAACGAATTGAACTTGCTCTCCAAGTAACAATACCAAATTTTATTTCATAGTAATTATTAATTAATAAGTAATATTTGAGATTTGAGTCAAAAAAGTAATTAATTAATCATCAATTATGGCTTTTATGAAGTACGCTGTTCAAATATCGTACACACTACAATTTGAAAATTTAAAATTCCTAAATTGCCCGAAGGTTATTAAATAAAAAAAAAGGTAAGTTGTTCAAAGAAATAAAAAAGGCAAGTAAAATATATCAAGAGGTAGTATACAAATTTGATTTTCATTTGTTATATTCTTATTATTTTAATCCTCTGGTTGTCCCGATATTAAATTGACATAAATTATTATGAATTTTATTTTATTTTATCTTTTTATAAAATTATTTTATATATATTCTAGCCATTTTACGCGTGTATTAATCAAATTACATTATCATATTATATTTGATGATAGTAATTTCTAAAATTTTAACAACAAGATTGGGTTTTGATGCATACTAGTCCCACAATAGTGTCGAACATGAGAAAATGTTTAAAAAAAACAAATCTCATATTGATTTTCGATAAAACTTAACTAAAAATTATAAAGAGTGACATCTTTATTTTATAAATTGATTTTGTAGAATTGAGTTATCCTTATTCTAAAATTCTAAAATAATATCATAGTCTCTTCTAAGATCTATTGAGACCTGCTAACAAATCGTATGCTATTCGATAAGAGATTTATTGGGTTGGCCCATGTATTGGATAAGAGATGCATGAACGTTAAATTTATAAGTAGAAACAATTTTTAGATTTCAAATCGATTTTGTAAGATTGAGTTAACCTCAGTAAAATAATTTTATCAAATTCAATACAAATAGATATTTATTTAATATTATTTTTTGGTAGAAATATAAAGATTTATTTTTGTAAGATATAAAGATATATTTCAGTACATATATAACCAAAATAAAAAGCAAAATAACTATGCCAACCAATTTGGTCAAAAAAATAAAAAATGCCAACCAGGACACGTAAATCATAACGTTAATAGGATATTTTGATACTATATTAAAATAAAAATTGTATATATATATATATATATATATATATATATATATATATATATATATATATATATATAGACCCTCTTTAAACCCTTTCGTTCTGCACAAGACAACTACTACAACAAAACCATTCTCTCTCCAATTTTCTTGCTAAACAAGAAGTTACACACATTCTTTCTTTCTTTCTAGGTTTCATCTTTTTCAATCTATGATGATGATGAGACAACAAGGTGGTATGAACACTGCAATGTTTTTGACAAAGAAGGGTTTGTTAGGTGCTGCTGAAGTTCCTAACAAATGGGGTTCTTTGGTTAGAGGAGTTCCTCTTCTTAGGAATGGAAGCACTTTTGCTGCTAATCTTTCAGATCAGAAAGATGACAACAAGACTCCTCCTTCTTCTAAGGGTAGTGCTGGTGCTGGTGCTGGTGGGAATAAAGATGAAAAAGGTATTATGAGTTATTGGGGTATTCAGCCTTCTAAGATCACTAAACAAGATGGTACTGAATGGAAGTGGAATTGCTTCAGGGTATGTAATGTATTATGTTACTTTTACATGTCTATTCTTTTTTTATTATTTTTCAGAAAAATAAAATTATTGATTATGATGATCTCTGTAGCACCGACACTTCTAATGGGAGGTGTATCTTGTGTCTGACACATGTGATTAGTTTGACTAATTTATCTTGTTTTTCAATCTTTTACCATTGTGTCTGTGTCGTGTCATGTGTTTGTGTCGTTGCTTCATGGATTATGATTATGATTTATGATTATGATCTTTGTAGCACGGACACTTCTGATGGGAGGCGTGTCTGGTGTCTGACACGTCTGATTATGTTTTTTTACCATTGTGGATGTGTCGGTGTCTGTGTTTGTGTTATTGCTTTATGGATTATGATTGTGATATTGTGGATTTTAATTATATGTGCAGCCATGGGAGACATACAAAGCAGATGTTACTATTGATCTGACTAAACATCACAAACCAACAACTTTTCTGGACAAGATGGCTTATTGGACTGTTAAGAGTCTTAGGTACCCAACTGATATCTTTTTTCAGGTACTGATTTGTTCTCCTTAATTTAGATCTCTTAAGACTTTATTAAATTATGGATTTTTGTTACATGTTTTTATAGGGATGATGATGATCAACACTATAGACAATGTTAATTAGCACTTAATCTTAAGATTTTTCATTTTAAAATTTTAAAATATAAAAAAAATTGCTTAAACTATGAGAAATCATTTCATATGAGAGTTGCAAAGTGTCAATATTTTATGATCTTGAACCATCACTCCATAATCTCTCTAATAATAATGAAATTTTAATTGAATTTTATTGTAATGTGTTCTGCGGCTTCTGCTCTTGATTTGTTTATTTTATTTACTAACATTTGTGTAAGGTTATCATAAAAATTCGAGTATTGTGAATAAATAAAAGTTAACACTTAGAGAATTGTACACCTTTTATATGAGTCTACTCCGCGCTAAATCATGTTGTTTGAAATTGAAACAGAGAAGGTATGGATGCCGAGCAATGATGCTTGAGACAGTAGCAGCTGTTCCTGGCATGGTGGGAGGAATGCTACTTCATTGCAAATCATTGCGCCGATTTGAGCACAGTGGTGGATGGATCAAAGCATTGCTAGAAGAAGCAGAGAATGAAAGGATGCACCTAATGACTTTCATGGAAGTAGCAAAACCGAGATGGTATGAGCGTGCTCTAGTCATAACCGTCCAAGGTGTTTTCTTCAATGCTTATTTCTTAGGCTATTTGATCTCACCCAAATTTGCACACCGTATGGTTGGTTACCTTGAGGAAGAAGCTATTCACTCATACACTGAGTTTCTCAAGGAGCTTGATAAAGGCAATATAGAAAATGTTCCTGCTCCAGCCATTGCTATTGACTATTGGCAGCTTCCCCCAAATTCTACTTTAAGGGATGTTGTTATGGTTGTCAGAGCTGATGAAGCACATCATCGCGATGTCAACCACTTTGCATCAGTAAGTCGTCTCTCTTTATCCCCTCAATGATTAAGGGTGTATTAAAGAACACACTTCATGTGATTATGCTGAATTGGATTAAAGAGTACTGATTGTATTGTAATGAAATGAATTGCAGGATATCCATTACCAAGGAAGAGAGTTAAGAGAGGCTGCTGCTCCAATTGGTTATCACTAGAGTCCAATTTGTTGGTGAACAGTCAAAGTTTTAAGACTCAAATTCTGAAGTCATTTTGGCTATAAAAAAATTAATAAAATTGCTGGTGACTATTACTATTAGTTATTTTACTGATTTGTCTAATGATGCCAATGTAAAAAAACAGGGTGGAATCTTAATTTGTTTGAAGTCATGAGAGTATTTGTAATTCTACTGTACACTGCTGTGCAAGTGGAGTTATATGATATTTCTGAGAGCTCCATGATGAATTTTTCTTAATGATTCCTTTGACATATTGATCTATTTGACCAATGCTTCTATTACTTCTATTGTATATAACTATTAACTACTATTAGTGATGTGCTGCTACTATTTTATTTTAGAATTGGATTTCACCTTTAAGGAGATCAATGAGCAGAATGAACTGGTGAAGTTGAAATCTTCTAGTTAATATCTTGGAAAAGCAAAAATGTGGGACCAATATGAGGATATGTTGAGGAATTTACAGAATTTCTTGCTATATATCCTTCTTGATTCTAAGATTTGTGTGTAAATAAAGACAATAATGGTGAAAGTCAAGGAGCTACAATCAAGGAAAAGGGTAGCTCTGCTGATTAATATTTGTAAAATAGGCAAAGGGAAGGGAAAATGATGAAAAAACATACTCTGCTCTGATGGAATCAGACATTGTTGAGGTGGAAGAATCATCTCTTTGGAAGAACTTGATGTAGTTCACAAAGAGATAGTTCTTTGACCATTATGTTGCCAGGTGCTACTAGTTTCCTGCTTGTTCCTATTGTTTTCCACTTCTGCATGTTTCTCTAATGTTTCTCATATACCAAGGAGATGTATCCTCTTTCTGAATTTATTTTTATTCAAAGAACTAATTACATGCTTTATGCGAGAGATGAGAGGCAAGGACTGGGAACTAAGACAATTAGATGATGTGAGTTACATGACGAAGTTTAAGCACGACATAGGCCACACAACACAAGTTTAAAGGAGTAATGGTGCAAGGCGATTTATATGACAAATGAGTAGTTTGAGCATGGATGGAGGTGGAAAATTCGTATGTCAATGGCAAACATGCGAATCGTTTGATGAAGATCAAAGAATGACTGCAACACAAGTATCACAAGATGAGAGAAATTAACTCAAAGAAAAAACTTCATAAATAAAATAGTAGTGCTTTTTGAATAAAACACAACTCTATAGGCTTCTGAGTTCATAAATGCAATTATCATTTAACCTCCATAACTCCTTCCATTTTATTTAATGATCAAAGTCCAACCAAACAGGTGAAAATGGAGACGAAATAACACTTGAATTTAGATACATACTAGTAGTTTTTATATACATAATAATCTGTAGTAGCAAATAACACTTGAATTTGGATACATAGTTTTTATATACGTAATAATCTGTAGTACCAAAAGCGCTTGGATTTAGATACATAGTTTTTATATACATCTTGTGGCGACCAACTAAGTTAACTAACGAATTCGGACAACCTCGTACTGATGAGAAATCTGCATAGGAGATTGCTCTGAGACAGGTCTGCTATCCGACCAAAGCTCCAGGTTGACAGTACCAAAATCCCAATGAACAAGACACTTCAATACCTCGGTAGCATTAAATCGATTGACCAGTGCCAAGCCAAGATATTTATCAACGAGCCTCCATTCACCTGAAATGAGATTATAAAGAAAATTTTGTAAAGAACAATTATGTGCTACAACAAGAAACCTACTGCTTTTTAGTTTGGTCATGGTAGTTTCCAATAGGGTGAATTGTATGATATTGTTGATTATTATTCAAGGAAAAGGATAAAATGACCATTACCGTTAGGAATAAGGTGTCCTTCGAAGATTTTCTCCCCACCATCTGGAAAGACTTCATGCGTCGATCCATCAATTGAGGTAAATGAGACAAAAGATTCTGATGGGTGCAAAAGATGGAATGTTGGGTGAATTCTTAAGCAGACCAACCTGCAGAATATATAAGAATGCATAGTAGAAAACAGTATCTGAATCAGCAACAGTCAAAGCCTTTTTAGTAGAGGAAATAGCAGATAACCAGGATATATTAAGAATTGCTTTAGCCACTAAGAATGTTAAAAATATTTAGCCGGGTTCATTAGAGCCTCAACTTTGCAATAGAATCCTAATGCTCAGGAAAAAAAAAAGTCATACAAATCAAGCACATTGTTCTAATTGGCTCTAATTAATTACATGTTGAGGAATTTCCCCTAAAAGTAATTTTGAAGGAATAACTTGTTTAGATATGGTGAACTGAATTTTTCTTGCCCTGTCAGAAATTATAATTCTATATATTCCCTAGGGTACATCTATAATCTAGGAAAACATGGGATTAGGGGCCAGATGAATGCTTAGTAAGCTTTAGCTTGAATAAGTATTAGATGATATGAAAATATAATCTCTTAGGATTAGTTGAAAAAAAAAATAGTTATTACCATGATTGATGGGATTAGTGCTTAGTCTTTGTAAACAATAATATCAACCATAATAACCAAGTGTTTTTTATTCTTTCTGTTCTCTTTATTTAAAAGCCTATAACATCAACAATTATCATAAATGCGATATAATGCTATTATTGTTGTGTACAAGAAAAGTTTCAAATCAAACCTTGAGAACCCTCCAGAACCAGGTCCGACGCTTCGTGCTATTATGCTAGAGTTTATTTGGATGATGTTGGTAGCGTTCTTTGGAAAATATATCTGCCGTTGAAGAACCAATCCACCACCAATATCACCCTCTAATACCACGGATTCCTCCTCTCCTGCATGCTCAAGTTCTCGACTGCAAGGGAAAAGAAGTTGCCCGAAAAGGAGACATGTTGAATACCAAAATGTAAGACGGGGAAAGGGTGGTGGAAGAGTACAAGAACATGATAATAAAAGGTATGGTGGCTCTTCAACAATTATATTTACTCAATGAAGCTGTGAAGTACAAGGGAAACTTACTTGATTATAGAATATTCCTCAGAACACCCAGCAGAACGATATTCTGTACCACTGTACTCCTCATATCCACTGATTTCAATCCTGCCATGGAGCCATTGTGTTCCTGAAAACATATAGTTTATTGTTGTGAATAATAAAATGACTATAATAAAATAATATAATTCATTTCATCCATGCAGCATATGGAAAAATACATCCATTTATTTGTTACAGCGACTCTGGACTAAGTCACCAAGTCAACAATTTATGGATCTGATAACTATATTGTCTACAAAAAAGGAATTTCATGTACATTTTCAAATACTTTTTTTAAAAAGTAAATAAAGTGCTAATGGATAATCAATTTACCTGAAGGAAAGTGTCTCATGGAAATGATTCTACCCCCAATCCAGGGAACAACTTTAAGAAGCCACTCAGTACTTTTCAGTTCAATGGGAGTTCTTGAAAGATCCATACCCTTGGGTCCAGAAACTTCATCTTCTACATCAGGAATTTGAATTGCTTTTTCTGCAAAACATTCAAAAATTAGTAGCACAACTTGATATTAGATTTGGCATTGCTTGCTTCGATACTTGCATGCACGTTAGATACAATTCAGAAGTAAAATGTAACATAATATCCAGAATACTACAGTGCTAAAACCCATGCAATAAATCTTGATTATCAAGAGAGGGGAAAACCCATATGAAAGATAAAAATATCGATGATAATATAGCATAGAAATAGCAACGTGTACATTCAATCCAAGAAGAACCTTTGATAAATGTCATATTATATCTTTCAAAAGCAGGCTTATTTTCAAAAGATAAACTAGAAAACACTATATCTATACCACAGAATAGAATGTATATTAGCAGACAAAAGAATGGTGAAGTAAATAAGAACTTATATGTAACATAAGAAATATTCATAAGGTGACCAGGTAAAGATTTGATCAAGCGCATACCCAAACGTTGCTTGTATTGCTTCTCACTAGTAGATACCAGCTTCGAGGCCTCCTCTTCTGAAGGCCAATTTATATGCAGAACTTCCCCATCCATTCCCCATGTATCAAGCTGTTTACAAAACAAAATGTAAAGATGTTACGATCAATGAATTTCATCAAAGATAGATTAATGAATAAACCAGGCACAATATTTTACAGTTTCATCTGTACACAAGTTTCATCTTCTCCATAATTTCTTATGAGAAATAACATACCATTGCACCCCCACCTAGTAATACTTGAATGTGGAGGCGGCGCTTAGGTCTTTTCCACGATCCTTCAGTTTTATGTACACTCACGGTAACAATCAACGATTGAAGTTCAGCAACATAATGCGTTAGTAAATAATTGCCTTTAGTGAATTCATATCCATCTCCATCGTCCTCAAATAGAAAACCTTCAGCTTTACCTGTCAATGATTTAAATCTTAACTTATCGTATTCAAACATGTCAAGGTCAAACTTGATGCACGGACATACCAGATTCATCTAAAGCAACGAGAAGTGTCAAATCATCTGATGGATTAGCTTCTCCAACATGCCGAAGAGGGAGGCCGACAGGAATAATTGAGCCACCTTTTAAATATAAACCAGGCAAATCCTGGCATGCCCAACCATACAGAGTAAAAATATAATAAATAATTAAGTTAACATATAATTAACAGTACTACTAAAATAAAATACCAACAAAATGAGCAGAAAAAATATACCGGATGTGCATCGCTGAAATCAAAACCCAACCATATCCCCTTTGGTAGAGTAATTTCCAACTTATCCAACCCCTGATTGCGCGAGGTGCTGATCAAGATACAAATAAGACATTAAAATATTACATCAGCACAAATTGTAGGATAAAATCATAAATGAGAAAACACTAGTCTTCTATTTTTTATATTTGCCTCTGCATATTGTTTGGATGATAGTTCAATTAGTTTAGTTTATAATTAGATTAAGATTTGAATTATCCATTTCAAATTTCAGTTCAGACTTGAATTTCAGTTTTAGAAGTTTCAGCACATTCAAATCTCAATTGACCCCTAATCACGAGTTTGGAATTAGTTGGGGAGTCTAGGGGAGTGTCGGGAGCAACAACCGGCCAATGCTCTGGGACCATAAGAGAGGGAAACGTCACATTTCCACCCAAAACCTTAAGGCCTTAAGTACCACTCACACTGATATATTCAACATTTAACTCATTCATAATCGATGTGGAACTAACCACTCACACTTAACCACACAGAAATTATCACAATTCACAAGGGTGAACCAACACCACCAATTCCAACACCATCATCATCAATTAAGCTTATAAAAGAAAAGGAAGGATGACCTAATTCGTGCAAAAACATCTCTCAAAATATAGTCAGAGTAAGCAAGTTTTATAACCTTGCATACACTAAAATTGGACCGAGCAAAAACGAATTTTCAAGTTTCCTCAAACTAGGATCTTTTGGATCTGCAAAATCAAAAAGAAAATTTCATGATGCATAAGAAGAAAGTTCAAATATCATTAATGAAAAGAAGTAATCAACAGAACAAGAACCCACCAGCAAAGAAAGTAGGGGTTGCTACTGGAGTGCCCCTCGTATGCGCAAAATAAAATAGTGTGTAGATAAGAGGGATAAGGCGGTAGCGCCTCTTCAATGCCAATCGGCAAACTTCTTCACACTAAAAATTAGAGCTGAATTAGTGATGCACAGTTTTAGCATATAGGTAATTTGAAATTACAGAACAACATTTTGATAAATGAGGAAAAAAGAATCATAAAGACTTTTAAGTTATCCCATCTTCTAATTCATTAGACAAACTTGTGCTTGGCTTTCATCTGAGAGTTCTAGGGTCATATTGTAAAGAATTAAAGGGTTTTTATCAAAGAAATAATAGCCAATTCATTCAAAATTTAGTTAGAAGGGACAAACACATATTTGTTTATGCTCTAGATATCTTAAATGAGATAAAAAGTTCAACTAAAATTCCAGTTTTTCGAGAGGGGGTGGGGAAGCTGCAAAACAATAGTGCTGGATGTGCGGAGGTTTGTTAAGAGTCCCACATTGGATGAGAGGTGGCTTGGACATGGGTTAATAAGTGAGCGCAAACCTCTCCTTACAAACCGGTTTTGTAAGGATGAGTTATGTCCAACCCAAAATTCTAAGAGATATATAAGGACATACAATTTCATCTTGGAATTTATATAAATGTCCAATATATATGACAGGTTGGAAACCATTATAATGATTATTTTGTATCCAAGCTAAATTTGATCCAACCTCTTCCCCAAAGGACCAGGGTTCATGGTCAGTGCTTCCATATTCAGAATGCCCTCGGCAAAAGAGAAACAAGGAACCTACACCCATCCACCTTCCAAAAAGCCTTGGTGTTGCATTGCCAGCAAATCCACCAATATCAGGACCTGAAAGTGGCTGACCGCTGAGTCCCTGAACACGTCGAAGCAAATTATAAAGAAAAATCGAAAATGTATTTAATGTGACAGGCTATATTTAAATTTGAAATAAATACTAGATTATAACAAGAGAATGACATTTTAATTCTTCTAGAACTGAAGTACATTTCTAAAATTTATGAAAAATCATATGTGAAAATAAATATCCCTTAAAGAAAAAAGAATAAAAAAAGCAATCTAGCTCTCGGTGCATATAGTTCTAAAAAGGATTCTAGCAATAAGATCCAGTGCCAATACTGTCATAAAGAATAAATCATAACCACAACTCAAAGAAAATTTTGCAAGTTGTGTAACTGCTAATTGCAGCCATCTTGTTTTATGAGGATAGTAAATTTAGTCTGTGACATTATCTAATGCAACTGGTATCCGAAAATCTTTACCAGCTGAAGTACCATGGAGATACTCATATGAAGAAGCTCCCAGGTTGAAAGATTATCTCCGGTCCATGTTGCAGCATACCTTTGGCTTCCAATAAATCCAGCTCTGGTGAGAACAAAAGGACGCTTATTTTCATTAGCAAGTTTCATGCCTTCATAGGTTGATCTTGCCATCAGCAGACCATACACCTATAGTGAAAAGTCATAATAAATAATGAAATTCCAGAGTGTACCACACTACAGGATAAGGCATAAAATAACTCAACACCTATAAATTCATAAACTAACATCAGAATCAAGTCAGCGACATTATCTTATTACATAAAGGGAAAAAATATTACATTATGATAGAAAGAATGACTCTGACAACCTCCAAGTTCACCATCTCCTCTATGAACATTGCTCTCAGGCATTGTTTTCGTTACAGACTGGAAAAGAAAGGGATTTAAAAAGGTTGTAATTAGTGACACGTGGTACATATTTTGTATCATATTCAGAGAAAAGAAACCAGTGAGATTATAATTACCTTAAAGACGGCTGGTTCGTTCATATCATTCCATATACCATCAACACCATTGGAAACAAAGTCTTTAACCAAATTTGCCCACCATGCACGAACTTTGGACTGTGTATAGTCAGGGAAGACACAAGGTCCAGGCCACACGTCCCCTGAGAATGGATGTATGGGCTCAATGCATCACCAAACAAAAAGACATAAAAGTGACGAATTATTAATGTACAAAAAAAACTTACCAACAAAAGGTGTTCCATCTGCCTTTTGGACCCAAACATCATTTTCAGAACCACTGTCGTATGCAAAATAACCCTTTTCCTGCTTGATCCCAGGATCAAGCATCCAAATACCTTTGAAACCACTATAATGGAGACCTTCTGTTAAAGACTTGGGATCCCTAAAACGCTCCTGAAAGATATCACAGAATTTACTTTTCTAGGAAAAAAGTTATTATTACAGACGTTAAAAATGGCCAGCCAGCCCAAACCAAAAGTTTAACTTAGCATTTTCCAAATTTCAAGTGCATGTTGGAGATCTAATGCTAAGCACTAAAAGAAAACTTCGCAATACAACACTTTAACTTATGTGTTGCAGACTACATATACTCATCATTTGAACAATTCATGTGCACGAGTAAAAGACCTTACGTGAAAATGAAAACAATGAAACTGTAAATTGATTACTGATTGTGGAGGAAAAACATGCCTTGTCAAATGTAAAACAACGAAAACCATCCATGTAATCAATATCCATCCATATCACATCACAAGGTATGCCCTTTTCCCGAAATGTTTTAGCAACCTGCAAATGTTAAATTGTTAACAGGTAAATAAACTATGAATCAATCTTTTGCAAAACTATCAAGCAATAGACAGTCAGAATTTACAGAACTAAAATATGACGGCAATGAATATTTGAGTGTCAACAATACATATATGCATGTAATATTATATCTGGTATGACGTGCATACTCAGGGGGTGTTTGTTTCAAGGGATAAAATTATATTATCAAGAAGGATGTTCCTCAGAATATTACAGGAACATTACCCGGGCATCATTCACAAGTATGTTTGGTAATACTCAATATTCCTAGGAATGCTTTTAAATTAGTTTAAAAAAAATTGAAGTAGAAGAATAAGATGGAAGTCGGAAGTTATAGTTAGTTGAGTTTTAAAACGATATTTCTTCCCTTTTTTTTGACAGTTTTGAAATGTAGGATTTTCAAACTTGGAATACATGTCATATTCAGCATCTCAAGCTCAAGTACCTCTAGAACTCTCTGAGCAGATAAATAGCTCCAACGGCATTGTTGATATCCCAGCGACCACTTAGCGGGCATAAAAACAGTTCCTGGTGATAAAAAGAATAACTCAAAGTTGGCCTTTTTTTAACCTTATAGTAAAATATCCTGAAACTTATTGCATGCAACATATTAAAATGTGTATAGTATGAATCCTGACTTCATGTAGGTCAATTCAGCATAACTTCTTAGGTGAAGCTATATACGTTATAATTTTAGTCTTTGTTTAGAAAATTACCAATTGCTTTTGATAGAGATATCAAAACTTCCGTAGGTGAAGCAAAAGGACTGAATGTAATGACAGGATATGAGGATGGAGCAATGAAACGTATTGTTGATTCTTTCCTCAGATCTATCTGCTTATGAGCACAGCAAAAGACAGTCAAACAGATCATTATATCATTATCAAAGTACATATGTGATATGTCTATATAGGTTAACCTCAATAAATGACATAAACCTAAATGTAACAGCACCTCACAGCGCCTTGTAGTGTCAGCAAGAATTCCTAGGGTGTCGCCATTTGGAAGAACAGCTAACACCCATGGATGTGATTGGTATAAGGATGAAGTTCCAGGATCATAACCCCATGCATCAGTGTTCCATGTGAAAACCTTAAAATAAAATTATAATTGATGAGTACATAGATAATAAGAAAATATGGTTGAAACTAAAAATTCCATATAGTTGACTTACTCTTTTGCCTGTCCTCTCAAGTTGTCCACTAACTTCTCCAGTTCCATAGAGGGAGGTACCTATAGGTAGCTGGTTGGAAAACAAATTCAATCAACGTTTGAAGGCAAATTCGTAAGGTGCAATAGCATAAGTCTCAGAGCCTATTTGGATTGACTTATTTGAGTTTATTAACCAGCATGAGTACTTTTGAGACTGTTTGGTGAGCTTATGGAAACAACTTATGACATGAAAAATCCATAAGTTGACTTATTTCCACGAGCTCTCCAAGCTAGTTTATGAAAACAGTTTGACTTTATTTTATCTTTTGTTATAAATATAATTTATACATAATCACTTAAATGATAAATATTTATGTTATAAGCACTTAATTAAGCTGTTTATCCAAATAAGCACCTTAGCTAAAAGGTAACCAACATTTATAAGATAACAACCAAAAAAGTTATGATACCAGAAAGTGAAACCAAAGAAAGCAAGCAACTGACCTCAAGTTGAACAACTTGCTGCTCAAGAAGGCACTCAAAAGTAGGGGTATATGAAGGAACCTTGTGAGTACTAGTGATGGGAGTGTCTCTATCCTTGCTATTCACAAAAGAAATACTAGGATATGCTGCATCTCTATCATCAACAGAACAATCAAATCGAAACACTCCATCATCCAAAATAGCCTCAAAAATCATATTCCCTTTTCTCTCATCACTACTACCACTAGTGACTTGTCCTTCATAATTAGCCATTTTGGATATAAACTTCTCAATAAATCTTTTTCTTCTACAAGCTAAAAATAGCATAAACACAATTAATAGACATGCAAACTAAAAAAAAAACATCATGATCGTGAATTTAGAGAAATTTTGAGTGCGAGCCAGCTTGGTAGGAAGGCCTAATATGTAAGTTCATTTTTCATTCTTAAAAAATGACTTATGTTTTGTTCAACAAGAGAAAAATATTTTAATAGCAAAAAAGTTATTTCAGTCAAGAAATTAGAATAAAAGAACTGCGTCTTTTTCATGATATGAGTCATTTACCTGCTGCTACTTAAAAAATTGGCTATTGTCTTATTCATCATAGTTTAAGCAATTAAGAAACACATACAATTTCCACATCTTCTTGAAAACAAATTGCATTCTCACATTTTTAAAATGAACCAAATTATTCAAACTCTATCTGATGCATGAATCATAAATAATGTTTTAAGGAATGGATAAACCCGTCACAATAAAAAGTCGTCACAATTGGATCATAACATAATTGTCACTTGATGCTAAGTTAACTACCAATTTTATTTTACAATTGATTGCCAATTCATGTGAAATGTGAAAAATCATATGACGTTCTTTGCAATTTTTTTGTTTGACAGGAGGAGGTTCTTTGCATAGAAATAAGGGAGTGGAATTCACTTATGTTAGAGTGGCCTAATTGCAGTGTTTTAAACGACGTGATATATGGTCTGATGATGAGAAAATACCAACATCGATAAAATTGTAAGAAAAATCTTTCATAAATTTGATTTAAAACATGTTATATCATCATATTTTAGACAAAATATGTGTTAGGGGACCAAAACTGTCAAATTTTAAAATAGGGAGACCAATTCTGCAAAATAATGAAAATAGAGGGACCAAAACTGCAATTTCATTAAAAGACATAATTTCATTAAAAGCAACAAAATTTATTAATTTTATTAATATGTGCAAATGTAGTAAAAGAGATAGTAGTGCTTTTAAAAGGAAAAATACAACACTACCCTAGGCATCTTCCTCCTCCATAACTGATAACTCCACCTATTTTATTTAATAATCAAAGTCCAACCAAACACACAGTGAAAATGGAGTGCGAAGTAACGCTTGAATTTAGATACATAGTTTTCATATGCATAATAATCCATAGTAGCACCATTCTACCGTTTCAAGCAGTCCCACACCCTGTGTAGTGACCGACTAAAATACTAAGGAATTCGAATAACCTCGTACTGATGAGAAACTCGAATAGGAGATTGCTCTGAGACAGGTCTGCTCTCCGACCAAAGCTCCAGATTGACAGTGCCAAAATCCCAGTGAATAAGACACTTCGATACCTCAGTAACATTAAATCGATTGACCAGTGCCAAACCAAGACATTTATCAACGAGCCTCCATTCACCTGAAATGAAATTATAATGAAAATTTTATAAAGAACAATTATGTGCTACTACAAGAAACCTTATAGAGAACATTTAGGAGACTCCTTGGTCTTAAAATGGATGTTGGATTTATCTTATTTCTGGTGGGGGGATACAGAAAGATGGGATATGGATGAGAAGCATCTCGCCTACGGCTTTTTAGTTTGGCTCATGGTAGTCTCCAATAGGGTGAAATGTCTGATATTATTGATTATTATTCAAGGAAAAGGATAAAATGACCATTACCGTTAGGAATAAGGCCTCCTTCGAAGATTTGCTCTCCAACATCTGGAAAAACTTCATGCGTCGATCCATCAATTGAAGTAAATGAGACAAGAGACTCTGATGGGTGCAAAAGATTGAATGTTGGGTGAATTCTTAAGCAGACCAACCTGCAGAATATATAAGAATGCATAGTAGAAAACAGTATCTGAATCAGCAAGAGTCAAAGCATTTTTAGTAGCAGATAACAGGGATATATTAAGAATTGATGTAGCCGCTTATCAAAAAAAAATAATAATAATTGATGTAGCCACTAAGAATATTAAAAATATTTAGCTATTATTTTATTCTTTCTCTTCTCCTTATTTAAAAGCCTATAACTACAACAATTATCATAAATGAGATATTAATGATATTATTATGTACAAGAAAAGTTTCAAATAAAACCTTGAGAAACCTCCAGAACCAGCTCCGACGCTGTGTGCTATTATGCTAGAGTTTATTCGGATAATGTTAGCAGCGTTCTTTGGAAAATATATCTGCCGTTGAAGAACCAATCCTCCACCAATGTCACCCTCTAATACCACGGATTCCTCCTCTCCAGCATGCCCGAGTTCTCGACTGCAAGGGAAAATAAGTTTGACAAAAAGGGAACATGTTGAATACCAAAATGTAAGACGGGAAAGGGTGGGAGGGGAGCACAAGAACATGATAATAAAAGGGTATATACAAGTTGTACAAAAAAAAAAGGGGGTATATACAAGTATTAAAGTAGTGGCTCTTCAACTTCAACTAGTATGCTTACCCAATGAAGCTGTGAAGTACAAGGGAAACTTACTTGATTATAGAATATTCCTCAGAACACCCAGCAGAACGATATTCTGTACCACTGTACTCCTCATATCCACTGATTTCAATCCTGCCATGGAGCCATTGTGTTCCTGAAAACATATATAGCTTATTGTTGTGAATAATAAAATGAATATTATAAAAAATTTAATTCATTTCATCCATGCAGCATAAGGAAAAACATGTCCGTTTATTGTCAAAGTGACTCTGGACTAAGTCACCGAGTCTACAATTTCTGGATCTGATAACTATTTGGGTTTACTGCAAACCACAGAAAATATAAGTCATAAAAAGGAAGAAGAAAAGGAATTCTACAACTGTTGTTAGTTGTTTTGTTACACTCCCGTACTTACGGAAAAACCCTAACCATTTTGTAGGAGGTGCATATGGAGAACAAGAGAAGTTAGATAAGGGAATTTCTGGAAAAATAATTGAGATCAACAGTTGATTTAAACTGATTCAAGAAGCTATTATTTAGGAGACTCATAATCATTACAACACCCCTTTGACTTTTCTTTTTATACGTACTTCATTGAAAAGTTTATTCGAATTGATTTGAAGACACTTGAGTATTATTACAAGCAAGTTCCTTATAGCTCAGTGAGGAAATATAATATTATAAATGCTTAACTGCTGCACTTCATAAATCGTGAGTCTATTTTTTTATTAAAAAAAAAAGGAAATGGAAAATTTCAGAAATTTCTTGTACATTTCCAAAAAAAAATTAAATAGAGTGCTAATTGATAATTAGTTTACCTGAAGGAAAGTGTATCATGGAGATGATTCTACCCCCAATCCAGGGAACAACTTTAAGAAGCCAGTCACTACTTTTCAGCTCAATGGGGGTTCTTGAAAGCTCCATACCCTTGGGTCCAGAAACTTCATCTTCTACATCAGGAATTTGAATTGCTTTTTCTGCAAAACATCCAAAAAAATAGTGGCACAGCTTGAGACAGATATAGCATTTTTTCAATACTTATGTGTAATATAGGCATAGATTAAATCTATAAATAAATTGACCAGGTAAAGATTTGATCAAGCACATACCCAAACGTTCCTTGTATTGTTTCTCACTAGTAGATACCAGTTTCGTGACCTCCTCTTCTGATGGCAAATTTACATGTAGAACTTCCCCATCTACTCCCCATGTATCAAGCTGTTTACAGAAAAATTGTATATATGCTGAGATCAATGAATTTCATGAAATATAGATAATGAATATATCAGGCACAATATTTAACAGTTTCATCTGTACACAAGTTTCATCTTCTTCATAGTTTCTTCTTATGAGAAATAACATACCATTGCACTGCCACCTAGTAATAATTGAATGTGAAGGCGGCGTTTAGGTCTTTTCCACGATCCTTCAGTTTTGCGCACACTCACAGTAACAATTGACGATTGAAGTTCAGCCACATATTGTGTTAATAAATAATTGCCTTTAGTGAATTCATATCCATCGCCATCATCCTCAAATAGAAAACCTTCGGCTTTACCTGTCAATGATTTAAATCTTGTTCATATGTCGTTAAGAGCAAGACATTAATCTGAAGAGTTAAGACCTTATTAAAATATCCGTTATCAACTTATTTTATTCAAACATGCCAAGGTCAAATTTTATGCACGGACTTACCAGATTCATCTAAAGCCACGAGAAGTGTCAAATCATCTGATGGATTAGCTTCTCCAACATGCTGAAGAGGGAGGCCCACAGGAATAATTGAGCCACCTTTTAAATATAAAGCTGGCAAATCCTGGCATGCCCCAAACAGAGTAAAAAATAAATAAGTTTTTGTAAAGATAATAAAAATAAACACATATAATTATCAGTACCACTAAAATAAAATAACAACAAAATTAGCATAAAAAAATACCGGATGTGCATCACTGAAATCAAAACCCAACCATATCCCCTTTGGTAGAGTAACCTCCAACTTATCCAACCCCTGATTGCACGTGGTGCTGATCAAGAAACAAACAAGACACTAATATGTTAAATCAGGACAAATTGTACGATAAAATCATAAATGGGAAAAACATTACTCTTTCATTTTTTATATTTGCCTCAAGAATGCCAAATGAACAATGTTGGATAAGGTGTTTCATCTTTAAATACAAAACAAAATAGCAGAAACTAGCAGAATAATATCCCCATATACAGTGATAATGTATGTCGAGTCTCAATAAATATAGAAAAGCCTGACTTCTTTTTTTTTGGATACAAAAAGTTTGACTTTAGTATATAAGTTTGTTAGGATGATAGTTCAATTAGTTTAGATTATAATTAGATTAAGATTTGAGCTATCCAATTCAGATCAGACTTAAATTTCAATTTTAGAAGTTTCAGGCTTTCAGCATATTCAAATCTCAATTGATCCTAACCACAAGTTTGGAAATTGTTGGGGAGTCCGGAGGAGTGTCGGGAGCGACAATGGGCCATTGATCCAGTACCACAAGAGAGGTATATGGGTCACCTCTCTTAAATATCCAACATTTAACTCATTCATAGTCGATGTGGAACGAACCACTCACACTTGAACCTAACAGAAATATCAAAATTCACAAGGGTGCACCACCATTTCCACCACCATCATCATCATAGTCATTAATATAGCTTATAAAAGAAAAAGGATGGACATTCTATGGTTTAACAAGAGATTAACTGTGATAAAAAGGACTCTTTCTTACAACTAGAAAAGATGACTTGTAATTTCTTTTTCCTATCATTCCCCTTTCAATGACTAATTCCACTAAAATGCATAATACAATAGCATCAGGAAAAAAGCCTAATTCGTATAAAAACATCTCTCAAAGTATAGCAGTATTACTGTTATCTAGATTGATGATAGACAGAGTAAGGAAGTATTATAACCTTGCATACACTAAAACTGGACCAAGCAAAAATGAATTTTCAAGTTTCCTCAAACTAAGATCTTTTGGATCTGCAAATGAAAAATTAAAAATTCATGATGCATAAGAAGGAAGTTCAAATATCATTAATGAAACCAAATACACTAGAATAATCAACAAAACAAGAACCCACCAGCAAAGAAAGTAGGGGTTGCCACTGGAGTTCCCCTCGTATGTGCAAAATAAAAAAGTGTGTAGATAAGGGGGATAAGGCGGTAGCGCCTCTTCAATGCCAATCGGCAAACTTCTTCACACTAAAAATAAGAGCTGAATTAGTAATGCACAGTTTTGGCACATATGTAATTTGAAATTACAGAACACCATTTCATTAAATGAGGAAAAAAGAATCACGAGGACTTTAAGTTGTCCTGTCCTCTAATTCATCAGACAAACTTGTCCTTGGCTCTCAACTGAGAGTTCTAGGCTCATATTGTAAAGAAAAGTGTTTTTATTAAAGAAACAACTGATTCATTCAAAATTTAGTCATAAGGGCAAAACAAATATTTGTTTATGCTCTAGATATCTTAAATGAGATAAAAATATATCCAATGATTATAAAGTTCCACTAAAATTCTGGTTTTTCGGGAGGGGTGGGGAAGCTGCAAAACAAGTTGACACTGTCACTAAATATGTTGACAATATATGTGGAACACCAGAACCTAAAGCACTTAATGAAATACTATGACGTTTTTTACTTATATTTTTATTAACTAAAATTATTAACCTAATGCTAATGATCAAGGTCAAATATACAACCTTCATGATTTTCATTCCTTGTGATATATAATGACATACAATTTCATCTTGGAATTTATATAAATGTCCAATATTTGAAAGGTTGCAAAACCATTATAATGATTGATTTTATGCAGCTAAAGTTGATCCAACCTCTTTCCCAAAGGACCAGGGTTCATGGTCAGTGGTTCCAGCTTCAGAATGCCCTCGGCAAAAGGGAAACAAGGAACCAACACCCACCCACCTTCCAAAAAGCCGTGGTGTTGCATTGCCAGCAAATCCACCAATATCAGGACCTGAAAGTGGCTGACCGCTGAGTCCCTGAACACAATGAATGCAAAATTATGAAGAAAAATCAAAAACATATTTAATCTGACAGTTTATATTAAAATTTGAAATACTAGATCGTAACACAAAAATGACATTTTAATTCTTCTGGAACTGAACTACATATCCAAAAAAAATTAAAAAATGTGTGAAAATAAATATTCCTTGAAGAAACAAAAAAGCAATCAAGTTCTCGGTGCATATCTTAAAAGGAAACTAACAATAAGATCTAGTGCAATAGTGTCATAAAGAATAAAGCATAACCTCAACTGAATTTTTTTTTTGAAAGGATAGTCAATTTAGTCCATAAGATTATCTAATGTAGCTTTTGTAAGTTGATACTGCTGATTGAAGCCATCTTGTTTTATGAGGATACAAAAATGTGCAGTTAATTAAAGGTATTATTCATCATTTGGGTAGTTAATTGGCATAACAACTTATATCCAGCTAGACATACAATGCATACAAAACAGTGCAGAACTGCCATTCAAAAAAAAAAACAGTGCAGAACTAAATGGATATATATGATGTGACAAGGAAGGCACTACAAATACTTAAATCATGCTTCACACAAAGTTTTTTTAACTACATGGTGCCAAGAGAATATCGAATGACAATTTTGTTAACATAGCATCATGCTCTGAAGATCCTTACCAGCTGAAGTACCATGGAGATACTCATATGAAGATGCTCCCAGGTTGAAAGATTATCTCCAGTCCATGTTGCAGCATACCTTTGGCTTCCACTAAATCCAGCTCTGGTGAGAACAAAAGGACGCTTATTTTCATTAGCCAGTTTCATGCCTTCATAAGTTGATCTTGCCATCAGAAGACCATACACCTATAGTGAGAAGTCACAATAAATAATAAAATTACAGAGCGGATCACACTACAAGATAAGGCATAAAATAAATCTACCTATAAATTTATAAACTAACATCAGAATCAAGTCATACGATAGTTTCTTATTACATAATCAAAGTGCATCCCACTTGTAAGCATTGTCCACTAGTTTCTGATAAATTAATGTGTCTCCAAAATCGAAATAAAGGGCATAGAGTATTACATTATGATAAAAAGAATGATTCTGACAACCTCCAAGTTCACCATCTCCTCTATGAACATTGCTCTCAGGCATTGTTTTCGTTACAGACTGGAAAAGAAAGAGATTTAAAAAGGTTGTAATTAGAAATATCAAGAGTCTCAAATAGTGACAATTGGTACATATTTTGTTTCATATTCATAGAAAATAAACCAGTGAGATTATAATTACCTTGAAGACAGCTGGTTCATTCATATCATTCCATATACCATCAACACCATTGGAAACGAAGTCTTTAACTAAATTAGCCCACCATGCACGAACTTTTGACTGTGTATAGTCAGGGAAGACACAAGGTCCAGGCCACACGTCCCCTGAGAATGGATATATGGGCTCAATGCATCACCAAAAAGAAAAAGGAACAAAAGGACATAAGGTGACAAAATATTAATGTACAACGAAAACTTACCGACAAAAGGTGTCCCATCTGCCTTTTGGACCCAAACATCATTTTCAGAACCACTGTCATATACAAAATAACCCTTTTCCTGCTTGATCCCAGGATCAAGCATCCAAATACCTTTGAAACCACTATAATGGAGACCTTCTGCTAAAGACTTGGGATCCCTAAAACGCTCCTGAAAGATAGCATAATACTTACTTTTCTAGGCAAATTTTTTTGTTAAAAATGGCCAGCCAGCCCAAACCAAAAGTTTAACTAACATTTCCAAATTACAAATGATGGTTGGAGAAGGCACCAAAAGAAAACTTTGCAATTTATCACTTTAACTATGTGTTTTAGACTACACATACTCATCATTTCAACAATTTATGTGCATGAGTAAAAAGGCCTTTTGTGAAAATCAAAACAATGACACTATAAATTGGTTACTGATTGTGTAGGAAAAACATGCCTTGTCAAAGGTAAAACAACGAAAACCATCCATGTAATCAATATCCATCCATATCACATCACAAGGTATGCTCTTTTCCCGAAATGTTTTTGCAACCTGCAAAAGTTAAATTGTTAGCAGGTAAAAAACAATATGAAGCAATCGTTTGCAAAACTAACAAGCAATAGACAGTCAGAATTTACGAAACTAAAAGATGTCAGCAATGAATATTTGAATGTCTAAAATACATATAAGCATGTAATATATCTGGTATGATGTGCGACAGAGTTTCAGAACACAGGTGGTGTTTGTTTCAAGGGATAGAATTATATTACCAAGGATGATGTTCCTCAGAATAATATTGCAGGAACATTATACTTGGGCCGCATTCAGGTATGTTTGGTAATACTCGATATTCCTAGGAATATTTTAAAATTAGTTAGGTTTTAAAAAAAATTGGGGTAGAATAAGATTGAAGTGGGAAGTTATAAATAGTTGAGTTTTAAAATGATTTTTCTTTCCATGGGAATGTAGGATTTCCACCCTTTATCACATAGGGGTGAAAAAGAAGAACAACATTGGTAAAATACATCACCAATAATCCACGATACACAGTAATATTTCTGAAAAAGTTGTGCCAAACGATAATGTTATATTCCCAATCTCACTTTCACGGGAATACTTTTGCATTCCTCAAAAACAAATAAACCATGTTTATTATGAGATTTGAAAGTTACTCAAGATACAGAACTTTGTGATGTCCATGTTTTATAGCACATAGACATATTTCATATTCAATTGATGTATTATTATTTAAACAGTATTAAGATATGCTGGCATCCTGGATTCTCTTGTCCATTTAAAGGTGTGGTATACCCAACAATAGAGAAATTTGACATCATGCCAATATGCGTCCATATTCTTCTAATTAAATATTATCATGGTCAATAACAACCAGTGACATACTATTTTCACATAAAAAACCCAGACATTCTGCATATTAAAATACAGGCACACCAGATAGATCTTAAAAGGATTCCCTTTCACCCTTATCCAAACAAATAACAAAGGGGAAAGTATAAAAACCAGAGTCAACAGCAGACAGAACTTGGAATACATGTTTCAGCATCTCAAGCACAAGCTTTCTACATATACAAATGCTATTAATCCCTGGCGCATCACTATTGAGAGAAGGAGTAGCATTAAGTACCTCCAGAACTCTCTGATCAGTTAAATAGCTCCAACGGCATTGTTGATAGCCTAGCGACCACTTAGGGGGCATAAACACAGTTCCTGATGATAAAAAGAATTACTCAAAACTGGCCTTTTCTTGAACCTTGTTGTAAAATATCCTGAATCTTATTGCATGCTCAGCCAATAGAAAAAGTGCATAACATCTAATGTGAAGCTATATCATTTATAATTGTAGTCTTTGTTTAGAAAATTACCAATTGCTTTTGACAGAGATATCAAAACTTCCGTAGGTGAAGCAAAAGGACCAAATGTAATGACAGGATATGAGGATGGAGCAATGAAACGTATTGTTGATTCTTTCCTCAGATCTATCTGCTCATGAGCACAGCAAAAGACCGTCAAACAATTAATTATATCATTATCAAAGCACATATGTGATATGTCTAGGTTAACCTTAATAAATGACATAAAGCTAAATGTAACATCACCTCACAGCGCCTTGTAGTGTCAGCAAGAATTCCTAGGGCCTCACCATTTGGAAGAACAGCTAACACCCACGGATGTGATTGGTATAAGGATGAAGTTCCGGGACCATAACCCCATGCATCAGTGTTCCATGTGAAAACCTTAAAATAAAATTATCAAAGTACATAAATAAAAAGAAAATCTCTTTGAAACTAAACATTCCATATAGCTGACATACTCTTTTGCCTGTCCTCTCAAGTTGTCCACTAACTTCTCCAGTTCCATAGAGGGAGGTACCTATAGATAGCTGGTTGGGAAACAAACTCAATCAACATTTGAAAGCAAATTTGTAGAGTGGAAAAGTATAAGCATATTACAGCCTGTTTGGATTGACTTATTTTGGTTATTATCTACGAGCACAAGGACTTGTCGGAATGCTTATGAGAGCTTATGGAAACAACTTATGATATGTCCATAAGCTGTTCTTTTTTTTTTTGGAATACAAAGGGGCCGAATCCCAAGAAAAGAAAAAAAAAACTACAAAGCTACTAGTTGAGAGAGCTGAGGAGGAGGAGCCGCATGGAAATCTAGAAAGTCCACACTCTCATCACAGCCCATATTGGCTAACACGTCAGCACATGATTTGCCTCCCTGTAAATATGCATAATATGAACATTCCGAGCAAGAGAGAGAGCAAATGTCTAATGTTATGCATAATGCTCCATCCAAAAGAACTTCCTTGCTTGCCACTTTCAATACCATGCACAACCACTATGGAATCAACCTATACTATCAAATTAGAAATACTTTTACTCCTAAGCCAAATTCCATACCTTCATACACTCCCCGTCCCCACATTTCCGCCACTTGAGTAGTAGCTCTCCCCAAGTCCATAAGCTGTTTTCAGCTTATTATTTTCATAAGCTCTCCAGGATAGTTTTTGAAAACATCTTATGCTAGTAGATAGGTTATAAGAAACAATTTGACTTTATTTTATCTTTTGTTATAGAAATATAGAAAAAGTATATGCATTAGCACTTATATGATATGATAAGCGCTTACACTATAAGCACTTAATTAAGTCTTTTTATCCAAACAGGGCCAAGAAAATAAAATAAAGCAACAATGCTTAAGCTAAAAGGTAACCAGCATTTTAAGATAACAACCAAAAATTCTGATGCCAGAAACCAAAAAAAGGCAACTTACCTCAAGTTGAACAACCTGCTGCTCAAGAAGGCACTCAAAAGTAGGCGTATACGAAGGAACCTTATGAGTACTAGTGATGGGAGTATCTCTATCCTTACTATTCACAAAAGAAACACTAGGATATGCTGCATCTCTATCATTAACAGAACAATCAAATCGAAACACTCCATCATCCAAAATAGCCTCAAAAATCATATTCCCTTTTCTCACATCACTACTGCCACTTGCGACTTGTCCTTCATTATTAGCCATTTTCGTAATAAATTTCTCAGTAAATCTCTTTCTCCTACAACCCAAAAATAGCATAAGCACAATTAATAGACATGCAAACTAAAAAAAATTATGATCGTCAAAATGCTTTTACTAATTACTAACATGAAATGAAATTCAGAAAACAATAATCATAATTACAAATTTCTCAATCAAGTAAACAAAAGCAAAAACGAGTTAACACTGCATTTTTTCGCAATTCAGCAAAAATCATGTGAAATTGATGAATAAACTACTTAAGCATCAACGAAACAAGTTCCGATCGATCGGCGATTGAAGCGTGAAAGGACAAAAAAGGAATTTCGAATTGAAAGATAAAGCTAGTAGCATTGCAAAAGGACCTGCAAGTTCTGTAGTGTGACGTGGAGGAATCAAAGAAGGAACCTGAGAGTGATAATCGAAGAGTTCCGAAGAAGACGATGGTGGCGAAACGGAGAAAGCAACGGTGGTGAAAATGGAATCGCTGTGGGTTTGGTGATTCTGTAACTGCCACTGTAACTGCTGCAACTCAACGCTTCTTCCATCGTTTCTTGTGCACGTGGACTTTATTTATAATTTTATACTACCATTTTTTATTTTTTAAATGATAATTTTTGTCAAAAAATGATAATTATTTAATAAATTATTGATTTGTTTATAGTGAAGTTGAGTGGAAGAAAATAGAAACTAGAAAGGAAAGAGAATGGATGAAGACATGAAGTCATGGAGAATCAAAACCCATTCGGACATAGTACATGCAACAGATAACACGTGATGGTGATACTTTGATTATGTTCAAGGATGGTGGTGTGGATATTATGGATTGTAAAATTAATAATTGATTAATTAATTATGGATAATCATTTATAAAAAAAATAATGGATAATCATTATCTATTTTTTTGTCAAGTAATTTTTTTTTACATATTTGTCAAATAGTTTATGATTAGAAATTCACTTTTTAGAATGAATAAGTGAATATACTTCATCTGACCTTATTTATAAATAAAAGTTGTTTTTTAAATTCATTCAATAATTAGGGTTTGTTTGGCAACACCACCAAACTGACTTATAGCTTATGTCTTATAGCTTATAAGCTAAAAGATCTGTTTGATAACAACCTTTTCAACACTGATTTATAGCTTATTTTACTGACTTATAGCTTATTTTCCATAAGATATTTCAATTAGCTTATGAGCTTATAGCTTATAGCTTATCATCTTTTCTTCCATTTTTACCCTTATCATTTTACCTAAAATCCATTTGTACCCTTTTTAATTTGTTATAATATAAAATAAAAACGTCATCCGTTTGCTTTTAATGTTTTTTTTTTGGACATTTTGCTTCCAATGCTTATGAAATAAAACAAATACTCTTTTATTTTTCAATTTGTATAGTTTACGCTATGTTCGACGACGTCGTCAGTTTTTAATATGCTAGACTAGATGGAAGAAAATGCATTACATAACATTCACTAATAAAAATATAAATTTATTTATTATATTAGTTTATTTATATATAATGAAAATAAATATCCTACATAAAAATAATGAAGATAAATGTCGATTTAATCCGAAATAAATTAAAATTAAAATATATAAATGTTTAAAATGTTGTTGTACATAAAGGCCGAAAAAAAATTGTTTTACGTAACAATATTTTATGGAGAATTTGTACATAACTATATTATCACTCCTTCATTTTAGTACTTTTGATTTATTCATCATGTATTTATTACTATAAAAGATGTTGTAGGTATATTGTCACCGTTTTTTTAGTACATTTGATTTATCTTTTATGTATTTGTTATAAAAACCTAAAAAATGTAATTTTAATATTTTATATAAAGTGTAATAAAGAAAATAAATTTAAAATAAAATTCAAAGAATAAAATTTGATTCTATATAAAAAATTAATAATATATAAAGATATATTAAATTAATAAATTTGAATAACTAAATTTGAAGTATCTTAAATATTAATTAGATATAGGTTTAATAATAATTTTTTATAAGAGATTTTATATGTACTTTTTTATCATTTTACACTTACCAGTCAGTTGAACCGCTAATTTTACCAAACACTTCAATCAGCCATCAGTCATCAGCCATCAGCCATAAGCTATCAGCCATCAGCCATAAGTTAGCTTATCAGTCATAAGCTATTTTTGCCAAACAGAGCCTTAATATAGACTAGATACATTATTTTTCCGATGAACCTAAAAAATAACTTTTACTTATAAATAAGACCGGTGGGAGTATCATATTAATAATGTATTTAACTTTGGATAAATCAATTAAGAAATTTAATTTTGGTAAACAAAAAAGGGCAAAGCCCCAAAAGAACAAAGCAATGAATTAAATTATATAATAACATTCTTAAAGTATCTCATACGATCGACACAAATATATTTTGTGTTCAATTAGAGTCAAATCATTTTTAAGTAAATCTCTCGTTTATTATTCTAATAGTGCAATTCTAAATAACTCATTAGATTTTACATTTTTTCCTCGCATATTAATGTCTTAACAAACTCATATTGGATTCCACATTTTGGGTAACAAATATTTTGGTCAACAAATTTATTGTTATTTTAATTAATTGAAGTTCACATTATGTATTTCATGCAGACAGGTTCATCTAAAATAACTCATAATGGAGTCGATTTTAGGTATGGAAGTTCATAACATGTCATCCAACATGAAACTCTTAGTTTGTGGTGGGAAGTCTATAAAACTATTACATCAAAAGAACACTTGTTGAAACTAAATTGATTAACCAAATAGTGATAGATTGCCTTCACGCCAAGTGTACTTAAAACAAACATGTCACTACAAGTTTGTGAGATCATGAATTCGACAAATAAGGATAGGGGGTCTCTCCATTGAGCTTACAACTCTTTGTTACCATATTGGCTATAAGCTTAGAGTGACTATTAACAATAAGATAAGTAAAACTTCTACTTATTGAAAGTTATATTTTTAAATACATGTCTCACATTTCAACATATAAGAGCAAGTCGAATGGATGGTTCTTTGCTAGTTCATTGAAGCAACTCCATACTTTTTGTTTGTTCAACCATTGAAGAACGCCATATGTGGATTTGGATTGCTTCATGAAGCAACGTTCTTCACCTGACACAAAGTACAAAATATAAGTAAACAAAGATAAAAATGTTAGGAAATATGTAATTGGGCTTTTTGGTGTAATGGGCCAAGGGTAGTCTTGTCCATTTATGTTTACTATATATTCTTATGTTAACTTATTGTATTGTAACTTGGTTTTATCCTAATGTAAAAACCCTAGCCTCCTCTTCTCTTTCTCTATGAATAATCTCTTCTCTTAACATGGTATAAAGAGCTTGGTTGATCTATTAAGACCTTTGAAGTTTGATTGATTGTGTCACACACACAGTTCCTTGATGTGAAGAGGTGGTGTTTTAGTGCTTTGAAAATATGGTGCGTGTTTCTCCAATTTTGGGTGCCCTTCATTGGTATGTATTTGTTTTGTTTTGAATTCTCTTGTTACTTGGCTATTTCTAGTGGTTAGTTTTTTTTGGAATTTTGTGAATGAAGTTTGTTATGAATATGAAACATTTGTGAATTGTTGGTATGAATATGGCTATATGAGAGTGTGGGTATTAGTTTTTAATCTTCAATTGGCAGAAAGTCTTGTGCACCGTGTTTGCTTGCTTTGCTTTGGTTCAAGTATTAGATTTTCCATATTTTGATTCAATGGCTAGTGATAAAGATGATTCTCTTCAATCTATTAGTGTTCAACTTAATGGAGATAATTATCCTTATTGGAGTTATGTAATGAGAAATTTTTTGAAAGGAAAAAAGATGCGGGGTTATGTTGATGGAACTTTGGTTAAGCCGACCGACAAAAAGGATGAAGCAAAATATGCAATAGAGTTCGAAACTTGGGATTCTAGTAATTCAAAAATCATTACTTGGATTAATAACTCTGTTTCTCAGTCAATAGGTATGCAATTGGCAAAATATGATACTGCTCATGAGGTTTGGGAGCATTTGAAACGTTTGTATGAACAGTCTAATTTTGCAAAACGGTATAAGTTGGAGAGTGATATAAGGGACCTTAAGCAGAACAATATGACCATTCATGAATTTTATTCAGCCATGACTAATTTGTGGGATCAATTGTCTCTTATGGAATCGTCTGAACTGAAAGTTGTCAAAGCATACATAGACCAAAGAGAAGAACAACGTTTGGTTCAACTTTTGATGGCTCTTCGTGATGATTTTGAGGGACTTCGTGGAAGTATTCTGCATCGCACTCCACTTCCAAGAGTTGATTCTGTAGTTAGTGAGTTGTTGGCAGAAGAAACTAGACTTAAGTCTCAGTCAAATCTGCATCTAGGAAAAGGAATTCTCTCAAATCCTCCATCTGTTTTTGCTGCTCCTTTTCACAAAGGTAAACCTCAAGGGAGGGTTGTGCTTGGTATTGATGAGTGTGCATTTTGCAAGGAGAAAGGTCATTGGAAAATACAATGTCCAAAATTGTTGAAGGCAAGTAGAACAAATTTTAAGGCTCCATCATCCAATGTTGTTGCTTATCCTCCTGGTCAGACTACTTCACAAGCATCTGACCTTGTTGAGCAATTCCAAAAGTTTCTTTCCACTCAGCCACATGCTATGTCTACCTCCTCTGTAAAAGGTTTGACTCTGTCAAATTCCTCAGTACCCTTAATTCAGGAGGATGATTGGGACATGCCGTAGATAATGGGCTTTATGTATTGGTTGTGTCGAAGAGTTCTGTTTATTGCATTTTGGATTTCTTGTTGGTATGTTGGTTCCTCTCTTTGATTGTTTCTTCTTTAGTTCATCCCCTCTTTGTTGTTGGTTTGATTTTGTAGTTTGGTTTTGATTGTCTCTCTCTCTTCTTCTGTGTGACTACTGCAAGACCCCTTCTTTTTGTCTGTTACCCCCTTCTTCGATTGCACTCTTCTATCTCTATTGGTTCTTTTCTATTATGACTGATTGATATGGTTGTTGTTCTTCTATATGATTGATCTCCTCCTGTTAATTCTTCTGTTTGGTTGTTCCTCTCTTCTTATTGATTTTTCTGGTTGATTTCTCTTATGTTTGGAAGTTTCTCTCTGATGATTTCTCTTTGGTTTGCTTCCGCCCCTCTCTTTGTTCTTCTATTTTGGTTGCTCTCCTCTCCATTGATTGATTCTTCTGTTTACTAGTTTGGTTCTTCTTTCTTATAGTTTTGATTTTGTTTGGCTTAGCTTGGAGTTGTTCGAATGGTTCGGTTTCAGATGCTTTGGATTCGATATTGGATTAATTTGATTTAGTTCTGCTCTATATTGGTTTGGTATGTTTGAATTTGTTAGGCCGGTTTGGTTTCATTTGGATTGAAGATGATTGGTACTTAAAATTGGTTCTTTCTTTGGATGGTTCCCCTCTTCGGTTGTTGCTTCTCATTATGATGTAGTTGTTTTGGTTTGGTTTCTTGGTTGATAAACTCTCAATGCTACATATATGTTAGTGCATTGTGAGTTTGAGGGGAGATGTTAGGAAATATGTAATTGGGCTTTTTGGTGTAATGGGCCAAGGGTAGTCTTGTCCATTTATGTTTACTATATATTCTTATGTTAACTTATTGTATTGTAACTTGGTTTTATCCTAATGTAAAAACCCTAGCCTCCTCTTCTCTTTCTCTATGAATAATCTCTTCTCTTAACAAAAAAAATATGAGTAATTAATATGACAGTTCTTCAAGTTGCTTTAGGAAACAAAGATAAAAAATATTATTTGGAAATATGACCGTTTCATCAACTTAGCAAAATATAAGTAATTAATATTTTAATAATTTTTTTACTATAAGTCATGGTCATTTGAAAATACTAGACACAATTTTTATCTCACAACTAGCCGAGATACCCGTGCTCGCACGGGGAGAGCGGCGTTGCCGCTCCCATTGTACTTAATTACTCCATAACATCATATTTAAAAGAGATGATTCAGTTGTTAAGTTGATACATGAAATGATTAATGTGGTATTCCAAAATATTAATGTTAAAATAATATTCGAAATTGATAATGTTAAAAAATAATGTTATTGAAAAATAATGTTAAAAAATATTAGAAATTAATAAATTTTTTTGGAAACATGCATATTTTTATGAAACAGTAATTTTTATTTTATTTATCAATGTTTGTTTGTGGATGAAGAAATAAGTAGTGTTAGTGTATTGAGCCAACCATATAGTTTTTATAGTCTCCCAAAAGTAAAAGCTCATTTGATTGTTTTTCATTGTCTATATAAATGACAACCAAATGAAGATTATTGTACAATTGAAGTTGAAAGTGTTGATGGTTGAGAAATTTTTTAGAGATGGAAGGTGGTAACCATGATATCATGAATCATAATCAAGATTTAGGTGATGGAGAAGTAATTAACATGGAACAAAGTGGTGTAAAGTATCCTTTTTCATTTTTTAGACATGGTGAATACTTTTGTTGGTGGGAATACCAAATTCCCGAGAACAACAATTATTTGGTAAGTTTTTTTTAAAGATTTTCAACATATTAATTTGTATTATAAATTATTATTGATATAATTATAACATTTTAATGCAGGAAATTCCAGAATAATTCTCATTTATTTTTTTTTAATAGGAATCAACGCGAAATTAAGGTCATTGATCAGGAACACTACAACATTTTCATTCTATAACAACGTCAAAAAACCGTTGTGTAATGCAAAAAAACCGTTTTCATAGGCTACGAGAACGGTTTTCAGGACGTTGTATACCGAGGCGTTGTCTTTGCCTTTCGCAACGGTTTTTTTTCCTACGGCAACACCTTGAAGACAACTGTTTTCTTAGAGTCCCTAACAGAACGGTTCTTAAAGTTCCCAACCACAACGGTTTCTCTCTGTTCTCAATGAAAACCGTTGTCATTGATCTAATATAGAGAACGGTTTGCTTTTATCTACCACAACGTTTTTCAACCATTGCTCAACAAAAAACCGTTCTGGTAAACCCTTAACTTTATAAACTATTGAATAGATATGACAACGGTTTTTTATACAGCAACGCTTTCTCGTCGTTGCCAAATTGTAAACCGTTCTAGTTAAATTTTTTCTTTGTAAGCTACTGCAACATTTTTCCACCGTTGTGAAAAATAATTTTTTTAAAAAAAATATATTATCAATTAAAACAAACTTAATGTAAATCATTATTTTGAGAATAATGTAATGTAAATCATTATTAAACTTGGTGAACAATAATTTTAATAAAATCTATTATTCATATGAAATTGTAATATGATGCTTAATTAAAAAATTACTTAAAATCAATCATATTTAAAGTACATGTCAAAATAACATTGATCAAAATAAAGTACTTGGGTCTTTAATATATACCAATGATCACAGATTCACAATCAAAATAACATCTTCAAACTAGCTAACATCTATTAAATAAAACTTAACCATCAATGTCTATGTCTTCATCTAGTGCGTCCTCTTGAAATTGTTCATCGATATCATCTTTAAATCAACTGCAAAATAAAGAAAATATGATCAAGAATTGGTTCATAATCATGAGAACAAAGTGTCACAAAACTTATCTATACCATGACAACAAAGTATACAAAACTTATCTATAAGGGGAATCCATGATCAAGAGAACAAAGTGTCACAAAACTTATCTATACCAACTAATACAAAAAGTTGAACATGCTACAAAAGAATACTCATTTTTCTTTGGGCAGTGAGATAATGTTTTCTGTCATGGATTTATTAGCATGGCCTCATTAGTTAGGCCAAAGAGTGATATAACTTATAGGGGCTAGGCGAGAGAGCAACGTGGATAGTGGAGTGAGGGTCTATCTGGGAGTGTTGCTTAGAGGAGCATTGACTGTAGTAAGAAAAGTTGGAAAACAAAGCACATGATCCACACTCCATTATCGAGACACTTCATAAGCACAATCTATATCCTAGATTATCCAAAGTCTTATGCATAAATGTCCTAAAACAAGCTAGCATATAAAACAAAGCATTATAAAAGAAAATAAAAGTGATTCAATATAACCATTGGCGTAGGTGTTGTGTCGCCGACACGTATCGGCACTCCTTCAATATGAAGTTTAAATACTACGCAGAGCATAAAAAACTCTAAAAAACATACTAGTTTATTCTGAAAAACAACTGAATTTAAATTAAACACTTACCCCTTACCAACATAGCTTTCTCCTGCTATGAAAAATCCCATAAACTGTGGGAACCTTTGTAAGCCAATTCATCATGAAATTGTAGGCATCCTCAACTGATTCAACTAGCCACACTGCACAATTTTAATTTCATAAGTTGACTACAAAATAGAACTAGTGTAGCTCCTATTACACCACTAATTGTAACTAGTTTGGCCAAACAGAGTTAGCTAGGTAACTGTAAAGACGATAGATGATATATATCCAACCATCGAATTATCAATTTTTTTAGAAATGAATTCAAATCCAATGAAAAAACTCAGTAAGTGATAAATCTCAAATAAACTCAGTAAGTGAGAATACCTTTAAATGTGCACTTAAATTTAATTAATGGTGGATACAACACTTATACATGTTACATATATACTATCCTCACTTTTAATTTTGCCTTTTGCAAAAAAAAAAAGAAAAAAGGGTCATGCAGCAAATCTGATGAGGCAAACAAAAAGCTAGTTTCTACTAACTAACCATACAATTGTTTACTCTTATAGTTTTAACTCTTTAAGAACTCAAAATGAGTTTAAAAGTTATGTCATACATTTAAGAAAATTACTTTTAAAATTGGTTGGTTACTTGGTCAAGAACTAGATCTTATGTAAGAGCATTTCTTATCATCCACATCACAAAATCTAATTAAGAATTACTAATGAAGATAGCCTAATAAGCAAACGAAAGAAAGATGTACCAGTTCTGATATGTTCCAATCAATCCGCGTTCATAAACGACACCAAATGTGTTAATCTCAGCCTCAACTGGAACAACACTCATGACCCAAACAGGCTCATCAATCATTGCAGCTGCAAAGCCTCCCAAGTAAGCATTCATATCAAGCAAATTACGGAATCTCCCGGGCTCTGCTAGTTTATAATCAAGTGTCTTGTAATATGCAACTTTCTTCTTCCATAATTCAGTATTTTCATTGAACATCTCAGTTGTGATTGCTTTCAAACTTCCACGCTAATCCTTGGTGGAATTGATGTTAGTCTCTCAGGCCAATTAGATAATCTTCCACCACTAATTAAGACAGGATGCACCTTCAACTAACTGGTTTCATCTATTATGAAAGCTAAAGGAGCTATCTTTATTAGTTCCATCATGGATTCCCCTTAGCCATCTCAATTAAAACTGAAACTAGTACAAGCAAAAATACAAACATTATATATATATATATATATATATATATATATATATATATATATATATGTTTGATTGTTGTCATACTCATTCATAAGGCTTGTTTTGCATACTAAGAAATAATAGAATAAACAAATGCAAGAAAATATGTTTGATTATATGTCAGACCTGTAGACAGTTCCGTTATATCTACTTGTAGTGCATTGATTGTTGTCACACTTTCTTTTTATAATAAGTTAAAGCAATTCCTAATTTTAAAAATTAGACAAGAAATTTATCCACTTAAATGAGAAGCAAGAATACCATAATCAAATCCTATAACGGATGGTAAAAGGCAAGTTAAATTGTTAACATTTTCCTCTAAATGGCTAGAATTTTCTGACCAGCTTTCATTCTTACTCAACAGCCATGTTATTATTGATTTTTTCCAGTCTCCATCCAAAATAACCAAATTCACTGCTTCATTACCCTAGAAAAAACAAAATCCAATTCCTCAACAAAGAGAAAAATCATGCAACAGGAGAAAACTAAAATAGAAACGAGATTAGAAACTCACAACCAGAATCAAAGCCTCCATAACCAAAATCACAGGATATCAGCATATTCGGATATCAGAATCGAAGCCTACATTTTATTTAGAATCGATATCACAACCAGAACCGCAGAGAAGATGAAACGGGGGCCCGAAGAAACACACAAACAGAATCGAAGCCTCCATAACCAGCGGAGGAAATCTCTAACAAGAGCGGCGGAAATCCGGCATTCGTGTACACTGCAGAAACAAGCATAGATTTAGGGTTCGTTAGTTTCAAACAGCAAAAGCCATGAGAGATTGAGGGTTTCTGAAATTTATGGAAAGGGATTCTGAAATTTCTCTAGAGATTTAGGGTTCGAAACTGAAATTGAGGCCCGAAGAATATCTGCGTTGTTGTTATAGTCAAAGTTTCTTGAAAATTGCAGGGTGAGTATCGAGTTGAAGGAATGAGAGCTGTGGTAGCGAATTGCTTCAGGTTAGTGAAGATTGCAAGAGAAATTAAAATTTGACAAAAGAAACAGTATATAATTTTTTTTGGGGAAGATATGATTTGTTTTAAAGGGAAATTAAAAATATTTTTTAAAATTTCACAAAATAAAAAAGGGTTTTCTTCAAATAATTTAAAATATATTTTATTAAAATAATTTAAAATTATATGACTCCGGTTTATAACAGTTGTTATAGATTACAAATAGAAAACCGTTCTTGTTGCAATAGGCTATGAAAACGGTTTTCTACAAAATTTTCACAAAAAAGAGATACATGAAAATTGTATTTTAATAAAATAATTTAAAATTATATGAGTACCATTTTTAACCGTTGTTGTAGATTATAGATAGAAAACCGTTCTTGTTGGTATCTATGAGAACGGTTTTCTACTGTTGCAGATAATTGACAAAAATATATATACTACCACAACGGTTTACAAAAAGCGTTGTCTTTGATACTCTACGAGAACGGTTTTTTTACATCCCAAAATTTAAGCGTTGCGGTAGGCCTAAAATGTTGTAGTGGAAAATGGTGAAAAATATGCTTGTGATGTTCATTTTGGGATGAACATTATGGATGGTATATATGTAGTAAATGGTTGGTCTGATTATCTTAAAGCCAAAGATTTGAAAAAATGAGATTGGTTGTTTCTTTCTTTGTTTGGAGATAATCCCCACAATTTACATGCAGTTGTTATAGAATCAGAATGATTAAGAAAGTTTTTGCAAACTAAGTGCTGCTAGTTTATTGCTATAGTAATGGTTGTATTTCTTTATATTAATTCAATGTATTTGTAGTTGGTGTCCTTTTAATATAATATATATATATATATATATATATATATATATATATATATATATATATATATATATATATATATATATATATATATATATATATATTGTTTTTCATGTATCCCAATAATATATTTATTAATTATTTAGTATGATAATTAATATATTACGCCATATATAAAAACTTAGATGAGTGGTAGTTAATTGGACAATAGACATTAATTTAGGAAAAGTTAAAAAAAAAAAACAGCATTACAATTAAAATTAAAACATAAATTAAAATAGAAAGTAGTTAAATAAACTAATTTGATAACTTGTAGACGTGACACTTTCCATTTATGTCATAGAGATTAAACTTGAAACGGATGATGTCCCCTGGCTTGCAGAAATTCAGACTTGAAAAATACTTCCAATCGTAGGCCAAACATGTGTTGGTAGGATCTGCCATATTCATAACAGTGAAATCAAGTTTGTTACCATGGTCTCCACAAAGTAAAATGTCCTTCATGTCATTTTCTTTAAGGTATGATGCAAAAGTTGAAGGTAATTTCTGCAAAGAAATGTAATTTAGTCAGAGTTGAAGGTAGATTTAAAAAAAGTATGCAAAAACATGTACCAAAATTTTAATTAATTCACAATAAAAGTTAAATGGTGAACCAAATGGGCTGTAGCAAAGTTCTCTTCAGTAAGAGGGATGTTGAAAAAATTGGTTTCCAAGGGTTTAAGACATCTGCTGCTGAATGTTGGAATTTCTTCTCTATTGATAAGCATTTTGTATGAATTGATAGTGAAAAAATTCGGACCATAACATGTTAATATAACCTCCACATCATTTGGAAGATTATTACCAGCTTTGAAGTCATTCCAGCCTTTCCTGATTAGTGGATATTCCAAATCTTGATTGAAAATCAAGTCACGTGAAATCTCATTAGACCATCCACAATGGGATAGTTGAAAGGGTGTTGAAATGGGGTTCAACATAGCAAAGTGATGCAATGGGAGTGTTGAAGCTGAGTTGGAGGAGTGAGGAGTTGAACATTTTCAACTGTGTTGAACCTGCACAAGGGAGGACGCGTGGAACGCTGCGAATGGCTCAAACGAGCGCATGCATTTCACCGCCCGACAGGGCGCGTGATGGGCAGGGGAGACGGAGAGAGAAGAACTTGGCTGGACATGTGGCTTCTTCTGATTGGCTGGGCGGATTTTTATCTCATTTTTATCTTTAAACTCAATTATTTCATTGCAAATTAATTTTTTATTTTTTTATTTTTACACCAAAATTCATGATTTTTTTTTCTCTATAAATAGAGACTTGGTTCATTTGATTTGGACACAGAAAAAAAAAACCAAGTTTTTCACTCTCTTAATCTTATCATTATCTTTCAATTAGTTTTTATTTTTAAGTTTTAGTCTTTGTTTAGTGAAATGGATCCCAATAATAATTTCAACACCCAAAATTCTTCTAATATTCCAAACAATTATCAAAATTCCAACAATTTCCAAAATCCCAACAATTATCAAAATCCAAATTATTATCAAAATCCGAACTATTATCAAAATCCCAACTATTATCAAAATCCAAATCAATTTTCCAACCAACATCCTCCAAACTTTAATCCATATTATGGATCTATGCCGGGAAATCCATCTCAAGCACCGCCGTTTAATGGTTATATGCCGATGGTTAATGAAAATTTTCCGGGTGGTGGTGCACCTGAATTTCCCGGGTTTTCAACTCAAATGACCATTGGTGGAATGACAGCTGCTAATGAAGACACTCAAAATTCAGAGGAATCAACTCCTAAGAGCCGAAAAAACCCGCTACCAGCATGGAACACTGAACAAAATTTGGTGTTAATTAATGGGTGGATTAAATTTGGAAGTGACAGTATTGTCGGTAACAACCAGAAAGGTGAAACATTTTGGGGTAAAATTGCTGAGTATTGTAATGAGCATTGCTCATTCGATCCTCCGCGTGATGCATCTGCATGCCGAAACCGTTTTAATTATATGAACAAAATGACTGGTAAATGGGTTGGTGATTATGATAAAGCTATGCGTTTGAAAGGAAGTGGTTGGTCGGACAATGATGTTTTGTTAAAAGCGCAGGAAATATACGCGGGTGGGAAGAATGTTAAATTTAATTTAATGGCAGAATGGGACGCTCTCCGTGATCAACCACGTTATTCAAGTCAAGTAGGACAAACTATTGGGTCGGGAAGTAGTGGATCTAAGAGATCTCACGATGATGCTTCTGGCTCAAACATTGTAGGATCTAGTGCTCGTCATATAGGTAGAGAGGCAGCCAAAAAGAAGGGTAAAAAGAAATCTGGCATGGAGGGGGTGGAGAAAGATTGGGATAAATACCAAATAATGAGAGAAAAAGAGGTGGAACATTTGGCAAGGATAGCTTCCAATCAAGAAGAGAAAATCAGACATAAGAAAATGAGTTTGTATCTGAAGTTAAGTTCCGATGGGAATCTGGATGACCGGAAGAAAGCCATGATGGACTCGTTGGCCCAAGAACTGTTTCCTTAATTTCAATCAAGTATTTGCATGTAGTGTTTCCATTAATTATTGTGATTGAATAAATCAGTGTAGTCTTTACTACATGTTTGTTTGAATAATTATGTCCAATTCTTATCTGATAATTAACTCTATACAATACTTATTTGAAATCCGCAAGCTGTCCACCATCCAATTCGAATATGTCAGTGTTGTGCTTTAATAATTGTGTCAACCACCCAACTTGCTTTAATTATTCAGTCCACCACTCAATCCTTATCTGATAATTAACTCTATACAATACTTATTTGAAATCCGCAACCTGTCCACCATCCAATTCGAATATGTCAGTGTTGTGCTTTAATAATTGTGTCAACCACCCAACTTGCTTTAATTATTCAGTCCACCACTCAATCCTTATCTGATAATTAACTCTATACAATAATTATTTCAAATCCGTCGGTAGACTAAATTGAATCTATATATAGGGACTCATCCATTTATGTACCAATATCCCAAATCTCATCCAATCTAATTCCAATATCCTAAATCTCATCCAATATACTTCCAATAACACAAACAATGGGTTCATCAGAAGATGATTTTGATGTCGCAGCCTACGCTAAAAATCGTGAAATTGAAGATGCTTATGTACGCAATGTATTTAGAGAGCGTCGAAAGAAAATATTGCAAGATGGTGCACGTCGTAGTAGAAAATATCTCAATAGAGATCATACAGCTGCAAACCAAAGACTAATTGACGACTACTTCGCCAATGAGCCTACATATGACGATGCAATGTTTCGTCGTCGGTACCGCATGCAGAAACATCTTTTCCTTCGAATCGTTGAGGACCTTTCAAGTAGTGATAACTACTTCACCCAGCGAGTTGATGCTACAGGGAAAGAAGGTATATCACCTTTAGCAAAATGTACCACAGCAATGCGAATGTTAGCATACGGTATGGCAGCAGATGCGGTCGATGAGTACATCAAAATAGGAAGTACTACAGCATTAGAGTGCTTACGTAGATTCTGTAAAGGAATCATACGATTATATGAGCAAGTGTATCTCAGAGCACCAACCCAAGATGACCTGCAAAAAATACTACATGTTAGTGAACAACGGGGGTTCCCAGGGATGATTGGGAGTATTGACTGCATGCACTGGGAGTGGAAAAATTGTCCTAAAGGATGGGAAGGTCAATTTACTAGGGGGGATAAGGGAACCACCACAGTTATTCTTGAAGCGGTTGCAACTCATGATCTATGGATCTGGCATGCATTTTTTGGATGTCCGGGAACGTTGAACGACATAAACGTTCTAGACCGTTCACCTGTTTTTGATGACGTGGAACAGGGAAAGACTCCAAGTGTGAATTTCTGTGTGAATCAACGTTCCTATGATATGACATACTATCTAGCTGATGGTATCTACCCTTCGTATCCAACTTTCGTCAAATCCATTAGACTTCCTCAAAGTGAACCCGATAAGTTATTTGCAAAATATCAGGAGGGATGTCGGAAGGACATCGAACGTGCATTTGGAGTGCTTCAAGCTCGATTTAAAATCATCCGTGAACCAGCTCGCTTGTGGGACATAGCCGATTTGAGTATCATCATGAGGTCTTGCATCATATTACATAATATGATTGTTGAGGATGAACGAGATTCATATTCTCAACGTTGGACCGATTTTGAGCAATCTGAGGAAAGTGGATCTAGTGCGCCGCAACCATATTCAACCGAGGTATTACCCGCTTTTGCAAATCATGTGCGTGCTAGGTCCGAGCTCCGTGATAAAAAAGCTCATCATGAATTGCAAGCAGATCTAGTGAAACACATATGGACAAAGTTTGGAATGTATCCGAATTGAAGATGATTTGTTTCGTATTAATTATGTTTGTGTGTTGTTTTGCATTTTAAGTTAATTTGCATCGTATTAATTATGTTACTTGTGTGTTGTATTGCATTTTAAGTTAATTTGTATCGTATTTAATTACGTTATTTGTGTGATGTATTGCATTTTAAATTAATAATATAATAAAAAAATTATTTAATTTTTTTTTTGTTAAGTGTTTATTATTTTAATTTATTTTTAATCGATAATTATAATTTTATTTAATCATAAAAAATAAATATAAGAATTTAAATAAGAATATGAAATAAAAAGTGGTGGGCTAGAGAATGTGGTGGGGTAGGGTGTTGAATGAAAAAACTATTGGAGAGGTAAAAGTTGAATGGAGTGTTGAATGATTAGGTGGAAGAGAGAGAAGATGATGTGGAGTGTAAAAAGTGGGTGTTGAGGGTGTTGAGAGGTGATGACCATTGTACATGGTCTTACAGTTGATAACATGCCATTTTTTTTTTAGTTTCTTTAAATGTTGTTCAACAAACTCAGGATCGATTTCTGGATATATCTGGAGATGAAGACATAAAAATTGCTTAAATTTGTTAGGAAGTGAGCATAAAAACTAAAATAAAAAAAATTAATTATACAACTAATAAAATACAACAAATAAAATTAGTTTTGTAATTGTCGACTTGTATTCTACCTGATCTTCAAGAGATAAAATTGAGAATGTGGCTATTGGATTATCAGGAAGTTTGATACTGAAAGTAGACATTAGATAATATTTTGTTGGTCTGCAAGACTTAAGTTGAAATGGTTCAATTCTTCTTTATATAGTAGATTTAATTGAAATGACATAGGTTTAATAAGATTTAATAAATAAAAAAATTTAAAATTATAATAATTAAATAATAATTTTTTCAATTATTATTTACTGAAGGGACATGACCTTTCTACACTAAGATAATATTTGTACTGCCAACTTCCTATAGTAAAAAAGAAATAAAGTTTTATAAAAATATATAACCTAAAAAGAAGCAATGGATAGACATGCCTCCACACTAAAGTTGCATAGTCATAATTTTTTATTAAGTGGTTGGATGGCTTTGAATGACATCCATAGACACATAAGCTACCTCAGTATATTATATGTTTCAACATGTTGTCATTTCCGAAAATTATTACAATAAATTTTACTTATTTATAATTTTTTCAAATTCTTATGTTTTTAGCGGTTTACAATTCAAAATATAGGGGTAAAATTAGAAAAATTTATGACTTAAATGCATTTTAATATTTTTCTTTAAGGAAAACTTTATTGTAAATTTGCTTATATATAAAATCGGAGGTAGTATTAATTTTTTATTAAAACTAATGGGCATTGTCTTGATTCATGAAACATTAATTGTGTAATTGAATATAGCTTACACATAGCAAGTGAAGCTAACAAAAACCTATGTTTTAGAGTTACTTGTGAAGCTACGGTTAGCACGTGAAGCTTATACGTGTTTCTTAGACTTGTGAAGCTTATACATGTTTCTTACTATCTCCCCCACGTGAATAAAGCTTACACATATTTATTCCTTGCATGTGAGGTAGCTTACACAAAGTTAAGGCTTGCATTTACTTTTTTGCAGTTAGTAACTTATATTGATGTATGAAAGTACATAGGTTGAGTGGTAGAGTAGTATTGATTATGACAATTGAATGACAATTGAATTTGAACTGGTTCGGTCGTTAAGTTCAAATCTTAGTAATAGTTAGCTTCAAAGTAGTACATTTGTCCCAAAATATAAGTAAAAATTGGTCAACAGAAGTGTGTGTTTTTTGTCTGAATCTCTAACGAAAAAATTGCTTTGACTTATTTTTGCTTATATATTGGAACGAAGGAAGGTAAGAAATAAAAAAAATGTCAATTAATCTGTGTGTAAAAAAAATATAAGCAAAAGTGATTGAAAGTAATTCGATGTATTTTATTCAAAATTTCGACCATATACATTCAAATTGATGAAGTATCAGACATTTAATAGATATTTTTGCCGATATTTCTCAATATCCCATTGGAAAATTATTAATATGCCACTTAATTTATCCATAAGTGTCGGATAGTTATCCGATACACAAATCAGAAAATTTTCGGCGACTAAATTATCTTTTGACATTTTAAATGAAAGATAAGAGACACATATAATTGTTAGTATAATCCAAGTTTTGAGGTAATTAATGATCTTGTTATCACATTTTTTTGTCATTATTAAATTTATTATTAGTTTGATACTTCATTACATATATTTTATATATTGTGTATTTATTAATTTTATTTAAAATATAATTTATTAAATAATGCATTGTGGCCGTATAGTTTATAATATTAGTATTTTCTTATGTTTATTGGTTCAACATGTTTATTGTGGGTGTCGAGTAATAGAAAGAATATATTAGGCCTTCAATTGATAAACAGATATATGTTCAGTATAAGTTTTATGGTCCTTAATTAGTTAACAATATATTGGGCCTACTTGTGTCAAATGTCAATTATGGGCTTTAGTTTTTTTTGTCTTTCTTTGTAATATTTAACTTAAGATTTGGAATGTCTATTTCGATGGAAAAATATTGGTTAAGAAACTATGCAAATTTCTAGTAGATTAAAGAGCTGGTGAGTCCAAATTTCATACACTTAATTAAACACTAATTTATTCATTAATTAAAGACAGCTTGTTACATTTGTTCAAGGAAGTCCTTTGTAAACATGGACAATGGTAGATGGATATAGATCTCCAAATTTGAAGGTGATGGCATCACCTTCAGCAAACCCATTTTGTTTGTAGAATTCATCCCATTGTGGACCAATTGAGGTTGTCTTGAGTGGATGATCAGTGGTTGCAACTTGAAAGTTCCATGTGTTTCCATTAGCACAACAAATATTCATATATTCAATTTTCCTTTGCCTCACATAATCTTCGAATAGACAAAAGATGTTCTGCATAATATTATAGATAATAAGTAAACAAATAAAGTCATTTCTTAGTATTGATAAAAAAATTAATTTGGAACAAATTTATAACAAATCACCATATAAGGATTGTTGATAATATCATTAGCTAGGCGCACACAAAAGTGAGAGGTGTATCCAAGAATAACAGTATGACTGTGATAAGTTGGAAGTTGTTGTAGTTTTGTAGTGCTTTACTTGAAATTATGCTAAAGACATTGTTCCCATGATAGAACAAAGTAACATCCTATTGGTCGGTGAAGTCGAACACATCTTTCATTTCCTTTCATCCATCTATAAGAAGAGGGAAAATCAAATCCTTGTTAAATTTCACAATATGTGATGTATACTTGTAGTCCATGACTTTCCAAGTGTCTTCAAGTTCATCGATAAATTCCATGTAGAATTTAGGATCCACTTCTCCAAATGGCTGTGAAGTATTAATTAAATATAATGAGTACAATGGTTTTTTGAATTAAGTTGTATATCATAAGTAATGAATTTATGAATTAGAATCATGTAGCATACTTACCTGGTTACTCAACCATGCAGTAGTAAAACCTCCATGTGGTGCGACTCCTTCAAAGTGAAAGAAATCCTCCATATTCTTGAATGATAGTTTTACTTAGTAGGACATGTGATTATTTATAAGGAAATATATTGATATAAAAATTAAATGTATTTATTTAATTGATTTTTTTTAAAAAAAAAATATTTAAATTGAAGATAAATTCAGGACCATAAAAATAATTTGTAAGACTTTTTTAGGCACTCATGCAAAATGAGATTCGGTAGTAGACAAAATTAATTTGAAAGAATTCAGGATCACATAAAATGAGATTCCTATTTGTTCACATGTGAGGTACTGATAGCAGGTAATTTTTGTCTGATAGTAATTTTTTAATAAAACAAAGTCATTGTGTTGATATACATGTGAGGTCCTAATAATTCATTGAATAGAAGGTAGTGCACGGGCAATACATGTGTAGCAAGCATGGGGTACATGCATGGACAATAGGTGGTGTTAGCGGGCAATACATTTGAATAGATTCATAAAGTCATGGTGTATATACCAATGTTTGGTCACATGTGTAGAACCACATCTATCTAATAATCTAATAATCTAATAGTACTCTAAGAAAAGAATAAGTTTTTGCCAAATCCCTTCTCAGCTTGACATGTGGCACACTTTGACCTTTTTGCCCTTCACTGTTTCTTTTAATTACATGTTTGTTTCCCCCCCCTTTCTTCTATTTTGAATTTTGAATTCAAATTTTAACTTTTCAAACATTATATATTTTTTCCCACTCTTACTACTTCATTTCAAAATTCACATCAACACATTTTCTTTATTTCATTCTTTTTCTCTCTAACTTTGTTCTTCATTTCTCTCATCATTTCTTCACCCTTTTTTTTATCTAATGAATCAATTTCTCTTTTTTTTTGCAGAAATCGTCGAAATCATTTCTAATCTTCTACATACACAGGTTCAATCTTTTTACTTTACCTCATATTTTTGTATACAATCTTTTAAACTTCATCTTTCCCTTTATTCTATCAATTTGTCACTCATCTTTTTTACTCATTTCATGTTTAATCTTTTTTTTTGGTTACACTCATTTCATGTTTATTGCTTGACAACACTTTGATTGGTTGCTTTATTTCCATTTTTTTGGATTTCATACTTACAATATAATATGATGCTTTTCAGGAACAAGATGTAAGAAGTAGAAATAGAAAGAAAATTAGAATGTAAAAGAAATGTAAAAGAAAGAAAATAGAAAGATGATGAGGAAAGGAAAAAAAAAAAAAACAACAGAAAAGAAAAGAGACGAAGTTTGTATTTTCTTCATATTAAACCAAAGTATACTAAACATTCATATTTTGTTCTACAATATTTTTTCATTCACAACTTTATATTTTTGCAGAAGAGGATGAAAGGAAAAATAAACCAAAAAGAAAGAGATGAGGTTTTGATTACACAATCTTCGTCTCTAGAAACCATTGAATAAATAGTAGTACTTTTTTGTTTCACCAAATGTTCTAGATCTAGAAAATAGAGAAAAAGTTGAATCCAAAATTGTAGAAAAAGAAACAAGTTTTGTTAATCTTCTTCAAAAGACTTCAACAAATCTATCCAGAAATGCAGTAAATCAAAAGACTTCAATAAAAAAAAAAAATATATATATATATATACATACATACATACTATGAAGAAAAAAAATACATTTCACTTTCTAAGTTTCCTTATTCATTATATCATTTCTTTCTCTCTTATGTCATTTCTTATCTTCAACTACATTTTTACTAACTACTTTTTTTTTTTGTTTTGCAGAAAAAATACATTATTTTGTATACAACAAAATGAAGAACACAAGTAAGAAGGTGATGATCAAATAATACTTTGTTTACATATATTTCTTTATTTCCTCCATATTATAGCTAACAAACTATTTTTTGCAGATCTGAAATTTTTAATCTTTGTGTCATGTCCATTGCAAAAATTTTAATCAGAAAAAAAATATTAACAGAGGTATGGAACAAAATTAGAAAGAAATCAAATTATTAGATCTAGAAAGAAAAACAAATTACAAACAGGAACTTTTTTAAAATAAATTTCAAATCTATAAAAAAAATAGCAACAAAATCAGAAAAAAATAATTAATATAAAACCAAAATTTTAGATCTAAAAAAACTAAACAAACCAGACAGAGCCAAAAAAACCAAACCAATTCAAATCTTTATACTTAGATTAAAAAAAAAACAAAAAAAAACCATTCAAACTAACTGTATGATTTTTTTCCTATCTTTTCATGTCTTTAATATTGTTGTTGTTCTTGCATGTTCAGGAAGAAGGAGATGATGAAGTCACAATGTTTTCAGTGTGGTTGTTTCACTTTCCGGTGCGGTGGTTGCCGGAGAAAATATTTCAATCTTCATTTTTATGCTCTGGATTTTGTAGAGAAGATGGAGAAGAGTCATTTTATGGTGATGAGAAATCAAAAATTGGTGTGTGGTGGTCGAGATCTGAGATAGAAGGTGATGGTTGTGGTGTTTAGTAACCTCTCTGATTTGAAAATAAATATAGTAAATAGAAAGGTAGATGATAAAACATGTGATGGTAGCACAACCAGATGAGATTGGAGGTAGATTTGTGGCCTTGGAGCGGCTAGGGTTTGTTTGTGACACAGAGAGTTTCTTTTGGTGTAGAGAGAGATGATTTTGACCAAATGAGGTGTTACAAAGATAGAGAGATATGGTAAAATTAAAGTAAAAAAAGAAAGAAATTCAATTAACATAATTATGTCAGATTTTTATAGAATGTGGACTTCAAAAATAATTCAATTCAGTTAATTTTTATCTTTTAACACAATCAAATTAATTTAAAATGAGAATATTGGGGAGATATGGAGAGAAACATTCAACCGTAGTTTTTTTTTTTTTTTTTTTGAGAGAAATAATGAAATTTTGTAGTTGCAATAACTCTATTTTATCAACAAGAAATGAGGAATATATAATTCTTAAAGTTTTTTTAATATTTATTCAAATTAATATAGTATATCGATGCAATAAAAATTCAAAGTCACTAAACATAAGTCTACAAGTTTGACTATATTGAAGTGTCCGGAGTGGGCCTCCGAATTTATAAAGTTGATGACAATAAAATCGACATTAAATATGTACTAGATCGAAACTAAAATTTAATAGTATAGTTATATAACATTATAATTCAAATCAGCACCGTAAAATACCAAAACTTTATGTTGTAAATAAAAATGACTAATATTATGAACTTTCAATATATTAGAATCGATATACTATTATACAAAATATTTCTTAATAATAAATATTTTAATATAACTATTATGAGTGTTCCTGTTATACACAGGAACACTCATAATAGTTATATTGAAATATTTAAAAAAAGTATATGCATAAACTTAAATTTTCAAAATTATTTAAAAAAAGAAAATTCAAATTTTTGATTTTCAATACTTCTCCCGAGAATTTATGCTATCAATAAAAATGACTAATAAAATGGACTTTCATATTTTACTATATATAAGCAAAATAGGTTTTCATGTTTGGATTTGTTGCGGAATAAGTTGAACATGTCTTAATAATTATAATGTACTAAATAAATCAAATATTGACAAAATATGCTATGAGATACGGGACAAATTATAACTAATAAAAATTACAAAATAACAAATTATTATATAATGTGCAAGACAAAATACGATACTCATTCATTACGGAAAAATAACAATTCTAATGTACTAACTAAATCAAACACGGAAAAAATATGCAATAAAATATGCGACAAATTATAAATGATAAAAATTTCTAAATAACTAATTAATATATCATGTGCTTGACAAAATACGATACTCATTCAATACGGAAAAATAACAATTCTAATGTACTAACTAAATCAAACGCTGAAAAAATATACTATTAGATACGAGACAAATTATAACTGATAAATTCATTAAAAATAACTAATAAATCATAGGTATATGTGGGACAAAATAAAATATTGATTCATATATTGGTAAAAATTTCAAAATAATTAAAATTTACTCAATAAATCAAACACGGGAAAAATATGCAATCCGATGCGAGATAAATTACAATTGATAAAAAATTCAAAATAATTATTATATATATACTAAATAAATCATGTATGGAACAAAATATAATATTGATTCGAATAAGGAAAAATAATAATTATATTGTACTAAATAAATCAAACATTGACCAAATATACTATAAAATATGCGACAAATTATAACTCATAAAAATTTCAAAATATGATACTAATTCAAATACGGAAATATAATAATTATAATGTACTAAATAAATCAAATATTGGCAGATACGGGACAAATTATAATTGATAAAAATTTCAAAATAACTAAGTATTATATAATGTGCAAGACAAAATACGATACTCATTCAATACGGAAAAATAACAATTCTAATGTAATAACTAAATAAAATACGGAAAAAAATATGCTATACAATACGCGACAAATTATAAATGATAAAAATTTCTAAATAATTAATTAATATATCATGTGCTTGACAAAATACGATACTCATTCAATACGGAAAAATAACAATTCTAATGTACTAACTAAATCAAACGCTGAAAAAATATACTATTAGATACGAGACAAATTATAACTGATAAATTCATTAAAAATAACTAATAAATCATAGGTATATGTGGGACAAAAAAATATTGATTCATATATTGGTAAAATTTTTTAAATAATTATAATATACTAAATAAATCAAACACGGGAAAAAATATGCAATCCGATACGAGATAAATTAGAATTGATAAAAAATTCAAAATAATTATTATATATATACTAAATAAATCATGTATGGAACAAAATATAATGTTGATTCGAATAAGGAAAAATAATAATTATATTGTACTAAAAAAATCAAACACTGACCAAATATACTATAAAATATGCGACAAATTATCACTCATAAAAATTTCAAAATATGATACTAAATCAAATACGGAAAAATAATAATTATAATGTGCTAAATAAATCAAATATTGAAAAAATATGCTATCAGATACGGGATAAATTATAACTGATAAAAATTTCAAAATAACTAATTATTATATAATGTGCAAAACAAAATACGATACTCATTCAATACGGAAAAATAACAATTCTAATGTACTAACTAAATCAAACACGGAAAAAATATGCTATAAAATATGCGACAAATTATAAATGATAAAAATTTCTAAATAACTAATTAATATATCATGTGCTTGACAAATACGATACTCATTCAATACGGAAAATAACAATATTAATGTACTAACTAAATCAAACACTGAATAATATGCTATTAGGTACGAGACAAATTACAACTGATAAATTCATTAAAAATAACTAATAAATCATAGGTATATGTGGGACAAAATAAAATATTGATTCATATATTGGTAAAAATTTCAAAATAATTAAAATTTACTCAATAAATCAAACACGGGAAAAATATGCAATCCGATGCGAGATAAATTACAATTGATAAAAAATTCAAAATAATTATTATATATATACTAAATAAATCATGTATGGAACAAAATATAATATTGATTCGAATAAGGAAAAATAATAATTATATTGTACTAAATAAATCAAAAATTGACCAAATATACTATAAAATATGCGACAAATTATAACTCATAAAAATTTCAAAATATGATACTAATTCAAATACGGAAATATAATAATTATAATGTACTAAATAAATCAAATATTGGCAGATACGGGACAAATTATAATTGATAAAAATTTCAAAATAACTAAGTATTATATAATGTGCAAGACAAAATACGATACTCATTCAATACGGAAAAATAACAATTCTAATGTAATAACTAAATAAAATACGGAAAAAAATATGCTATACAATACGCGACAAATTATAAATGATAAAAATTTCTAAATAATTAATTAATATATCATGTGCTTGACAAAATACGATACTCATTCAATACGGAAAAATAACAATTCTAATTTACTAACTAAATCAAACGCTGAAAAAATATACTATTAGATACGAGACAAATTATAACTGATAAATTCATTAAAAATAACTAATAAATCATAGGTATATGTGGGACAAAAAAATATTGATTCATATATTGGTAAAAATTTTTAAATAATTATAATATACTAAATAAATCAAACACGGGAAAAAATATGCAATCCGATGCGAGATAAATTAGAATTGATAAAAAATTCAAAATAATTATTATATATATACTAAATAAATCATGTATGGAACAAAATATAATGTTGATTCGAATAAGGAAAAATAATAATTATATTGTACTAAAAAAATCAAACACTGACCAAATATACTATAAAATATGCGACAAATTATCACTCATAAAAATTTCAAAATATGATACTAAATCAAATACGGAAAAATAATAATTATAATGTGCTAAATAAATCAAATATTGAAAAAATATGCTATCAGATACAGGATAAATTATAACTGATAAAAATTTCAAAATAACTAATTATTATATAATGTGCAAAACAAAATACGATACTCATTCAATACGGAAAAATAACAATTCTAATGTACTAACTAAATCAAACACGGAAAAAATATGCTATAAAATATGCGACAAATTATAAATGATAAAAATTTCTAAATAACTAATTAATATATCATGTGCTTGACAAATACGATACTCATTCAATACGGAAAATAACAATATTAATGTACTAACTAAATCAAACACTGAATAATATGTTATTAGGTACGAGACAAATTACAACTGATAAATTCATTAAAAATAACTAATAAATCATAGGTATATGTGGGACAAAATAAAATATTGATTCATATATTGGTAAAAATTTCAAAATAATTATAATCTACTCAATAAATGAAACACGGGACAAAATATGCAATCAGACGTGAGATAAATTATAATTGATAAAATCTTCAAAATAATTATTATATATACTAAATAAATCATGTATCAGATAAAATATAATATTGATTCAAATAAGGAAATATAATAATTATATTGTACTAAATAAATCAAACACTGACCAAATAAACTATAAAATATGCGACAAATTATAACTCATAAAAATTTCCCAATATGATACTAATTCAAATACGGAAAAATAATAATTATAATGTACTAAATAAATCAAATATTGACAAAATATTCTATCAGATACGAGACAAATTATTACTGATAAAAATTTCAAAATAACTAATTATTATATCATGTGCAAGACAACATACGATACTCATTCAATACGGAAAAATAACAATTCTAATGTACTAACTAATCAAACGCTGAAAAAATATGCTATTAGATACGAGACAAATTATAACTGATAAATTCATTAAAAATAACTAATAAATCATAGGTATATGTGGGAAAAATAAAATATTGATTCATATATTGGAAAAAAATTTAAAATAATTATAAACTACTCAATAAATCAAACACGGGAAAAAATATGCAATCTGATGCGAGATAAATAATAATTGATAAAAAATTCAAAATAATTATTATATATATACTAAATAAATCATGTATGGAACAAAATATAATATTGCTTCGAATAAGGAAAAATAATAATTATATTGTACTAAATAAATCAAACACTGGCCAAATATAATATAAAATATGCGACAAATTATAACTCATAAAAATTTCAAAATACGATACTAAATCAAATACGGAAAAATAATAATTATAATGTACTAAATAAATCAAATATTGACAAAATATGCTATCAGATACGGGACAAATTATAACTGATAAAATTTTCAAAATAACTAATTATTATATCATGTGCAAGAGAAAATACGATACTCATTCAATACGGAACAAAAATATGCAATCAGATGTGAGATAAATTATAACGGATAAAAAATTTCAAAATAACTATTATATATACTAAATAAATCATGTACGGGACAAAATATAATATTTATTCGAATAAGGAAAAATAATTATTATATTGTACTAAATAAATCAAACTCTAACCAAACATATTATAAAATATGCGACAAATTATAACTCATAAAAATTTCAAAATATGATACTAATTCAAATACGGATAAATAATATGCTATCAAATACGGGACAAATTATAACTGATAAAATTTTCAAAATAACTAATTATTATATCATGTGCAAGACAAAATACAATACTCATTCAATACGGAAAAATAACAATTTTAATGTACTAACTAAATCAAACACTGAAAAAATATGCTATAAAATATGCGACAAATTATAAATGATAAAAATGTCTAAATAACTAATTAATATATCATGTGCTTGACAAAATACGATACTCATTCAATACGAAAAAGTATCAATTCTAATGTACTAACTAAATTAAACACTGAAAAAATATGCTATTAGATACGAGACAAATTATAACCGATAAAATCAAACACTCACAAAGTTAAATAAGGACAACTTTAACTATCTTTGACTATAATATGTATCAAAACATATAGGTTATGTACATTATTTTGTTAATCTATTGACACATAATATGCGACAAATTATAACTCATAAAAATTTCAAAAATGATACTAATTCAAATACGGACAAAAAATAATTATAATTATAATGTACTCTATATATGTGTAACTTAATGATTTGTGCGGATGCAATTTTTGAGCGCAAATATATTTTGCATACAATTGATAACTTATACAGATTTATCTTACAAATAAATTTTAAATTTGTGCATTTTAATTTTTTAACTATAAAATTTGTTAAATTGTTAAATGTATAATTTTTATTATATAAAAATGACTCATATATACGAAATATATTATACGTGGGGAAAAATAAATTATTGATTCATATATTGGTAAAAATTTCAAAATAATTATAATGTGCTGAATAAATCAAATATGAAATAAATTATAATTGATAAAAAATTCAAAATAATTATTACATATCCTAAGTAAATCATGTATGGGACAAAATATAATATTGATTCAAATGAGGAAAAATAATAATTATATTGTACTAAATAAATCAAACACTAACCAAATATACTATATAATATGCGACAAATTATAACTCATAAAAATTTCAAAATATGATACTAATTCAAATACGGACAAATAATAATTATAATGTAATAAATAAATCAAATATTGACAAAATATGCTATCAGATACGGGACAAATTATAACTGATAAAAATTCCAAAATAACTAATTATTATATCATGTGCAGGACAAAATACGATACTCATTCAATACGGAAAAATAACAATTCTAATATACTAACTAAATCAAACACTGAAAAAATATGCTATTAGATACGAGACAAATTATAATCGATAAATTTAGTAACCAGTAAATAATTATTATATTAAATCAAACACTCACAAAATATGCTATTAGATACGGCACAAATTATAACAGATAAAAACAATTAAAAATAACGTCTCGCATGAATTTAAGGACATGATACAAATTTATCGTTAAAATATATTTAAATTATAACAGCCGATAATTCTTTTAAAAAATAAGTCACAAATATGAATCGTTTGTAGTGTTATTCTAAATTTACAGATTGTAGTGTGAGTTTTATAAATTTTATAAAATAAAAAAATTACTTTTTAATATAGAAAATAAAAAATTACTGGTATATTATTTTAATAAATATTCTCACTATAATATAGAAAATCAAAAATTACTGATATATTATTTGAATAGATATTCTTACAGTAATATATTAGATCTCTTACCATCACTTTATTCGAATTCAAGTTTATGGCGCTTTAATAATCTATGTTTATTATATCATAATTACATTACTTTTTATCTCTATCTATTTCGTTCCCACAAATTCAGCAACCTGTCGTTCAATATTTCCATATCATTAATTATGTTTGTTTCAATATTTTTAACAATCCTATACAATCACCAACATATTTTACTAAATTGAACATATAATACTTTCTTACAACATATGTTTCAATTCTACAATTTCATAAAAAAAATTCTATATTTCCTTTTTACTATAAGATATTTCTATTTGATTGTCTAATAATTACAACTCTAATTTGCTCATTTATATTATTAACCAAACTCCATTTTTACAAAAAACACAAATACTGAAGTTTCAATTATTAAATAGATTCAAAATATTATTTTATAATCCAATTTATCTGTCCTTTATTATTAGTCCTTTATTATTATTGTACTAAGGGACTAACAAAAGCAAAACACTTTCACCTTTTATATGGGAATTAATTGATTAACCATTGTAGCTTTAGAGGTCAACCTACTATAGTGACCTACTATAGTCACGTGAAGCTTTTACCAATGTCTTTTTCATGACTATGACTAAGATGATTGTCCCTATGTAAGTATTTACCTTTCTATTCTTACAGATTTCTTCGCATCATTTCAATACCATTTTATTAAATAATTATTAATAATTATATTTTTATTTTAATCAACACAATAATAAATTAATGACAAAAATAATACATATAAGGATGACAAATATTAAGTTGGTTTCTTATTTTGATTAATTATTGTACATGAGGAGGTTGATAATAAATTAAATAATAAGAATAATTTATTGTCGACAAAAAATTTAAACTGACTATTATATACAAATTTATTATTGTTGTTGATGAAAAAATTTAATCAACTATTGTGCATGAGGAAGCTGGTAAAAAAAACAAATATACGGAAAATAAGTTGTTGTCGATAATTTTTTTAATCAAATCATATACACTAATAACAAATTATTGTTGATGAAAGTTTTTGATTAATTGTTGTACACAAGGAGGCTGACAATAAATTAAATAATAAGAATAAGTTATTGTTGATGAAAAACTTATACAAACTACTATATACAAATTTTTTGTTGTTATTGATGAAAAAAATTAATAGACGTACACAGGGAAGCTGGTAAAAAAATCAAATAATATGGGAAATAAGTTATTGTTGATAAATTTTTTAATCTAATCTTATACACTAATAACAAGTTATTGGTGATGAAATTTTTTGGAAACGATAATTGTACACGAGGAGGCTGATAATAAATTAAATAACAAGAACAAGTTATTGTTGATATATAAAAAAATTTAAACTAACTACTATAATTTTTTTAATCAAATCTTATACACTAATAACAAGTTATTGTTGATCCAAAATTTTGATTAATCATTGTACACGAGGAGGCTGATAATAAATTAAATAATAAGAATAATTTAATGTTGATAAAAAATTTAAACTAACTACTATGTACAAATTTATTGTTGTTGTTGATGTAAATTTTTTTCAACTTTTGTACATGGGAAAGCTGGTAAAAAAATCAAATAATTCAGAAAATAAGTTTTTATTGATAATTTTTGTAATCCAATCTTACATACTAATAATAAGTTATTGTTGATGAAATTTTTTGATTAACTATTGTACACAAGGAGACAAATAATAAAATAAATAAGAGTTTTGAGTATTCATATTTATATTTCAATTGCAAAATTATTAAATATTTTCGAAAATAAATTATATTTACATAAATACCACCTTTTGAATTTTTGAGTGAACGCGACACAAGACCGCCGCGACACAAGACACCCCCCCCCCCAAAATAAGTAAGCGCCGAAGGCGCGACCCGTGCGGGTGCACGGGTCATCAACTAGTACTATAAGAAAAGAAGAAATTTTTGCCAAACCCCTTCTCAGCTTGACATGTGGCGCACTTTGACCTTTTTGCCCTTCACTGTTTCTTTTAATTACATGTTTGACATGTAGCGGCCTTTTACCTTCTTGCCCTTCATTAAATCCACCCTTCTCCATTTTGCCCTTATACCAATTGACCATTTTACACCTTTCCCACTCTTTCTTCTCTTTTGAATTCAAATTTCAACTTTTCCTACATTATTTACTTTTTCTCACTCTTACTATTTCAAATTCAACACACTTTTTATATCTTTCTCTTCTCTCTAACTTTGTTCTTCCTCTTCTCTCTAACTTTGTTCTTCATTCCTCTCATCAACCTTTTAACTTTATTTTATCTAATCTAATCAATCAATTTTTTTTTTTTGCAGAACCATAAAAATTGTTCTCTTCTACATGCACGGTACAATCTTCATACTTTAGCATCTCATTCATCTTTTTTCTCATTTTACTTGGTTGTTTTATTTCTTATTTCATGTATACAATCTTTTTCTAATTTCTGTTTTATGTACAATCTTCTTCTTTACAAGTACAATATGTTCTTATTGTCTAATAAGATTTGCTTAGTTGCTTTAGATTTGACATATTTCAACCTTAAAAATGTCTATTGCCTTTACTAACTTATTTTGTGCGAACCAGAAGTAAGAAGTAAAAAGAACACAAACTTTGTAGGAACAAGAATAACACATAAAAAATTATTATTTTTTTTTCCGATTTTACTAACCAGTGTCAACTTTCTTTTTGCAGGAACAAGTAGATGAACAACCTAAATATCATCATAAAAACCTCATGTATTCTACACTAATTACAGAAATCATGTTTGCTACTAATCTGCTAATTTTTTATTATTATCTCGCAATTTCTTACTACTTTTTTCTTTATTTATCAGATCTAACAATATTGATCTAAAACATCAGTTAGAGAGTACTTACAAGTGGCTGAAAAAGACAATGAAAAGAAAAAAAATGAAGACTGCAGTAATTGAAAGTGAAAGGCAAAAGGGAATATCATCTTACAAACCAAATCTTTGTTCTATTCTTTCTCCATTTTTTATTCTATATTAATCTTTATTCTATTTTCTCTTAATTCAAAAATATTTTCTATTTTGACTTCAAAATATACTTTATTAGGAAACACTTTCACAGTTGAAGAAAATAGATGAAATATATATATAAATGTTTGATTCTAAAAAATATTCTTTTGAGTGATTGTGGTATTGTTCTTACAAAAATAGAAGAAACTTAAAAAAAAAAAAATTCAAAAACAGAATACAATCAGATCCAAAAATTACAAACATTGTTTGGATTTTTTTTTTTCCTTTTCATTGTTCATGGGAAGAGCAAAAACATATATCTCATTATTCTATTCTTTCAACACTTTTTGAAAGGTTAAAAATTTTGTTCTAATTTTTTGTTACCAGCAAAAATATTCTCTAAACTAAAAAAAAATTCTTTTATTATGAACAAATTAAAAATGTTTTTAATATAGAAATAAAAAGTAAAAAATATATTTTAGAGAGATATAACGAATATCAATGGAAGAAGATGAAGAGAAATGAGTTTGTGTTTGTAAAAAGATAAAGTGAAATAGTGGATAAAGAATCAAAGATAAGAACATTTGATGACTATTAGATATTTTTCTACTAATTTTGTGGCATCTAAAGTTCATACCAAAATTACATTTTTTTTTCTATATATTTTATCAGATCTAAAATAATGAGAACTAAACTTACCATTGATTAAAAAGATACAACCAAATCTAAAAGATACCGATGCGGTGGTGGGAGTATTTAGCACGGCGGTCGCTGGAAAAAGATTGTTATATACTAATATATTTTTGTAGGTTTTATAGAGGAGATGGAGGAGAGTATTTTTATGTTGATCATTTTTAAAAAAGTAGCATGTTAGATACAAAATTTGGTAGCCAAGACAAATCTCACATGAAAAAATGATGCCTTGATGATCTATTGATTGGAGGAGGTGGCGGTTGATGAGAGAATAACAATGGTGGTGATGGTGTTGCAAACATTACATAATTCAAGGTGGAAGAGAGAAAAAAATGGGAGCTTTGTGGGTTCTGTCAATAGATAAGAGAAATTGAATTAGATAAGTGATAAGTGAAAGTAGTAGAAAGAAAAAAGAATCCAACGAAAAAAAATAATGTTTGTGTTCTATAATTTTTTTCACCTTATTTTTATTAGAATAAAATAAGGCACCATAAAAAGGACGGATTTAGATTCCCTGCAGTCAAATAGTGACTGCAGGGTGATCTCAGCCGTCCAATCTACTTTATACCTTTTTATTTATTTTTATGTTATTAATCTTCACCGTCCGATCACAATTGAACGGTTCAGATTTGATCGACTGCAGTGCAGTCATATCTCTCTGACTGCACTGAATCCAGATCCTAAAAAGGACAGCTAAAAGCCTAAAACTACTTCTAATGTTGGGACTTGGTATTAATGTCTTGAAATGTAATAAAAAAAAGAAAGGATGGGACCTGTGCCTGTGCATCCACGTGAAGATCCCAGACATGTTAGAAGAAATTTGGTTTATAGGACAGTCCATGGAGAATTAATTATAAATATAATATTGGGAAACCAGCTATTGGGCATAGTTTATACGGGAAGTTTACATTTAGGAAGTTTACATTTTAGAAGAAATTTGGTTTATAGGACAATCCATGGAGAATTAATTATAAATGTGGGACCTGTACGTGCATGTGCATGTGCATGTGCATGTGCCTGTGCCATCGACTTGGGACTTTTTTCTAGAGGCAACTTGGGACTTTTTTCTTTTATTGAAATGTAGGAATTAGCCATCTACCTGTGCACTCACGTGAAGATTTAATTTTTTAGGAGGCAACTTTTCAACTATTCTTTTTGTTTTAATATTGTAAAAAAAATAATTTGTTGACAACTTTTCAACTTTAATAGATACTAGGTAATAATGTTAATATATCTCCTATGAGTATGAAAACGTAAAAAAATTAAATAAAAGATTTTTAACAGTCTTATACAATCCAGCTGATTTGAAAATAAATATAGTAAATAGAAAGGTAGACGATAAAGATGTGATAGTAGCACAACCAAGTGAGGGTATGTTTAACAAATGAGGTGTTAGAGAGATATAGTAAAACTAAGTAACGTAAAAGAGAAAGAAATGACGGACTTCAAAATAAATTTCAATCTAGATTTGTAAACTTTAAAAAAAAATCAATGAAGTTAATTTTTACTATCTTTTCATTGTACTACATTGAGTAGCTTATTTATCAAAAATGTCAATGGTCTACTCAAGTCAAACTTTCTTTTGGTCTATGGGACATAAAGATTATACTAATTAAATCAAACTCTGAACAAATATACTATTAAATATGCGACAAATTATAAATGATAAAAATTTCTAAATAACTAATTAATATATCATGTGCTTGACAAAATACGATACACATTCAATACGGAAAAATAACAATTCTAATGTACTAAATAAATGAAACACTGGAAAAATATGCTATTAGATACGAAATAAATTATAATTGATAAATTAATTAAAAATAACTAACAAATCATATGTATTTGCAGGTAATTATAAACAAAGTACCTTTATTCTTTGCCTTCAGTCTTTCATGATGTAGTATACCATCGCACAATAGGTGTTTTGTCTTTCTCCAAACATGATTTGGTTTATTAACTGATCCAGACATCAACATTGTTGCAAACAGCTTTCTTAAATAAAAACCCGAACTCCAGGAATGTGCTTCCTTAATTGCATGAATGAATTCGCGGTCATCTTCAAGGAAACCCATAGCAAAACATGCTTCTCTAAAGGTGTCATACTGAACACCTTTAACCTTTTTAATACTATCATATGTTAGTGGTCCCTTTACATATGTAAGCATCATCCTGAGAAAGTAAATCTCACCGGCACCTTGAGGAATCCAGACCAATCTACCAATAGTATTACCTCTCAATCTTGGTTTCCAACTTCTTGTTTTTTTGACATAAACAAACATTGAAACAAATTGTCCATATGTTAATGAGTCAGCCTCTGGATATTTTCTATTAGCTACAAACCATGATGTAAACATAGATTCAGTGACACTCGGTTTGAGGAGAACATCATTAAGCCTTTCATAATCTGTGAAGTAAAGCATTTGTTCAACCAATAAATGAAAAAACATGCGTTCAACCGCAGGTTTACGTCCATGAATTGGAAATGCAAATATCCTCCAACATGCTTCACATGGTGAGACATATCTACAATCAAGATATTCGTTGATCTCATCATTATCTCTCTTTTGATACTTCTGTGATGTATTTTCAGGAACAATTGATGCTGTAATTCAATCATAACCCTTGTTGATATACTTGAATAAATATTTGATTGATGTGCTTTGATTACACCACTCCATGTTGATGTGAGCTTGATACTTTAAGAACAACTTCGGGTTATAAGGTACAACAAACCGATTATCAAGTTTAACTCGAGACTTCTCAATTACATATCCTGTATTTCTTCTTCTATATAGAGGATACCCATCTTTATCAACTATTGTTTCTGGTTGAAATTTTTTTGGAAACCATTTTGAACATCTACCAGTTTGTACCATGCATGGAGAACATGTGTTGGATGATCCACATGGGCCGTGCATCATGTGAGTCTTGACTAAATTGTATAATTCTGGTTCAGTCTCTTTGTTTGGTATTTCAGCAGAAACAATACGATTGATATCACGAGGTGTGGGATATTTACATGAAGAGTGCAAGAAAATGAGTAGATGAGCATGAGATAATCCCCTTTTTTAAAACTCAATTGTGTACATGACTGTATAAAGAATAAATCCGGTGTTATTACAAATTTAAATTCTATCCGTAAATTTGACTGCATATCAGTAATTAGTATCAGTAATGTGATGCATATCAGTAATTCATTTGTCAAAGTAAACACAATGATCAGTAATGCAGTCAAAATATCAGCAATGCATATTCGGAATTTCTAACCGCAATTTTGATGCATATCAGTAATGCATTTAATATCAACAATTGAGACTGAAACATATAATTTATTATAGTTCTTATAAGACATAGAAGATGGTAACATTAATTTCCTATATGTTATAAGACATAGAAGATGGCATATATGTTCACCTAGTTTGATATAATAGATTAATTTATATAAGACACATATAGGATTGTAAATATTATTATTAGTGGTAATAAGTTTAAGTATAAAAAGTATCAGACTAGACTTACACGCACTTGTAATTTGTAAGTCATATATACCTAAACATTAAAGTGAATATATGTGAATATTAAAAGTAGCATATTAATTAGCAGCATGTGAAGTGATATTGATAACATAAAATATCGGCAAGAAAATATGACCTTGAGGTTCCTTTATAGCAGCATGTTTAAGAATGACAATTACTAGACCTCCACAGGCATTCTCGTTGTATTTGGCAAGAAAGAAATTCGGTTTGATACTTACCCCATAGAGAGCATGTAAGTATGTTCATCCTATAAATTATAGATAACATGAAAATTAATTTAAAGGATACTCCTGTTTAAAGTATAATGAAATGAACAAATGAAATAAAAGGATCATACGAGGCATCAGCTAAAGAAAAGGTAGTTGGGAGTTTCTTTGTCCCAAATGATTTTTTATCCGATTTAACCTCATGCACAACACCTATGATATCTGAAAAACAAATGACGTATAAGATGAGATGATAGTGAACATATCCATGTAGAGTAATGATAATGAAATATGAACGAAGTAGTATTATCAACTTTGAAATGATAATGAACTTTTAACATACACAAATTTCAACTTTGAAATGATAATGATAATGAACTTTGAACATAGACAGAATTATTATGCAAATGTATGTACCTACTAACAGATCAGCGCGGTACTTGTCATGTTTGATATCATCAAAAGATTTGAAATTAAACTTATATTTGGGAATGTTTGGTATCTTTGTTGGAATAATATCAGATCCTCCGTCACCGGCAAATCCAACCAATGTGAAAGGGTGATCACAAAATTTGACCTTCAAATCATTTGGCTGAACTTTAAAATTTTTCATAATGTATGTGGCTCCTTCTTCAAGTTTAGACTCAAACAAAGGGCAAAGATCAGATGGAAGAACAACCTGAATGTTATCTCCCTGTATAAATTGCAGATGTCAATTTTCCTAACTGTGTGACATAACATATTTAAAATAATGTGCAAAATCTGGTATAGAAACTTTTAAAGGTCCAATTTTTAGAGATAAGACGTTCAAATAAAGTCTAATGGCAGTAAAACTTATACACAATGAAGTCAGATTTTAGAATAGATATGAACCTGTTTGTCCAGAATGATAAACTCCAAGTATTCACCTTTCCCTATACCAGTTTTCCAAATATCTTCCAGCCGGACAGCAAATTTCCAAAGTTCTTTTCCATCGTTGATATCTTTAATGAAATCTAAAGCTCTGGCCATCTTAAGCAACATAAACTATATAATAAAAACAACCAATTTGTTAGTTTTTTATAGTTTAAACATGGTTAGAAAACAAAAGTGAAGCTTATAAGCTTATGAACACATTTATGATTTTGGTTATAAAAGTATGAAGCAAACTTATTAACATTTCAGATTTCTGTCATTTATTTCTAACGCATAAAACTTATGTATTTTTGAAGCTTATGAACATGAAGCAAACTTTTTTCATAAATTTGAAACGGTGCAAGAAGCAATAAGCAAAAAGGGAAGCTTATGAGCCAAAACTACTATTTCTGATTTTGCTTAGTCATGCATGCAAGAAGCAATAAAGTGACCAAAAAGGGTACAATAACACTACAAATTTTCGGAAGTGCAATAACAGAAAAAGACTTACTTTTTTTAATCTGTTCCAAAAGGGTAAGAAAGTGAGCTGTTCATCTTCCAAAAGGGTATGAACATAAAAAAAGCTGTAGTGTTCAATTTGGTGGCGGAAAAAATGACAGAAATGAACTTGTTTGGTGGTGATTCTTACCGGTGTGATAGCGGTGAGCAAGGAGGGACGATTTGAATCAATCTGAGCTTCGTTGGCGTTGGTTCCGTGTAGAAGAGAGAAACGGTGATTTGAAAAGGTGCTTGGTTCCGTGTAGAAGAGAGAAAAAGTGATTTGAAAAATGAACTTGGTTCCTACTTTGCATTATAGTGTTGAAAATTGGTACTTGGTTTGCTCAAAAGCTTACTGATATGCTGACAATTAAGGAATGTCCAGTGGACACTAACCAACGTAGAAAAAAAGTGCAAAATCATGTACAAATTTTAAAGTTCAAATTGGATAATAACAAAATTCGTAATGTAATAGATTGATCACATAAGAGACAAAAATTATATGGTGGAAAAAGACAACAAATGCCCTTAAATGTATGATGTGTCAATTTATTATTGGAGGGTATTGGAGGGTATGTTGGTATAATAACATGTATCTTGTTTATATAAATATATATGATTTCATCTCTTTGTTTTGAATTTTACACACTCATTTTTACTCTCATAACTAGTAGGTAACCCGTCCTATCGGACGGGTCGATACGTTACGCATTTTTTTTATTTTTAGTTACCATTTTTGTAAGTAACACTTTCATAAAAATTGATTATGCATGTAGTTGGTTTCAAATAAGATACCATACATTATAAAGTTCCTTTAAGAATGATTTTACAAATTTAGCATTTGGGCCGTTTTTTTGTCAACTTTGTCAACACTTAAGAATGGAATATGATAAGCGTAACAAACATAAACATGCTCTATTGAGTGGTGGAACAATATTTAGTGTTACAAACAGGCATACCATACATATGTCAGACAATATAAAATTGGTCTAAAAACAATACAATGACAATCTAATTATTTTAAAATAGTGAACTTATCAGATTAGACAATAGAAAAGTGATATAATTATTATAGAGGTAGTAGACATTATGGATAATTTAATTTCTGTCTACAATAGAAACTTGAACAGATGTAGGAGGTTTGCTTAAAACTAACATTAATTGATCATATGGTTTTAAATTGTTATCGTTAACATATTTCCTCCATCCTTTGCCGATGTGTATTTTGTTTGGATTTGTTTTTGAAATGTGTAACTTGCAGGAATAATTTCGATTGCTTTCATTATCAATTAGGATGATTTCATTTTGATTTGGATCCACAAATAAGCTACCATACATTTCAGGAATATCCTACAAAAAAATTCTGCGTAACTAATGTTAGAATGTAATAATATAATATTATAAAAATAAACATCTTTAAAATCACATAATGAAAATTACCAAATAGTTTGATAATTTTTCCCCAATTTGATATTCCCAAAAAGGAATAGCATCATCTTCATCAACATGATGATTTGCTAAGTATTCACGATAGTCAGGATCGGTTTCGTCCGAACTGAAATAATTGATTAAATTTTTTTAAAAAAAAAGAAACAACAGTTTAATACATTTTTCAGTTATATATGTTTACAAAAAAAAAAAAAGTTGGAAATATTAAAATTGAACCTGGTACTTGATGTCATGAGAGAAACCAACAAATAAAGAAAGATGACTATTATATGTAAAATGAATGTTGAAGTTTAAAGATTATGCATTACATCGTTTGGTATGGTTGATATATATAGTAGTTTTGATATCAAGAAATTGTTATTTAAAATGAATGCAAATTAAAAAAAAATATTATATTACAAATGGCACTAAATCATAGCAAGATAGTTGTCATGTTTTTGGCATGTTGTGGTTTATTAAAGGTTCTTTGTCATGACTTGTTTGATTAGTCAATTTCATGTGACCCCAAAAAAAAGTCATCCACATGACAATGCAGGAATCTTGTTCCAAAAGCATAGCATGCATGTGATGAGGCAGCAATAAGTGTGCCATATAATAATTAAAAAATAAATCCGAAAAGGATAAAAAAATATGAATCATCATGTAATAGTAAAAGACAAAACCAATAAGTGTGCCATATAATAATTTAAAATTAAATTCCAAATTACAATAATTTTTGTTACTATTAATTTGATAATGAAAAAAAACGTTACAACATAAAACTAATTAATTTTAAAAAGATGACATCTATTAAAAGTTCCAAATTTAAAACGTAAAGTATCTCCTGGATGAAAATTGTTTTGCTGACAAACAATACTCCATACAAAGCCTATTTTGGTCTTAATAGTTGGAGTATTTTTTGAGAAGACTTAAAACTTATTTGCTCTACCATCATCGGTGCACACTTTTAACTCATCAAAGCTATAAAATCTAACGTATTCACCAAATGATTGAGGTAAAAGCTGCAAAAAAACAGGAAAAAAATTATTAGTAAGATAAAGTCATATGTGTAAATATATGAATTTTTAGGAGTGAAATATAATATGGTACCAATTTAGTTTTGTTGATCATTGTATCAGTCAAGTTAATGTCAAACCAAGTTGTTTCAGACGGGAAAGTACTTCGGCTATGGAAAGGCGAAATATGTTCGATTCCAGAAATTTCTTTAAATTCAATCATAGAGAAGGATCTATGACCGTAGTAAGCAAAAGTAACATCCACATTATTCGGGAAACTGTAAAAATGTTGAAGACCTCTCCAACTTCTTGGATTTATTAGAGGATGATAAAAAAATTTGTTGTACCATATAATATTATAAATTCCAACATAGTCGATGATATGCCAAAGAGATCCTAGTTCATTCCAAAATTGAAGGACAAAAGATGGATCAACTTCTGCACATACCTAAATAATGATAAAAAAACACAAATTTTAATATAAATATTGTAGACAAATAATAGTGATAAAACTTCATAAAAGATTAAGTGGATATTAGCAAATTTGTAAATCTTACTTGATTTCCATAATGAACAACATGAAAAATTGCTATAGGTTCACTTGCCAAAATTGCTCTCATACCTCTAACTTCACTTGAATCCATATTTTTTGATCTAATAGCTTGATAAGTTCATATGCTCATTTACCAAAGGCACTATGTATTTATATTGATTTTGATAGGAAAGTGACAAAATAGATGACTAATCAATTCTACCATGGGTACACTTATAGAATAAGAATATATTCTTCATCTTAGGGTCATAATTTTGTTTAAGTTATATAGTCATTTCAAGTACACAATATATGATACACAATATAGAAAAAAAATTGATTTGGCATGTAGTTAATTTTAAATGTAGTTAATTTTAAATTTCAGAAAAGTATCAATTAATTGTACAATGGGTACAACTTTAGAATAAAAATATATTAAGATTCATTTTTTCATGATTTGTTTAAGATTCTCATTATACTCTTATCCTTAGTTTAAGATCCCAAATTTGAAGTACACAGTATATCCCAAATTTTATTCCTTAGTTTAAGAGCCCTCACTTGTGCTTATTATATATTGTCTTCTCCAAGGACAACATTTTAAGCAAGGTTCCGTACAAATATTTTGTGTTACCTATTTTAAAATTTTCAACTTGATCAAAATAAAACATGCATAACAAAAAGTACACAATATATGAAATAACTAAAATGACATTATCAACATCCAGCACACAGTCAACAAAAGGACACAATAGATGTGTCCGAACTGGTCATTGTTCAAAATACAAATACTACCATAAGAATGAAATACATTAACACCCAAAATACAGCCAGAAGTAGGCATCACCAAATTAGTAATAGATTGTTTCATGTTGCAAAGCATAAAGTAATAGAGAAATAGCATAATTGACATAGAGCATAGGTTTAGATCTTAAACATGTAGACTGAGCATTTTCTTAAACATTTATGAGCTTCCTCACAATATCAAGAGCCACGACATTCGGAGGATCGGAAAGCTAGAATTGAACTTTGTCTCCAACACCAATATTGTTACCTCTGAAAAATTCATACCACCCTTTTGTCATGTACATTTCAACTGGACCACCTGTGACTCTTTGATACGACACGATTTCTGCTATTGTGTTGTCGCCGTGATATCTTGTACGTATTTTAATTTTTTTTCATGTCTCTTACCACCGTCTCAGCTGTCCTGGGTGGGAAATGCTACAAACCAATAAACATATATTAGAGGTATCAATGCATCAGATAAGCACATTATAAATGAGTCACAAATTCAAGTTGAATAACACATTTTCTACTTTTATGAAATGAATATATAAATTATGAACTTACAACTACTTGAGTTCTTTCAGTTTTGATTGTCTTTTCCCATCCAAAAACATCATCCTTATCAAATGGATGGAGAGTGTAGTCTGGAGTGTTTTTGACAAACATGTCTTCATCTTCAGCAAAATTTGGATAGTCTCTAAATTCAAACAGGATATCATTTTCCTCACCCTCTAGTTCTATTGCAACAGTTACTTCAGTTGGTTCAGTAAAGTCATACAAAATGGCAGCTTCTTTTCCACCAGTTATGAAACTCTTAGCATTTGAAACTTCCAGTCCAAGGAAGACATTATTACCATTACGATGTGCTAAAAGGGCAAAGTTATGATAGCTTAATTCCTTAAACCATGCAGCCTTAAAGTCTATTGGGATCTCAATCTTTGCCTATTAAACAATGAATTCTGTATTAACTTAACATACATTAAGAGACAGGTCTAAATAAATATTGGTGGGAATTTACAGATGATATACAGGTCTAAATAAATATATGATTGACTAATGTTAGCTGAACATATATGTTATTAGTGATACATGAGATAGATAAAAACTGATTTGCAAATGTATGTAGGTATATGTAACCAAATGGATTCAATTAAGTTTACCTTATCTGGGAAAACAATGGTGCGGAACGTTGAACTCCTTGCAGCCTTTATCCCCCTCCTGGTTGATCTAAAAATCAGGGGAAAACATAAAAGAACCTGTTATAAAAATGAGGTGGTGCACATTTATCCGATCACTCTAAAACACTTATGTCTAAAATTGTTATAATTTTTTAAGGTGTTTGTAAGTATGTCAGGATAAACAACTTGGCGAAACATATATGTTCCTTAGAAGTGATAAAGTCACATGGACATGGTAACCAAGTATTTCAGTTTACATCATATTTGAGTACATGAGCCATCATACCAGCAAAATATGGTTTATACATTTATCTAATTGGAATATAGGTGTATACAATAATGAAAAACACAATTGTTTCTGCATGGGTTAAAATGGAGATAATAGTACACAAAAATTGATAGATCCAGCTCACTCAAAATGGAATGTTTCATGTGGATCTTAAAATAACATTAGAAAGTGACAATATAAATGAAATGTTTCATGAAAGTGACAACAAATTTATGCACAAAAAACGAACCTATTGTAAATGACAAATATTGTTTCTGATTAGAAAACGCATTGAAATTTATAATGCTAAGAAACTTGGTTTTGAAAATAAATTGAAAACAAACCTGCTTTTTGATGAAGAAGCCATGAGTGCAGGAAGTGAAATCGAAGCTTCTGTGGTCCTTCTTTGCCAAATGCTTATGGTAGGGTTTTGCTGTTTGCTTGTGAGAGACAGTGACTATGTCGTGGTTCTATTTGGTAAAGTTAACAACGTGCCTATAACTTTTCAGCTGTATTCCAATTGTGGTTTTTTTTTTTTAGTTTGCATACGGTTGGGCCTAAAGATTTGGGGCAATTGGGGCCTAACATTTTTGTCCCAATACACACAGTTATGTCATGCATTACAGTTATTTTGCATATATTGATTGATATTACAAAATGATTGAACAATCAGATGAATATAAATATGCTTTTGATAACAAATTGAATACAAACCTGGTTTTGGATGAAGAAGCCATGACAAAACAAAGTCAGAATCAAAGTTTATAATGTGGTCCTTCTTTGAGCTATATTTGTGGTAGGGTTTGGCAAGCAGTACATGAGAAAGAGACTTTATGAAAAGAGTGGTCCTTGTTTGGCTTAGATAAGATAAGTAGCTGCACATATTCTCATATTTATTATATAGCATATCATAGTTTTATTAACTTCCGGTTGGGCCAAATAGAATGTCAAGAAAGGGGCCCAAATATGTTTATGGATATTGACAAAAATTTGCTTATCAATTATAATTAAAAAAAAATATGATTAACATAAGAGATTTTGTTACTTGTTCGAAATCAAATTTCCAAATGTGGATTTTAAGTGATTAGATTGACATATTAATGTAAATATAATATAACTTTGAACTAATATCATAAAACGTCTCAAAATACACATAATATATTGCTTCTCCATTACAATGATATGACAATGATCATAAAACTATGTTATACCAAAATATAAGAAATACTTTTGGTAATCACTTAAAATACATGGGTCTTGATCCCTATAATATATTGCTAACATTGAAATGGCAACCAAAAAAAGGCAGGTAGATGGGTCTTGATACCTGAAATCAACAAAGTTTGCAGATGAAATAGCTAAAATAGATGAAATAAACTAAGCAATTTTATTAAAATGTAAGCATCACTCACATTCAAACATTGTTGAAAACTTCTTTTTATACCACATTTGTTGTGGTTTGTTTTGGTTCATTTTTCTCATCATGAATTAGAAGCTTAATTCCTTACTTGCTCTTGACTCTTGACACAGCAACATAAATTTGGCCATGACTAAAAACAGGTCTTGGTAAGTATATGCCAACATAATTCAATGATTGACCTTGTGATTTGTTAATGGTCATTGCATATGACACAATAATAGGGAACTGCCTTCTATTTAATTTGAAAGGCCATGGTGATTGTGATGGACTCATATCAAATCTTGGAATGTACAAAGAATGTCCATGGTGTTTTCCACCTATGATTCTTGCTTCAATGACATGAACTGCCAACTTGGTAACAACTAATCTTTTTCCATTACACAAAGGCTAAACTGTTCATTTGGCCCCTTACGTTTATTTTAGGTTTGAATCAGGTCCCTTACGTTTTAAAAGTTTGAATTTGGTCCCTCACGTTATCAACGTTTGCATTAGTTAGTCCATTCCGTCAAAATATTCACTAATTTCGTTTGATCCTTACACATGGCTGACAGTTTGGATAGGTGGAAGTGATTTTGGACACGTTGACTGCAATTTAATAAACAGAACCTTCACAAATAGAAAAAAATAGTTAGTGTTTGCAAAGGTCTTTGTCGTATTTTTTTCTATTTGCGAAGGTTCTGTTTAATATATGGCATTCCACGTGTCCAAAATCACTTCCACATGTGTAAACGGCTAGCCACGCGTGAGGATCAATCATAGTTAGTGAAAAATTTGACGTAAGGGACTAACTAATGCAAATGTTGATAACGTGAGGGACCAAATTCAAACTTTTAAAACGTAAGGGACCTGATTCAAACCTAAAATAAACGCAAGGGACCAAATGAACAGTTTAGCCTTACACAAACCATTAGTTTTATCAATATTCCTCATTAACATGATTGGAGTTCCAACCTTTAATTTTATGCTGTGATTTGGTAGTCCAGATGTATGAAGTGAAGCCAAAAATTCAGGTGTGAAAAGTCCAACAATCTGTTCGTCATGAATTTCTGATCTATCAACAGAATTTGCACTTAAATACTCATGTTCTTCACCTATAAGTTATGAAAGTGATATAATGAGGAATATTTATGATAAAGTCTATAACTGTAATTCAGAAATTGGCTTGGTTGTAAATAATGCATGATGATGTACCTGACATGAGACTGAGTATATAGTTGTTAATTGTATCAACAACTTCAATGGTTGAAGCTAAAATGGCTCTACTCAACAAATATTGATAATTGGTGAAGTTTTGTAAGAAATCGGGATAGGTGCTCTCTACAATTGCTTGAATAGCATCATTATAGTTGGTAATCAAAAGTTCTGGTGGAATTTCAATTTCTGCAGTTCCATCATTTGGTTCAGAAATTCGACCTTCTCCTACCCTTAGAAGCCACTTTGAAAATTCTTCAATTTCTTCATTGTTTTGATCAGTTGGACCTTGTCTTAGCCTCATATTTTTAGTTAATGTTAGAACCTCAACATGGTCCCAAATATAAGATGCATTAATTGTAGCATGTACAACATCAGAACGGCTTCCTCTTGGAATAACTGGAAGAATTTGCCTGAAATCACCTTCAAAAACCACAACTTTTCCACCAAATATTTTGTCACTATTTCCTGATTCACTCATTAGATCCTTCAGAGATCTATCTAAAGTTTCAAAACAAAACCTGTGTGCCATTGGTGCTTCATCCCAAATGATTAGTTTGGTTTGTCTGAGCAACTCTCCAAGGTCAGATTCATACTTAATTTTGCAACTTGAGTTATCTAAAGTTGGAATAGGAATTTTGAATTTTGAGTGAGCTGTTCTTCCACCAGGTAGGAGTAGAGCTGCAATTCCACTTATTGCAACGGTGAGGACAATGTTTTGTTTTGATCTCAGTGCTGATGCAAGTGTTCTCCATATGAAGGTTTTTCTTGTTCCACCAAATTCATGCAAAAAAAACACTCCTCCATCTTGCTTGTTAACAGCACTTATGATTTTGTTATAATGTGCTCTTTGTTCATCTGCATGTAATATCATTTAGGCTGAATTGATTAAATGGCATTAACAAAAAAGTATATACATGTGTCATATCAAATGGCAAAGTGATAAACAAATAACATGTTAAGGTTGCAAACAGTTGAGCATGTTCTTGTTTCAGACTTTCTACATCATAATTCCTTTCATCATAAATAAGCATATTGCCTAATTGTTCAAGCACATAACCATCAGGATATGAAATTGATGTAAATTGCTTTAAAGTTCTTCTATTAGCCTGAAGATATTTTTCAATCTCCAACAAAGTTAAATTCTCCACTTGTTGATCAGTTAACTGCAAATCTGCAATAAACATTATCAACAATATATTTGGTCTATAATAGAAATAGTTACTTGTGATAAACTTTATCTACGTAAGATAGAAATATTATACCTCTGTCATTTGCAATAATGCGTTGGTGATATAGAATACCATCCGACAACCATTGTATTGTTTTTCTGAAAACAAAGTATGGCATGTTCATTGTGCCCATAAGTAGTAAGATGATAAACAATTTCCTGAGAAAAAATCCTGGACCCCAACCATGTGATTCCCTTATTGCACCAATGTATTCTTTGTCATCTCCAAGAAATCCCATAGCAAAGCAGGCTTCTCTAAAGGTTAAATATTGAATGTCACGAACTTTACGGATAGCTTCATATGAAGTAGGTCCTTTAACAACAGTTAACATCATCCGCAAGTAAAAAAGCTCTCCTGTTGTTGGAGGAACCCAAATCAGACGACCTATTATAAAACCTCTTTTCCTTGGATTCCAAGACTTCTTTTTTTTACTGTAAGTAAACTGTGTTACAAACTGACCATATGTTAGCATCCTTGCACTTGGATATGTTTCATTTGCTTGTAACCATGATGTAAACATAGATTTTGTAACACTTGCTTTTTCAAGAATGTTTTCCATACGATCATGATCAGTGAAACAAATTGTATTCTCTCCTACTAAGTGATAAAACATTCTTTCAACAACTGGTTGCCTTGCATGAATTTTGAATGAAAAAATTCTCCAACATGCTTCACTTGGTGAAACATACCTGCAGTCAATATATTGTTGAATTTCATCGAGTACGACACCTTCATTTTGAGCTGTGTTTCTACCCATGACAACTGAAGCTGTGATTCTATCATAACCTTTATGAATGTATTTGAACAAATATTTGATTGATGTTGATTGGTTACACCATTCCATATTGATATGAGCTTGATATTTTAGTAGCAACCGTCTATTATATGGTACAACATATGTGTTGTCCATTGTGATTCCATTTTTTTCAACTGTGTGAGAATTTGCACTTCTTTTGTAGACTGGATAACCATCTTTATCAACTATGGTCTCTTCATTATATTTCTTAGGAAAGAACTTTGAACATTTACCATTTTTTATGCAGGGTGCTGTTTTTTTCTGGAATTTGTTGGCACTATATCTCCACATGGTCCATGTATCATATGCTTTTTTACCAAATTATAGAGTTCTTCTTCTGTTTGTGGATTGGGGATTTCAGCAGAGATGATCTTATCAATATCAGAAGGCTGAGGATATTTACTTTCAGGATGTAAGAAGATCAAGATGTGAGCATGTGGTAGACCTCTTTTTTGAAACTCTATAGTATACATATCTGGAAATTATAATAAAATGAAACTAAGTTAAATTCAAAATATGACATAATATTGTTTAAAAAGCACCTCATAATAAATTGACACTGTAATACTCCTTACATGCTAACACTTTGCCAAGTATACGTCTCTTGGTTAAATCTTTCATGAGCTCATCAAATTTGATCTTGAAAACCTTTGTTATAAGATCTGGACGGTCTTGAGGTTGAAGATTATTTTTCTGCAACTCTCTTGTGATTTCTGGCCAAGTTGGATTACATGTGAATGTAGGGGTGCTCGCGGTTCGGTTTGGATCGGTTTTGAGGCAAAAATTTATCCGATCCGAAGTTAATATTACTTGCGGTTTGGTTCGGTTTTGGATGACTAAATAAAAAAAATCCGATCCAATCCGATCCAATTTTGTGCAGTTTAATTTGGATCGGTTTTTGGATATCCAAATTACAAATTAAATTTTTTTAATTAAATATTAATATTATAATGACACGGTAAAATAATATATTTGATGTAAAACACAGTATATAATATGTTAAAAATTAATATTTTACAATGAAAATTGTCAATTATATTTGAAGTCTATGAAATAGCAAAAAGAAATACATTAAATTGAATTAATAAGTATTATTGAGAAAATAAAAATCAATAATTAATATATTAATGCAATATATCATACTAATAAAAAGTTAAATAAGTATTAAAATAAATATATATATATATATATATATATATATATATATATGCGGTTTGGTTCGGTTTGGATCGGTTTTGAAAAATCAATCCAAAATCCGATCCGATCCAGCGGTTTTCACAAAAAGAACATCCAAACACATCCAAAAATATTCGGTTTTTTGCGGTTTTCGGTTTTTTTGAATCGGTTTGCGGTTTTTATTTGGATTGGTTTGGATTTGAGCACCCCTATGTGAATGTAATAAAAACATATGGGAATCCAACATGAGATGAAATAGCCATGCCATCAAAATAGAGTTGATCCATGTACCTTTTGCTTCCAACAAAAGTTGAAGGCAATACAATTCTGGTTCCATATTTTTGTGGTTCATCAGTGCCATGGCTTTGATTTGGTGGTATCAATTGGCGATACTTCCCTATCCTGAGCTTCGATTGATTTTTCCTTAACCAATTTAGTCTTTCTGTTTCCATCATCATATAACCATCAACCAAAAATTGCTGAAAGAGTCTTCTAGAGCATATTATAGTTTTTGGTTCATCTTTCCGACTTTGCATCCTAAATGAAAGCCAATCTTTAGTGGTTAGTCTATTCCTCTTAGTTACAACAGTTTCTTCACAATATCTATGTTGAATTCCAATCCTGTAGCCATCTTCACCATATGGAAAAAGAAGTGGATATTGATAAGCAAGATAGCTAGGATGAAATTCATTTATTCTTTGTAACCTTCCACTTTTTTTGTGCATGATGATGTCTCTATGTGTACCAGTATCAATATCTCCTACAATTAATGCAGCTACTTCAAAAACTGTAGGTTGATTGTAAATCCTTCCATCTGAAGTTCTTTCTGAAATTAACTTCAACTTTAAATCTTGGACATCATTATTTTTCAATGTGTCACGGGCCATTCTAAATGGCTTAGCATGTACATTCACCTCATCTAACATAGCTTTCAATTTGATCACAATACTTGCATCAATTTCTTTGTTATTCCTAATATGATGAAATATAATTTATCAAAACAATATTATATTGAATGATAATAGAAAGCTTCATCAATAAGTTAAATTTCAATGTGGTTCATACCTGAAATGATACATTATGTTTTGAACTTCATTGTCAGTATAAAAAATATATAACTGTGCAAATTTTGGTGGTTAACCATCTTCAAGCAAGAGACTTCCAATTATGTGACAGACTTGTCCTTGAATTCTAATATTTGGTGGTCCTCTACCACCTCTTTTTTCTTCATCAATACTCATGCCAGGTGATGAAAATGCAAACATTGAATTGTAAATTCTTGTGTGTGTTTGGTAATTTTTACTTTGTGAACTCTGATTGTTTAAAAGTAAATGGTGAAGTACTTTAGGTGGTTTTTTGAGCAGTGGTAATTGTGCTTTGCCACCATGGCAACAAAACTGGAATTGTGGTGTGAGTGTGTGTTTTCTTTTATACTTCCTTTCTTGATACCACATGTATGCACCACATTTTTGACACTCCCACATAGGATCACCAATATCAAAGTAACCTACATTGATTGTTTTAAAAATCTAAGTTAAATGATCAATTCCATAAAAATGAAGGTAATTAACAAATGTCTACTATAATTATTATAGATATATGTTCAAAATGATATATAACTTGTAAATGAAGAAATGGATCAAAGGCCTTTGAGTAGCATTGCTATTACCTTCTTCTTCTTGATCAGCATCTTGTGAGTTTGTGCCATCATCTGATTCAGTTTGTGATGCTGATTGATTTGATTCTTCTGAATCTGACTCAGAATTACTATCAGAATTAGATTATGAATCATCAATAGTATGATTTTCAAAAATGTGTGAGTATTGAGACTTGGTCTTAGTTGCTAGTTGTGGAGTAGATGTAGATGGTTCATCTGGATTTATGGCTGCTGTAAACTTGTTGTATAAAGTTAACACCACGGGTTGCATAATGATGTTGTCTAGGTGGTGGGTGGTTGCTATTGAGTACATCTCTTTGTTGGGTATGATGAGTGGTGTTTTGTCTAGCAGAATTTGTGTTGGTTCTTTCAATATGTTTATCAATAACATTAATGGGATCATGCCTTTTTCTTTTGGTACCAACTTGATCCATTGGAACAGATATATCAGTGATGTAGAATGATCTTGTTTGGTTTGAAAAAGTTTGAGACATGGATGGTGTTGAACCATATTGTTGGCTAAACAAGTGGGCAGAAGATAAAGAACTGCCTAGAGTTGTAACTGGTATAGAATGTGTTAGAGTTGGAGAAAGTTCTGCATGAATGTTAGAGTTGGATTTGGATGGTGTAATATCAGAAAGAGGTAATTGGGGCTGATTGGATGAATTTGGAATTGAACTTGAAGTAGGTGGGTGTGATTTGGCTGCAACAATACGTTGTCTCTTATTTGAATCAGATGTTTTTCTCTTTTTCCTAGCTTCTCCTGCAACATCTTGTGGACTTTTTTTGAAATTTTCCATGACATTAGAATTTTGAGGTTTTGATTGACTTTGGTTTTTTATATATTCATATGTTTGTTCTTGTTTTTCTCATATTGAGTTGTGATTTTGTTGGTTGTCTTTAGGTACTTTGTTTGTCATAAGCTATGTATCTGATATGATAGCTTTCTACCCTTAAAATTCAAATTTAAAATTTGGCACCAAATTTGAAATTCGTGTTTTCAAGCATCTGACGTTTGAATTTGGGATGATAACTTCATTTTGGTGGGAATGTAAAAGGTGTGAAAATTTGAAATTGATTAAATCAACGCTTTGTTGGAGTCTTTAGAATTGATATGTTAATATTAAAATGCAAATATATGTTAGTACACTTAAAACAAGTGGTCCTGCAGCTTTGCAGCTGTTTTAAAGGAAGAGTTGTATTGTGTTGCTTGTGAACTTGGGTAAAGGAGGCATGTGTTTAATGCCTATGACAGTTAAATATATAATATCAATGGTTGTAGTATAGGAAACATAAAATAAGTACTCTATGTTGTACGTTGTCAGCACCTTTGTTTGTTTCAAGTATAGACTCTTTCAACAATTCCTGGCAAGTTAATTGCAAAAATTTGCATAATCCACTGTTGCGATTTTAAAGTTGATGCAGACATGATAGACAAAGCAAAGCTACGGATATGTAAATTTTTATAGCTTAGTTCCATATGGTACTAAAGTTAATACAGTACTTTGTTTCATTATAAAATAAACTTAATCAGTTACATAACCATTGTTACAAATTGATAAAGTGACAATGAAGTGCAAATTGATCAGTTACAATTGACTAAGTAACAGGTACTTAAATTAAATTGAACTATAATGCTCTAATTTGTTACCTTTTATACATCAACTCTCCAACTTTTTTCAATATCAAAGAAAGTAAATTTCACAATATCTCCATCATAAAAGCCATTATCATTACAAAATGTTTGCCAGCCAAGTATTTCAAATTTACTTCCATTATATACTATTGGACACAGCATAGGCTCAGTAACTGGTCCTTCAAGAAGTAGATTGGAATGAAATTTGGTAATTTTTGCAGCAACCATATTGTTCAAAATTTGTAAATGGGATGAAAAATTAAGTTAAATAAAAAAAAAGTACTCATGACAGTATAACTAAATGACATAATTTAAATTGAAATTGCAACATGAACTGAACTCAACTAATTGTCTGTCATTATATCCAGTGTTTGATAAAACAATCTCAAATGAAAAAGGATCTGGAGGTTTTGTTGAGAGTGTGTGGAACTCTGAAAATTCATTGGTTGGAAGTTCTTTAGTCAAGCAAGGCATAAGATCGAACATGCTATCACCATAGTAGACTAAGGAGATAAGATGGAATTGAAATGGTAGTTCAAAGTGTTCACGAATTTCTGTCCATCCAGTTGTAATTCGAGGTTGTTTGACATCTCTATTCCAAGTACATAAATGTAGGTAACCACATGAATATAATTTTAATTCTTCATCTAACTCATCCACATATTTATGTGCAAAATATGGATCAATTTCACCGTAGGCCTGTACAGAAAATGAATAAGCATTTTGGTAGACAATGAGAAGTCTAATATCAAGTTTAAAACTGAAGTAATGAAAATGGTATAACTTACAACATCTTTGACATGAACTGTTTCCATATGGCATATTCTTCTTCTTGAACCAAACCATGTATTTATATCTTGGTTGATTGCAATTGGCATGTTTATGATGCAGTTGTTCATACAAAGAGACCAAGAATATTTGGATGAGGAAATTAAGAATATAAAGGCAGAGAGGTATAAGTTAAGGTAGATGTATAGACAAAGTTTGGTGTAGTAATAAATAAAAGTGGTAAAGAGTATGCAACTGTGGTCTTAAATGCTACCAGTTAAATTGGTTGGAACAATTTAAAATTTTCTATAAAACTACATGATGATAGAGTAATAATTAATATGTGACAAATAATTGTGATCAGATGGTGGATATATCATACAAAATCATATTTAATACTCAACCACATTGCTTAACCAATATTAACATACATCAATAGTCTTGGTCTACCAAAATAATTAAGACCACAAAAACAGTACAAAAAGATGGATATTAAGAAGTCTGAATGTATAAGTTAATCCATGGTGGTCAAAAGATGCTAATAATATTACATATTTGTTTCTAGTACTTAATGTTACTCCTTTTTGGGGATTTTCATGAGTTTGGTTGAAGAAAGCTTGGAACCAATGATATCATCAGCATCAACTTCTTTTACATTCAATTTCCTGGTTGTGGACCTTAGCTCTTTTCCCAAACGCTTTTGTGGTGTCTTGAATTCCAAATTCTCAGTCCCAATTTCATTCGTTGCGGATAAGTCAAGCTGAAATATGAGTGTAGTGTTTTATTACATAATCTATCAAGCAAGACAACCTATTGTGTAATTTATAGAAAAAGTGTTAAATATACCATTGGGATAACATTCTCATCAACAGATGCTGTTGATTCAACCGGAGCCATGTCTTGCGACTCAATTTCCTAAAAATGCGCATACACATACATTAAGGCAAGTGTGATGAGTAATATATGTAATGTAACATAAATTATAAACATGTAATATTAGGCTTGCAATATAGTGTCCATAGCACAAAATACCTCAAGTTCAGGTTTCTTGTTTTGCAGGTTTTCAATAACATGTAATATTTGGCACCTAATTGTGGAAAATCAGCACTTATAATATAAGAAGGTATAGTATGTATTATGGCTATATTTAGTGTTAATAATAAACATGCAGCCATGGATTGTAAAATAGTGTGAATCTGCATACCTCATCAGGGGGGAACTGATATTGGACTTAGTCGATAGCTTTATCATCAACCATTATAGCCATAACTGATCTAGATTTTCAGTTTAGTTGCCACTTAACTTTCACTGCTAAAATTCTCCCACCAATATCATCCATGGCTTGTGGGTAGTCTAAAGGATAAGTTATTCCATCCTATTACAGGAAATGTATCAATGTATTGACAGACAAATTAAAATTGAAATAGATCCTCATGTAGGTATTTTGAATAAAGATAAAAGTTGATTAGACCTTAATCATTTTAGCACGGAGCTGTTCTGCAGATTGGTTCAATAACTGTGCACATTCGCGATCCCAAAAAACAAAAGAAGCTCTCACATTGCAATTTTCAACTTCAATATCCAACTTATACCTACATTCAAAGTTTATGCCAAATAACTTGCATTATGTAAACAACTCAATTGTGTATTACCATTGAAACACAAATAAAAAGGAATTCAATACCTTAGTATTTCAGTTTGGGTGGAGTGATCATCACTACACTTGTATGGTGGAGCATCACCAAAAGCTTGTTTGGGACATTGGAAGCAAGCTTGATAGTACCAGCCATTTCTGGTTGGTCTGACCTTAACACAATTGACAACAGTAACACACTTTGTCTCCTGGTGGAACAACAACATATGAATAGTTAGTTGATTAAAAGCCTTCATGAAAAACAAAAACATAACATCAAAACTTATTTACTTGAGTGTGTTCCACAATTTTGTTCAAAGGCATGACTTCTGCATTGTGATAAAACTTCTGTTCAGGAGTAAATTGTGAGCCACTTGTGTACTGTGATCCTCCATATGATTGACTCATCCTTTGTGACTGAGAATCAGACACAGCAGAAATTGTGCCTTTATCAATTGCAGCAACAAATCTGAAGATGTTATAGAGATAATATTAAGTCAGACAACATTAGAAAGATTTATGATCTCTTATACTATTGAAGGAAATTAAGAATTAAAACTATAAACAACCTTTTCTTGAATTCAAGAATCTCAGGTAGTCCATCATTGATCAAAAGTTTAGTTGTACTCCATGTGTTGGATATAGTGAGTGGATATTTTCCTAAAATAACAAAGTACCATATTCCATCAAAACTAATTTATAAATTAGTTGTTGAATTAAAATGTACAAAACTGAGGCTTTAAAATGGTTCTTTAAGTTACCTTCTTTCTTGATTTTGGCATATTTCATACAAAGAATGGTTGGACCACCATCATTGTTACCATTCACAAAATTGATAAACTTTGTTGCATAATCTTCCCATAGGGTGCAATGCAAGGTAACATCACTACGAAACATGTTCAAAATATGTTAGAATACATTGGAGATGCTCAAAATAAACATTATATCACAAAATTATCATACCTAACATCCTTAAGCTTTAAGTTAACTTGTATTTTTTTACTTCCTGCATGAGGCTGGGTATAACCAATCTCATCCACAGCTGCTATAATATCTAAAAATTGTTCATAACAAAAAGTTAAAAATAATTTTGAAGGTTGAAGCCATAACAAACTTTTGTGTGCATTAATAACCACACAGGTTGAATAATGAAGTTTGAATCAAATCCTACCGTATAAGAAATCTTCACGAAATTTGTTACAAAGGATTTCAGTGAAATCTTTAAAGTGCAGGGTGTCAGTAATGTCATGTTTATTGCAATCAGAAACTTTGGTTCCACCATTGAACTTTAGCATGAATTCATGATGGGATGATTTGAACTTTTCCTGATTTTTGGTGACTTGAATGTTGTGCATAGTGTAAGTGTTCTTCTCAACAATAGGAATCTCCTTTTTGTATTTGGTTTTCAACTCATTTGGAACAATGACAAAAATGTCATCTCCCTGAAATGTGTACAATGATATCTTTAATATAATGTTTGAAATCATATAATGTAATGTTTGAAATATGATTTTTCATATTATTGTCTAACTCTTCTTAAAATATTGACCGTTGTATCTATGTTTACGAAAATCTTGCTGAATACAACATGTGAGTATAATAATTGTTTCAAATCAAATAGAACAACATTTGACTAAAAATAAAACTGGGATTTAAGTGAAAGTTTCGATTTTTAAAAAGAACTCACCTTTGAGTCAACAACAACCAATTCCAAATACTCTTTTCCCTCTTTCTGTGAAGTCCATTTGTCCATAACCTTAACAGCGATTTTCCAAAGATCTTTACGGTCATTGATGTCCTTGATGAACTCAAAATTCCTAGCCATTTGTCTGAAACAGAACAGTACTTCAACAACATGAAAATGAACTTAAAAAATCAACTTTTATATTCAACAATGTATGATTTGAGATTTTGAGAAAAATGATGAAGAAACTATACTTTATACATGAACTACGGTTGATAAGTTGTTAGCTTAAACAGAAACAAACAACATTACAGTTAAAAGATGAAGAAGATCGTTGGATTTTAAGATGAATGGAGATGAAGAAATATTTTTGAAGATGGATGAAGAAACATGTTTGAAGATGAGTGAAGAAGAAGATGAAGTTACCTTCTTTGTGCAGAGAACTTTTTTTTTTGCGTATAGAGAAGAGAAAAGAAAAGAATTTGAAAGTGAAATGAAATTGGGCTTACGGTACAGTTGAATATGTCAGTATGTAGCTGTCTTGCAAAAAGGTGGTTTGAAGCAAGACAAAAATTTGAACTGAAGCAATTTTTTATTATTTTCTCCCAACCAGCTTGGTCCAATTGGAAGTATGGCTCAATTGAAAGTGACTTCCTCTCTCACATTATGTAAATATGGCTTGGTTTGCTCTCAAAATGGCTTGGTTACTTTTGCATTTAGTTCAATTAGTAATTTTTTGGACATCAAAAGCCCTTACTTATGCCAAGTGTCAGCATTTTAACCAAGGTTATTTTTGTCTTCTCCAGGGACAACAACTTTCTTATATTGTATTAAATTTTTATCTCATAATTTCATCTCTTTGAGTTTCATTTGACAACTTGTTTTACTCAATTTTTCATCTTATTTCTTCAAACCAAATGGATCCAAAGCAATATAATTTTCAACAACTTATGCGGAATCTTGTACAAAATTATCAATATTCTAATTCTCAATTCTTACCACCATCATCAAACTCCAACATATTGTATAGACCTCAAATGGATACTCAAGGTGTAGAGTTTACTTGTTATGAAACTCAAACACCGATAGGGTCCATGCCAGAGTGTCAAGTTCCGCAATTTTCAACTCAAGTTGATCTTGAAAATATTACGTTTGAAGAGGGAGAAAACCTTTCTGTTAAGAAAAAAACTCGAGAGTTATTCACAAGAGAAGATGATATACTTCTTATTCAATCGTGGCTCAACATTTCAAAAGATTCAATCGTAGGAGTTGATTAAAAAGCAGATAGTTTTTGGTTAAGAATAACATCAAATTATATTGAGTATCATGAGAAGTTGCGAGAGAAGACAATTGGTCAATTAAAAACTAAAATTTAGATTATTTATAAAAAAAACTAGAAAAAATTGAAAATTATTTGATATTTTATTGTGATTTATCAAGATTTACAGTATTTAACAAACCATTAATCTTGATTGTCTCAATAACATATCAAATAATGTGAATTTTATAAAATTCCTATTATAAATGGTCCCCATAGACCAGTGGCCCATATAATTTACCTCATTACCTATGCTATGATATCCAAAGTGAATTTTACACGGATACGCCTACACCAAACTTGTAGCCTACATACACCAACGATCGAAGTTCCAATTCATGCATCGCCAATTCGCCATTAGGGTTGGTTGCCTTATACACTCACACTATCACAACGGTTAGAAATGGAGGAGAACTACGAGGTTCTAGAGGAACTTCACAACGTTGAAGCCGAGATAGAAGATGTTCAAGGTGCTTCTTCTCTCCCTCAATTTCTCTTTCAACTATCGCTAACTAATTTTCAAATCACCATAACACGCCCAATGTTAAAAATGCCATAATCAACTACTAGGTTACATTGTTGATTGAAGCGTTTCTGCTTCATTGAAATGACGCTGTTGACGCTCTTCGAAATTTGTGAACTAATTTTTCATTTTGTGCAGAACAAATTAGGGCGTTAATTGAAAAGCAAGAGAGGTTGTATGAGAGAAAATCTGAGTTGAATTCTATTCTGGAAGCTTGTAAAGAATCTGAAAATCAAGTCAATAATGCAAGTTCAAGTACTGTGGAGAATTGGAATGGACCATTTGAATGGGATTCTCAAGCTGATGATCTTAGATTAAACATTTTTGGTATTGCATCTTACCGTGCAAATCAAAAAGAGGTAAAAAAGCATATCTTTTTATTTTCCCCAATTCATAGGGATAGAAAAGTCAAAATGCCACACCATTAACTCCTTTAAGCATCTGCTCATTGATGTATTTGCGAGAAATGAAGCGGGGCACCATAATATACGAAGCATAGACACTAACATGACAGTGACATTGACAGGTTGACATCGATAATAATTTGAACAAATGGAGGTCATTGAATATAACCACTTGTTCCAGACACGCTTTCATTTTGAAGTGTCGGTCCTACATAGATGAATATAGGGACCATTTGCATAACATTTCATGTTAAAAGCTTCGATATGTTATACGCTAAGAATTGTTGCTTTCATGTAATGTACTATAATTTTTGCTTTTGTTGTGAGTAACTCTTGCTTCTTAACTTTGTGGTTTGGGTTCGTGTTCTATAGTTGGTGTCTGGTTGGGTGTTATCAGCTTTGAATTCGCACAAATAAATTTACAAGTTGGAATTTTCTCAGTAGGGATATTTGTATATGCATGGGGTTACTTACTTGCCTGATTAACTTGTCATAATGATTAGTTTGTGTTTGACTCTTTAAATACTTTGGTTTATGATGCTCTCAGTTTTAGACACTTATTTGCTTTCAAAAGTTAGGTAGTGATTATTTCTGATCTATAATGCTTTCATGAGTGTACTAATTGTTGAACTATCGACATCCAGGGCTTTATTTATAATGCTTTCAAAGTTAGGTAGGGATTTATAATGCTTTCATCGAGTTTGCCTGTCTTTATTTTGTGTACAATTTTATTAACGAATAGTCTCATACTCATTGATGACAGATTATTAATGCCATACTGAGTGGAAGAGATGTTCTGGTGATTATGGCTGCAGGTGGTGGCAAGAGCCTCTGCTACCAGCTTCCTGCTGTTCTTCGTAATGGAATTGCTCTAGTTGTCAGTCCTTTGCTTTCGTTAATTCAAGATCAGGTGCATTTCATTTTGTTTGAATCCAGTCCTTTTTTTGGTTCATGAACATTTGCTTGAATTTAAAAGGTTATTATTTGTCTCTTTTTTGACTGGATGGTGGGATTGCTTTAGGTAATGGGTTTGACTGCTTTGGGCATCCCAGCACATATGTTAACTTCAACAACAAGTAAGGACAATGAGAAGTTCATATACAAGGCTTTGGAGAAGGGCGAGGGGGAACTCAAAATATTATATGTTACTCCAGAAAAGATATCAAAAAGCAAGAGGTTTATGTCAAAACTTGAAAAGTGCCATCATGCTGGTCGTTTCTCTCTAATTTCAATTGATGTGAGTTCATAAAGACATGCTCTTTAGAGTTGCTAGTTTGCTTTTAAGCCTTTTTCTTAACTAATACAAAACACATGGATCCATCAAAAGGTTGTACACCACTAAAGACAAATTTAAGAAAATATGTTTCTATTTTCAATTTCCTTTTTTACTAATAATTACAAAAATGTCATCTGATTGTCAAATATTTGTTCTCGAATTGGTGAAAACAACATTTTTGGAACTGGAAATTATTTGCAGATATAAATGACTATTAGGGGCAACAGATTTGTACCCCTTGTGGGAAGTAGAGTCAGTACCCTATGAAGAGACACTCTTTAGACCTGAATTAGAAAGTATGTATGTTGTAAATAAATAGTAAATATTTTATTATTAGAAGCAATCCTTTATTTCTATTAGTAATATGTATTCAGCCCATGAGCCCATTAGGTTAGAATAGCCTATATAAACACATTAGTGATTGTACATTATTCATAACTTGAAATATAATAATATTCAGTTTTCACAATGTATGTTACTATTTGTTATCTATAATTGGACAAACTTGAATGGCATTAGAATTAGATGTTATACAGTGAGACAAAAACCCATTTATGTGTCTCCACATAGCAACTTAAGTTTTTGGGTTGATTTGGTTCTTACATTATACTCTAGTATTTTTACAGGCAAGTGATAACGAGTTTGATCTCTGCTGCTTCCATTCTTCATTATTGAATTTACAATGTAAAATGGCCTTGTGCAATGAATTACAATGCTTCAAGATCAAAGAGCTTTTGCACAAGGGTTTGTGTGAGGGTTAAGAGCTATTTATTTGCCTTAAGCTTTTGGATTGATTTGACTCTTGATTGCTCCTACACTTGGATTATTTATTTATTTATTGTTTATGGCTTCTAGCATGCTGTTTGTTCTTAGTATTATAGGCCTACTATTATACACATTTATTAAACCATACAGCATCCAATGCACTGTTTATTCTACATGTCTAGACCCACTGCAGAGGTCTTGGTGTTTCATAGCAATACTCGTTTAGTTGTATGATAGCACGATTTCTGGTCTTGTCTTGAACTGCAGGAGGCACATTGCTGCAGTCAGTGGGGTCATGACTTTCGACCTGATTACAAGAACCTCGGTATTCTCAAGACTCAGTTCCCTAATGTTCCTATGGTTGCTTTGACTGTAAGTTTTTATCTTCAAATTTCTGCTAAGTATTGCAAATAAAATGATTAGATTTGCATATGCTTTCCATACTTAATTTTGATTTATAACGTTACATTAATTTGTCAGGCAACTGCTACTCAGAGGGTCCAAAATGATCTGATAGAGATGTTGCACATTCGTAGATGTGTCAAATTTGTCAGCACCGTCAATAGGCCAAATTTATTTTATATGGTATATTTGTAATTAATATCAGTATTTCAACAGCTTTTTATACAGACACTCCCCCTCACCCCTCACCCAAAATTAACTTTTACTTATGGCTTCAATAACAAGTAAAATTATTTATCATCTCTGACCATAATTGTTTCATATTTACATTGCAGGTAAAGGAAAAGTCATCCGTCAGTAAGGTGGTCGTTGACGAAATCGCTGAATTCATTCAAGAATCTTATCCAAATCATGAATCAGGGATTGTTTATTGCTTCTCTAGGAAGGAATGTGAACAGGTACGTTGTGGTTTTCCTTCAACACTTAAAGCTACATAGGTTGAAGGTCAAATATTGCACATTCTCTTTCTTTCCTCTAATAAAGTTTCTTTTTTCATCATATAAAAAATTGCCTGGCCTAGGTCTCCAAAGACACTAAGGGTCTGTTTGGTAAAATTAAGCTATAAACTAGCTTATAGCTGATAAGCTAGCTGATAGCTGAAAAGCTAGCTTATAGCTGATAGCTGAAAAGCTAGTTGATTGAAATTAAAGTGTTTGGTAAAATAAGCTTTTAAAGTGGTTGATAAATATAAAATGACAAAAAAGTACATGTTAGTGGGTAGTTTTTTTTCTTTAGTGGATAGTTTTTTTTTTTTATATAAAAAATAATAAAATAAAATTAAAGGTTAAAAAAGGAAAAAACTATAAAAAAACTATAAGCTATAAGCTCAAACGTTACTTGAAATAGCATCTCAAAAAAAGCTATAAGCTAATTAAAAAAGCTAATTGCCAAACACCTCTATTTTTTTCAAACAAGCTTATAAGCTAATCCAATAAGCTATAAGCTAGCTTATTGGACTTACCAAACAGTGCCTAAAATTGATATATTTTTGAAAACTTGTATGATTTCTATCACCTGAAATCCTGTCTGTTGTTAGTTGAAATCTAAACATCAGGAATTAGGGTGCTATGTTTTCAAAATATGCAGTGTGTTTCCAAAGTCAAAAGACATATAGATATATGCTTGGTATTCTTCCATCCAATATGTTATATTAGGTACCACATTGAACATTTGCCTTAAATTGAGATAATTAGTTTCCGAAAATTTGCACTCTTCTATATAGTTATTCCAATATGTAGAATAATTCTAGCATGTACTAGAATTCTATTGAAGTGTTTCATATGTTGTGTCACTAAGCAAGGCTGGCCCAATTTACAACTAGGCTTAATTTGAAATAAGGCTTTTCAAAATTAAGTGAAATAATAATCTAATAAAATTACTATAATTCTATTTGAAGATTATCTTTTGGGCTTTTTGGAATACAAAATTACTTATTTAACAATCATAATTGATTTTTTTAACATTTCTTTATTAATTGTTAATAATAACAATATATTTAATCTTTATTACGAAATAATACCAATATATTTAATATTTATTACGACATTTTTGACCATAGATAAGATTTGATTAATTTTAGTGTGAAAAACTTCATTGAGCTAAAGTAACAATTTCTGTTGCTAACATTATTCTGTAAGCAGTATATCCATGGAAAATGTAATCCATGTTAATGTTAATTAGTGTTTAACAGGAAATTAATATTTATGATATTAAATAATGGAAGATGAAAGATATAAATTATAATTAGAAATACTTAAATAGGAAAAGTCATCTAATGGGATAAATAAGGTATAGTTACTAATTATGAAAGATGTGCAAGCTGAGGGACCTATTTTTTGAATGCAACTGTTTACTTTTAAGATAAGATTATTAGCTAATCAAATTTATTTTTTCAAACTTAGAAGATAATATTAAAAAAAAAGAAGTTTTGGGGCCTAAAGCAACGGTTAGTGATTTAATATTCAGGATTGTCCTGCCCTATGTATACCCACTGACCACCGTGTTAAGTGGATACCGTGTAGTAGATACTTATCTTATGTATTGCCAACATTACTTCAGGTTGCGAAGGAGCTAAGGGAGAGAGGAATTTCAGCTGGTCATTATCATGCAGATATGGATGTAAATGATCGTGAAAAAGTACATATGCGGTAAAGTAATTATCAGAATGTTGTGACTTTAATATGTTAATGCTTTACTTATACACGTCGGTTGAGTTCTTGCTTAATTGTGCTGAATATGCGACTGAATACTGAAGTTATGCCTGCTGGTGCTTTGGGAACTAAATGAGCAGGGTTGCATATGATTTTAGTAGTGGTTGAGCTCTATCTTTACCCATTAATCCATGAACCGTGTTTTAGGAGACCTTGACTGGATTTAATCAAGTATAGGTTCCAATTGGCAGTCTTGGGCCCTGCTTAATGGTATTAAAGCAGATCAGCTGTTAGATATATTTTTTCTGCCTTACATCTTATTATAATGTGATGTCCAATGAAATTTGAGATGCATCTAGTTTTTTTATGGTTCATTCATGTTTATGAAGATATAGTTGATTGTAAAAGATACGGTGATGGCATTATTTATCAAATGAGTTAATGGAGATGCGACGTTTGATTATGCAGGTGGAGCAATAACAAGCTACAGGTCATAGTTGGTACGGTATGTATCATTGAGCTGTCACCTTGTAAGGCATTCATTTGTCACTTATGGCCTGTTAAAGCATTGATCTTTTATTTGATAATTTACTTTTCAGGTAGCTTTTGGTATGGGAATCAACAAACCAGATGGTTAGTGTCAAATAACCAATTATCCCAAAAGCTTAAGCTGTTAGGATTTGGCACATCAATGGTTTTATATTATTTCTAACACGCCCCCTCACGCAAGAGCCCACTTGGGCTTGAAGCGTGGATAATGCATAGGCCCACCTACCATATGCTTAAATTCCACTTTTAATTAGAAAGTGAGGGGAGCGGGAATCGAACCCTAGACCACTTAGTCATAGAGGCTCTGATACCATGTCAAATAACCGATTATCCCAAAAGCTTAAGCTGTTAGGATTTGGCACATCAATGGTTTTATATTATTTCTAACAGTTAGTATTACAATTTCACAATTCTTTCTTAAAATTCAACTTTATCCTGTTTTTTTAAACACAATATTCTCTTGTTCTATAGCACACTATTTATAATAGTTTTTCACGGTAAATAATTTCAATTTGAAAAAAAAACCTGCTTTAATTTCAAAGCCACCGAAATATTATAGCCAAAGACCTGAAGGATCGTATTATAATATTATTTCCCATGCTTTTAGTGCAGATGGAGAGTGTCGTAGAGTAAAGCATGTATTGTTCATAAGGATTTTTTTATTTCTGTGAAAATCAATTTTCTTTTTGGCCCATTTGGGTATTAATGTGATGATTTGCTATTTGTGACATGACGTCTCTTGCAATCTGAATTCTGTTGGAGTTTCTGAGATATCTTTTTTGATATTCGTTACATGGTTAAATTGTTTCTAATTTATGCTTGCATGGGTGGATTATGCCCTTCTTTTGTTGAATAGAGAAGCTTACTTATGAATTTTTTGCAACTGAGAACTGAGAAGTCCCTGGGTGTATATACATATTATATTTGCTTTACCTCCACTGAAGCTGACAATATCTAATGCTAAATATTCTCATGTAGTCAGGTTTGTCATCCATCACAGCTTGAGTAAATCAATGGAAACATACTACCAGGTTTTGCTCCGATCCTGAAAATATTATTTTATGTTACATTTCCTCTATGTTATTGTCGAGGACCAATTATTCTAGAAGCTTAAGCTGTTGGGTGAAGGTCTTGGATTTTTTTAATCTAGCAGATTGTCATTTCAAATTCTTTTGGGGTTAATGTGCGGTAAAAAAGCCCAATGTTTGGCACACCTTGTGCTAAAAAGCAATTTAGTGAAGAGAAATGAGGGTTGAAATGATTGATGCTTAGGCCACTTGGCCAAAGAAGCTTTAATACCAAAGGAAAATTGATCCTAAAAGCTTAAGCTGGTAGGTAAAATTCCCAGGGTTGGCTTTTAGTTAACATCATTAAATAATTTTTTCAACAGGAAAGTGGTCGAGCCGGTCGAGATGGGCATCCCTCTGAATGCCTATTATACTTCAGACCTGGTGATGTTCCCCGGCAGGTAAAACTTTGAAAATCTCTTGACTTCAATGTTGTGTATATTTCTTTGCTATCATTTTCCGTAAAAATTGAAGCTTGCGAGATATAAAACCTATGTATATCTTGAGCTCACATTTTCATTGAGGTCTATAGTAGTCTAGCTATCTGTAATTGTAACCTTAGTTAGCTTCTTTTATGCTACACTCATTGGGTGTAGGTTAAGAGTTAGTTAACATAGTTAGTGATATCCTACACCAAGAGTGTAGGTTAAGCAAAGTCAATATAAACAATGTAATAGCTCTCAGTTAAGCAATGAAACAGAATATTCTAAACACAGTTAGTTACAGAAGTAGTTATGGTTTCTCTCTAAGTTTTACATGGTATCAAATATCAATGAAGCAATGCAACATAATATTCTAAACACAGAAAGTTAGCTACAGAAGTAGTTATGGTTTCTCTCAAGTTTCACAGGCACCAGCTTTACATTTAACAATATAGGATGGGATAATGGTAGTGATTGGTAAACAGGTTTGAACAGGATAGATCAAAATATATATGTTCTGTTTTGTGTTTGGTGCATATTAAAAACAGAATAAAACAAGACATAATATGGAAAAAATTCTTCTGCTAAAAGGGGGTGCAAGAAATTATCTAGGACCTAAAAGTGTAAATAATATTACATTGTTGTTTGTTGCAAGATGATTGATAGATTATGTGACAAGTTTTATAAATAACCCGTTTCTCAGAGTTCAATGGTTTTCTACGAAAATTCAGGACTGCAGAATCTCTATGACATAGTGCGATATTGTCAGGTACGTTCTTTTACGATTTTTAATATGTACTACTACCGGTAGTTGATGACAGTCGACACTTGTTCATTCCTTTAATTTTCAAAGCTTCTTTCTTTCTTATTCTCCATTTGTTTATTTGAGGGATTCTTATAATTTAAGCTTATCGATGGCCTGTGTGCGAAATTATAAATAATTAAATATAGGCAAAAGAGATAACAAACTTTTGTTTTCATTGTTGAGCATACTCACTCACCCATCCTTCCCATTCTTATAAGCTGGTGGACCTAATAGCTTTAGTCCTATTTGTATGCTGCATAACGACCAGATTGAGTGCCTTTTGGGCTTACTATAGACCATTGTTGTGCTCATTAAGTAATTAAATTATTATAAAGTATGATTGTTTGTTAGAATATGTACAAAATAACTTGAGATTTAGAAAATGATGAATAATAGATTGGGTTATTACATAACCAAATTTTTTAGGGGTCTTATCTTTATAGAACCTTTCTCTTATTCTTGGGGATTTTAGCTTATGTTTGGAAGTTATTTGTTCCTTTGTTTAGTAGGATTAGGAATCTTGTATTAGCATAAAATAGGTCTACCTAGTTAATATTTTATATCACATCACAATATATAAGAATTAGTGTTTTCCCCCTCTTTTTTCATCCTTCTCTCCTAAAACCCTAAAATTTCAACTAATTATAGTTATCCTACTCTTTATTCCAGTCCAAAAGACAATGCCGACGGAGTGCCATTTTTCGGCATTTTGCTGAGCCATTACAAGAGTGCAACGGTACATTTTAATATTGTAATTTACTTCTTTTATTTGCGCCCCATTGCACGCTTTTCGCATACATTCAATTTGTATATACTTGATGTTACAGGGATGTGCGACATATGTGCATTCTCAAGTGAGGTGAAGGAAGTGGATGTCTCTCGTATGTTGATTTAACTTTTGGCTTGATTTTTGTCTTCTCTTCTCCTTTCGGCACATATATTTTTTACAATGGCAATGCTTTCTCTTTATTTTTCTTCACTTCGATCTCTCTGTTTTTTGGTAGTTTCTTCATCCCATTTTATTCACACAAACCTTTACATGGGGATACTCTTTGCAGGGCATGCAAAATTGTTGGTTTCTTTGTTGCAAGATATTCAAGCAAGTGATCAGAGGTCAACAATGTTGCAATTAGTCGAGAAAATGAAAACAAAACAGAAGGAAATAGGTTGGTTTCTCTTCTCCTGCTTTGAATTTGGATAGATATATTATTCTGTCAAGTACCAAGCTTCTTGGGCCTAATCTGTCCTCCCCTCAGGCGTCTTCTTGCAAACCAACACATTTTATAATAGGGTAAAAGGGTAAAATGAATGGGAACCAAAGTAGATAGGATTCTGTAAACTTTACGATTGAAACACCATCTTCCTGTCTTTTGCCGATCTTAATCTGTTTCCCAAAGGTAATTTTTTACAAATTTGATTGTCAATTTTTTCTACATTGAATTTGCAGGTTCTGACTTAAAACGAGAGGAAATGGAGCAGCTCATCTTACACCTTTTACTGGAGCGTGTTTTGGTAATATAGCTGTCTTAATATTGAAAGTTGGAAAAAAAATGTTCTAAAAACTAAGTTGCCTTTTGCCAGACAAGGCAAGACAACTTTGGTTATAATTTTTTGATAAAATTAAAGAGCACATCCTACACGCATATGTTGTGGGAATATAATTGTGTTTCATGATTAACCCCTTTAACAACTTTTGAGGCTAAAATGTTTGATCATTAATGATTTCCATTTGTTAGTTTATTGGTCTTTTATGGCACAACAGAATAAGCTGTGATCAGACAAAAGTTGAAAGTCCTTGGGGTAGTAAAATAATTTTCCATACCAAACAAATGCTATGACACAGCAACATTTGAGCTTAACTATTAGTGCAAAAGTGCAATATTTCCATTTTTAGAGGGTGATTTAGATCCAACCTTTTTGTGGTGTAGAAAGAAGAATTCCAGCATACAGCTTATTCTACAAATGCTTACATTACTGTAGGGCCATTGGCGAAGCAAATTTTGCAAGGTAAACACTTTTCTTATGGTAGATATCAATCCATTAAGCTAATTTATTATTGCAAAAGCTATTGAGGTTTTGTGTTTTACATTTATACAGTCATGTTTCTTCATTAAACTATGAAATTTTTTTATATAAGAAACTAGCTCAATTATGAATTAGGTTGATTTTTCCAACTCTACAGCCAAACTTGCACCCTTACGTAGTAGTTAAACTTCGTTGATACTTTCTCTGAGATGCTAGTGTGATACACATGCATTCAGTATGCAAATTGTGATGGATATGTATGTTGATTGCCAACTGGTTGTTCCTGTTATGATATTATTTTTTATGCAGGGAAGAAGACTGTGAAGCTTGAGGTTTCTACAGAAGAGAAAACTAAAGCTTCTGCAAGATTGAAACGTGGCCTCGGTTCATCTGGCTTGGAGCTAAAGCTTGATGAGCTGAGAAAAGAACTTTCTTCCAATCATGGAGGAATACTCCCACACTCTGTCTTGTCTACTCAACAAATCAGCTTACTATGTTCTCAAAAACCAAACTCACTGGAAGAGGCAAGCTTTATTCATGTACTTTTAGTTGTGTGATGATGGTTTTTGTTCTAATCTATATCCAAACAAAGAATTACTTTTGAGAGTTTGTCAGTAGCAACATTAGGGGTGTTTAACTGGTTAGCCTGCAACATGGACACTACACAATACACACACAATATGACACAAACTTACGAATATAGGAAAGTCTTACAAATTTATAGGATAATGCAAGGCCTAAAATAATTACAAAGCTTATTGTTAGCATAAAACAGTGTAGATACACTGAATGGTATTCCCTCTGTCTCATTAAGTGTCACCTTTAGAATATTTGTGTCTCATCATTTGTCATTTTAAAATACGGATGAAACATTACTTATCTTTTTCTACTAATACCTTTATTTATTGTACCTCAATCCACCGAACTTCTCCATTAACTTCTTTATCAATAATGTAATTTTAGTCAATAAAGCTCGTTTCATCATAAAAATTTCGTAAGTGTGCACAACTTTAAATGACACTTTTTTTTAAACGGTCAAAGTTAGTAATTAGTTGTTAGTGCTAATATTTTGCACCTTCTCCAGAACTTGAACCTTGGACCTTTACTCCTTAACTTCTTTCACCCTTAGCTCAAATCAGTTGAACTACACACCCTACCGTAACTACATACCCAAATTATTGTAGTTTATTCATTTGTATTAGTATAAAGTTTATTTAAAAATAAAAGTAAAATTGTACACACTACAAGTATAAACAAAGGTTTCAACTAGTATAAACAACACAATTGTTTGTGCTGTTGACACTTCTATTACCTTAATCCAGAGTAAAAGTTTTCTGTGTTTGTGCAGTTGGAGAAAGTAATTGGAAAATTGAAGACCCAAAAGTATGGAAATAAGATTCTTGAGCATATTGTAAAATTTACTGATTTCAAGCCGACCGATGAACAAGTAAGTGATGGTAGAGCCGCAAAAAAGTCAAAAACCAAGAAGAACCTTGTTCTTATTGAGAGTAGTGAAGATGAAGCACGATAGCAGATGTCCTAACTTTTGTTTGTTTAGTCATAATTTAAGTTTATGTTATCATTGTATTACAGTACAATCTCAGCTTCTGCATCATCCAACTGAGGAAATTTAATTTGGATGACAAATTAAGGCAATGGACTGTTATCAAGTCAATGAAATTGAAAATCGATTTTTTTTAAGCCAAGGGTGAATATTTGGTTTGATTTGTCAATTGCTGTTATTGAAATTAGTAAAAACAAAAAAATAAAAGTACATAAGCATTGATGTTGCTATGGAACTAATAAGCATTTGAAAATATAAAGAATCTGGATATACAAACACTCTTGTATAGAGATATTTGTTAAAATGTTTTGGAAACTTAGCACATCCAATCATATTTCATGTGATTGAGTTTCATAGGTTTGAGTAAGAATTATAATGAGTGTTGGCATGTAAGAATTGTCATCGGAGATTCTCTAAAATAACAAAGTAACATGGTGGCCAATGGGAATTGGATTTAATGCTATAAAAGAAAACACAGTTTTAGATTAGGACCGTCTGATCTAAAACGTGTGGCTGTGATGGTTTATAACATTTTTATAATTTCATCAATCTGATTCGTCTGTTCTCTAATCATTGGCTACGATTGAAACTGTGTGAAACTGCGTGCGACAGCAGGCAATCCAGATCTGTGGCCAATGCATTACCTACATTATAAACCATAATATATTGAGTAATAATTTTGACACACTTTTATAATTTGTTTTTGCTCTCTATGGTCCAAGTTATGAGGACCCATGTGTGTGGTGTGTGGTGTGTGGTGTGTGGTGTGTGATGCTTTGCTTGTTACTTCAGTCTTGAGTCATATGTTTATTGGTACGCATGCTAAAAAGTGAGAGCAGGTAACATTTAGGGATGGCAAAAATATCCATACCTGCGGATATCTGCGGATAACTTAATGGATATCCACGGATAAAATAAATGGATATTTCAATTATCCGCATTTAATGGATACGGATGCGGGTTTAATACTATCCGCGCCCGCGGATATCCATACCCGCTAAATAATTAGTAAAATTACTTAAATATCCCTACTTACATACAAATTCTAGTATTTTTTTATATAAAAAAAATTGTATTTTTATATTTTGTCTTTCCATTTTAATTTTTGAGAAAAAAAACTTTTCAACTTCTTATAATTGATAAAAAAGAGAGCAAAATTTATGAATATTATGTGTTAATGTTTTTTCTTTAAGAAAAACTAATATTTTTTTTCAATAGTTAGTTCTTTTTTTAAATAAAAATATATCATCCATGGATATCTGTTAATATTTGCGGATACTTCAATATTCGTGGATTACCCGCTTAACGGATATCCGCACGGATATGGAGCGGGCACGGATATCATATTTATTTAACGGAGCGGACACAGATATCACAATATCCGCGTTTATGGATATCCATTAACATCCCTAGTAACATTGGAAGTGTCGTAAAAAGATAAATTATGAGTACTACCCCTTTGTTTTGTTTGTTTCTTTCGTCTCAAGCACCGTCTGGTTGCCTATGTAAGCAACAACCACTTTTTTTGACGAGGCACTAAATAGGTACTACCTTTTTGTTGTATTGAAAAGTTGATGCTTTAGCAGTTTAGCAGCTGTTTTACTTTTGGCTGATGTTACACTTTTTAAAAAGTAATTGTATATTTTATTCAAAAAATATTTATATCAAACGCCAACATCAAGATATTCTTATCTAGGCACAATGTTTAGGCACACATATCAATAAAAAAAATTAAATAAAAATAAAATAGTCACATCAATTAATATTAATTAATCATTTTTTCTTTAAATTTTTTTTACTTATGAGTGTGTTCCTAAACATTGCAAACATAGGTCTCTCTGGATAGGTTTTTTTGTTGGTTCGAGATTCCTCCAGTCATTAGGGAATTTTTTGTTGATAATATGCTCGGTAAACCAAATTTTAGGTTTGTTAATATGTAGGGAGGTTTTGGTCTAGTCCCCCTCCTTTTTTTTGTATATCTCCCATATCTATCTTTATATACATGTCTTTGGGGCTGTAGCACTTTGCTACCCTCTTTTGGTTTAAAAAATAAATAAAAAATAAGTGTGTTCCTAACACATCAAATTTGTAGTTATGTCTAACCTATGTGTATTGAAGTAGGAGTACATATGTACCGAGAAAATAATACACTACTATCTCCGTTCTTAAATATAAAAGAAAAATTATTTTGTAAATTTATTGGGAAACCAATATATCTAGTTTATATTATTGATTAAATACATTAAATTCTTAATAAATTTAAACAGTAGTTTTTCTCTTATATTTAGGACCAAAGAGAGTATTTTCTTTACCAAATTTTTTTAAGTTAAAAATTGTTATTGGACCATCTCCAATAAATAGCTTCTTACTATTTCTTAAGCATTGACATTCATTCATTAGGTATATCTATTGGAGAAAAATAAAATGGAGTATCTAGATACTAGTTGGATCTATTTACAAGATAGATTAGTGGATGTAGTGTTAATGGTGGAATCTATTTGAATTTTTGTAAGAGGTACTGAGTTGAAAATATTAAGCACTTATTATATAGTATTATTAAAAATTATAGATGAATAATATATATATATATATATATATATATATAAAGATATAGTTAAATATTAAAAAAAAAAAGAAGTTTATTGTAGATGCTTTTAGTGCCACATATCACTGTCATCCAATGGACTGCCATATTGTGATGCTAAGGTGGCATATCGTGCCACATGTCACCATCGTCCAATCTGAAGTTTACACATGAGAACACCATCTTGCATGATGACATATATATATAATAAACATATGGTTTTTTGTATATTTGTATTTTACGATATTTAGTGGGATATATTTTTATACAATGAAACTTTTTTAGGATGTACTGTTATACGGAGAATACTCTATATTTTTATTTTTTATTGGATATTCACCACCAGTTTAATCTGGGTTCGGAGGTGAGTTCTGACATCAAGTGGTTCTAGCCCCTTTCCGATTGCAGTTGTGAGGAATTGAACCGCGGTCCTCCCTATCAATTTCAGCATCAATCACCACTGAACCAACTAACGATTGGTTACTCTATTTTTATTTAATTTCGCATTCTCTTATTCATAACTAACTACATGACTCCATATATAAAACTACAAAAAAAACAAATCATATCATTAAATAACAAATTAATCATAAAATTTCAAACATATATATATATATATCCTAAATCATACTAAATCCTAATATTATTTTATTTTAAATATAAACCTATACTATAATTCTAAAATCTTTAAAAGATATTTAGGGATTATTCTCAACGGCAAGTTATAATTTTTTTTGCTTTTCAATATATCATTTACAACAATACTAATTTATCGTGAAAGAATAAAAAACATACTGGTTGGATATGTTATACACAAAAAGTATGTTAAAAATATTTAAAATACAAATAGACAGATTAAATATACTACTTTCTTTATTTTCTAATGAGTAACCAATTCACACATCTCTAAAAAAATATCATGCCAATTAATATCTTTGAAATACTAGTTAATGGACTAAAATAAATAAATTTTATATTAAAAATTATACTATTTATATTTTAAATATATTAATTACATAAATTCCAAAATTATTATACTATATTTAATATTCTTAATTAGTGATCCGAAGATAGTGTTTCCTATTTTTCAAAAAAAAACATGATTTTTAAACTTTAGAAAACTTAAATACACTACTTTTGAATTTAAATTTTTTATATTACCTTATGTTCTAAGACACTCTTTAATAAATACTGTAATTGAAAAGTACAGGTATACTAGTATTGATTATTGAATGTTGACCTGTTAGTAGGATTTATTATTGGACAGCATAACAGTTGAAAAGGTAGCATGTTTTATAATGAATCAAAAAGCTGAATTCGGCATTATGTCCCCTTACAAAAAGCTATTCATTTCAAAAAGCTATTCTTTCTTCCTTACAACTTAATTAATTAACTCTCTTCTTCAATCTTCCTCCACCTCAGAATCTCACATCACCAAACTCCACATGCAAACACCAACAAGCAAACAATACCTTTAAACCAAACAGTTACCAAACCCCACTTTCCATTTCCTTCATTATCTATTCCTTCCCCTTTTTTCTTCATAAAAGCCAAATACTAACATTTTCTCATATATCACACACACCACAATTTCATGGCCAATACATCATCATGGACCTCATCCACATATGATAATTCCTCCTCTTCTTCCACCACCACCACCACCATCACCACCGCCAAACGCCAAAAACACTACCATCATCATCATCACCACCACAATCATCACCATCAAGATGATCCTCTTCTCATACCTGGTCTTCCTGATCACATAGCTCAATTATGTCTCTCTTCAATCAATCCTTCTCTTCTCTTCAAAGTATGCCACTCATGGCGTCGACTCATCTATTCCCCTTCTTTTCCACCTTTCTTATCTCTCTATGCCATTCTCTCTCCACCCAAATCACACCATAATTCCACCTCAATTCAACTCCACAACTTTGACCCTATATCAAACACCTGGCAAATCCTCCCTCCACCACCACAAAAACCACTACTCCACCACATCCTCCTCCGCCACCCATCCTTCCTCTCTCGCAATCTCTCCATCCAATCAATCTCCGTCTCCGATAACCTCATCCTCCTCGCAGCCACTACACACAACCTCACCCCAGCACTTTCCCATCCATTAATCTTCAATCCAATCAAAGGCTGGTCAATCGGACCAGCCCTTAATACACCACGTCGCTGGTGTGCACTAGGCACATCAGACAACATGGTGTATGTTGCAAGTGGTATCGGGTCCCACTTTTCTATTCAAACAGCAAAATTAATGGAAAAGTGGGACCTGATTAACGGTACTAATTGGGAAAAGAAAGCCGAGATGAAGGACGGACGGTTTAGTAGAGAAGCCGTTGACGCCGTTGGATGGAGGGGGAAACTTTGTATGGTGAACATAAAAGGCGGTGCTGCGAAAGAAGGAGTTGTGTATGATGTTGAAGAGGATACATGGAAGGAGATGCCAGAGGGGATGTTGTTAGGGTTTAGAGGACCGGTGGCGGCGATGGAGGAAGAAGTGATGTATGTGGTGGATGAAGCCAAAGGTGTTATGAGTAAATACAATCATGAAGATGATGTTTGGGAAGAGATTTTGGTGTCACAAAGACTCAAAGGAGCTGAACAAATGGTTGCAAAACGAGGCAGGATTTGTGTAGTTTCTGCCGCTGGGATCTCTGTTGTTGATGTTGTGGCGGAGCCGCCGAGAATCTCGGTTGTTGAGCTGCCGGAGGGGTTTGAAGCGGTGGCTGTTCATGTCTTACCGCGGATGCCGGTAACTGATTTTTCTGTCCAAAAATGAGTGAAACAAATTTTAATTTTTGTGTAAGGAAAAATAATTAAAAAAAATACGAAAAATGAAGATACTAGTAAAAATCTAACATTTTGGGTAAAAGATAAAAAAAAGAGTATTTTTGTTGTACTTTAGTTTGAATAGTCTTTTTTGTTTTGTTGTGGGGTATGGGATGAGCTGACATTAGATATTTGAAATGAAAGCTGAAAGTGATAATTTGTCTGTAAGCATAAGTGATTATTTTATTTATTTTTCATATTTTTGACTGAGTGTCTGAGTGATATATGAAGATTGATGATTTTATAGAAAATAAAGAAGTCGGCCTAGTGGCATTGGTCCATTGGCTATGTGACAATATTATTTTTATGATTAATAATAGTATATATCAGGCTAATATATCCTTCATGATTTAGCTTAAGAGTTAATTTTAGTCAATAAATTATTTATAAAAAAAATGTATTCTAGCATTATTATTTAAAAAATTCATAAAAAATGATTCTTAAGAATAAATCAAATGTCCAAAGTTAAAATCGAAACTGCATTTTCTGTAAAAATGTCCAAAGTTCGACTGTTATTCCTTTATATAAAATATGATGTCTCTATTAATTAAGTTAAATCTCTTTTTACAAAAAATTACTTTCTTAATTAATCATTTAGTTCTTATTATAAGAAACAAATTATTTTTAAATTCATAAAATATTGAATATATCTGATATATAATTTAAATATATCAAACATTCTATAAACTTAAAAATAATTTTTTTATTCTAATGAAAATCTGTGAAAGTAGTTAACAATGTATAAAACATTTGTTAAAATTTTCATAATAAAAATGTGTTATTGCCCTTATTGAGCGGCAATATGAAAGCAGGGTGATATGGGGATTCACGTGGCAATTGGACATAAATTTAGAGGGTGGGTTGTGGATAATAGTATGAGGGTGAGTTGGGGGATGAGGTTTTATGAGATGTCCATCTTTATCATACAATATGTGTGCTTTGTGTTTATCTTGCAAAGGAAATCAAACCAAATCATTTTTGCCTGTATCAATGGCCATGAAATATTCTCAGAATATTTTCTTGTCTCTTTTAAAAAGATGTAAATTACCTTCTTCTTTTTTTTAATAGAAGCACAACATTTTCATCGCTGTTAACGGTGATTAATCTCCATCAGAAAACCTGCAGGACATATAAAGTGAATTCTTTCTTCCAAACCGAATTTTCTCACTACACATAAGCCAGTAATCGAACCTCTGATTTCATGCTTAAGAGGATCAAGTTATTTACTACTTGAACCGATTCATTGTCGATGATTCTCTATTTTAATTTACTCTCATTCTTTTTTAACTCTATTAATATTACTGTCTTGATTGTATTTTTATTTTTTAATGAAAAGAGATATTAAAATTAAGTTATAAGAAAGAAAAAAAAATCCAAATTTTTTTTTGACTAAAGATCCAATTCATTTTGAAAATATAAGAAAATCTCACATAATTTATTTATTCATTTATTAAAATCAATCTCATATTTTTAATTTTTTTTAACTTAAAAAGATATACATTCATTTAAATTCATTGAGTACATCAACATATAGTATAATTAATTCTTATTTATAAATATTTTTCAAACTTTTATTTGTCCTTTTATATAATTTTTTTTTAAAAAAATCCAACATGTACTAATAATTTATTTGCAAAATATCAGTTTTAAAGTATTATTGGAAAATAATATTGTTCTCTCATTATATCTTTTAGAAATAAATATCTAAGTAACACAATTTATTAACAAAATTTATTATTACAAGTATACAAGTATTTTTTATACCCGTAAACTTATGTTGGAGCCTTGGCGGTTCATAAACAAGGAATATAAGAGCATCTCCAATGGTGATACCAATTTGAGTATCATACATCACTAAAAAATTGTCCCTACAATGTCATGTAATATTTATGCAACTCATACATATTTTGCTTCAATGGTGATACCACTTTGGATATCATGCATTACTAGCAAGTAATCAATTATATTTAATTTGATATACAAAAAAACTGTAATATTAAATTGATGACATGGTACCTTATTTAAGGTACCGTATCATCGATTTTGATACCCTCAAAGCCACGTCATGGAACTCCAATAATAAAAATAAATAAGATACGGATCAGTAGTTTATGAAACTCTCTATAATACCCTTATTGGAGATGCTCTAATGAGTATTACTCATTTTTATTCTCATTTTTTAATTATTTTTAGAGTTGCTTAAGATTACATAAATTATTTATTAATGATTTTATATAATCTAAGTAGATATGTTAATTTTTTTTTATGAAAGCCACATTTTTTTAATATAAACCAAACATTCAATTCATTTTTTTATCAAGAACAATATTATAATTGAATAATTTTTAATAATCTACTGAAAATAGTTTTAAATTTTAAATAAATTTATATATTTTTAAGATTGCCTTAACATGCTTCCTTTAGAAAAGAACAAAACTTGCCCCTCATTTGCACTAGGTGGACAAGTTAAATAAAGTCAGATTCAGTGGATCTGTTTTTCATATTGTCAGTGTTTGGATGAGAAAAGAAAGTGAAAGGAAATAATGTAAAAGGAAAGAAAGATAGTAGAAATTGTGAGGATTGTAATGGTTGTTTGGTTGAAGAGAAAGTAGGGTAGAAAGTGAATGGAAAGAAATATCTATATTTAGTAATTTACAAAAATACCCTTGTTTAGAAAAAATACAAATTATTTTATTAAAAAAAAAAGAATACGTTCTACAATATTTCAATGGAAAAAGAAATGTCCCTGGGTGTTGGAGCAATTGTATGCCATGAGGAAAAAAAATCTTGGTGGTGAATTGTAGTGAATAGGAAAAAAATAGTGGTGACTTTAAAAAAAAAAAAATTCGTAATACTAGAACAAAAGTAAGGGTTTTGTTGACTTTTCAATTAAAAAAGGAGTGTTTCTAAGACCATGTACAATGGTTTTGCATTTCAACACCCTCCACATCATTTTCTCTTTCTTCCACTACTCATTCAACACTCATTCAACTTTTATCCTCTCCAATGGTTTTTATTCAACACCCTACCCCACCACTTTTTCTTTTATATTCTTAATTAAATTTATATGTATATTTTTATGATTACATAAAAATACAATTATCGATTAAAATTAAATTAAAATTATACGATACCAATCATCGATTAAAATTAAAATTACAATTATCAATTAAAATTAAATTAAACTTCCGATTACAATTATAATAAAATTAATTTAAAATACGACACACAAGTAATTAGTACGATACAAATAATTTAAAATGCAAAACAACACACAAGCAACGTAATTAGTACGATACAAATAATTTAAACTTCAATACAACACACAAGCAACGTAAGAAATACGATACAAATCATCTTCAACCATGGAACATTCCAAACTTTGTCCATATGTGCTTCACTAGATCTGCTTGCAATTGTTGATGACCTTTTGGATCGCGGAACTCGGATCTAGCACGCACATGATTTGCAAAAGCGGGTAACACCTCCTTCCGACATGCCTCCTGATATTGAGCAAATAACTTATCGGGTTCACTTTGAGGAGGTCTAATTGATTTGACGAAAGTTAGATAAGAAGGGTAGATACCATCAGCTAGATAGTATGCCATATTATAGCGACGTTGATTCACAAAGAAAGTCACACTTGGAGCCTTTCCCTGTTCCACGTCATCAAACACCGGTGAGCGGTCTAGAACGTTTATATCGTTCAACGTTCCCGGACATCCAAAAAAGGCATGCTAGATCCATAGATCATAAGATGCAACTGCTTCAAGAATAACTGTTGTGGTTCCCTTATCCCCCCTGTTAAATTGACCTTCCCATGCTTTTGGACAATTTTTCCACTCCCAGTGCATGCAGTCAATACTCCTAATCATCCCTGGGAACCCCCGCAATTCACTAACATTCAGTATTTTTTGCAGGTCTTCTTCAGTTGGTGCTCTCATATACACTAGCTCATACAATTGTATGATTCCTTTACAGAATCTACGTAAGCACTCCAATGTTGTAGAACCTCCTATTTTGATGTAGTCATCGACTGCTTCTGCTGACATACCATATGCTAACATTCGCATCGTTGTGGTACATTTTGCCAAATGTGATATACCTTCTTTGTTGGCTGCATCAACTCGTTGGGTGAAGTAGTTATCACTACTTGAAAGGTCCCCAATGATTCGAAGGAAAACATGTTTTTGCATCCGGTACCGACGACGAAACATTGCATCGTCGTATGTAGGCTCAGTGGCAAAGTAGTCGTCAATGAGTCTTTGGTTTGCCGCTGCATGATCTCTGTTGATATATTTTCTAGTACGAGGTGCATAAGCTTCCAATATTTTCTTTCGATGCTCTCTAAATCGATTGGTCATAAAAGCTTCTTCAATTTCAAGATTTTGCTTATAAGCTTCGACATCAAAATAATCAAACTGATCTTCTGATGGATCCATTTTTTGTGATATTAGAATTAGATTGGATGAGATTTGAGATATTGGTACATAAATGGAAGTATGAGTCCCTATATATAAATGGATTTGAGTGGTGGACCACTGACGGATTCGAAATATTTATTGTATAAAGTTAATTATCAGATAACGATTCGATTTGAGTGGTGGATTATTGACGGATTCGAAATATTTATTGTATAGAGTTAATTATCAGATAACAATTCAATTTGAGTGGTGGACCACTGACGGATTCGAAATATTTATTGTATAGAGCTAATTATCAGATAACGATTCGATTTGAGTGGTAGACCACTGACGGATTCGAAATATTTATTGTATAGAGTTAATTATCAGATTACGATTCAATTTGAGTGGTGGACCACTGAAGGATTCGAAATATTTATTGTATAGAGTTAATTATCAGATAATGATTCGATTTGAGTGGTGGACCACTGACGGATTCGAAATATTTATTGTATAGAGTTAATTATCAGATAACGATTCAATTTGAGTGGTGGACCACTAACGGATTCGAAATACAATAATCAAACCAAACAATACACTGACATATTGAAAAACAATAATCAAACCAAACAATACACTGACATATTGAAACACAATAATCAAACCAAACAATACACTGACATATTGAAAAACAATAATTAAACCAAACAATACACTGACAAATACTTTCTTGAAATTAATTATCAAAAAGTTCTTCTTCCAACTTTTTCATCATCTCTTTCTTATGATCATTGAGATGCTCTTCGGAACTTAACTTTAGATACATTTCCATTTTCTTCAAGTGGTTAGCCTCTTGTTGCGTCTCCCTTAACTGATCTTGCGTCTCCCTTATCTTGTCCAATCGTTCAAGCTCTTTCTCCTTGAATTGTTTGAAAGAAGACATTTCGTTGTCGAAATTCTCCAAGGCAGCTTCCTTGCTCTTCTTTTTGCCCTTTTTTTTAGCTGCATCCCTACCCATGAGACGACCACTAGATCCTATAGTGTTTGAGCCACATGCATCACTATCGCGAGATCTCTTAGATCCACTACTTTCTGAGCCATTATTTCCTCCTACTTGACTACTATAACGTGGTTGTTCACGGAGAGCGTCCCATTCTGCAATTAAAGTAAATTGAACATTCTTCCCACCCGCATATAATTCCCGCGCTTTTGCCAAAACATCATTGTCTGACCAACCGCTTCCTTTCAAACGTTTAGCTTTATCATAAGCACCAATCCATTTATTAATTATTTTACTCATATAATTAAAACGGTTTTGGCATGCACCAACATCACGTGGAGGATCGAATGAGCAATGCTCATTACAGTAGCCAGCAATTTTACCCCAATATTGTTCACTTTTTTGGTTTTTACCGACAACACTGTTTGTTCCAAATTTAATCCACCCACTAATTAACACCAAATTTTGTTCAGTGTTCCATGCTGGAGTATAGTTTTTCCTGCCCTTAGGAGTTGAATCCTCTGAATTTGGAGTGTCTTCATTAGCAGTTGTCATTCCACCAAGAGTCATTTGTGTTGAAAATCCGGGAAATTCAGGTGCACCACCACTCGGAAAATTTTCATTAATCGTCGGCATATAACCATTAAACGGTGTTTGAGATGGATTTCCCATCATAGATCCATAATATGGATGAAAGTTTGGAGGATGTTGGTTTGAAAATTGATTTGGATTTTGATAATATTTGGGATTTTGATAATAGTTGGGATTTTGATAATTGTTGGGATTTTGATAGTTGTTGGGATTTTGATAATTGTTTGGATTTTGATAATTGTTTGGAGTATTAGAAGAATTTTGGGTGTTGAAATGATTATTGGGATCCATTTTCACTAAACAAAGACTAAAACTTAAAAATAAAGACTAATAGAAAGATAATAATAAGATTAAGAGAGTGAAAAATGTGGTTTTTTTTTTCTGTGTCCAAATCAAATGAGAAAAAATAAAATCATGAATTTTGGTATAAAAATAAAGGCTTAAATAGTGTTTTAACCCCTGCAATTGTCACTCATTTTGAAAAGAACCCCTGTTAAAAAAAATTGATTTTAATCCCCGCAAAATTTAAAAGTTTTGAAAAGAGCCCCTGAACAGGAATTCTTGATGCCATGTCACCATTTTAATGATGTGGTAGTTGCTGACTGTGCTGAATAGTACACGTGTCAAAAACTTACTGAAGTGGCAATACACACTCATTTTCCTTTTTCTTTTTAAATTAAAAATTCCCATTTTTTCTTTTTCTTTTTCTTTTTTTTTAAAACAAATAAATCAATTAAAACAAAAAAAAATTTAAAAAAAAAAGAAAGAAACGAAAAAGGGGAAAAGATTAAACGGTGGGAAAAATCATGAGCAACTCTCTTCTTTCAATCTACCCTTAGCAACCTTATTAAAAAGTTCACCCCCACGAACAAATTCCATAACAAATTAGATCTTTGTTTTAGTAGCCATTACCTCAAACAATTGAACAATATTAGGATGACGAACACGACGAAGAATCGAGATCTCACGTTTGATATGAGCAACTAAACCTCCCTTCAGATTCTTCTCCTTGTCAATGACTTTGATTGCAACAGCTTCACCAGTTTTGATGTTCCTGGCATAATAAACCTTAGCAAATGTTCCATGACTAAGAAGTTTCCCAATTTCGAATCGACCCAGTAAAAGATTTGATGTTTCCTTCTTGTTGGTGCTTGTGGGTGTTTTGATCTTTTGTGAAAGAACGTCAGCCATGGATGAATGGCCAAATTCAACCTTAAAAATGGGATCTTTTTCTTTTTCTGTTGTGGGCGATGACGGTGGAATTGGGAAGGAGAACGATGGTGTGAGGATATTGTTCCATCGTTTAATCTTTTCCCTCTTTTTCATTACTCTCTTTTTTTTTAAAAAAAAATTTTGTTTTAAAAAATTAAAAAGAAAAAAGGGAATTTTTAATTTAAAAAGAAAAAAGAAAATGAGTGTGTATTGCCACGTCAGTAAGTTTTTGACACGTGTACTATTCAGCACAGTCAGCAACTGCCACATCATTAAAATGGTGACATGGCATCAAGAATTCCTGTTCAGGGGCTCTTTTCAAAACTTTTAAATTTTGCAGGGATTAAAATCAAATTTTTTTTTAACAGGGGTTCTTTTCAAAATGAGTGACAATTGCAGGGGCTAAAACATTATTTAAGCCAAAAATAAAAAATTAATTTGCAATGAAATAATTGAGTTTAAAGATAAAATGAGATAAAAATCTCACTGGCCAATTAGAGGTTGCCACGCGTCCCTATAATCCCAACAGATTCTCTCTCTCCGCGTCAGTTTTTTTCTCCCCGCCCCTTGCTCGCGCGTGTTGCACACGCGCCTGATTGCAGCCAAAGGAATGCTGCCGCGTGTCCCCCTGCGTCAGTTTTTAACATATTGAATTTGTTCAACATCTCTCTCCTCCAGCATACATTCAACAGCACAATTGCAAAAATTTTGGGGTGTTGAAACTACATTCAACAGCCTCATTGTACATGGTCTAAGGTTTACGTCCATATATGCGGTAGAAAGGATTTTGATGTGGGACCCAGTTAAAACTTTCTTTCCTTCCCCTTTTGTAGTGCAACCAAACGATAGAAAGTGGTTCTTTCCTCTCATTTTCTTTCCATCTTGCAATCTTTCCACAGATCCAAACACAGTGTAATAAGCAAAAAAATTACAGTGCATTATTTTATATATATATATAAAACAAAAATTGTGATTAATTTTGTTATGTCCAAATATGTCTCATCATATCTTATTTCGCATGTTGTTATTTGGTCGATCTGGAATTCCCGGAATGACTTGATTTTTACCGAGTGCAGCTTTGCTCCATTTCTTGGAGCTCCATTTATTGCCTGTTCAGTTAATAGATGAGTGACATGTGTAAAAGGATAAATCAAATGGCTAGGATTTAAAGGATGAATTTTAATAAAATGAAAAAGCTTCCTCCCATCATTCAGTTGTTGTTCCTTTACCTCTCACCATAGTCACCCTTCTCCAGCCAACCAGCGGCGGTGTTTTTCATCTCTCCTAATCCACCCACCATCTTGTCATCGTTCTGGTGTCTCTCCATCGCAGCATCTCGTTGTTGCGGTGTATCTCCATTGCGGCGTCAACAAAAAAAGAACTTAGATTGGTGTAATAGATGATTTTGTTGATTGTTCTTGTCATTGTATAGAGTTTTTTCAAAGAAGGGTTGGGTTGCTCTGCAACGACGCTGGGTTTTCTCTACTTCATCAATCATCACCATGCATGTTCATCAACAATTTCATATCAAACCAAACAATAAAGTGAAACCAACACATGCCATTGAGTAATAACAGAGGGGTTTTGTTGATTTTTTTGTAAATCATGACTAAATCAATTTCATTTAATTTAATTGATTGAAAAATATTTAGAAGGGAGCACAAGGGAGAGGACGGTTGATTTTTTCAAAAGTTTTATCGACGTGATTTGAAAGACGAAGCCGCGAAGGTGAGATTGAAAGCCAGCCAAACGGCGAGGGTTGTGCGTGGGGCAGAAAGGGGGAAGAACGCAAGAATTGACGAAGAGGAGCGGCGGGGGAGATGGAAGAATGCCGCCGTATAGCAGAAGAGAGGGAGAACACCGCCGTTAGGACGGACGACGTGGGCGGCGGTGGAAACCGCAGCAACAGCGAAGAGAGTGAAATTCCGGTAGCAAGTCACAGATGTGCAGCGTGATGTGGAGCACGTTAGAGTTTAGGTATACGATGTGTTGCCTAATGTGCCAACATCATAAACATACGATAACTTGATGAACAAGGAAAATAAAGTGCAGAAGATAAAAAACACAATGAGTTTGTTAACCCAGTTCAGTGCAACTCACTTATGTCTGGGGGATACCAATCCAGGAATGAATCCACTATGATAGTTCCAATTCAAAGCTAAACAGTCCCAGTTTACAACTTATCACTTAGACACTACTCGTGCTAATTCTACCAAGGTCCTCCCTAGATATGACAACCTCTGGTCACTTCCTATAACCTACCTTGCACCTCACAAGGACCTTGCTCCTCACAAGGATTTAAATAACAAACTCAATGATGAAGACGCACTCCTAACCTAAAGAATCAACTCGTGCTTCAAAGCTTTGAGTGATTCAAAGTTCAATTCTTGTTTCAAATTAGAACAAAGAAAGGAACAACTTTGTGCTTAAGAGTTAAATACAACCCTAGTTCAAGTCTCAACGGAAACAAGAAACGATAGGGACAAAGACTGAAATCAAAAGACTAGAAAATATTATTCTAATTTCAGTGAGTAAAGCAAGTCTTCAGTCTTCCTTTATATAGAACGAGATCCTGAAAGCTGGTCATCGTAATTCCAAGAAACAAACTCAATCTTTTAACAAAGATATGTTTGTTTTAAATCTTTTTGAATCTTCTAGTAACAAACCGGCCTTTTTAAATCTTTTCTGAATCTTTTTAAATCTTTCAGCTCGTTCCTTGGCGCGTAAGCTAGCGTGGATGTGTTTGTTTCAAAACAAATCTTTTTCAAAAGATCACACGCAAATAATGAAAGCGCGTTTTTAGGGCATTCAGTTCAGGTACCATATGTGTGCACATCAGTCACCACATCTGGACCAAAGGCTTATTTTAACAAATGAAGCCAACCCTAAAACAAAATCAGCTTCACAGGTTGAAAACACTTACAATCTCCCCCTTTGGCAATTTTTGGGCTAAAATAACCTTTGGAATCAGCCAACTAGACTTTGGAGAGAATTATTAGAACATCAGAGGCGTTGCAGCAGCGGAATCTTGCCTCATATCTTCTGAGAGAATAAAATCCCAACATACAAGCATGGTGATGAATCATGCACACAGTAAAGAGGGGAAGTGTCTTCAGCAGCTTCAGCAAAATACTTTACTCCCCCTAAATTCAAGCACCGTCTTCAGCAGTCTTCAAAGGATCAGTCTTTATTCGTCTGGTCTCTTCAAAGTCTTTAAAGATGTGCAAAGCACATTCTGTCTTCAGCAATGTGCACACATCTGGTACCACATCATGTACCAGAGTAAACATAATTGCACTACCTTACCTCTTACCCCCCCTGGATATACTACTTATCTTTTCTCCCTCTTTTTAGCCATAATATTGACAAAAAGTTAAGATCAGAAAGAGTAATCAAAAAGTATTGGGGCCATTAATTTGTGCAATGTTCTGTGTAGATGGATTTATTGACAAATGTTCTAAGCACCACACATAACCAAGGTCTTCAGATGGGAGATGCTTCAGTAGTCTTCATCTTCACCAGTATTTGTATTCACACAATCCATATAGTCTAGCAATCCATAACCTTGCAGTAGCGGAAGAATTTAATCTAAGTGATCAAGGTTTCCATGGTTGCTATATGTGCATTCATAGTTAAGCATGTACAAGTTACCCATATTTCTATGACTGTAACTAAGTCACCCATATTGCTATGACTGTGACACGAATCACCCATATTTCTATGACTGTGATCCTAAGCATAAAAGTCATCCATATTTCTATGATTATGACTAAGCACGATGAATCATCCATATTTCTATGATTATGATTATGATCATGCCCTATGCTACAAGTTAAAATGCTTTTGAGTTGCTTTTGCACATATTCTACTCTTCCTATACCAGATATACCAAAAGGTCATTCTTTGACCTTGCCTTCAGTAATGCTCTTGCAGATAGCATAATTTGTAATCTTCAGCTCTGGATAGGGCTTCTTTACTTCTTCTCAGAGACTCCAATGTGGACCACATTGAGCTTTACATCCGGATCTTCTACATAGTTCTTCATCACAGTATGAAAGGTGGAATAGTCTTGATGTATGAAATTGAGAAAAAAAAAACCTGTGATGACTGCCTTTGGATAGCGTGCATAATCAAACGGAGGTGATAGGCAGGTATCCGTTGCACGCTTCAATAGCATATGCTGCTATTGATCATCAAGAAGGCAAATACCAAGTTTGCCTCTTAATATCTCAAACTTATTTGCATCCAAAACCTTTGTGAAAATGTCATCCAGTTGATTGTTTGTGGCTACATGCTCTAAGGTTACAACCTTGTCTTCCACTAGATCCCTAATAAAATGGTGACGAATATCAATGTGATTGGTCCTACTATGTTGGATAGGATTCTTGGAAATATTTATAGCACTCATATTGTCACAGTATAATGTGAGCACATCTTGCTCCACATTGTACTCACTCAGCATCTGCTTCATCCAAAGCAATTGGGAACAACTGCTTCCTGAGGTACTCTTCCTATCATCTGCACTGCCTGCCCAATCAGCATCACAATAGCCTATCAACCTTGAGTCTTCAGGTTTGGAGACTGATGTGACCACATAAGGTTCCACATCATGATCTTTGGATGTCACCTGTTGTTGAAGGATTGGATGAAACTTCTGGATTTGCTTGTCAATCTGTCCTTCACCACATACATCTTCTTCTTCAATAGTGAGCTTTGGTGGCCCTCTAATGTCTTCTTTAGGAACAAGTTTCTCCATTCCTTTTAGACTTAGATGCTCATAACTTTGGCGCCATAGTCTTGCTTCATCTTCTTGACTGATAAGACATGTGATAGGCTGAGTGGTCTCTTGAGGAACCCATAAGTAGCAGTTGTCTTCTGATCTGGCTCCTTTCATCAATAATTCACCTTTGTCATTAGTGATTAGACACTCATTCTTTGAGAAGTCAACCGTAAGCCCTTGATCAGATAGTTGGCTAATACTGATTAGATTAACTCTCAGTCCTTTGACAAACAGAACATTGTCAAGCTTGGGCAAACTATTGTTGATTAGTTTCCCAACTCCCATGATTTGTCCTTTAACACCATCATCAAAGGTCACATAACTTGAAGTATATGACTTGATGCCTTCCAGAAACCTTTCTTCACTTGTCATGTGTCTTGAACAGCCACTATCAAAGTACCAATCTTCTTTAGATGAGCCTCTGAAGGATGTGTGAGCTATATGAGCAACTACTTTGACTTTTGGCTTCCATTCTTTCTTGGTTCTGACCTTTCTATGATATACTCTAGGTTGAGGTTTCTTCTTTGGATAACCATAGAGCTTATAGTAGAAGGATTTGATATGGCCATACTTACCACAAAAGTGACACTTCAAGGAAGTGGATTTTCTTTTGTTCACAGGTTTCTGATGTGGTGCAGGATGTGGCAACATCTTGAAGTCATATCTGTTTTGAGCAAGAACAAAGTTTGATTCTAGGGTTTCATTGTTGTAAATTTTTCCATAACCTACCCTAATTGGATCATTAACATGATTTCCGATACTAAGAATCTCATTAAGCTTCTTTGTTCCCGTACCAAGCATCCTAACAGATTTGGTCATGATTTCCAAATTAGAAGTTACTAGCTTGACTTCATCTTCAAGGTTGGTTATTTTTGCCTATAGCTTATGTTCTTTCATCTTGAGTTGATCAATGATAGACCTTTGTTCTCCAGCTGTTGATTTTTCTGACTTAAGTTGATTAATGGTAATCTCTAGTTCTGCATTTTTTCTGTATACTTCTTCACTTCTGATGCATAGATCTTTGTATCCTGAGGCTAGTTCCTCGTAAGTGAGATTTTCATCACATGAGTCATTATCAGAAAAACACACATCAGTCATGGCACTCACATGATTGGAAGCTTTATTAACCAATTCATTCTCATAGTCATCTTCATCAGACCAACTTTCAGATAGCCCCTTCTTTTGTTTCTTCAAGTAGGTAGGACATTCAGATCTTTAGTGACCATAGCCTTCACATTCACGGCATTGAACATCTCTGTCTTGAATTGGTTTGTCATCATTTTTGGTTTTTGCTGAAGTATTTCCTTGTTTCCTGATGTCAAACTGGATGTGCTCCACATTGCTCCTTGGTCTTCTACCCACATTCTTCAGGATTTTATTAAATTGTTTTCCAAGAAGAGCTATATCATCTGAGAGGTCTTCTTCATCAACTTCCTCACTATCAGTGTTGGAGGTAAAGACTATGCTTTTCCCTTTTTTCTCAGGTTTATTACTGAAGTTCATCTCAAAGGTTTGAAGAGAGCCTACCACTTCTTCTACTTTCATACTGGCAATGTCTTGAGCTTCTTCAATAGTTGTGACCTTTATGTCAAACCTCTTTGGTAAATATCTAAGGATTTTCCTTACCAGCTTCTCATCAGATAGCCTTTCTCCCAAGGAATCAAAAGAGTTTGCTAGGTCAAGAACATTCATGTGAAAGTCATAAATAGTCTCTTCCTTCTTCATTCTGAGATTCTCAAATTTTGTGTACAAAAGTTGAAGTCTTGAGCTTTTCACCTTGGAGGTCCCTTCATGGGTTGTCTTGAGTATCTCCCAAGCATCTTTGGCAATAGTACATTGTTTGATGAGTCTGAACATGTTCTTGTCCACTCCATTGAATAATGCATTTAAAGCTTTATTGTTGCCAAGAGCAAGTGTATCTTCTGCTGGAGTCCAATCTTCTTCTGGTTTGAGTACTTCTGTTTCAGCTCCATTAGCATCCTTGACTTTGGGATGTTCCCAACCTCTTAGCACTGCTTTCCAAGTTCTACTATCAATGGATTTCAAGAAAGCAGCCATGCGTGACTTCCAATAGTCATAGTTTGTGCCATCTAGAAGAGGTGGTTTGCTGACCAAAGTCTCGTCCTTGTCCATGGTTCCGGAAAGTATCTTCCCTGGAGCTCACCCTAAAACAGAACAGGGTGTCTGCTCTGATACCAATTGAAATTCCGGTAGCAAGTCACAGATGTGCGGCGTGATGTGGGGCACGTTAGGGTTTAGGTATACGATGTGTTGCCTAATGTGCCAACATCATAAACATACGATAACTTGATGAACAACGAAAATAAAGTGCAGATGATAAAAAACACAATGAGTTTGTTAACCCAGTTCAGTGCAACTCACTTACGTCTGGGGGATACTAATCCGGGAATGAATCCACTATGATAGTTCCAATTCAAAGCTAAACAGTCCCAGTTTACAACTTATCACTTAGACACTACCCGTGCTAATTCTACCTAGGTCCTCCCTAGATATGACAACCTCTGGTCACTTCCTATAACCTACCTTGCTCCTCACAAGGACCTTGCTCCTCACAAGGATTTAAATAACAAACTCAATGATGGAGACGCACTCCTAACTTAAAGAACCAACTCGTGCTTCAAAGCTTTGAGTGATTCAAAGTTCAATTCTTGTTTCAAATTAGAACCAAGAAAGGAACAACTCTGTGCTTAAAAGCTTAAGAGCTAAATACAACCCTAGTTCAAGTCTTAATGGAAACAAGAAACAATAGGGACAAAGACTGAAATCTAAAGACTAGAAAATATTATTATAATTTCAGTGAGTAAAGCAAGTCTTCAGTCTTCCTTTATAAAGAACGAGATCCTGAAAGCTGACCATCGTAATTTCAAGAAACAAACTCAATCTTTTAACAAAGATATGTTTGTTTTAAATCTTTTTGAATCTTCTAGTAACAAACCGGCCTTTTTAAATCTTTTCTGAATATTTTTCAATCTTTCAGCTCGTTCCTTGGCGCGCAAGCTAGCGCGGATGTGTTTGTTTCAAAACAAATCTTTTTCAAAAGATCACACGCAAATAATGAAAGCGCGTTTTTAGGGCATTCAGTTCAGGTGTCATATGTGTGCACATCAGTCACCACATCTGGACCAAAGGCTTATTTTAACAAATGAAGCCAACCCTAAAACAAAATCAACCTCACAGGTTGAAAACACCAACAGAGAGGAAGAGGGAGAAGATGAGACTGTGTTAGTGTTTCAGAGAAAGAAGACGAGGATAAGGTTTCTTGTTATTATTGATGACTTCACGTCATTACTATGTTTCTAACCACATTACAGGGAATTTTAGTTAGCATTTGCTATGTTTTACGTTAGAAATAAGGAGAAAAAGAATCATGAAAAGTTTGCTCTAAACACAAGGATTTGAAGAGAAAACAAGAGAAAAAGCTGAAGACTGGCGCACTGGCGCAGACAGCACGCGCGCGGCGCCCATAGACAGCTAGAATGACATGTGCATTCTGTTAAGGCGCGCCCGGCGCCGACGAGGTGGCGCGCGGTGCCACTTCGTGACCTAACTCTATAAATTGAATTTTCACTCACAATAAGGGTTACAGAATTTGACGGCGAAAAAAGGCAACTTTTGAGATCAAGTCCAGAGCTAGTGTTCCTTCTTGTAATGAATTCTTTCACTTTTATTATTGTTTATGCTTTAATTATGAGTAATTAAACTCTTTGATTGGATCCTAGGGGATTCTAATTGTTATTGTCTTGAACCATGTATTTCACATGAGTTGTTAATCGAATTACGAAGTTAGTATTCATTCAATTGTCTCTTAATCTTAATGCTTTATACAAAGTCGCGAATTGTGTGATGATTATAATTGTTTGTTTACTAAGACATTAGAAACAAATTGATCGACCTAGGGATAATTGTTCAATTAACTCGTACTTTAGACATATCGGTTTGTTAATTGAGAATTCAAGGATTAAAGGTCAAAACCTAAATTGATTATAGGTCATCCTAAGACATTAGGGATTGATAATCAAGTTAGAGGATTATGTACCAAGACATTGGACATAGTTATTTAATTTAATTGAATCATGAAACTAAGTTTGTAGTTTGTTAACACGCGTGGAATACCAAGACAATAGTAATTAGATGAACCGAAAAGGTCCAATCTCCTTCTCATCTTGAAAGAAAACTCTATTTTCTTGCCGTTATTTTCTTAGAAACCTAATCCTGAAAAATCCCCCCTTTTACTTTATTGCAATTAAATTACGTATGATTTCAACCAATACTTTCGTTTGATTCGGAATAATCCCTGCGGAATCGATAATTTTTATACTTACTTTGACACTTCGTCAATTATTATTAAAACAAATAATTAATTGTAACAAATTAATCTCAGCCGTTTGATTTTCTTTTTCCACGTGTCTTCAATCTGTGACAAGAAAAGGAAGAAAAGGAGCTAAGGGAAAAGGAGCATAGCTGCTCTCATCTTTACCGGGGGATCTTCATCGGTTGAATACCTAGTTGATAAGGTGAAACTTTTTACTTTGAAGTGGTATCTGGTCAAAAACCCCGGTAACCCCTGCTCTCTTTATGAGTGGGAGATGCAACCTATTTTGTGTATGAACCGTTAGAGTCTTGTGAGGTGGTTATTCTGGGGTCTGATGGTCTTGTTGGGCTATAGGCTTGCATTTCACAATAATAAATTCAAAGCGTTTTATTTATTAAAATAGTTTCGATAACAATATTCACCCTAATGTTTCCAACTATCTATCACCGTTTCTTTTTGACTTCTCAGTATCAAGCGGCGGTGGACAAACATTCCGTTTCGGCGGTGCTTCTTCTATACATGTATTAAACTGTCTCATTTTCTCTCCTCTGTGGAACATCCCATTAGGTTCCTTCGTAGGTGTTTGGTTATACTTCGATTGGGTATCCTCTAATCTGAAGATCATGTGTCTTTATTGACTGTTGTTGGTGTTGTTTTTTTTGCTCCTTTGATTCTAACCTTGATTCCCTCCTCCTTTGATTGACAAAATGGGTAAGATTATGTCTTAATTATGGTCAATTTGTGCTAGTTATGGGGGATTTGTTGTGCCCTCTCCTTAATTATAGACTATTTCAAAATTGGCAAACCGTTATGTTTGATCTGCTTTTAATTTGTGCCCAAAAGCTGCGATATTGTCCCTATTTTGGACCTATAAATTCTGTGTTAATCTCCTTATCCTCACACAACTTTATGTTTATCAAAATTTTCATTCTTTATTTGCTAAATTTCCTTTTGAGTGTCAACACTGTGAGTATGGAAGGTTTTATGAACATGGAAGGTTTAACCTTTACCCATGAAGATGGTGGTGTTACAGTCACTATGAGTTAAAATCATGTTGCAAATGAAATTCTTAATCATTGTCTAGTTGGCAAATTCCTTACTGACAAACCAGTGAAAGTTAAAGTGATGACAGACAAAATGACGCATCTTTGGAGACCTATGAAACAGATAATGGTCACACCAATTGAATGCAATCGATTTCTATTTCAGTTTTTCCATGGTCGAGATGTTGGTAGAGTTCTTTCAGATGGGCCTTGGAATTTTGACAATTTTATGTTGGCTCTAAGAAAAGTTTCTCCTGATGAAGACCCTATTGCTGTCCCTCTGAACACTATGGAGATGTGGATTCAGGTTCACAACTTGCCTTATGGATTTATGTGTAAATCTATTGGTGAGTTAATTGGAAGCTATATCGGCACATTCTTGGAGTATGATGAAGAAAATAATTGGTGCCCATGGCGAAAATATATGAGGTTAAAGGTAGCACTTGATGTGAATGTTCCATTGAAGAAAGATTGGGCTATCCGTAAGGACGGTGGAGATTGGGTGAAGGTGATGTTCAAATATGAAAGACTTGGTATCTTCTGTTTCCTGTGTGGTGTCATTGGTCACACAAACAATTTCTGTGAAAGGAAATTTGAGGATGACTATGTCGAAGGTGCTCGAGTCTGGGGGAATTTTCTCAAGTCTGAATCGGGCAGAGTCGGCGGCGGCGCCACTGTGAATTCTGGCTGAGAGATGGGCGTACATTGGCTAGAGAGGCTGCAATTAATGGCAATAATAGTCCAAATGTGTCTCAAACTGAAATCCAGCCATAAAAAGACTATGCATTATGAAAAAAAATAACCATTCAAAATCCTCTCCTCCCAAACTCCTGAATTCCTTTCACTTGTTCCTTTTTTTTTCTTTCTTTCAAAACTAAGGTGTAACGCCCCAAACTGCTTTTAGGATGACCGACTGACCCCACAAACCAACACGAGTCTTTTCAGCGAGCTTTGTCCTCACTTGCACGCTTTCCGGGAAACTTCCCAGAAGGTCACCCATCCAAAGACTACTCCAAGTCAAGCACGCTTAACTGTGGAGTTCTTATGGAATGAGCTACCGAAAAGAAGATGCATCTTGTTGGTATAGGTAGTACCCATCAATCCTTATAAGCCTTCCTTCAACCATGCAGTCTCAAACCTGCACAGTCTCAGGATCCCTCTCATTCCGATGTGAATTCGGGTTTTGCCTAGAAGCTGCCAGGAGCCGCACATTGTCATGCCTCGTGCACCGGCGACCACTCCCCGCCCTCGTCAGCCTCGGGTATTACATGCCCACCAGCTTCCGCTTGGTTCGTCCCCGAACCACATCGTACTGGGAGAGGTCTGCTCTGATACCATTTGTAACGCCCCAAACTGCTTTTAGGATGACCGACTGACCCCACAAACCAACACGAGTCTTTTCAGCGAGCTTTGTCCTCACTTGCACGCTTTCCGGGAAACTTCCCAGAAGGTCACCCATCCAAAGACTACTCCAAGTCAAGCACGCTTAACTGTGGAGTTCTTATGGAATGAGCTACCGAAAAGAAGATGCATCTTGTTGGTATAGGTAGTACCCATCAATCCTTATAAGCCTTCCTTCAACCATGCAGTCTCAAACCTGCACAGTCTCAGGATCCCTCTCATTCCGATGTGAATTCGGGTTTTGCCTAGAAGCTGCCAGGAGTCGCACATTGTCATGCCTCGTGCACCGGCGACCACTCCCCGCCCTCGTCAGCCTCGGGTATTACATAAGGAGGCTATGGAATTTTATTGCAAAATTGTATTGTTGTTGATTTGTTATTGCAAGTTTTTAGACTTTTTTTTTTTTGGCTAACAACAACAATCTTCATTCATTTAAATTTGTAAATTACATCAATCAAAATTATTACAAATTCAAATTCACTAAAAATTAAAAAGGATGAATCTACGAACATGCAAACAACATCCGACTTAATATCATAAAATAATTTAATGACAAAATCTACAATTGATATGACAAAACTCAGATACCTGAAGGCGCTAAAATCATTGAATTTGCACTGAATTTGAATCAAAACAAATATGCAAATCTGAACATAACAAACACCATACCACGACGAAAAATAAAAACAAACACTGTACATTGAGATATAACAAGTGAGTTAAGTCACACATTTTCTTGGGAGACTTGATATTGAGTACTAACATATAAGTGTGATGGTCCATAAACCTAGCGCCTTGATGTTATAGGTGAAAGTGGGTGTCAATGAGAAATTTTTCACCACTACAAGACAACAGACATTTATTGAAGACATTTATAGGCGACCAAAAGCCTCCAATAAATCATAAAAACCACCAGTAAATCAATATTTCTTAGCAGCCTTGATCCGCCAATAAAAAACCTGCCGGTAATACTTGGCGGCAAAAAACCGCCAAATAGTGAAAAATATATGTGATGACCAGTTCTTGACAGCCTAAAGCGTCCAATAAATATTTGTGGCATATTTCACTTTTTGGCAGTTCCAAGCCAAAAAGAGTTTTTTATTTTTATTTTAACTCTTTTTTCAGTTCGGAGAAAAATAAAAGTGAAGGTGTGCGTTGCATTCTATCTTTCTTTTCATTTTGGAGAGAGTGTGTTCCGTTAATTTTTTTAAAAGTTATCCAATTTATCGGCGGTCCCTAACCGCCAAGAACTATTTTGGATTGAAAGTTTATATCGTATAGATAATCTATCTTGAGTTTTACAAAAATCTAATATCGTTTGATATGTTATTGAGACACATCAAGATTAACGGTTTATGAGTTTTTATTGAATACCGTTAATCTTGATATGTCTCAAAAACATATCAAACGATTTTAGAATTTTGTAAAACTGAGGAGGGATCAAATTACACCGGTGTGTAACATTTGAGTAATTTTACACCGCTCAATAACGCTTTAACGAATTCAAATTTTACAAAATTCACCATTGAATTGAAAGCTTATATCGTATAGATCATCTATGTATGTTGAGTTTTACAAAAATTGAAAATCGTTTGATATGTTTTTGAGACATATCAAGATTAACGGTTTATGTGTCTTTATTGAATACCGTTAATCTTGATATGTCTCAAAAACATATCAAACGATTTTTTATTTTTGTAAAATTCAACATACAGATGTACAAAAACATATTAAATAGTCTCTGAATGTGCAATTCATTGTCATTATAGTACCTGACTCGACAAAAAGTACAAAATAGTCATTGACCCTACAATCAGTTAGTCATTTTGGTCCCTTACATTAAAAATAGTCATTAATCGAAATTTAATAGTGAGAATTTTACAAAAATCGAAGAGAGGAAATTTCGATTTTTGTAAAATTCAACATTCAGATGTATGAATATTGTTGTTTTCCTCTCTTCGTGTCAACTCAACAAGCAGATGTGTGTTCAAAAAAAAGTCTCGTCAGCATTTTTGTTAAGTTAACGGCCAAATTTAATAGTGAGAACTAAACTGACTAACATAATGCAGATTCAGAAACTATTTAATAATTTTTCCCTGATAAGAGATCAAAATAATAGCGAGTTGGACATTGAGACTAAAATGGCTCTTTCCCCTCAATATTAATTTGACAAAATCGTTGTGTATCAATGTATCCTTTGATTGTTTTTATCATATTTTAGCGTCTAGTTGAATACAGTACAAAAATTTGGATTGATGCCATCAGAGTGCCGTGGCTGTATTTTCCTTAATTAGTTTGAAAAGTGATTTAAGGCATCAGCCCAATTCCATTCTCCACTTGAATCGCTTTCAAAAAATTAAATTTCACAATCAGCGATGGGACAAGTCCTCCAGCTTGCAACCACTAGCAAAGGGAAGGGTGGTCGTATTTCACTTCAGTTTGTGGACCAGATTTTAATGCATATCAGTTACCACCATACACATTAATTCATTTAGATCTTTCTCGAACAAATTTCTTTCAAATATTGTAAGTTATTTCCTCCGATTTTATATATAAATAAAAATGTATTCTTAAAATTTATTAAATAATTAATGTATTTAATCTATTTTAAAAAGTATTATTATACATCATTTTGTTACGTCCGAAAATCGATTATGCTTATGCAATGCTTTTTGTGGCCTATAACATTACATTTAGATGATATTGGAATTAGTAGTAGCTAGTAATGTGAAAATTAGTTTCTGGGTTCAAAAACTATGCCATATGCATGAGTGTTTTTCTTTGATTTTGAGGCATCCATCGACCACTATTTGGAGTAGTTGATTTTTATAAAAAAAATAAAAGAAATTAAATTTAAAGACAGAAAACTAAATTTACACATAAGCTCTTGTTTGAATTAGTTTTTAAGATTTACTCTTTCAATTCATATTTATAAGAGATAATTTACCAAAACACAGATTTTAAAAAAGTTGATTTTAGTAGTAAACTATTAGTACATATTGTATTGATTTTCTATATTTACATTCACTAGTGACTTTTCTGTAATTAATAGTGTACTTACTTACAAAAACAATTAAATGCTATTAAAAAATGTAAAATAAATAAGAGTGTTTTTGGAAAAAATATAATCATTGTCAATTTGTCATTGATAATTGCAAATTGCCTTATAAAAATGAACAAATTTTTTGTCAAACTAAATCTTATAAAAAGAGACGAAGGGAGTATTATTTTTAAAATACTCCAATACATGTGAAATGGTCAAAATGACCTATAATTTTATATATAAATATTGTTTTATCATAATAATGGATAGAGAATACTTCAATCTTTTTTGAAGTTGTCATAAATTAATAAAGTCATATTAGTAAATTTTTTGAACAATTCTATAAAGGCTGGAAATTCATTGAAGACACCTTGTAAACAGGTAACGAAAGTACTTGTTATCCTACACAACACCTATTTCTGTACCACACATTTTCCATATAAAACAAAAGATACATTTTTTTTCCCTACATTCACACCTTTCCATCTTTATTTCTAGATATTGTGAATTTCAAATTTAGGATATGAATTACTGATACATATTATATTTTTTTACTCAATGATACATATATCTATAGAGGAGGGAGTTACTCCACATTCTCACTCTTTATTTTGGTTTAATCTAGTAGACTAATATTAATTATCAATTGTAATCATGTACCCTCATCTTCCTTAATTATTTTTACAACATTTATGGTTTTCATTTATCACACTATAAATCCACTCTTTCCTTCTTCTTTTTTTTCTTTTTCTTTTCTATAATGATAAATCCACTCTTTCCTAAATCATATTAATATAAAATGCAAAATTAATTATTGGTGAAAAAAAAGTAGGAAAAACAAAATGAGAAAAAAAATCCCTCTGCAAGAATGATTTTTTATTTTTTTGGTAGTGTTGAGAATGATTTATTGTCTATATATTTTCTATAAAAAAAAAAGGAAAAAATAATATCAAGTCACATAATATCTCTATAACTCAGTTTGAACTTGATGGTTATCTACCTCAACATAATAATAATAATAATAATAATAATAATAATAATAATAATAATATCCCATTGGCATTGGTTAATAGAATATGTTTGGTTGATAATAAAAAACGGAAATCGTGGATTTTATTTTTTTTATAAATAAGAAAAATATGGTGAATGATTTTGCTGCATGTTAACTAAAAAGAAAATAGTGATTTATTTTTGTAAAGAAAAAAAAAACTTTTGGTCTTTGTTATAGAACAAAAGGAAAGGTAAATATATATTAATTAAAGGAATTCATAAATACTGTGTGAATAGTTACGAAACATGAGATCATATGATTACTAATGATAATTAATATTTGTCCATTGGATTAAGATAGAATAAAGGGTTATAATGTGGAGTAACTCAAAAAAATTATTCTTAGAGTCAATATATCCGTCCTCATATCTATATATCATAAAAATTAAAGTTAAAAAAAGAGGCATACCACAAACTTGAGAAATTTTACATACATTCTTTTAGTGAAGATATTATTATTTTTTTTTATAAAAGTGAAGATATTATTAATTGATATACACGTGGTGGATATGCCAGTATAAATATAAAAAGGCAAATGCAGAGCACTCTTTAAGATTTTAAGTAGTACTCCATCTGTTCTAAAATGTAAAGCTTTGTTTGATAAAAAATAGTGGATAGCTGATAAGCTACCTTATAGTGGATAGCTTATAAGCTAGCTTTTAGCTTATAGCGAATAAGCTAACTGATTGAATTTGTAGTGTTTGGTAAAATTAGCGGTTGAAATAGTTTTGAGTATGAAATGACATAAAAATAATATGTTTAATTAATATATATTTTTTTTCAAGTAAGATGATAGGGGTAAAATTGGAAGAAAAGATAATAAGCTATAAGCTATAAGCTATAAGCTCATAAGCTACTTGAAATAGCATTTGGAAAATAAGCTATAAGCTAGTAAAATAAGCTATAAGCTCTTTTTAAAAACTGTTACCAAACAGAGCTTTTAGCTTATAAGCTAAAAGCTATAAGCTAGCTTATTTGGCTTACCAAACAGAGTTTAAGTCACTTTGGTCATTTTACACAAATTAAGAAAAATAATCATTGTTGTATGGAAAAGAGAAATTATGAATTAGTTTACAAAATTGTCCCTCATTAATGGTATGGAAAAATAAATTGATGAATTAAAAGAGTAAAGAGAAATAAATAGTTAAAGTATAATAGAAAAAAGAGCATTAAATACTTCATTGGTAATGTAAAGTGACATATAATTTGATACAAATTTTTTTCACAAAGTGACTTACATTTTGGTACGAAGGGAGTAAGTTTTTTATAAAAATTTTATGGAAATGCGTAAAATCAATACAGTGAAAATCGTAGCGTTTAACTTTTTTAATAAAAAGTTTCTTTAAATGAAATATTTAAAGAATATCACACATCTCGTTAGCAAGATCCTTTCTTTTATTCAAAGTTCTTTTACTTTCCTTGTTAGTCTCTCACACCCTGCCTATCATATTTATCTCACAGACGTTTCTGGTTGAACAATAGGTTGATGAAGATATAGTAGTAGTAACAGAGCAAGTACACTTGATGGAATTTTGGTGTTGAAGTAATTGAAGAAGTAAAAAGAAGGGATTGGTCTCATTGGACAATTTTTGTGTGTTTTAATCTTTGAAATAATTATTAACAATTAAAAATTGATCCTATGATGTGTAATCTTAATTAGATTAAACCACATTCAAAATAAACAAAGTAATTTATTAAAAAAAAAAATTAAACAAAGGTAACATTTTTCTTACGGTAACATGTTTCATATTCATATTTTAATCTATGAACCAGAACGAGTTAAAAAATATTAAAATCAGCAATTTCGCCGATGTAATTACTCAACCAAATATGCCTTATTAACATTGTAACATTGTTTATAACAAAATAATTCCTTCATAACCAATTGAAATCATTCCACAACTGGTAACAAAGCTTCAAGACCATGAGTAAATGATTACACACATTAACAGTCTTACATTACTGTTTCCATCCAAACATACTCAAACAGGAACACATCCCATACTTTATGAAACTTATGCATAGAGTAAGTTGTTTATTTCAGTTCTACATTAATTCACACAGAAGAGCCACAAATCAACGGAATCACTGAAAAGCAAACTAATTTTCAGAGCTGCAAGATGTCTCCCCCGGAGACAAATCTTCCTGTCGAAGTCGTTTCATTTCCTCATAGGCCCATTCTAGTCCTGGGCAGTAATGAAGAGGCGGATTAAATCTGCTATCATTCATATCTGGTGGCAAGAATGCTCCATTCTCAACCAAGAATTTCACAGCATCCCTATTTCTCTCTTTAGCTGCAATGTGGAGTGGTGTCCCTGGTTTAAGGAGAACAAAATCATGAGTATGAACATTCAAATTTGAATGTAGATATATTAAGTATTGAAGTCTACAGGGGAAGCCGGGAAGCATAAAAACTTACAGCCACAAGCACCCTTGGTTCTGGCATCAATATTAGCACCACGCTCGAGCAGTTCATCCATCACTCCAAGGTGACCACCTTCGGCGGCAAGGTGGAGAGGGGTCACCCCTTTAGATTTAGGGCCCCATGCACTCACATTAACATCCATTCCTTCGTTGAGAAGCTTTTTTACCTGTTCAGAAACACTATAAGCATATGCTTCCCTTTTGCTCCAAATATGATAAATTTCTATTCTTAAAGGAACAATAAATCATAAACAATCCAGCAGTTTATGTATATCATCAACTAAGGAAAAAGATTCATGCACAACAAGAATTAGTAGAAAAGGTTTCAATATTTTGTAAATACAGCAATGAAGGCATAAAGGGCACAAAGTTTCAGCTCCCAACACACATTAGGGAATTTAGGGCAAGTCGGTTGAAATCACATATGGTCACATATAGTGATACCCAGTGATGGGTGTTTACGCAACAAAACTGCGCCAACTGGTCATAATACCAGCAACCTCATTGGTTGACATTACATTAACCATTCCATGCACCTTCTATAAGAGCCCTGTAGAACATTTATACTCAAAAAATAATGTTGCCTCCATTTGAACAAGACTGTAACTTCCTAACTAATTGCCACCAGCTATTGATCTTGCTAGTCACACAAACACATCAAAACAAACTTGGCATCCATCGTAATCTTTTGAAATACTTGGCGTGTAGTGACTTTAACACTCTACAGGTCTGACAAAATCAGAGTCACGCTTTAGTCAGGAGAATAACCCTCTGGTCCTTTCAAATGTTTCACTTTACTCTGTGATTTCAATCAAAAGTTATTTTCCCCTCATATAATACACTGTAGAAATGTTTTGCACATTGTTCGCCACACTGATGTGCTTCTCTTTTTGTCTTAACTGCCTACCAGAATTTACTATTCAAATTCAACCTATGAATAACCTAACCTTTGCATTCAATTCATCCACATTTCCCTGAGCAGGACCCCTAAATTTTTCAGAATTCATAACTGTACCTCATTTCATAGAGCTTGATTATGTGGTAAAAAGTTAACAACTATGCTACAAACCTAAATATCGTATTTATTAACCAAGAAAACGCCACAACTAATTTTTTCTCTTAATTTAATCTTACCTCACCCTTTCGAAAAAGGATAAAAGACTCGACTAAATACTATGATCAGCAATCTTATTTTAAAGCAGCCTATATCTGAAGCTTGACCTATTGTACATTCAACAGATTTGCAGAAGAGTGCTGATAATCATACTCAGCTTTCCGGGTGCATTGGATTAGGATTCAGGTGTCTGTTACCGCAACTTCATAATTTCCATCAACTCTACCAGAACTTAATATATCACACAATTGTACCAAAAAGCTTATGTCTAAAACAACCTTACATCCTAACCGAAGCCACTCGAACCAAACGCAACTCCTTCGCAACACACATGAATCGTTATATCTTAAATTCAATCAACCAGTAAACTAACTAAAACACACACTTCAATTTTTCTTACACATTATCCTATCTTTGTACACATCAAAATCAAACAAACCTTAGGATAAAACATTCGTATTTCCTAATTCATCCACAAAACTCAGTAATTAAACACAGTTAATTAATTTGCATAAAAATTAAACACAAAGGGATGATTAAAAACTCACCAATTTGATATCACCTTTCCGTGCATAAACATGAAGTGAGGTCCAACCCCTATCATCAGTACCAACCCCAGGCCTCAACAATCTCCTTCTCGAAGGACTTTGTCTCAATGAAATTGGCCGTTCCTCAAGCATGTTTCTCTCAACAATCAACGCAATTATGATAATCAAAATTCAAAACAATAGAAATTGAATAAAGAAAAAGAAAAAAAAAAACACCCAAACCCTAGATTCCCAACGTGTATAGTAGAATCAGATTATTAGGAGCAAATAAAAACCCTAAATTTGAAGGAAAAAAAAGACTCCGATTTTACATGTTATTGAGGAAGAAATTCAAATTGAAGAGAAAGGGTTTTGAAAAAAGAAGCTTAAGGGTTGTAAAAAGAAGAGAATTAACGAGCGTGAAGGGAATGATTGGCCAAACAATAAGGTGCAAAGGGATTCAAGCCAGGACCGAAAACGCGAAGATTATGAACAACGAAGATTGGATTCATGATAATTTGGTGATCGAATTAGGGAAAAGGGATTGGTGAAGAGGAAGAGGGAGCGTGGTTGAAGAGGAATCAGATGAATCCTGGTTTCATTGAGACGACGGAGAAGAGAAGGAGATTGAAGAGTGGAAAGGGGCAGATAAGGAGGAATATGAAACCCTAATAACAGAACAGAAGATGTGAATCAAGTTTTGTGTGTTGTGGTGTGTTATATTAATGATGATGATGATTCTTTATTTATCTTTTCAATCACTAAAAAAACAAAGGATTTAACTCAAAAACAAATTATCTTTTAAAATATCGTCTTATATAAAAAATATTTTATTTTGTAGATTCATCCTAGAATTGTTATTTAGACTATATTATTATTTAGATACATTAATTTTATAATGAATTTAAAAGTCAATTTTTTCTCATATATATAAAATTAAAGGAAGTACTCTTTTTTCCTCATTTTTTATTAAAAAATGCTATAATTTTTAATTTTTTTTATTAAAATTGAACAAATTCGGATTTTTTATGAATATTATTTATCATCTTCATGTCATTCCTTAAACAATGACGGACACACATTGAGGCCTAGTGTGGCCTTGGCCACACAGGATTTTTAAGATTTTTTTTTCTAAAAATTATTTATATAATAAAAATATATATATATTATATTATATACACGAAAAAAAATAGAAGTAGTGTGCGTGTAACTAAAAGAATAACGCGTACCAACAAGTATCTCAGTTTACTAAATTGATTGAAGAGGGCGAGATAGGGACTGGATTAAATCAAGAATCATCTATACTTGTATGGTGCCCTTGTTGGGGTACTTGAAGAAGTGGGGGAGGATCCGACATTTGACAAATATGGTGAAACTACACTTTTGCTAGATTTGCTTCAATCCTTTGATTTTATCTTTGTGTTATATATGTTGGTTGAAATTTTAGGAATTACAAATGATTTGAGTGTAGCATTACAAAAGCGTGATCAAGATTTTATTAATGTTTTGTCACTTGTCAATGCTACCAAACAATAATTATAAGAGGGATGAGAAGAACTTATATAAAAGGTTATGAAAATTTGCGATAAACATGATATTGATGTGCCTGATATGGATGCACCGTATGTGCAACAGAAGAAATCTAAGCGATCTACAACTTCTAGTGTTTCTAATTTGCATCATTATAAGCATGATTGTTTGTTTAGTGTTTTAGATTTGCAGTTGTATGAGCTCAATGATAGGTTCAACGAAGATAATACAGAACTTTTACAATGTGTTTCATGTTTGAGTCCCTTATCATAATGTGTGGCTTTTGATGTTAAAAAATTATTGAGGATAGTTGAGCTTTATCCAAATGATTTTATAGATGTGCCGGAAGTGGTGGTGCGACATCAACTTCGGACTTATGTAAGAGATGTTCGAACTGACTCAAATTTTGCAAAGTTAAAAGGACTTCCACATCTTTGTGAAACAAATAAGTGCAACACATTTGATATAGTTTATAAACTTTTGAAGTTGGCTTTAGTCTTGCCGGTAGCAACTGCAAGGGTGAAACATGTTTTTCAGTTATGAATTTAGTGAAGGGAACGCTATGCAACAAAATGAGTGATCAGTGGTTAAATGTTCGTCTTGTAACTTATATAAAAAGAGATATTTTTGGAACAATTGACAATGATATTATTTTAGCTCATTTTAAAAACATGGATGGTAGACGGTTTGTATTGTAAATGTATTACATTTAATAATATTATATTTTATTGGCTTAAACATCATTTTCGTCCTTGTAAATTCATAATTTTTTTTATTTAGTCCATGTATCTTTTTTTGTTGCAAATTAGTCCATGTATGTGCAAATCATTTTGATATTAGTCCCTGCAGCTAAAATCCGCAGGAAAATTTGCTGGTTTACTACGGATTTTCCTGCGAATTTTAGTTTTAAGAGACTATAAAACCAAAATATTTGAACATACATGGACTAATTTGTAATAAAAAATATTTAGGGACTAAAATAAAAAAAACGTGAACTTACAAGGACGAAAATGATATTTAAACCTATTTTATTTTCAGTATAATTTAGTTCATTGTGTCTTTTAAATTTTGGCCACACCAACATTTTATGTCTAGATCCGTCCTTGCTTAAGCCAAAAAAAAAATGACAACTCAATACACTTCAATTTAGGTTCTGTTTGGGAAGCCAAATAAGCTAGCTTTTAGTTTATAAGCTAAAAGCTCTATTTGGTAACCGTTTTAAAAAAAGAGTTTATAGCTTATTTTTCAAACGTTATTTCAAGTAGCTTATGAGCTTATAGCTTATTATCTTTTATTCCAATTTTACCCCTGTCATCATACTTGAAAAAAATTAAATATTAATTAAATATATCATTTTTATGTCATTTCATACTTATAAGCTAGTCCAACTGCTAATTTTACCAAACCTATAAATTCAATCAGTTAGTCTATCTATTATAAGCGCATCCGCTATAAGCGAGCTTATCAGCTATCCACTATTTTTTACCAAACAGAATCTTAGTATATGAATCTATATGTTGTGCTCTTCTTCAAAACTCAAAAATCAAAAATCTCAAATTATCATTAACCCTAAATTATTCAATATCTTGTCAAAAGTTATTCCCAAATCCGCATAATGTCTCGTAAATAAAATAAAAGATTTTAGGTGTAATTTTGTACTTTCTCTAGTTTTGTATGTAACCAAAAATAAACTAAAAAAAGCACACTCTTTAAGAAAATGGATAAAGTGCATTAAGTAATGACAAAAAATATTTTATTTACAATTTTATCCTTGCTTTTGGGTTTGTTTATGACATCAGTAATTGTATGGATTGGTGAAATTGAGTAAAACTGCGTTGGAAACCGCAAAAAACAATGTAACTATTATATATTTATAAAAAGTTGTAATAAATGTGGTAACTTTTATTATATTTGAGACTTTCAATTTTTTTTGTTTAATTGTTTATATTTGAGACGGAAGAGAGTATAGATTTATCCAAAAAATTATGCAAGTAGATTGTCTTTGGTGTACACGCATAAAAAGATGCCCGACATCAAAACACCGACCTATCTACATTTGCCGTAGTTTCATAGTAGTAGCATTTACACCGCCAATAACCAAAGGAGGGCATAACCGTAAACTCACATCACCGTTTTGAACAAAAGCGCATTTTCAGATTTTGTAATAGTCAACGATTCCTCTCTTGTCGACAAAGAAAACTCGTTCTCAAAGCCGAAAGAAACAAACAAACACAAAAAAAAAAGCGACAAAAACTTTTTTATTTATTTTTGTTCTTTTAAAATTTTATTACGAGACTTCAATTTTTCATAACCCTAATTCCAAATTCAAACCGTTTCTATCAAAACGACGTCGTTCGTTGTGGCATGAACCAAATGTACGGTGGTGGAGGAGTCGGAGACGATGCTCTGGCCGCTCGCTTAGGGATGATAACGCCGTCGCTACTAATTCCGACGACGTCGATGATTTCCCGGGAGATATCTCCGGCGCCGGCGAGAGATGAGAGGCTTCCAACTCAGCTGCAGTGGAGTCAGCAGGAAACGAGAGAGTTCATAGCTATACGAGCAGAGCTTGAGAGAGACTTCACTGCTTCGAAGAGGAACAAGACGCTTTGGGAAGTGGTGAGTTCAAAGATGAGAGAGAGAGGGTATAGAAGAAGTCCTGAACAATGTAAATGTAAATGGAAGAATCTTGTTAATCGCTATAAGGTTTTTCTCTCTTTTCCATTTTCTCTGTTTTTGTTTTATATTTTAGGGTTTTTAGGATTCATAATCATATCATAAATAATTGTAATTAATCAAAATATGCTAATTATCCCTTGATGAATTTATCCTTTCAATTACGTTTATTTTTTGTCGAGTAGCTTAGTGATGAGAATTTCAACAAACCTCTATCCCTGCATATTACATGCAATGTCCCTACCGGTTGCAATTGATATCTATCTTGATGCTTCCGTGATAACTTTTTCGCGTGATTAATCATTTCCTTTATTTATATCCAACATTTGTTTTTATTACCATTTGGACTAGTTCATAAATAGTGAATTATGATGTGATTTGTGCATGGATAAACTAGTGTGGACTAATATTTGATTAAGTTTATGTGTATGAACCATAATATTGGATTAAGTTCATCTATATGAAACTTTGATTGGAGGGTGTGTTTTTTAGTTTTTGGTTAAAATTTAAGAAATTCCTTCTGACCAAGGGTCATGAAGCCTCAATGGTTTGCAAGTTGAAACTCACCAAATATAGCTCCTTCGTCCCCAAGGCATGTTAAAGTTGTTGAGCTGAGATGTTGAATGAGTTTGGGTAGGAGGTGTAGAGTTCAAACTCGGAAATCGGAATACTAATATAACATACCAACAATTAGCATTTGCTTATCAAAAAACCAATATAACGTGTTCAACCCGACAAAACGGTCACACTAGTCCATATTGTGATATTGACCTCCCCCTTGCATATGCATAAAGCCCCCTAATGTGTACTACATGATTAAGTATTTGGTGAGTTTGTGTAATCATGTTGGTGGGTTAATATTATTTTGTATGCAATTGCGCATCAGTTTTCTTTTGTTGCGAAAATGAAGAAAAAGCCATGTTTTTAATACCGGGATGTTTATGTTACTAAGTATAAATCGCCTGATGATATTTTTGCAGGGAAAAGAGACATCTGATCCAGAGCATGGCAGGCAATGTCCATTTTTTGAAGAGTTGCATGCTGTTTTTACTGAAAGAGCACATAACATGCAACGGTTGCTTCTTGAATCTGAAACTCGTTCAGCTCAAACAAAGAAAGGAGTGAAAAGAATAAGAAGTGGAGATCGATCCTCAGAGGAATTCTCAGAAGATGATGAGGAAGTTGAAGACGACAGTGAAGAGGAGAGACCTGCAAGAAGCAATACCCGTAAAAGGAAAGCTGGCAAAATTGCAACGGAGAAGTCTTCAAGAGCAAACAATGCAAGCAATAGTAATATTCAGGAAATGCTGAAGGAATTTTTCCAGAACCAACTAAGGATGGAAATGCAGTGGAGGGAAATGATGGAAAGACGTGCACATGAAAGGCAGTTGTTTGAACAAGAATGGCGGCAGTCAATGGAAAAGCTTGAGAGGGAGAGATTAATGATTGAACAGGAATGGAGGGAGAGAGAAGAACATAGGAGACTGAGGGAAGAGAGTAGGGCAGAGAGAAGGGACGCTTTGTTGACAGCCCTTTTAAACAAACTCATTCACGAATCTAACTAATTGAGTCGAATGGCTTGAATTCTTCATAGCTAATTTATTTGTTGTTTCAATTTGATGTATGATTCTAAGTTTGGCTGAGAGAAAGAACTAAATTTTATAGTATAGCTTTTGAGTACAGAGAATTTTGGAAAGGAGTATTCGGTGAATGAAGGAGATAGGATAGGAGTATACATGAATATTTTCTTTTGAAAGTTGATACAGGAAAAGCTTTTTGTATTGATTATTTAGGGATACATCTCTTGGGGATTAAGTCCAGAGATATGTTGTTGTAAAACATATATTGTTTCTATATGATTTTCTTATTTCTATACATACCTTATATATTTGCCTTTTGTACTCTCTGAAAGAGGCCTCGTTTGATATATTTATGTGCTGCATAGTGTGATGAAACTTCTTTGTCTTTCACATTCATGCCAATCTCAATAAATTTGACAAGAATCAATTCTAAGGAACTTTGTCCAATCAATTCAGAATAAAAAATAACAAATGTAGTTGGAAGTTCAGATTCTTAAGTTCTTAAGAGTCAAAGACAACATAGGCATTTCACGCCTCTGATTTGCTCTAGGGCTGAGTTTATATTTTATAGGCATTTCAAGTTAACATTGCATCTTGATGGTAATAATCAACATACTGTAAAACAATAGACAAAACTCTTCAGGCCTATATAATGTGTAGAATGGACTCTTCAGTATTGTGTTTGCGATAGACCAAACCAAAACTTGATATAGCAGTCATAGTGCAACAAAATTTTTAAGTTTTGGTTTGGTCTACTCACAAACATAATACCTCTTTTCCGCCATACTTGGGAACAAAAATTCACCATAAACTACATATAACTGAAAACGAAAAGAGGCTTATTATATGATAGCTAGTGAAGAAGGAAAATAAATGAATGAATGGAAAAGAAAGTGGTGGTGAAGTTAATTTATAGAGAAGAGAAAGTGAAACAGAGAAAATTATGAAAGAAAAATATGCAATATATTTAACATAGGCCAAACATACATACACACTGAAAATTGAGCTGCCACTCTAATTGTAGATGCAGCCGCAGGACCACTTGCAATTGCAATGTAAACACAAATTAAGGGCATGACATTGCACAAGTAGTGCAAATTATTAGATTTGCATAGCTTAAAAAAAAGATAGGGTGCTTAACTCAATTTCCTTTTAAGAGTCATACACAAGTTAACTTTACATGCCATCATATTTCAACTTTACAACCTTCAATTATATATGACATGATATGAATCCAATTTGGACAATAATACAACTTGTAAAAAAAAGAAGACAGATTAACATTAATACTCAATACACTCAAAAAAGATTTTCAGGCATGGGTTGTGTATTATTTAACTGGAATCCTTATGCTTTTCGATAAATGATAGTTACATTGCAAGCTTAGCAAGTATAAGAAGAAAGGTAAGGCTCAAAACTACATCATTCCAAGAAAAATAATATCTTGAGCTATAGGGTGTCAACATTTATAGTTTCCTCATCAAGTGTGAAAAGTTATGCATTAGTAGTGCAGCAGAAAAGGTTTGTGACAGTGCTGGTGTTTCTATGGATTTGGATCCTCTCAATTTTTTTTTCTCATGTTGATCATGTAGTAGTAATATTAACCATTGATTTACTTTTCTTCTCTCCTTAAATCCTTTTATGGTTTTTATTATTATCAACCATTGGATGAAGAAAAGGATGGATAACATGAGAGGAAAAATTAGAGGATCCAAATCCTGTTTCTACATATTTTTTAGTTGCGAGTCTGTTTGTCTGTTTCATGTATTGGTAATTTAGTCACTAAGAATTTCTGTGGTTAAAAGAAACGGATTCTATCCAAAAGTACGGTTCTAGACAGACTAAAAATATGGATTTTCTCCACATTAACTGTTTCGGGTGTTGAAAATTTACTGTATTTTTGTACGCCCAGAAAGTACGGTGCATCCTCCGGACAAGATTTGATTTTTGGGATTGGGGGTAGGGAAGGGAAGAGAGTTCATAAAGAGTGACAAACACAACTTATAAGTTAATTTTGTAACGATGAATGAATTTTGTTTGCCCAGAACAGTGCATCCACAGGACATGATCAATGAATTTCAATTAAAATCGGAAGATCATATCAATCAAAAGTACCCGAATTTAATCCCTAACTAAATCAATGATTGGTCAAACTTACTATTGATTGCAAGTCCAAGCTCACGCGAAAACAAAAATGGGAGATAGGAAGAAATAACTTCCTACAGTTGACACTTACAAACAACTATCTATAGAATTAGAATCTATAATTAGAAATAACTCTATCCAACAGAGTCTGGTGCTAAAAATGACCTTGTCTCAATGTGATTCCAAAATATTATGCTAAAATCGGATCTATTCAACCAACCTTAACATAAATGAATTACAACAACAAAAGAAATATGAACATTCCACCTTTTTAGCATAACCATAATATTTTCATTTTGCAGTTCCTTATTGTTTGACTAGGAAGGAGTTTTGCCATAGATGGCGGTGCAAAAGGATGTTACTTCATGTAATGTTGCAGATTGGCCTGCACTGATACAACCGGATAATATTCTCAAAATGACAGAAACTTCTTACAATAATGCACATTTTAAAAAAAAATACTAAACATGTTGCAATCTGCCTTGGAAGCAGAAACATAGAGAGACGCCTAGAGAGCAAATTTTCTTTTGGAACTTTTGTACTATTTGCTCAAAGGATCGCTAGCTTGACTCTGCAGGAGGTTTCTCCTTCGGATGTTTGGAGGCATAATGGTCAGCAAGTTGGTTTGGATTTGCAAGTTGGGCCTGAAAAAGAATGTGCAACAGAAGTATGAAGAATCACGATAGATACATAAAAGTTCTCACAATGTTCTATAACATATTTAAAATCGCAAAACATTTCCACAAACACAAGATCCAATTCAATACCATCAGAAAAATTCCAGAAGTGTGATTCTTTAAATTTTATCAAAATAACATTACAGAAGTCAAATTGTAAAGATGACAATATTAAGAGTGATATTGTGGACAATCAAAAAACACTGCATGTACAAGACACCAAACACACACATTAAAGTATTGTTACTTGACCAATCAATTTAAGCATAATCAGTACTACTTGTAGAACATGAAAGTAAATTATTTTCACAGAAAGGATGTTCTGAGTTACTATTTCATCATAAGATTGAGAAGGAACAGTTGTCCCTATTAGGCTATAACTGCACATGATTCTCTTCACTAATTATTTTCATGGATAAATAAGATTAGGGTGGTATGTGGTATTAGGAATGTTTTAACCTGAAATCTGAAGTGGGAGTGAAGTTTTTCAAGTTTCGTAGAAGTAGTAAAAAATGTTACCAAGCATAAGAGATGTCCAAGAATGTAAATTTGTGAATGAAAGTCAATAATCAATCATATTTTACAAACTCTGCAAAGAATCTCATTGCTATGAATGTAGTCTAATTAGACATAAAAGATTCCTCGCACAAAATACCACCTAATTATAGAATCTATCAATTGAGACATAAATAAAGGTGTATCAAAACAAGTTCATGTTTCACAAAATAGCATCTAAAAGAGACAGATTTATATAGATAATATTAATACCCTACAAAGCATCTTCGATTCAGTCACTCATGCCACCTGTTAATGATTGGCATTGGAACAACATTTAATCATACTCTTGAACTTTGTAACAAAGTATAAGTTTTCAATTTCTTAGACCTCAATATTTATGTTTCTAAGAAATAAGAAGAGAATTTAGAAGAGAATTTAGATTTGACTGGTTGTTGACACCTATTCCTTGAAAGTTATTTCAACCCACATAATTCTTACTAATATAGCAAGGTCGTACACTTATACAGAGGTTGCTGCAGAGGAATAATCCTCTTTGCTAAAGAAATGTACACCTCAATTACTTGTTGATAATAATTCATGCAATCCTAGATACCCTTTCTTCAATCAAGTAAGCACCTTAAACAAGCCTTTGAATATAAAGACTAGGCCTTTTATTGTGCATAATGAAAGGGAGCCTTACCACAATGGTTAGAGTTATTATTGTGTGATTAGGATGTCACAGGTTCATTCAAGCTGTGGAATTAGCCTCTTTCTAATGCAAGGCAAGACTGTCTTACATTAGAACCGAAATGGATTTGATCCTTCTCTAAACCCACCATTGCAATAACTTTATATAGGACCAAGTTGCCCTTTATAGCCTCTAGTCTATTATTGTGTTTAATGTTAAGTTCTCACAAGCTTAGAATTTCTGTCGTGATGAAAGATATGATGAGTCTCTTCAACAATAATATAAACATAAAACCATTGGATTTTGATTACTACTGTGAAGAGAACAGATCTTATAGTTTCTTCTTGTAGGGTATACTTCAGCAGTTCAGTTTAACAAATAAAGTATGAGAACTTCTATTTCCTAATCATAGGTTCTAAATGCCAACTTACATATCTAAGAAGCTCTTCAAAAACCAGGTCTCTCTCAGCATCACTTCAATGCTGAAGAGTGAAGACAATTTATATGAACCATATGACAAGCAGCAACATACGGATCAACACGTGAAACTCACTCCACTACAAAACAGGATAAAATCTAATAATTTCAAGGTTCACCTTTGTTGGACTGTCATCTAAAGCACACCTTGAACCAAATGAAAGATCAAAAAGTAATTATAGCTGTTGGTAATTATGCGCCAACGAACTTGGCCAATTTTATTTTTTTCACAAAACTAAAAGCCAAGTACTGAAATATGCATTTTACAGGATTTTTTTCTCTCTGTCAGAAGACAATGAAGTTAGAGTTTAGAAAGAATAAACAATTAGTGCAAATAAAGGATGCTAATGAATTCTCCTATTAACACCTTAACACCAAAAAGTAACACTTTCAAATATTTTCTTATCTAACAAAAATAATGCTTTGAATCTAAGATATATTTATCACTAAAAATTTAAAAGTTAGAAAGGAAGGATCATAGCAATCACAACTTCAATGCCATAGTTTGTAAAGGACTGTATACTATTTTCTCATCCACAGGGAAACCATCCCTAGCAAAGGTTGCAAAATACAAATGTTTCATAGACCTAACACTGGATTGCGGCCCTAACACCAGATAGGAAACCAGACAAAATCCATTAACAAAAATAATAATTTTTAATATTTACGTATCATTTGATTGACAATTCATTTCAATTATACATCAAAAAGAGACATAATAAGAGATTATCACAAATCCCAGAAATGAAAACAAAAATATGCATCAAACATCCAAATAAGATACTTGAACAAGTTGCTCTGATATGTCCCACCAAAGCAACAAGCCAACAACAGAAGCATGCCTTTAAGTACATTATTGAAAAACAAATTATGGGCTGAATTTGCTAAACTACAAACCATGAGTTGGCAACCTGACACACAAAGTGCAACAGGTCGAAACATTATCTTCAAAATATAATTAAGCCTTCTAGGCTTCTAGCCTATGAACATAATTCAATGTAATAATATGCGTCAGTGTCATGTAGGTGTCAGACATTGACGTGTGTCCCACACTAGGACACGTCTAATCCGAGGGGCTTCTGTGCTTCGTAGCTTATAGTTATACTGTTATAGTAATTATTAACAAATCAATAATTGAATAGCTTAAACCCTAGCCAGTTGGTAGTAGTATTTCTAGCAACATTTGCATCACATAAATCATCAAAATAACTGAAACAGAAATTACTCATTCATTTCTTTTGAATAAGAGCAATTGTTCATTCAATCAAATTATAAAACACAAATAAATTAAAAAGAAAAAGAAATAAACACGACCCAGATCGGTTATATCAATGATATCATATAACACACAAAAAAAAAAAAAGAAGAGTAATTTACAAGTACCCAATAATAAAAATTTGATTTTTTTTTTGCATGGCATAAAATGATGATGAAAAAGAAGGGGGAAAAAGAAAACCTTGCAGATGGGGCATGTGATTTTGAGACCAACGGCTCTTGCTTCAATCTGAGAGCCTTTTGATTTCTGATTCTTCTCTGCGTTTCGCTTCTGTGCTTCAATCTTTTGCTTTCCCCGCGTCATCTTGTTGCGTTCGATCGATCAAGAACAAAAGAACAAGATGAAGAAGAAGAAGAAGAAATGTGAAATGAATTTGAAGAACAAGGACTTATATGGGGCCCACTCTCTCCTTTTTCTTCATTTGGATTGGAATTTGGACCCATCCCTTGTGGCTGCCATTTTATTTTATTTTGTTTCTTCTAATAATATTTTACTTTTTATATAATAATAATAATAATAATAATAATAATAATAATAATAATTCTCATAAAACAATTCATGTCTATTAGTATTTTTTTCAAACTATTTGTGTAATTATAAAAAAAAGTATTTTTGTGTGTAGTTACATATGTTAAGTTTTTGCAATAATTAGGAGTGTTATTAAATCGATAAATTATATCAAATCAAATTAAAAAGTAATTAACTTGTTTGATTAGAAAGAAATTGAATTAAATTAAATTAAATTAGTTCAGTTCTTGATTTTCAATTTTGAAAATCAGTGAACAATGATCTGAATAGAATTTGTTATTAATTAAAATAATTATTAAATAGTCTAATGGTTAGCCTCATTTTTAAGTGAGAAGAATATTTTTAATAATATTTAATCTAAGGTCAGGCTTAATAGAGGCCATCACTCAAGAATATTTCTTTTCGCGCTTGAGCTTCTCGAGCACCCCCTGAACTTCCAATTTTACCGCTCTCGCATGTTAGATAACGAGTGTGCAAAATAACAAAAATTAGAAAGAAAAAAAATTTGTTACTTAAGTAGCAAATTAAGTTCGGTGCCTAAATAGTTAACTGAGTTCGCTACCTAAATAGCGAATCTTATAAAAACCAAATCTTTTTGTGCCCCTCACATTTTCCTCACCTCTTATAAAATTTTGGTGAATGAAAAATAGTTCACAAGTTACCGTACGAACTCTTCATTTACGTCCTAAAAAAATATTTTGAATGAAACATCGTACGGTATTAAAAAATGAAAAAAAAAAAACTCAATATCAAGACGGACAAAGGATAATTTTTAAGACGTTAAAAAAATATTAGAGCAGAAGAAAGAGGCATAACCCAACTAGGTGTAAAATCAAACAAAACCAAATATAATGTTTGATTTTATAATTCTTGCTTCATGTTTGAATGCTAAAATGATGTTGATTTAAGTGCTAATTTGTTAATACTTGAGTTGCTAAGAGTCTTATGAGGAAAATGTGATGATTATGTCATTTCACATGTTTAGAAATTAATTCATGTTGATTATTATGCTTGTGTTTGTTATAACTTCATATACTTAAAGTTATGACCTTATGTTAGTTGAATTTGGATTGATAGTTTTTGTGGTTTTCTAAGTGAGAGGTGTGTTCTTGAGATTCATTTGGTTTCAGAGGAATACTCGCTAAGCGAGAGGATGTTTCGCCTAGCGAGGGAACTCGCCAGGTCTCGCTGCGACTCGCTTTGAGTCTAAAATATTATGACTTGTCTCGCCGTGAACTTGCTGGAGCTCGCTAAGCGACTATGTCAGGACATGATTTTGCTGTTTTGTTTAATGCTGAGTGATTATGACATGATGTGATTATATTTCTGTTGATTAATGAAAGATGGTGTTTTGCTCTAATTGCTTGAATATGAGACTTATTTTCCTTGTATTTTATTGTGAGTAGATTAAATGCAAAGATAATAATGGTTTTGTTATTCGAACTAGTAAGGATATTGGAATCAGGGGCGGAGCTCTTAATGGGCTCAACAGGGCCATGGCCCGCCCCAGGTTTTTTTTTTTTTTTTCATTTTTATAGGTATTGTTTTATATATATATGTATGAGCGTATTTTATTAACATGAGTTTTGCTATAGCCGAGTGGTCGAGTACTCCATCCAGTCTGTAAAATGTCTTGGGTTCAACTCCCTTTGGCTGCAATTTTTACTTTTTATTAAATTTTTTCAATTTTAAAAGTAGTTTTCCTTAAAGATAATTCTCTTTAACTTTAGTTTTCCTCAATAACATTGTAAATTATTAGTTTTTCTTATATTATTTTAGTTTTCCTTAAATTTTATATAATTATCTATAAATATAGTTTTTCTTAAATTGTATATATTTTTAACTCCTAAAGGAAAAAAAATTTAGCACCGTTATGGCCCCCCCCAACTAATTCGTCTAGCTCCACCACTGATTGGAATTTATTTTATGCAACGTAGATTCAAGTCCTTATGTGTACTTTTGTGTGTAGTTCTTTATGACATAGAATAATCTTAGAACTATTAATTCCTTATAATGTGAATCTTGTTGAAAATCTAAATGATTTTCTTTTGAAAAAGTGAAACTAATTTTTGAAGAAATAAGAAGGGTAAAATTCGTAATAATGTTAAGCTTATCACTCACTCATTCATTTTTATTGAAGGCAACTCAATCATTTATCTCTCATTGTTATGATTTGTGGATGTATTTATTTAATATTTTATCTTTTATTATTTTTTAAAAAAGAAAATTATGACTTTCGGTGTTTTTTACTTGTGCTAGTGATTTATGATGGTGGTTTTTGTTGTCTTTGGTTTCTAAGCTATTTTAATGCTTGTAATGAGATGATATCTTTTATTTTGGTTTTTTTTTTTCAATTAAATTTTTTTTGTTGACCGCGGGAAAGAATTTGCACCCCTACAACCATACAACAATGTCTACTTTTGATAAGCATATTTTGTTTTAGTTAAGAAGAAATATAATAAGTGAGAGGTACGATCGGACTAATTAATCCCCAGTGTAGCATAAAACAAAGAAGCTGATTATTGGTCAAAAGTTCTAATTGAGCTAGTGATTTGTGGATCTAATTGAGCCAAGAAAGAATGAGGAAATTATACTGTTAAAGAAGTCTCACATCGCTTGCGAGAAGGCCTGACGAAATGTTTATAAGTAAGAGGCAATCCTCACCTTACAAGCCGGTTTTGTAAGGATGAGTTAGACCCAAACTCAAATTTAAGATGGTATCAGAGCCTATCCACGATTCACTGGGCCACTTCACGGGCCGCCTGCAATCAGGTTTCTGATCTCAGCTTACAAGCCGGTTTTGTAAGGATGAGTTAGGCCCAAACTCAAATTTAAGATATACATATACATTACACACTATCATGTGTAACCATTTAAAGATCAAATGACATATTTATAGAAGAGGTGAGAAGACATACCTAAAAGTTGTCTTGTTTCAACTCTTTATGGACCTATGCAGCAGGGCTTCACACATTTTCAAAAGCATTATATAAGCTGAAGTGATAACTGCAAATGCCCCAGTTTAATGGATCTCATTTTATAAGTGCCTACAATGGGACTTTGTGATGATGATGTTACACCTAACAATTTGCATGCTGAAATTGGGTTATAACCTTAGTACCTAGCTAAAACTAAGAAGTTGGTTACAGCATTTTGTTTCATCAGTTTGTACTTCTCTTCTTTTGTTTTATGGTAGGAAATTTTGTTTACCTAATTACAAACATTTTCATTAGAAATCTAGCTTATTCTATTCTTAGTAAAAAACTTATCATCGATCCTCTGCTTCAAGTGCATTTACGCACGCCGTGATGTATATGTTTATTTTCTCCCCAACAGATAAACAAAGTGAATGATAGAGTCATCAGAAAATAACTTACCTAATGGATTACTAGATATTACAAGAATCTAGGATACCATATGGATCACTAGATATTAGCTGCTTCAGTTGGAGCTAGGCCAAATTATCGGTTTGGTTTCCTAATGCCACTGGTCAGAGTTCTGTTGGGACCAAAACACATTAAGGTTAAGGTAAAAAGATTAAGCAAATGAAGGTATACATACCAAGAAATAGGTAATAAGAAAATATAAGGTTTCATTTGGTTGAAGAGTAAGAGGGTGTTTGGTATTTTAATCCAGAATAATATTGAATCATGAATTCATGATTAATTTTTTTAAAGTTAATTTAAGGATTAAGGAAGTTGTATTTGGTGAATCAAATTTCCGCTCTTTTTTGTTTGTTCATTACTTCACTACATATTGATTTCGACATAAACAATAAGGAAGGGGACTCTAGGAAAATACAAAATATCCATCCAGGAAGGGGACATTAATCTTCTTATAAACTATCTTAAAGACCATACAATATTACAGTGATTAGAGCATTAATCTCAGAATGCTGAGTTGAGTTCAAACCATTAATTGGCCTATTACTAAAAATACATTGTGCCACCTGCAATTTTAGCAACAGAGGCAATTCTGAACAAAATGCAAATACATGACAAAGCAATGGGTTGGAATACAATGCAACACAACGTTACTTAATTATAGCAACCAGTAGGTTGTAGAGAAATCGACAACGACCACAATCACACAGAATCAAATGTTGCTGACTGAATATAGTTTCTCAACAGAAGTACATCATGCTGCATAACTTCTCTTTTCACAAATGACTTGGAAATTTAGTTCAACTTTATATTCTAACTATGAGTGCGAAAACCTGAAATTCAAATAAAGAAACTCATTATTACGGTGTATTTTGTAGCTTCGGAATTTTGAAATGCACAATAAGAAGATAAAAATCAAATTATAACTTCATAGGAAATTTATGAGTTAGTTATGATTCAAATAAGCATAAAAAAATATCAGTTTATCTCACCGGCGAGAAAGGTCTTTCTGATTATGTTAAGCTCTCTAGTGACATCCACAATATTCATTCTTTCCTTCGGTGATTCCATTGAACAAATAAGTCCAATCCTAAAAAGTGAAACTAAGCACTCCTTTATAGTTGGAATCAGATTTTCATTGTTTCCATCTTCTGGTAGCACTTCTGCATCTCTTGATACAAGTTGTGGGTGACAAATATTTCCAAGATTATCAGGAAATGAAATTGCAACAAAGTTATGCAGATTTTGACCATCTTTGAAAACTTCATCAGTGGGTCTTCTACCGGTAAGCATCTCCAACATAAGGATTCCAAAGCTATACATGTCACCACATGTGGACACTTCAGAACCCATTCCATACTCTAAAACATGTAGCAAAACGAAGGGATATTATTTCACTAGTAAAATATTAAGTCTACACCAAAACTTAGAGAATTCAAAGAAACAATGGAGAATTCATGAATTTTGAAGATACCTGGTGGAGCATAGCCAACACTCCCTTTGATTCCAATTGTACTACTATTACCACAAATGGTTGAGACAAGTCTTGCTATGCCAAAATCACTCACATGAGCAACCATGTCTTCATCGAGAAGGACATTGCTTGGCTTTAGATCACAATGAATGACCAATTTCTCACATTCTTGATGAAGGTAATGTAATGCAGAAGCAACATCAATAATGATGTTTAATCTATGACTGAAGTCCAATATTGCTGGAGGCTCTGCATTTAAAGTCTCAGGATGCAACCATTGATCTAAGCTTCCATTTTTCATGTAATCAAAAACTAAAGCTTTAAATTCTTGGCCTTTGTAATCTGTACTCGAACAACATGTTAAAACTTTAACTAAATTTCGGTGTCTAATGTTTCTGAGTGCATTACATTCAACAAAGAAACTCTTGCGAGCTCCCTTCTTTTGGAGGTTAAGGACCTTCACAGCAACAACATTATCTTCTGACACAAGATTTCCTCTGTAAACAGAACCAAAACTTCCTGATCCGATCAAGTTTCCAGTCGAGAAACCATCTGTTCCTCGATGTAAGTCTTGGTAGGAAACCTTAGTTAGTTGATCAATTGTTGGTGAATCAAAAGATCGTTTTTTATTTCTTTTCCTCATCCAATACTTAGTTATAATAAATGAAAGTATGAGAAGAAAAGAAACCACACCAACAATCACTGCTATCAACCTGAATTTATGGTGTTTTGTGTGTTTCCTACTCTTGATAAGACATGGTGGTAGGTGCAACTGTGAAATACCCCCACAAAGCTTATTGTTTCCAATAATTGCTACTTGAGTTGCATTTCCAAATACACCATCTGTTGGTACTTCACCTTCCAACATGTTGAAAGAAACATTGAAATACTTTAGGAAAGAAATATTTTGCAAATTCTTTGGAATTGCTCCAGACAATTGATTTCTAGACAGATCTAACTGTTGAAGACCTTTGAGCGATGCCAAAGAGGATGGTATAGTTCCTCTAAAGGAGTTCCCTTCCAAATTAAGATATTCTAAACTTATGCATTCACCAATAGTTTCAGGAATGTCCCCCGACAAGTTATTCACAGAAACATCTAACATATCAATATTTTTTAGCATACCCACTTCTTTTGGTAAGCTACCACTCAATGAGTTATGTGACAAGTCTAGTGTGTTTGATAATGATGAAATGTTGAAAATCTCTAAGGGTATGACTCCTTTGAGGTTGTTTTGTGAAAGAGTTAAGAATTGTAACTTTTGACAATTTCCAATATTTGGAGGAATATTACCTTCAAACATATTCCCATCTAATCCCAAATAATACAATTGACTAAGATTGCCTATGAAAGATGGTATAACCCCTGATAAATTGTTTCCATACAATATTAACACTTGTATCTTTTGAAACTTTCCAAAAGTAGTTGGAATTGCTCCTTCAAAATTGTTATATTCCATGGTCAAAGCACTCAAACTAATTAGATTTCCTAATTCTCTAGGAATTTGTCCATATATTTGATTACCCCCAAAAAGTAATTGATTAAGTGAGGTGGACAAATTACCTATAGAATTTTGCAAACTACCTCCAAAATTATTATATGAAAAACTGAGCATGTGCAACTTACTACAATTTGTCAATGAGTTTAAAAACTCCAAATCCTTTGTGGAATTGTCTCCTAAATTGTTGTCTGACAAATGTAGGAATCTAAGACTTTGTAACTTACCTAGATTTGGAACTTGTCCGACAAAATGGTTTGAAGCAATGTCAAGTGTTGTCAGAGTAGAAGCATTTGCAATGGAAGTAGGTATATGACCTTGGAAATGATTTCGTCCAACTGAAAAAAACTGGAGATTGGGAAGAGTGCGGAACATATTGGGTGGAAGAGAGCCACTAAAGTCATTCTCAACAGCTGAGATAGCATTAAGAGTTAACATATTATAAAGACAAGAAGGAAATGTACCCGACAATTTGTTGACATGCACTGCTATAAACTTCAACTGTTTCAGGTAGCATATTTCTCGGGGAATATTTCCAACCAAGTTATTGTCACCCACAAAAAATATAGTAAGAGATGTAAGATTCTTTATGGATGGTGGAATTTTTCCGGATAAGTTGTTTTGTTGCAAGTAGAGAAGTTGAAGCTTTTGAACCGAACCAATTTGGCTCGGTATTTTTCCAATAAGACGGTTTCCACCTAAGCGCATGGTTTTGAGCTCTGAGCACTTTGTCAAGTTTATTGGAAATTCTCCAACCAACGAGTTGTTGTGTAGAAGAAGATGTCTTAATCTTGACAAACGACCCAATTCATGTGGAATGTTACCGTAGAAGTTGTTGTCTCCAAGGTTAAGGAATCTCATATGTGAGAGATTGCCAACATATGGAGATATGGATCCGCGCAACTTGTATCCTTCCAACTTCAACTTTGTAACTCTTTGATGCTTGGGACTGCATATGATTCCATGCCAATTGCAAAAGTGAGTTGAACTATTCCAAGAATCTAAGATACCATTTGGATCATTAGATATTAGTTGCTTGAATTGGAGCAAAGCCAAATGATCGGTTTGGTTTCCTAGTGTCGTACTCAGAGATTTGTTTGGACCAAAACACATTAAGGTTAAGGTAAAAAGATTAAGAAAATGAAGGTATACATACCAAGACATAGGTGACAAGAAAATATAAGGCTTCATTTGAGTTGAGGAGTAAGAGGGTGTTTGATACTTAGGTGTGGAGAATACAAAAGCTAAGTAAGCATGGTCCTTCCCTCTCTTTCGATGTGTATTTAAATACTAGAAGCAACATGTAGTGGGAAATTCAAAAGTGAAGTAATGGTGCTATGTGATAATTATGTCTACTAACTTTTTAATCCACTACTAACATTAAATAAACACCACTAAGGTTAAGGTAAAAAGATTAAGCAAATGAAGGTAAAGATACCAAGATATAGGTAACAAGAAAATATATAGTTTCCGATTGTTTGATGAAATACAGGATAGGGGGAACCACGGTTTGATCCTCGCAAATGCGATCGGGAGGGAGCTGGAACCACTTGATCCCAGAACTGACCCCGGAACCAGATTAAACTGGTAGTGAAAAAAAATGTTATAATAAATAAATGCAACATGCCGTGGTGAATGGACAATCTTATTTTGACGCTAGAAAAAAAATGCCATCGAAAGTAAGTCAATTAATTGATTAATAAAGCAATTAATGTAGCACGGCATATATGATCAATTGAGCAAAAGTGAAAATAGTGCTTTGTGATAATTGTGTGGAAATTTTTACATCAAACTTTTATGCCTAAAAAACAACTTTCATATCCCAAATAATTTGATTCTTTTTTTTACAAACAAAACAATATTCATTCATTCCAATTGATAGAATATATTAAATACAACCATATATTTAATATCGCTAAAAAACGTAAAGGATAAATATGTGAACAAACTCACAGTATCCAAGTTAATTGCATACAACAGCAAAATGTCTACTATAAATAATAAGATAAAATTAAAGTGTCTGGAATATCTATACCTCTGGATCTGCAACGTTGATGCCCAACCATTAATTGAATTTGTAATTGACTGAAGCCGATCTTTCAATAAAAATCTAACGAACACCGCAACAATACGGAAAAATCAAATAGCGCCGCATAAGACGACGAATAATACAATGCCCATATAGTTAAAACATAATGTCAAGGTTTTGAATTTTGGAGTCACCACTCTAAGTAGAGCCTTACCTAACTAACTGCCACTTAAGGTTAATCCATACACCAATAAAAGAAAGGTACTATGTATATATTCAAGTAAAAAATACAATATAAATTAATGTGGTGCACTAGTTTACAATTTCATTCTCACATAAAAAACCACTATTTTTTCTCCACTATAAATTAGCCACTACCCCTGTTTTATTTTAGGCACTACCCATATTAAATTGGATTTTTTAAATTAGTTGTCCAAAATTGAACCGAGTATAAATTTACCTTTGGTTCGGATGAATTTTTTCCTCCCGATTCAAACCGTAATGTGAACGCCCCAAAACGATAAGCAATTACAAGTATGAAGGACGTCCAATCGCAAACGCGAACAAAAATAACTAGCACATTAAATTTTTATCCAAATTTGGTATCTAGCTTGTAAGAATGGTAGACCTTATGGTACATATCTAGCACTTTAGCTATGAATTTTGGAGCAACCATGAAATCGTCATGAGTATCAGCAGAACAAATGAAAATATAGTCATACTTAAGCATTAAGCATTCACAAGTTTTAAGCAAAATACAATCAAATACCAACAAAAGTTAATTTTTTATACATTTACTAGTATAACTATTTAAGCTAAATGTTGTCTAATTAAGAACCAAATCCTACAGTTAAATGTCTTCAATGCACTAGAATATAAATTAAAGTTGTTCAACATTACAAGACTATTATTACCTTTGCAAGTGCATCATTAATACCTGCAACACATTTTCATTGATAGCTTTGGCAGCCTTGAATACTTGATGTACCACCCTTGCTTGATGAACCAGCCTCTTTCTTTCGGTATCAGAAAGACCAGTTTTTGGCACCTGAGGTGATGGAAGCCACCATCTTTTACTATGCCGAGCACTCGCATCGCCCCCTAAGGTGATGGAATCAAGTGCATGCTATCAACAACAAATAATCCAAATAAGATTTAGCAGGCACAAAAAAAAAAAATTCAAGATCGTTTTTTATTGTAATAAAGAAATGACATGAGTCTCCAACTTATGGAGTGCTGGAAGATTCATCAATCATGCAAGGAATGTCTGTCTGGAATCGTGCTGTTACACTTTTGCCCAGAGTCAATCAATTGTGGTTTAAGTTCATACAAATGGAGAAGATTCTCGGCAATGTCGCCGGAGCTAGACGGATTTTCTGAGAGGTGGATGAAATGGATGCCTGATCAGCGAGCATGGCTCTGTTACATAAACTTTGAATTGAACTTTAATGAAATCAGACGAGCTAGAGAGATTTTTGAGCGTTTTGTTTCATGTCATACTACTGTTGCTGCTTGGATATGCTATGCTGAATTTGAGTTGAAGAATGGTCAGGATAATAGGACAAGAAATGTTTATCAAAGAGCTGTTGAGAAGCTTGCTGATGATGAAGAAGTGAACAGCTTTTTGTGTCGTTTGCCGAGTTCGAAGCAAGATGCAATGAGACAGAACGTGCAAGGTCCATATATAATTTTGTATTTGATCTTATTGAAGAAGATTTCTATGGGCTGTCTTTGCTGGAATCTTGTTAGTCTACTTGCTTGTTCTTATGTTGTGTAGGTTAGTTGTTTAGCAGGGACATGAAGTTTCTCCTTGGTGATTGTTAAGATAGTTAGAGTTTGTTGGTGTTAGTTAGTTAATTAGAAATTAGTTATAGTTGGTTACTCAATTAGTTAGTTGGTTGAGTCCTATAAATATAACACTAATGTACACATTTGACTATTCTTTATCAATCTTTATCAAATATGAATCCTTATGATTTCTATTATCTTATGACTTTCTAAAGTTTTCTCCATTTTCCCCAAACCATGCAAATCTTAACATGGTATCATCGCATGTTTCGATCATCGGGAACACGCTCCGCTTCCGCCATTGTTCCGGTACCGGAAAATTCTTCCGTTGCCTATCACAAAGAAATCTATACCGGACTTTTTGATCCTCCATCTTTTCTTATGGTTTATTCAATTGTTTGTCATTTGTGGAAGAAATGGAAGATGAAGAAATTCTTGCCACTTCCTCCGATTCCGATTCAAAAATCACCGCAAGAATCTTCAATTGATATTCAAGAACCTTTGAGTGATTCAATCTCAGAGGCAGAGGAGGAGATTTCAAGTGTATCCCCCTCTGCTCTTGAATCAATTTCAGTGAATCATCATCACTGCAATCTCAGTTTCGGTATTCTTCATTCCGTTGTTGTTCTGATCAAGCCGATCAACGCAGTTCAGCCACAGATTGAAGGATGCGCAATCAAGATTGGGGAAATTACATGTTCTCCCGTCTCCTCCAACAGATCTGAAAACTCACAATCTATGAATTCAATAGAGAAGGTTCAAAAGAAACTGAGAATTTCGTCAACAGAACCGCAGAAAACGGTACAGGAAGATCGTCACTTCGATTTCGACATAGCAATTGCAAATCAGGTCGTCTTCTCAATCAATTCTTTTTGCAATATAGGCTCTGATATTTCTGTTTCCGTTACGTTTCCGAAAGTGTTTGTTGTCAATCGCCGCATCAACAACACAGTTATCGTTGTCGAAACTGTTTTCGATCTCGGCGGAACTATGGCAATGATTTACAGTTCTGTTACGCTCTCTTTTCTGTCAAAGTTCATTTCGATTTGTTTTCCTGTCCGTATTTTTGTCTTTGATCCCGGCGGAAATTGCCGCCAGACTCAGTTCTTAGTTTCTGTATATCTGCTCTTTGGATGTGGGGCTAGGGTAATATAATGCTCATGAGATGTTTGTCAGAAGTTGTGTATGAAGATAGGTTTGAATGCTTCTTGCTTTGCTGAGATGGAAAAATGGTACAGAAGACATAGGCTTATTATTCTATTGGATTTTATGTCATGAATTTTCTGTTAGCATTGTTGGCCTACTTCTAAGATTAAAGACAAACTCATACTAAGAATTCTCTTACTATGATTTTGAGGGAGGCAAATATAGAAGTTCATTCTGCAGCATTGTTCAAGCTTGTTTGATTGTTAGTTGCCTGTGGCCTAAGAAACTGTTTCGGTGGCAATTGCATTATGTTGATGAAAATTCTGGTTGCTTAATTGGGTATTGTGACATGTTGAAAATCAATTGTGGAAGATATTTGAGCTTCAATTACTATTTCTTGCCAAAGGTTACAATCCATTTTGGATCACTGGTGGTTTATTGATTCTTTGGACACTCACATGTAGCAATTCTTTTGATCCTTGGTCTAATTGATATAAGTGAATCTTTTGAGTTAGATCCAAACACGGTGGTAGTGTTTGAGTTCTTGTATGCCAATTTTTTTAGCCATTTTATTGTGTATAGCTTCACTGTTGCTTAACCTGACATGGGATTATTGGTTCTCTTGCTCATTGGACAATTGGCAGACCAACACTTACTGATATAAGTTCAAACATTACATGGTTGGTTGTGGCATAATGAGATGGGTTTTTTTTTGCTTGAATAGAGATCATGAACAACTAGAGAATTTGGTTTGGAACTTCCCTGCTTTGAAGTTTCACATGCACACTTCGTTCATTTTCGGTTGCCTTTGGTATGTTGAAGTCTGTTTTTGGCTTCTGCTGTCATGCAAGTGTTTCAGCTTCTGTTTTGCTTCCTACAAGTACAATGTGCTTATTACAAGTGTTAGTATATGGCTAAAGCAAAGTTATGAATTAGTTTCCTCACAATTTGGTATTGTCTTTATGCTTCCATTTGACTAGTGGGAACTTGACATGAATCAATCATCGAAGGCTAATATGGCAATTCATTTTTGGAGGTTACTGATATTGTCACGACCCAACCTCATAGTCATGACCGGCGCACAGGCCACCACTAACTAAACCTATAATTAGCCTAGCAAGCCTAACACTCTATAACAAATATACTTATTTAAACTATAGAGTTACTGAAATTATAGCTCGACAGGGAGGATCCCTGGTCCTACGTATCTCTAAACGATTAGAGAGTCAGAGCCACGTAGTTCTCTAGGTGTCGGTTAACTATCATCAAACTATATAAAACTATTTCACTTTTATGTTCACATAGACCACATTATCTTTTCGTTGTGGCAAACGGCTATACCACATTATCTCTTCGTTGTGGCGAACACACAACTTATATTCAAACTTATATTCTCTTTTATATTATTTCCAACATTTTATGAAGTGATACTAACTAATAATAGATTCTATCATCAATTTATGCCTTAGCAAAAAGGTAACCAACATTTATAAGATACCAATTAAAAGTTGAAAGCAATCAACTGACCTCAAGTTGAATAATCCGCCGCTCAAGAAGACAGTACTCAAAAGTAGAGTATGTGAAGGAACTTTGTGAGTACTAGTGATGGAAGTATCTCTTTCCTTGCTATTCACAAAATAATACTAGGATATGCGCTGCATCTCTATCATCAACAGTACTAGTGAGGAAAAGGCTTAGTATTGACACTAGTTTGAGAAACCCTTGATTCTTCTCCTTTTCAATCCTCTCAAATTTAATCTCTAAAAGAAACAATGAGCCCAAACTATCTGTTCTCATGACATGCAAATGCTTATAGCGAAAGAAAAATGAAAAAATGGAGAGGTCGGTGATGGATTTGGTGCTTCGAGTATGGAAAATTGATTTTTCTCCTCTATTTCTCTCTTTCTTTATTTTATTTATTTATTTATTTTATATCCTTCTCCAAAACTCATACAATCATCATCATCATCATTTCTATAACACTAATCTCACTAAATACATCTCAATCTTAAGCTTCTAATTAATTGTCTCTATGCCATTAGTGCATTACAACACAACTTAGGTTACTTAATTGGTAATAAGTTAACACTTTTAGAAATTTCCAATTTGTCCTTACTAATTTTATGGATTTATTAATCTATTCTTGTTTAAATTTCTGACCTAATATAAGGTTATACTAATAAATAAGTAATTCTCATTTGCCAAATTTTGGGGTATTACATTTACAAATATACACACCTATATCAAAGCTTTTGTTACATTTGGTGTTACTTTTGGTGGTGCTTTGCGGAAGTGAATTCATCACAAGACTTTGTACATTAGTTGTTCAGTTTGGGTGTTTAGCATGTGATGACCTATAAGAGACTTGGACCTTATGAGTTGGCTATTATATGTTTGCTAGTTGCAGTGTATTGTTCTACAGTTTTTTTTTTTTTCTCATTGTGTTCCAAGCTCAAAATTCCCAATTTTGAGTTTGAGGGGGAGGTTAAGATACTTATGGTCTGTTTGGTAGGAGTGAAACACAGACGAGAGAGAAAGGGGCGAGAGAAATTGAAGAGAGAAAGGGAATCTCTCTTGCTTGGTTTAGCAGAGAAATAGGGGCGAGAGAAGATATATGGTGGGACCCATAGCATTTTTCAATCTTCCCAATACAGCGAAGAAATGGAGAAGAAACAACCAACATTTTTGTTCTTCCATTTTTACCCTTTACAGATCTGCATATAATTAATTGATAGTTTAAGAAATACAAATCAAGTTGATGATGCAAAACCAACTGCTTCTCCATCACCGTTGCAAAGCATTTTTGAGCTGCTTCCAAAGCACAGTTGCAGAATCTCCTCCCAAAAGCCACGTCCAAGATGTGGATGCGTGGAAGGCTGGAAGCTTGTTGAATTACATACATATTTTAGACCACGTTGCCCAATTTCATGGCTGGATCTCAAATTCCCAATTCTAGCATTTTAGTTTTTTTTTTTTTATTGGAAGGGAATTTACCATACGGTGGGTGAATAATTTTTTATTTTTGTTGGATATGGATGAATAAATTATAAGCACCGTTGTTTCTGTTTTTTTTTTTAATTAAAATCATTTTTATGAAAATTTTATTTATTTATTTTATAAGTAGGACTAGGAACACAAGTTTTTATTTATTCATTTTAATGTACTTTTTTTAATGAAAAACAAATAGGGGCATTATTGTACTTTTAAAATTAACCAATACTTCTCTCTCTTCTATTTCTCTTCTCTTTCTCTTATACCAAACAATATCACAAATCTACTATATTTCTCACATTTTTCTCTCTTCTCATATTCTCTCTCACCTTTTTCTCTCTTCTTAATTTCTCTTTACAACCAAACAAAGGCTTAGAGTTTGTTGGTGTTAATTAGAAATTAGATATAGTTGGTTACTCAATTAGTTAGTTGATTGAGTCCTATAAATAGAACACTAATATACATATTTTAGGGGAAACAGTCATTTTGGTCCCTGACTCTGTAGCTCGCTGTCATATTGGTCCCTGATTTAAGGAAAAACACAAAATAGTCCCTGAATCTGAAATCAGTTAGTATTCTTTATCAATCTTTATCAAATATGAATCCTCATAATTTATATTATCTTGATGACTTTCTAAAGTTTTTTCCGTTTTTCCTAAACCATGCAAATCTTATTACTGATTAACTTAAATGTTAGTACTATTGTGGGATGTCTAATTCAAGCAATCATTAGATACTTTTTGACTATGAAACACAGACACTTCTCGGATTAGGTGTGTCCTGGTGTCGGACACGTGTCAGTGTCAGACACTTATAATTACATTGAATCGTGTTATTTTTTCAAATTATTATCAATGTATTCGTGTCAGTGTCTGGTGTCCATATCTGTATCCGTGCTTCAAAGCTCCTTGGCACAACTATTAATACAAGTTGATTTCATAAGCTCTTTCAAATCGTCTAACAAGTATTTCTGTCACTATATAAGCTCAAATAAGTCAATATAAATAGATCCTAAGACGATGTCTAAGAATGCATAAGTAACCATTCACTAAGAAAAATCTCCCAATTGTATTAATATAAATTGTCATGAAGAGTTTAAATAAGCTAACGCAAGTACATAAGCTATCATGAACATAAGCTTAAATAATCTCACAATTGCTACATAAGCTTAACCAAATTAATCCAAACAGACCGTATGACTATAACTACCACTAAGTAAGGATATTTATGATTCACTTAATATTTATTTGAGGTTGCTTTAAACTTATAATCTATTATCTTTTTCTCTTAATTTTTATTTATTATTTTCATCGTATTAATTTTTCTTACCACTTTTAAAATTTACTTACAATATATTAAAAGGAACTACTACTAAAATACTAAATTTGTCCAATCAAGTTTAATAATATTTCAGAGTTTATGCCCTTATATGTAATTTTGTCCAATCAAGATACAAAACAAATATAGGAAGAAAAAAAGATAAGCATAAATAAATCTTACCATAAAAATAGCATCGAAAACCACTTCTAAAAAAAATACTATTAATCAAATATATTTAACAAAAAAATTAACGCATAAAAATAGGAACAAAAATCAATATAAAAGATACACATAAAAAATAGTGCAAACTTTTTTTTAATGAAAAAATAGTAATTTATTTTATTGATGAATGATAACTCAATCTAACATATAACAACTTATATATAAAAAATAAAAATAGAAGAACCTAATAAAAGAAGATACTTATTTATGAGCTTAAAAGTAAAAGAACATAAAAATGGAAATAAAAACACAATGAACCCATTTGGATTGACTTATTATAAGTTTTATGAGGTAGTTTATGAAAAAAGTTTATAAAGATAAAATTTTTGTTAGTGAAAACTTATGAATTAACTTGCATAAAAAAAGTAACGAATTTACACGGGACAATTGCTTTAATAAAAAATTGTAATCATACACGGGACAATTGATTTAATAAAAAAAAGGAATTTAATAATAAATATTTATTCATTTTAATTTTAATTTATTACACAAAATAAACTCATTTGGATTGACTTATTATAAGTTTTATAAGGTAGTTTATGAAAAAGTTTATAAAGATATAATTTTTGTTAGTGAAAATTTATGAATTAACATGTGTCAAAAAGCTTACGAATTAACACCGGACAATTTCTTTAATAAAAAATTTAATCATACACGGGACAACTGATTTAATAAAAAAGAGGAATTGAATAATAAATATTTATTATTTTTAATTTTAATTTATTACACAAAAATCATATACGGGACAATTGCTTTAATCAAGAAATATTAATTTAATAAATTTTACAAGAATGAGCACAATGATGTCACTTATATTTTAATAATATTTTATAACATTCTTCTAAACATTTTATTCTAAATTAATTTTATATTTTAGTATAATATCAATCATAAATATAAAAAAAAAAATCAATGGACATGAACTTTCACAAATAGTTTTTTTAAAACAACAGAAGAATGAATTCTCATCAATAATAATTACAAAAAAAAAAAAAAAACACAAGACAAAATATTTATAACTAATAAATAAAAGGAATTGAATCAAAAATTCATACACGAGACAATTACTTTAATAAAAAAAAATTAATCATACACGGGACAGTTGCTTTAATAAAAAAAGGAATTGAATAATAAATATTTGTTATAATTAATTATAATTTCATTACTAGAAAAAGTTGAAATACCGACGGAATATATTTCTTCTCTAATAGAGATGAAATTAGAGACAGAAAAAACAGTTAGAGACAAATATATTTATTTTAGGGCCCCTTCTAGTGTAACAGCCCGAATTTTTAATAAATAAATTATTAAAAAAAACCTTATTTACAAAATAGTTTAAAATAGGATAAGCGTCTCAACGGACTATTACATTACATTAAATTCTCAATTTATAAAAACCCATTTTTGCCCCGTACACGCTTCAATTCCGATCATCAAACAAGCATCTCCTTTGGTACCTAAAATGTTATTTGTAAAGGGTCAATTTCCTTATCCAAATTGAATCATACTCACCGTAAGAAAAATGTCATAAAATAATAACAAAACACTTCACCAATCAAAAGATTTTAGAAAAACATATAATTATTTATTTTTTTCAAAAAGTAGGCGGATGTCTCATAATCAGTCATATACAGAAACGCATTAGAACATCACCAAAGGGATACAACATCACAACTCACAATTAACAAATTATACATATGAGACACAAGAGCACACCCAATAGATAAAACACAACTTCATTAATTTTAATAAAACACAACTTCACTAAAATGCATGCAATGCGCTTAGACTCGCTAAATGCATGTGGTACCAATAGCAACGTCATATTCAGTTTTATGTCATGAAGGACACAACGTCATTTATACAACACCGGTAAACAACGTCATTCTCAACACCATATATAAAACACCGGTAAGCAGCGTCATTCTCAACACAATTTATACAACACCGATAAGCAACGTCATTGGAAACATGAATGAATGCATGAGCATATAATAGACTCAACAACAACAACAACAACATCATCATTAACATCGTCATTTTATCAACATCATTAGCAACAACTTAATAACAACATCAACCAACAATATCAAATGAGATTGAAATATCATAAAAAAATCAAATATAGACCTCCACAACAAAACACACAATAATCACACAAAACAATCAAATTAATTTCTTTAAATTAGTTCATTTTAATATCCTCCAAAAGATAAAGGTCCTACTACTATCTCACAACACAATCCCTACGCAGTATGAGTGTATGGGGAAAGAGCCCTTACCCGAATGCTTCCTATAATTGACTGCACGATCAAATGCTTATTGTTTCTCGACGGTTAAAAATTGCACTAGACAGTAGTGTTGAAAAATGGTGTGCGCTCATTTTGATTTGATTTGGTAGAATGCAACTTTGAGAACGAAAGTAAAACTATCAGATGATATAAAGAAAAGGAGGGATATGATTTTCTTCTTAGTCCTAAGTGAGTCCACGTTTTCTTTTCTTTTTAAAACCTTAGCTAGGCAACCTCCCACTTTAATTTGTTTCTATCCTCTATAAACTATACCTATAATCTTGCATCTTAATTAAAGAAAATGAATTCTATTTAATTATCATAAAGGGTATTAATGCACAAAATTTCAAACGTATACATTTGCTTGGCAACTAAGTTATGATCAATAATTATAAAATAATAACAATCATAATCTAATAATTAAAATAGCAATTGGCTATTGTATCATGTCTATCTATATTAATTACCTCTCACTAAAATCTCACGTATCAAAGTTAAAACATAACCTCAAAACTAATTCAATTTTGACTTTATCAAAATTAAGACTAATATATAATTGATTTCAAAACTCACAAAATAATTGAATAAAATTAAAATAATTACCGTCTCATCAAATAATAAAATAAATAGAATGTATTTATCAAATAATAAATCAATAAGATACATATATAAAATATTGGGGCGTTACAACTCTCCCCCACTTATAGAATTTTCGTCCTCGAAAATTAGTTATCTAAAAAAAAAAAATTAACTCTGGAAAATTAGAAACTGGATTACCACATAAATATTCTCGTCATCATAAAAATTATTCTTTTCAAAATAGGTGATCAAAATTAGTTTCGTCCTCAAAACTAGACATTAACAAAAGATTTATGTAATATTTTCAAAAATTCTAACGTAAAAATCATTAAACCTTTTTATCGAAATTCATTGTTGAAAAGGGAAATTAAATAAAACACTCCTTCAAATAGACAACAAAATACGAAAGTTTAAGGATGAAATAAAACATAGAATAAAATTTTATGCTTCCGCAGCGCACTCTGATAACAAAAATCAACAACATGAATCCCAAAATAATTTGCAAAGGTAAAATCATTTATGAATAGTATATCTCAAACAAAAATAGTCCAAATACTTCCATAAAAATTTCACACAACTCAAGATAAAACCTTCTTCAAAAAATAGCACGTCATACTTCTAAATTCTAATTCACACCTCCCATTTCAAATAACATGAATTTAGTAATTTATGACCTTATCACAATCTATGAATATCTCAATTTTCTACTTCCATAAACATAACACAACGTCACACTTTGAATATTAGAGATCAATTTATTCAAATTTATTCTAACACACTTTTAAATAAAAATTAAGCAATTTAATTCATCACACTACCAACCACCCAACACAGCATACAATATATCTTAGGATTGAACCAGATGCAATTAATATATATATTCTTCAAGTCTAATATTTCCTGTTAAAAAAAATAATCAAATATTATACACACTTCTCCAAATCTTGCAAAAATTGCATATATATCACACCAACAGAGTCAACAATCTTTTATCTCAAAATTTCAATACAAAATCAGTAGCCATCAAGATTAGAAACATAACACACAATCAAACAAAAATCAAAGTACATGCGTCACAGTCATCCCACCCAAAAAAAATATTGTCCGAGGATTATTGCTCTGATACCAATTGTAACACCCTCTAATTTCCTTTAATTTTATTTGATAAAAATTGATTTATTTTTACCTCTAGAAGAGTGTTATTCTACTTCAACATTTACCGTACAAATTTATAAAGCAGCGGAATATAGAAATAAAAAAAAAGAAAACAAAACGGTTATAAGTCTTAAAAACTTAAATTGAAAACAACCGAAGCAAAAGACAAAGTTCAATTTCTCAACGTATTAATGCAAAAATTCAAATATGAGTTTCCCCTCCATTATCCTATTCAGAGCGACTCTTTATTGAAAAGCACATAAAATAGACAGCTTCTAAGCCGTCTCCAAAACTCGAAGCTAATGCTGATCGTTTACCTGAAAATCTACGATTGCACATCGTAGGGTCAAACCAGAAGGGGTGAGTACGACATCACATAAACAACTAAATTCAATAGTGCAAAATAATAGCCCAAGCATAAAGAGGTAATAAATAACGCATCGTCCTCTGGGACGGAGAAACACATAACCAAACATAATTATCAAACACATCAATTCAATAGAATAATTAAGTTGCAACTCCACAAAACTAGGATGCAATGCGACTCATAGACTCCCTAAATGCATGTGGTACCAATTCAACACCGATTTATCAACACCGAATTATCAACACCGATTTGTCAATACCGAATTATCAACACCGATTTGTCAACACCGAATTATCAACACCGATTTGTCAACACCGAATTATCAACACCGATTTATCAACATCGAGGACTGACACATGTATGAATGCATGATCCTACTTAGACAACACCTAAAGCTCAATCAAACACCAATTCAACAACACCAAGCAATCAACAACATATATTCGATAATTATTACAACACCGCAACAACACCAACCAGTGCATGATTAAAATAATTAGGCTTCAATTAATTACTCACAACTCTCGAAAACATAAGTTAGTATCTCCCTCCAGCCCTACCTCGATTCAAATTGAATTGATTTAATTCACCGACAAAACATACGAATTTTAATTAAATAATTAGAGGGAATAAATTCAACTACACCTTCGCATCAGCGCCATTAACATCAATTAATAACAACACCGTTAGACAACACCAAATAAGTCAAACACCAATTAATTCGACACCAATTTAATTAACCACCAATTTAATTCGACACCTAATTTAATTAACCACCAATTAATTAATTTGACACCTAATAGATCCAACTCCAATTTTAAATTAAACTAATTTATTAACTACTCTGAACAGCGACTAACCAATACCCGAAACAGCCCTGACTCAAGTAATTTAATTTAAAAGGTATTTGACGAACTACCTAGAAATCTATTTCAATTTAATTGACGACAATTGTTAGTTAGATTCAAATCCATGAACTAGGGAGAGTGACCAACACCAGTGGGTTACTAAATACTCATAGAACTATATATAAAATTTCTGGAAATTTTTATGAGATTTTACTATTTTTAATTACCCTTTCAACTTTAAATAATTAACGAAAAATAGTTACAGGTGTCCAAAAATTTCAAAAGAGGTACCAAAATTGTCAGAATTTTATTTATGATTTTCCTTAAAAAAAATTAAAAAATTGGATTTATATAGGACCCGCACGCGCTCCCACGCGCGGCAGGTGCGACTGGGCGTCGCAGCTGGTCGAACCAGCTCCTTCTTCGCCCGTTTTCCTGCAACTGGGTCGCCCGACCCGGTTCCCTGACCCGCTTCGTTCTCTCAAACCGCTCGACGTGAGACGACGAATCTTATACCGTTTTAATCGTCGTTCAATTCTAGAAGGATACCCGGCTATAGGTTTTAAAATCGGAAATCGAAAAGAGAATTGAGTTCTCACGAAAGTTGGAACCTTAATCCGCGGTTCATATCAGTGGGAATGGATTAGACATGTACTTATCCCCAGGTACATGGGTTCGATTCCCACGGAAGGCAAAAACTCCAATAGTGAAGGGGGTTGGAGAAGATCGTGAGGTAGCAGTGCCGGGAACGCCGAAGGCTCGGGCTGTTACATCTAGTGTGGGAAAGGCCTCTAGGTTTCCCATGGTGGGAAAATAATCTCATCTGTTGGATTGCTATAGATTATTATGGACCTCCAACACTGTATAATATTTTATTGTTTATTTTAATTTCTCTCTTCCTATTGTCTCTCTCCTCTTTGCCCAGATTCAATTTTTCATTAAATCTCTTTTGTTCTTCTTTGTGGGTTGTTTGGAATTTCATCCATATCTAGATTCAGAGAAAGAAGAGAAGCAAAATTGTTGTGTCTATTGTTGAGAGAAAGTAGTAATAGTTACTATGGTTGTAGAAAGAAAAAATGATGTAGAAGAACACATGATGAAACTTAGTTCATAGTTCAACAAAGAGAAAGAATATAATTTTTTTTTCTTCTTTCTATTGTAATTTATTAATGTTTATCTTAACAAAATTTGTCATTGGATGAATTGATTTCTTCTTTTTAAGTTCAAGAGATTTGGATTAAAGTCATTAAACAATTCTAAAAAGATAATAAACAACTTAAATAAAATATTTTGAAACTTCATTTTGTGGGTGGGTATGAAGCTTAAGTTTTTTAGATTTCCTCTGTTATATATGCATATGATGTTCTACTAATTTTCAAAAGTGTGTGGCTTGTATGTGTTTGTTGTTCCACTTTTAGTTGGATCATGTGTTGTTTGTTTCTATAGGTTTTAACTTGAGGTTGTGTGTGTGATATATGGCCATGTGAAAAAATGCAACATTAATGGAGAAACTAAACTAAAAAACAAAAAAAAGATGCAGAGAGTGAGAGATGAAGGGAAGATGGAGAAAAAAAAAGATAAAATACAGATAGTGCATCATAAATATGTGGAATATCACTCATCTAATGGTTTATATTACTTTCTCATCATGGGAGACCTACATATCTTTCCCACCCTAGAATCAACCTTATTTTAGTGACAGAATATTTGCATTTTAGAGACAGATTTTGTCCATCGGTATTTAAAATTTTTCTAGTAGTGTTTATTACACAAAAATCATACACGGGACAATTACTTTAATAAAAAAATTATTAATTTAATAAATTTTACAAAAAAAAATACAATAACTTAACTTATATTTTAACAATATTTTATTAATAAAAGTCAATAGACTCATGCGATGCACGAGTCTCAAAATTAGTTTAAAATAAAAATAATTATGTTTCACTCGCAATACAACTTACTTGCCATTCATTTCGGTTGACAAAAAGACAACTCAAAACTATTGAAAACTTAAAGGTAAATTGTTTTTGTTTTTTTACACACTTAAGGTAAATTGTTAATAATTAAGTTTTTTTTAAAGTTGTGTAGTTAATTATTTAAAAGTTTAAATTTTATTATTATTAGTTTTTAATTCTTTAAGAAAAGTGTCTTAATATGAGACAAAAGCTTAAAATAAATATGAAAAGCAATTTGTTTAAAATAAATATTAGAAGAAAATAATTTTTAAGAAAGATTTGATATGATATTTTCTATTTTTAACATTAAGATGATGTGTCTAAATAAATTGTTTTAATTTGTTGACAGTGTAAAACAACTTTACACTGTTAAAGTATTCTAATTAATATTGAAAAAAAATATTAAGACGCAAATTATGTAAGGATTTAATTTGTGTGCACTGACGGTATAACAATTATTTTTTTACACACTTAAGGTAAATTGTTAAAAATTAACTTTTTTTTGAAAGTTGTGTAGTTAATTATTTAAAAGTTTAAATTTTATTATTGTTATTTTTTAATTTTCTTTAACAAAAGTGTCTTAATAGGAGACAAAAGCTTAAAATAAATATGAAAAGAAATTTGTTTAAAATAAATTTTAGAAGAAAATAATTTTTAAGAAAGATTTGATATGATATTTTCTATTTTTAACATTAAGATGATGTGTCTAAATAAATTGTTTTAATTGGTTGACAATGTAAAACAACTTTACACTGTTAGAGTATTCTAATTAATATTGAAAAAAAATATTAAGACGCAAATTATATAAGGATTTAATTTGTGTGCACTGACGGTATAACATTTTTTTGCACATGCATCCAATCAAATCACGACATGTAAGCATTTTTTGAGATATTTTAAAAATAAACCTATTGAAGTGGCACCATGATGTAATTTGATTGGATGCATGGGTAAAAATATTTTACACCGTAGGAATTAACCTCATTATGTAATGACAAGTAATACTATCTTCATAAAATTCTTACCAACTCTAATAACCATTAACTTCATTAATTGATGCAACTAAAACTCTTATTAACATAAGTTACAATTATTATTTCATATCATACGATTTAAAATTTACATTGCAATGTCATGTATCAAACAATGATTAACGGATTCAACATAGTTGTTATGACATCTAAAGAAGTTTTCAATAAATAGTTATATTAGTAACTAATAAACATTTAAACGATTCACATATATAACGGTAGCAAATATAACATATATGTGAACTATATGTAACATTGTAACTAAGAAGTCAATAAAATGTTCTAAGGGAGGAATATAGAATAGAGAGTTTAGTTTTTATTATTAGCACAATAAAACTAACAAAAAAAACTAAATTATAGAAAGGATCATGGGATTGTGGCTCTATATTGTAGCAATTATTTCTCTATACATTTTTATTCATGCCCTTCTCAATGTAATATACAACAAAAAGTTACCACCAAGCCCTCCAACCATACCTTTCATTGGTAACCTTTTTTGGCTTCTAAAGTCATCAAAAAATTTCGCTGAAATTGAACCTGTCCTTCGTTCATTACGTTTTAAATATGGTGATATTGTTACCATTTTTATAGGTTCAAGACCTTCAATTTTCATTACATCCCATGCAGCTGCTCATAGAGCACTTGTTAAAAATGGTACGATTTTTGCTAATCGTCCCTTAGCTCTTGAAACAACCAAACTATTCTTCCCTAAACAACATTCCATCAGTACGTCAACTTATGGTCCAATTTGGAGAATGTTACGCCAAAATTTCATGCAAGCGACTCAACCTTCTCGGTTAAATTTATATTCCCGTTGTCGTAAATGGGCATTGAGTGTTCTCAAGAAAAATATTTTAGTTGATATTGAACAAGGAAACAAGGTCATACCGATTGATGATTATTTTAATTTTACACTTTATACTTTATTCACGTATATGTGTTTGGGGGAGAAATTTGATAGAGAAAGTGTTGAGAATATTCAAAGGGTACAACATTGTTTAATTCACAATTTTATTAGGTTTAATGTGCTGAATTTCGTGCCGATGTTGACTAGGATTGTGTTTAGAGGATTATGGAGAGAGATTTTGCAAATCCGTGAAAATCAAATGAATGTGTTTCTTCCTATTATAAAAGCTCGCCAAGAGAAAATAAAAAGCAATATTAACGTCAGTGTTGGAGACGAAGATAAGGAAGATTTTCAGGCTTATGTTGATACCCTTTTTGATTTAAAACTTCCGGATAGTGGAAACAAGCTGAATGATGAAGAGTTGGTGAGTTTATGTTCCGAATTTTTGTTAGGCGGAACAGACACAACCGCTACCACATTATTATGGGCCATGGCTAATTTAGTAAAAAATCAAAACATTCAAGAGAAACTTTATGATGAAATTAAGGAAGTTGTGAAACACAATGAAGAAATTGAAGAGGAGCATTTGCAAAAAATGCCTTATTTGAAGGCTGTGGTGTTAGAAACATTTAGAAGACATCCACCAGGTCATTTTATATTACCTAGAGCTGTTATACAAGAAACTATTATGGATGGTTATAAGATACCAAAAGATGCAATGATTAATTTTCCTGTGGCTGAATTAGGGTGGGATCCAAATGTTTGGGAGAATCCAATGGAATTTAAGCCTGAAAGATTTTTGAGTGGAGAGGATGTTGATTTTGATTTAAAAGGGTTTAAAGAGATTAAAATGATGCCATTTGGTGCTGGGAGGAGGGTGTGTCCAGCAATTAATATTGCAATGCTTCATCTTGAGTACTTTGTGGCCAATTTAGTGAGAGATTTTAAATGGACAATTGAAGATGGATGTGAGGTTGACTTGAGTGAAAAACAAGCCTTCACTATTGTGATGAAGAATCCATTGAGGCCATGTTTGTCTCCACGCATTGCTTGAAATGTTTGTCTTTTGATTTAATAATTTTGCTTTAGAATTTTTAGGATGTACTTTTTTTTTTTGTTTCACCACCAGTTTAATCTGATTCGAGGGTCAGTTTTCACATCAAGTAGTTTAAATCTCCTTCCGATCGCAGTTATTAGGATGCTCTTCAGTTTCAACCATCACCATTATATATAATTTTTTCTTTAAAATAAAATAGTGTACGGTGTTTTGTTATACTTTGTTATTTTCTTAATAATTAATATTAGTTTTAATGTTTTAAATATTATATTATATTTTGTGTAAAATTTATTAGACTCTTGTGTAGTTGTTGTTAGGCTAAATTGCTCTTAATTTAACCCACTAACTTTTTCAAAAATGATTTTAGCTTCCTAACTTTTATAATAACATTTTTATCCATCAACTTTAACCCTTTTTGCATAAGACTAACCATCAATTAATTTTGATTAAGTTAACGAACACATATATAATGATTCATGTGAAGTTAGTACAATAAACTATATAAAATACCCCTCATTTTAATAAATTCAATTTTTGTCCTTTCAAAAATCACATACTCCAAATGATCAAAGATGTAAAGAAACAAATTGTAAGTTTGTAAATTTCATGTGGTTTTAAATTTCAAATTTTTTGGTATAAATATTCGTATCAAATGTTTTGAATTTAAAAATTTTGCTATGTCTACGTAAAAAAAATTGATATGAAAATTCAAACTGGAAAAATTGAAAACAAAGACATCTGATATGAATATCCATATCTTTTAATTTTTTTTTTGAAGAAGCTAAATTAACCCATCTAAATTGGCATCAGAGAGAATCGAACCTGAGACCTTAAGTTCATATCTTTTAAAATTCAAAATATTCGGAAATTTTAGAATACTTAATTTTTTTATTTTATTTTAGATATTGTTGTTCCTGTTTATTTTTCTCATATACTAAAAGTCATATTTGTCAACAAAAAAAAAGTCATATTTTTTATTTTGGGTATTAAATTGGATGTTGCAAATTTTCTTATGAAATAAACTCTTCACTCTTACAATGCATATTATCCTTATATTTTTTGACATGATTAGAATTTACTATTATAGATAAGGCTCGTATTGCCAGGATGAAACATCTTTGCCCAGGTTAAAAATCGAGACTTTCCAGTTGTGTGTGTGGATTTTTAGCTGAGATTATCACTTCTACAGACAAAAAAGTTATTATACAAAATATAATAAAAGTGACTAAAATACATATAATCTCCATAACATAAAGGTTAAATTATAGTTTAAGTTTTTTTTTTCACTCACAAAATTGATTATCTGTTTTAAAATCACTCAATTACGAATTTACGATCAATCCATAACATAAATGTCTTTTTTGTTAGTCCTTTTGATCTTGAATTTCTTTTGAAAGGAATTTTTTTAAGGTAAAATAGAGTAAAGTGGTATTAAACCCACCAATAAAAATAAAGTACAAGCAATTCTTACACCACCCAAAAACAAAAACAAAAACAGCAAGCTAAATTATCTATCTAAGCAAACAATCCATTGGAAATGAAAACCACTCATAGAATAGACAAGAGTCCCAATCTTTGAATTTATATTTAGGTAGTCAATTTAATTTTTAAATATATTATTTGTTGGTTAATTTAGTCTATAAAATTATTGAGATGTAATCATCCACAACTTCTTTTGTGAATAAATGAAATTAGGGGAATCAAATTCATACTTAAGCTAAAAACAAAAGATATATAATAGAGAGGAGGAAGAGTTGTTGTACTGCAGGCAGTGTAATGTAATGTACTGTAGTCACTCACTCACTCACTCACTCACTACAGGCGTCAATTAGTGTGAGCTGTAAACGGGTTTGAAAGGCGTCGGTTGCACGTGCGGTATGTCGATGTTCTCACGTGCGAAACAGCTTATAACTCTTGATTAATCTCATTTTTTCAACTTTAATTCTCAAAAACAGCATCTTCTTAGTTCACACACGCTCACACTCACACACTCGCACTCACTCTTTCGAATCACACACACTCAAATCTCAGAAACAACACACACAAAACAGCGAGTGGATGATACTTATATATAATAGTGATAACGGTGGTTTTAACTTCTTCTAGATTCTTCTTCCTTTTCACTTCTAACTGCATTTCTCACATCTCAGATCGAAAATCAAGGTCAGTATATGCATGATTGCATTCTCTCTCTCTCTTTATGATTCTTCGATTTTGCTTAATTCACTATCGCTGTTTGTGAAATTGAAGTTCATGATTAGTTAATCTGGATTTGATTTTTGTGCATTTGCTTTTGATTTGAAATGCTGAGCTTCTTTATAGTTTACATGATGTGAATTGTGAAGTGTGAAGTTATCATGATGTTAGGTTCAGTTTGGATTAGAAAGTGCTTTTGTGTTTGAGCTTAATTTTTTTGGAAAATAGTTGTTGTATAGATGAAATATCTTGGAGATTTGTTTATAGAGAATGGTTGATTGTGGATTCTTACTCTTAGTGGTAGTTGTAGTCTTACAGTGTGTTTGGATTAACTTATTTAAGCTTATTTACTGGTGTAAGCAATTGTGAGATTATTTGAGAGTGCTTATGAGAAAAGCTGATAATATGTTCATAAACTGATATTAGCTTATTTGCTTATGAAAACAGCTTATAGTTTATATGAATACAGTTGGGAGATTTGTTCTTAGTCATCGTCTTAGGATCTGTTTGTTTGGATTGACTTATATAGTGACATAAAAACTTGTTACACGGTTTGAGAGAGCTTATGAAATCAACTTATGTCCATAAATACTTGTTAGTCATCGTCTTGGGACCTGTTTGGATTGACTTATTTGAGCTTATATGGTGACATAAATACTTGTTAGTGGTTTGAGAGAGCTTATGGATAGAACTTATGACCATAAAAATACTTGTTAGACGGTTTGAGAGAGCTTATATAGTGACAGAAATACTTGTTTTCTTTTGATTTGAAAATCTGAGCTTCTCTATAGTTTACATGATGTGAATTTGTGAAGTTCTTCTTATAGTTGTTTACTTAGGTTCAGTTTGGATTAGTTTCTCTAGCTTACAAGTGCTTTTTATTTTAATTAAAATTTTGTGCTACTTTTTTTAATTTCTTTCTTTGTTAGGTTAAAACTAAAAAGTGCTTTTGTGTTTGAGCTGAAATTTTTGGAAAATCAGTGTTGTGCAGATGAAATAACTTGGACATTCGTTCATAGTGAATGATTGATCGTGCATCCTTACTTCTTAGTCGTAGTGTTGGGGTCTGTTTGGGTGGGCATATTTAAGCTTATCTACTGGCATAAGCAATTGTGATATTATTTGGGAGAGCATATGAAAAAAGTTGATGATATGTCATAAACTGTTATCAACTTATTTCTATAAGCTCTTCATTATAGCTTATGGAATAAGCTTATTCAGCTTATAGTTCATATGAATGCAGTTTAACATTTTTTTATCTTTTGTTATAGAAATAGCTTGTACATAAGCACTTATATAGGAATCAGTATAACTGCTTTAGTTCAGCTGTTTATCAAAACAAGAATATACAATTTTTCTGAAGTTTTTATTTACTTGGTTAGGTTGTGTGTGTGTAAGTGTAACTGTTAACCGTTGGTTTGGAAGTGTTTTAAAATTGCTTTTGAAATGAATTCACCAATATGTGTAACTGTCATAATAACTTTTGGTTCTTGTGTGGTGTATTTTTAATTTGATAAATTTGTCATAATGAAGGTTCTTGTATGGTTTAATCTCAGTTTAGTTGTTTTGATGTTGCAGGCAGTGTCTACGTTCATCTGCACTGGTGATGTATATACCAACAAGATAATTACATGGTGGAGAGAGACAACTTAGATACTTTAGTCTCAGATGAATTTTACTAGCTCTACTATTCTTGAAACACTGTTGCTATGGGCATTTGTCTGATAAAATGCCAATGGCTGTGGCTTCTGTATGTTTTGCTGATACATATTGTAATTAATAACATTGAAGCGATCAGTCCTGATGGTATGATACTGATTTAGGATATAAGGCTGATTCCGATTTGATCACATTCCATATTTATCATGAACACCTTTGTTATACATAAAAAATAGATATTTGCGATGTCCTGGGTTTGACTTAAGTTGTTGCTAAACTAGACTACTATTTTTATTTTCGGCTATTCTGTGTTGAAATAAGTCAAAACTTTACAAATTCTAGTAGCAGTATTCTTATTTGTGTTTGTTCTCACACGGGTCTGAAGTTTAAAATAACATCTAACTAATTTCACGAGGTAGACTCCTTTTCTCTTGCGTAATCATATTGATTGTATTCTATCACATTTATAGGCGAGGCACTTATCAACTTCAGGACAGCAATTACTGGCAATATCCTGTTACAATGGAGGCCTGAGGATCCTGACCCATGTAAATGGAAAGGAGTGAAATGTGATCCAAAAACAAAGAGAGTGACACATCTGTGAGTTTTTACACTAGACATTTCTTTTCTTTCACTTGTTATAAGAATCTCTCTTCTTTTTTTTTTGTTTTTTTTGTTTTCATTTTTTGAGATGAAAGCATTTCTTACATTGTTTTGTTTTGATTGATTGGTGTAATTTGTCAAATGGATTATGTTGTGGGTAGATGAACTATATCATGTTAGTCTTGTATTTATAAGTGTGCATAAGCATAGTTTTATGAAGCTTCATGGGAATGTTTTCAACCATGTCTGGAACATTTAGGTTCTGATTTTGACTTAAAATTCTGTAAACAAATGTCATCTAATTTTGGGAGCGAGTGCTGATGGTAAATTCCACATTATACAATTTCCCTTCTCATTTTCTTACTGCTCTAGTCTATGATTATTTTGATAACATTCTGACAAACTTCAAATTTCTTCCACCCTAGTGAGTTCACCATTTTTTAAATCTCTGTTTTAGTGTTCCCATATTTTGTTTTATGGGTTGTGTTGTATTAGTCTTTGAATCAATGCAGGATAGGAGTATAACTTTTTTCTATATGCAAATATCCTTGAAACATTGCGTCTGAGCGATACTTTGGTTACAAGACTTCTGAATTTTAGGAAAAAAAAAACTTCATATCAAGATAACAGGAGATTTGCTGGAAATTATATCTGTGGGGTTCTTTATCTAACTTTGCTTTCGTTGGTGTTATTGTAGGATTCTGTCATCCCATAATTTAATTGGGACTTTATCACCTGACCTTGGGAAGTTAGAGCATCTGAAAGTTATGTATGTGCTTTTAAAATTTTGATTGCATATATCTTTTGGTTTAATTATTTTATACTATCACATAATTTCTTATGTAATGACAATTTTAATGTATACGTTGCAGTGATCTTCATTACAACAACCTCTATGGCATGATTCCACCAGAATTGGGAAATTGCACTGAATTACAGGGAATGTAAGCATTAACTTTAGTCCACTTGCCCAGTTCTGTTCCTCCTCCCTATCCCCATTTACTTTGGAAAGCGATGCACATTTATCTTGTTTTATGCTATTAAGCTAATGTAATTTAACAATCTAATATCACATTTATTAACTTTAATATTATGCATGTACATATTCAAATTGTTTGTTACACTCATGTTCAATCTATTTCACATACTCCACAGCGATGGACAATGTCAATATGCTGTTATACTCTTCATATTGACTTAGAGCATTATGTTTCAAAGTATTTGTTACTCGGTAGTAACTGTTAGTTTGGGTTGTCCAGCTTTTTACAGCGTAATTACATTGTTGGAATGATTCCAAGTGAAATAGGAAATCTCTCGCAGCTTCAAAATTTGTGAGTTTCTATTTTAGTTTATGCTTCTCTTTTTTATTTATATTTATATTTAATCATTTATTTGCGGTTCAAAAAGAAACATTGTAGCATGGGCTCATTCTGTTTTCATTTCAAGAATAAACAGCTCAAGAGAAATTGAGGAAAGAAAAATGAATATATGAGATATTTTATCTGGTGTTTATGCGTGAGTTGTGTGTATATTCATGAAAGCACACATGTCCTTTAATTTAGATAAGGGCACGGGATTCAGTAATTTGGTTATTTAGTTAAGTTTGCAGTTACAGATATTTTATTCATCTACATGTCTCCCTATTTTACAGGGATATATCAGACAATCTTCTTACCGGGAATATTCCAGTGTCAATTGGAAAGTTGTATAATCTAAAAAACTTGTATGTAGACTTCTTTGTCCGCTATGATTGTTCTTTCTTTACCCTCAATTTTATTAATTTGCTATTTTTCAAATGCATCTTTCTAATATTTTTGTCATGTTTGATACTTTGCAGCAATGTATCAACCAATTATCTGGTTGGACCAATACCTTCTGATGGTGTCCTTGCCAACTTTACTGGAAGTTCGTAAGTGTGGCTTTTTTGTTTATTGGTTTTTGCAGCTTAAGTGCTGCCAATAATATGACTGATTGTTCTGCACAGGGTTCTACGTCCTAGGTTTTTTTTTTATGGGCACTTGATACTCTCTTATTCACACTCCTAATAAACAACTCATAATTGTTATTCCCTAAATTACGCTTGACTATTTTTTTTAACTAATGTTGAGTTTTAAATAAACATGCTAATATTAGTCTATTCACATTGCACAATATTATTTAGTCACACTTTTTTTTTTTGGGTAGATTATTTAGTCACACTTTTATTTGTGTGCAAAATCTTATTAAACTGCTGCATTAGTGCACACAATTTTTGTTTGTAAAGAGTTAAAAGAATAAAGGCATGCATATTTTCTGTATGCTTTTTCTTTCCCTTTCTTCTCCCAACAAAGACTCGAGGTTTGACTTGATTCTATGAAACAATTTATTTAATAAGGTATCAAGATATTCATGTCTTCTGCATTATGGAATAACAAGATGTGCTGATGTGCATCATAAAATTAAAGAAGTCGTCCAGCAGTTCCTTCTTTAGAACTATGTTATTTGTTGTTTGGTGTACTTTTATGTGGAAATTCGTCTTAGTTTTGATATTCTAAAGACTAGCTGTTACTTGTCACCCATTCACGTAGATATCTGTAGGCATAAATTAATACTGAATCTAATCACGTATTAACTCCTATGTTGTTCTAATTGAGATTTTTATAGATATACTAAGTCATAAGATGGATCACATTAATAGTTGTGTTATGTTTATACTTTTACCTTGCTGATCAATAATATAAGGTGGCATTTAACATGCACAAGTTTAAAACTTGTGCACCATACACAAATTTAGATCAATGGTTGGATTTTGCACTTTCATTATAACTTATCATGCTCCTCTCACATTGGATTGAATTTACTTTCATCTTCTTCCTTTCCCCTCCTCATTGCTGCTTCCTCTGTCCATGAAACAAACTTCAGATCAATTGACCATTCTTACGAGCCCCATCACCCAATCATGAAAAAAGACAAAATTAATTGTTTAATAAACTATTAACAAACATTCACTTATCTCATGTACAATCCAAAAAATTGCATATCATAGCAATGAATCTATTGAAATTATTCTATAAACTGTAATTTTAGACTGAATATGGTTCCATGAAAACCCAGAACCATGGAAAGACAGTAGATTCGAAGACTCCACCGCCAATTTTTCGGCCATCAAAATCAAATCTAAAATCTAATCAACATTTTCGTTTTCGAGATCCACATATCCTCCAAGATCTAAATATTTTCAACATTCAACATATTTTTGCTGCAAATTTTATATTTACTAATTGCTATAACATTTAAGTCGACAAAGGTTATTGTCTATTTGTTCTTTTCTTTGGAAAAATTCATCAATAATTATTGTCACTTTGTTTTTTTACCCTGGAAGAGATGTGTTGTTGCTTCGGTTCTTCGGAGCGATTTATCCGGTGGTGGATGATTTTTCTATAACTAGATCGTACAGAACAGGAGCATTGTTCCGTGAGACGGTAGGCCTTGGATCTTGAGGTTGCTAGTTGTCCTGACGGTGGAGAGGAAAGACATAAAATCTAATGTGGCAGGAGCATGATAAGTTATATTGGAGCTGCAAAATCCAACCATTGATCTAAATTTGTGCATGGTGCACAAGTTTTAAACTTGTGCATGTTAAATGCCACCTAGATTGTCCTGATGAAGTAGTCTGTCTCTGAGGAATCAAATCTATTTTTCTATAATGAGACAACTATGTCTTGTTGCAGGTTTGCTGGAAACCCAGGTTTGTGTGGAGTGCAAATCGAGTCAAGATGTAAAGATGATGGTTCGCCTGGGAAAATATCTCCTGGTAGAGCTGCATGATTTTCCTTAATCCTTCATTTAGCCTCATACCAAGCTTGCTCTCTTTTTTGTTTCTGTTTCTTTGTTAATGACGTATCGCATTGCATTTCCCAACTATAGTTTTTACAGTATAGTAGTCACTTGGATCACGTTGTCATCAATTCCATTTTGACTTTTTATTGTTTTACTCCTTATAGACCAACAAAATGGTAAGAAGAATAATTCTGCCCGACTTCTCATCAGTGCATCAGCAACTGTGGGCGCACTACTTTTGGTTGCACTTATGTGCTTCTGGGGTTGTTTTCTTTATAAAAAGTTTGGTAAAAATGATAGAGTAAGTCTTGCAATGGATGTTGGTCCAGGTACGCTCCTTATCTTTCTGTGGCTGGCTCATATACCTGTTTCAGCTAGCTTTTTCTACTTATGTGTTAGCAGATATAGTGAGAGTTAGTTTAGCTTCTGTACATATAACTGATTTTCTAATCAATGAAATTTTACTACCACCTTCTCTGAATTCTAATATTATGCATTGGGAAACCTTTTGTTAGAATATAATTGAATATTTCTTTATATTCTCATGCCCTTGAAATTTAATATCTCCAAATAATGTCTCGTAGGTGCCTCAATAGTTATGTTTCATGGAGACCTACCATATTCTTCGAAAGACATTATTAAGAAACTAGAGACTTTGAATGAGGAACACATTATAGGAGTAGGGGGATTTGGAACTGTTTACAAGCTTGCAATGGATGATGGGAATGTATTTGCGTTGAAAAGGATCGTAAAGTTGAATGAGGGTTTTGATCGTTTTTTTGAGAGGGAGCTTGCAATTCTTGGTAGCATCAAACATCGTTATTTAGTTAATTTACGTGGATATTGCAATTCACCTACATCAAAGTTGTTAATATATGACTACCTACCTGGTGGTAGTCTCGATGAAGTTCTTCATGGTATGATCTTTATTTGAATACTTACAATATATATTTCCATTATCATATTAATATATGAAGCCGTTGAAACTGTATTATTGGGTATAAGTTTGAGACTTTAGGGAGGACATGTGGTGATTAGAAAGCCAAAGACTTACATGTGGTAGTCATTATTTACTTCTTATAACAAACCAAACTCCTGATTAAGAATCCTTAGTAACTCTCTCAAAATAGGTCACGGAAAAAATATGTATGGTTATGTTTTGTGCATTAACTGCATTTAGTATTAAACATTTTCCGTAGAAGCTGAGCATATGAATATTTGATGCTTTTTGGATATGTGATACTGGTTCAACCAGCAATTGTTGTTAGTTAACATTTGATGCGTCAATATTAGGCTACAATTCTTCTACCTGTTTGGGTTCTGATGCTATTATGCTTTAGTTATTTGATTGTTGGATATAGCATTTTTATTTATTTTACACTATTTGATACCAATTCAATTATCATTGAAGCTAGTATAGCATCTCTGCTTAAATCTTATTTGGGGAATAATGATGTTTGTGATGTACTGCACAGAAAGATCTGAGCAACTAGACTGGGATTCACGGTTGAATATAATCATGGGAGCTGCAAAGGGGCTTGCTTACTTGCACCATGATTGTTCCCCTAGGATCGTACACCGAGACATAAAATCGAGCAATATTTTGCTGGATGGAAAATTGGATGCTCGGGTTTCTGATTTTGGACTTGCCAAACTTCTGGAGGATGAAGAATCTCACATCACTACTATTGTTGCTGGAACATTCGGTTATCTAGCTCCAGGTAAGCAATAATGATATTCACCCGATGGATAGTTGTCTGGAGCATGAATAATGGTATTTAGCAATTGAACTATAAATGAGGGTCTCTTGTTGTTGAGGGTATCTATAATTAGTTACTAGGTGGTCTAATACTGCATGGGATCTGCTGCTTGTGTCTTGTTTTGATTTTTTTTTCACACGAAATATCTTTGTGGTAAGTGCTTCTGAAATTATACTAGATTTACTTTTGAAAGACAGTAAATGCAACAGTGCTTAAGTTTTTTTTCTTCTGGCCTTTAAATAGAAAGAGAAACAGAGGACTGATGTTGCCAAACCAACCAAAAGAACACAAAGAAAATGACCGAGTACAATAAAAACCTTTAATATTCTTGCTTAAAGTAGCTGTTAAACATCAATGTGTTAAGCAAATTCACAATTTCATGACATAGAAAGGGCTGATTGTGTTCGGGATGCACAAAAATATGATTTTTGTTAGACTGTTAGTTTTACATTTAACTACAAATTGTTTGAGGAAGCCTCTACACTCTATTGCAGAGTATATGCAAAGTGGCAGAGCAACCGAGAAGACTGACGTCTATAGTTTTGGGGTGTTGACACTTGAAGTGCTTAGTGGAAAACGGCCAACAGATGCATCGTTCATTGAAAAGGGTCTCAATATTGTTGGTTGGGTATGTGATGCACGTAATATTGGTTTTTGTTTTTTTGTTTATATATATGGGTCATGCGAGGACACTTGTTAGCATTTTCCTTTTTATATAAATAATATTAGATTTTTTACGAAGACTCGATATCTGGCAATAATAATAATAAGGAAAATGCTAAACAGTGCCCTCGGGGCACTAGTTAAGCATATCAATATAGAAATTTTGTTTTCAAATTTGTGCATTCAATGCCTTAAAAATGTTAAAAGGTATGTTACCAACATTAATTTTATCTTTTATTTTCTTTTTTGGTATGCTTAACAAGTGTCTGGGGCACTGTTTAGCATGACCATAATAATAATAATAATAGATTTTAGTGCAAGTTATTAAATACTTTCTATTTATTTTTTTGATAATAAAGAGGGCTAAAGCCCAAGGAAGAAAAAGTTACATAGGAACTAAATGAGGGGTAGAAATCCCCATTACATAAGTAAGAAAATATTTTCTATTTCTTTTAAAAACTAAAATTTTGTTTTTGTTTTTAGTTTTTAAACATTAATGCTCACTGAAGTAGCTTCTGATGATTTGTGATACATGTGCTATTTTATTTTTATGTAATTATTCGACAGTTGAGAAACATTTTCTTACATATTTTTTTTCAAAATTAAAGTTATGAAACATTTTACCCTTTAAATGCATCTCACAGTTTAGTTTCTTCACCAGAAAAAACAACTCATAATTTAGTTTATAGAAGCTAAATTTTTAAGAATACATCACCGTCTGTTATAAAATGGGTCCCCCTATGGTTACCACTACATTTAGCATGACCTGAGTGTGCTTGAGTGTTGATTATATTATCTAAGTAGGTGAACAGAAACTTGTTATCAATTATCATCTTGTAGTTTCATGTACCTTGTTATGCGATTACAAGGGGGAGGTAATCTTTAAAGTGCATCTCTTAGTTTAGTTTACAGGAGCTGAATCCTTAAGAATCATTATAAAATGGGCTTCCTTATGGTTACCACTACAATTAACATGAACTGGTGTGATTCATTGTGTTAATTATATTATTTAAGTGAAATAACCAAAACTTGTTATCATATTTCTAGTACACGTTCCTTTTTATGCAATTGCAAAGCGGAGGTAATCTTAGTTGCTATTTTAAAAGGGAATCAGCCCCATTCTAATGCCATAATTTGCCATCGATGCAGTTGAATTTTCTTATTACTGAAAATAGGCCAAGGGATATTGTCGACCCACTATGTGACGGGGTGCAGGTGGAGAGCCTTGATGTGTTGCTCTCTATGGCTATTCAATGTGTTTCCTCAAGTCCAGAGGATCGACCGACTATGCACCGAGTGGTCCAGTTGCTTGAATCGGAGATTGTAACTCCATGCCCAAGTGACTTCTATGACTCGAGCTCTGACTAGAAAGCTATTGAAGACAAATTAACGGTATGTTGTGTTTGCATCCGTGTCGCTGCAAGTTACTTGTGAGTCAGAAGTGACGAAACCGGTTAAGAATCTGCGTGCTACTTTTCATCTCAAAATTGCATTTGATCAAAAAGTAAGATTATGATGGAAGATGTTCTTCATTAGACCACTTCACGACAGGTGATGTTATTCCACGGATATCATCATTCAACATTTTTGTGATGGAGTTGCATGTTATATTTCATATTTGATCGTGGTTCCTCCTTCCACTTGTGTTTCTCCCCCTCCTTTTGTTAGCATTTGTAATCTTAGTCATATTGTTCACTCCAATTTAAGTGTATATGAATATGTATAATCTCAGAAATTCCACTTTTGCAAGTGATTCTTGTTATTATTTTTTGTAACATATGTTTCCATAAAAGAATCCATCTAATGAAGGTGGTTGTCAGCTTCTCACATCTGAGCTTCCTTGTTTTAGTGCAATATTTACCTGTTTGGGAGTAGGAAAGTTTCCCCTGTCGAATAACAAACAGAGCATATTCTGTCACTACCATCATAGTTGCTTCTTCAGCTAGCTAAGTTCTGATGCAAGATAATGTTGGAACGATATATTTACATGCATTAGGGCTACCATTTAATCAGTGGCTTTTGTGCGAAAACCATTTCTTTCTCTTGCATAAAAGAATTGTGTACAAAGTGAAAACCATAAGCAACATTGTTAATTTGATCATGAGTAGAATCGATAATATTAAAGCATGGTAAATGATATAATTTATAAATACCAATGAAGTTTAAGGTCACCTAAGATATAGGAAACACTCCATCTCTTTAAAGCCTCATCTGAAGAAAAACAAAGGAAATCTATACTTGAAAAATCAATACTCGCCTTCAACTCATTTTGTTCAAGATACCTCTCGACCTCGTCATTCATCAAAAGTCAAAACTCATTAAGCACGTTTGGTTTCATGTCTCCCCACAAATTGTTATGGCCATATGTGAATGACATTAGTTTTTCCAGATCGTACTTTTTTGGGGGTAATATTTTCAAGACTGTACTTGATTGATCTATTGAGTGAGTAATGCTATGGACAAACTCTCAAACACACTATTTTCAACGCACCCTCATTCATTGGTCCATGTCATCACTATTTTAAAACTATTTACTTGTTAACTGGTTGTGCAGGTTTAGATACACACCTTTTATAAAATAAAAAACTAGATTGCAAATAACAAAAAATGGTGTTTAAAAGTCCACAAGCATCAAACTAGAGACAAGTCTGAATAAATTCGAATCGATCTCTTAAGGAACGACGAATGAATCCACCAACCGACAATTCATTGCAAAACAACAAGCCCATTCGAGCATAGCAATCCTAAGAAAATCTCCACCAACCGTTGAAGAAAATAACACAACAACCATTGAAATGGAGACGGCGACGAACCCAATCAACAACTCATGTTGAAGGAAACATGTTAAAAAGGCATAACGTAAAGCTCATTAACTCTATCAAGTGATATCATAGTTACCTAAGAGGTGAGATGGTAAAGATTTTCTTTCAGCTTTACTAGAGGTCTTGAGTTCAAATTCAATTCTAAAAAGTGCAACGGTGTTAAATTTTTAAATGATTAAATTCTACGATTACCCGTAGAAGATATCCGGTTCACATTAAAAACTGATATCATAGTTCCATTGATTAGTAAAAAAAGAAAAATCATAATTTCCATCTCCGTAGAATTTATGGACTAGGATTATTTCAATTATCACCAGAAATTCACATATACAATTATAAAATTCTGAGTTTAAATCTAATAAATGGGTTAAGTCTAATAGTATCAATATTTGGTGTCGAGTTTGAACGTACAAGCATGTAATTTTCATGATTTCTATACCAATATTAACAAGGACAATGTTAGTAAAAAAAAATTCTACCAAATAAAATAAAATAACAAGGACAATAAATGATTGTCGGTGCGTGAAAATAAGTACGAATAAGGAGCAGCTTCTCATAGATTTACAAATGAGTGGACCAAATTGTTATTGAAATCGTGACTGTAGAGAGAAAACATAAATGCGTAAAATATACTGTAACAGCTTCCTTATGAGTATTGTGAATTTGTGAGTGACGACAAACTACACCAAGAAAATCTATATTGATTTGTGAAGACATTCGTATGAGGGTTTAAATTGAGATTTAAAGCTTTTAGAATGAATACCGGCCTTTTTTTGGACCAATATAAAGTTATAAATCCATAAAGAAACAAATAGTATCAAATTTGACATCTCTTATTATGGTGTGGTTCAATGATGAATGATTCGTGGTTCATTTGGCTATTGCATATATTTATTACAAGGGTATTATGCTAACTAGTGCTCTCGGGACACTAGTTAAGGAAGTAAAAAAAGAAACTTTTATATTGGAAATATAACTTTCTACACTTTTAAAAAGTTAATTGCACAAGTTTCAAGACACTTTTACTATGTTTAGCCTCCTTAACTAGTGTCCTGGGACACTATTTAGCATTTTCCTTATTACAAAAGGTAGATGAGTAATGAGTTGCGACAGTAAACTTTTTTATATGGTAAAATCTAATTTTTAACATTAACTTTCAGATTTTTCAAAATTAATAATTTGAAATTTAGTTAAGAAAAATGAAACTGTTCAATAATTATTTTTTTCAGTAGTCAAATTTAAATTATCTTAAAAAAAAATTCTTTAAAAAAAGTTATTAAGATATGACCTCCTATTTTATTTTATTTTGTTTAAAAAAGAGTAGAATATTATTTAGTTTATGGGGTCTTCATCTTGCCAATAATATGTAATTTTTTTAACACACAAAAATGGAATATATATAAATGAAAAGAAACTGTGTAGTCACCTCAGCATAAGATGTGCCAAGAAAGACTATAAAAAGTTACAACTTACAAGAGATCCAAAAATCAACAATAACATACAGCAATTAGTTGACTCCCAAACAAAGCAATGGACTCGACCATCAACAATGAAAGTTTCAAACTAAATTAATATTCGTCGACTTCAACCATCGATAGGAGAACATCTTGACTTTATCCAAAAGCTAAAACACATAATTTGCCGAATTTCTGAATACTCTAAGGTTTCTTTCATTTCATACGACCCAAACACAAGTGAGTCAAATGAGTTGCAGGAAGAAACGACGCGCTTGAAGACCGCTCGGAGAGTAGGTAAACTGAGTAAAGTGATCAGAGATGTTTTGAGGGCCCATTGCCAAAAAGTCAATCTAAGACCGAACGCCCAAAGATATTTAAATATGTTGCAAGAGAGAAATAAGTGTTGAGCTGTTTCGACATCGCCACACCGTGACACGCAAAAATGAAGATATGGAGATAAAATGCCTCATGTAACCAAATTTTTTCCTCAATTCACTTGATTACAATGAGAGGGAAATAAAAAAACCGAGGAATAGCTCAAAATATTGGCAACTGTAATAAAGTATGAGCAACTTAATTTAGTAGTCGTTTAATAAACTCATTTTTACAATGTTCTTGTTCTTGTTTTTATTTTTATTTGTTGGTTGAAAAAAAATCCTTTGCTCATTATTTTCATAATATCGATATTGCACTCTCATCAAAAGAAGCTCTTATTTTAAATGATCTTGCTGATTGAGATTACTCGACCAACACATATTTTTTGTTATATAAATAAGTGTGCTGACATGTTGACAAAATTTATTCCATAATAATATGGGTGTTAGAATTGTCAAAAAAAAAAAAAGGGTGTTAGAGAATTGTTCCATCCTCCTCTCATCATCAGTTTGTTCTTGATGATGATTTTCAACCGTCCCTTTTCCTTTTCTTTTTTATCAACTCACTTACTTTACTCTATCCCTTTATAATTTTCTTAAATATCTCATGTAACTATCAACTAACTACATTTACTAAACTCTTTAATTTGTTAGTTTTATTGATCATATTTAGGCTAATGTTATAGTCGACTAACTTATAAGCGGTCCACCGTAGAATGGACTATTACTTAAAATTATCAAAAATTTTAATGATTTTTGATGTTAGTGTTCGTTTTTATGGCTACAAAAAAATTATTAATGTTAGTTCAATATGAATTACATCTATATTGTTTTAACTAAATTGATGTTAATTAAGTTATTATTTCAATCATAAAAATGAGAATAACTATTAATTTATATTCTCTCCGGTCTTATATATAAACAAATTTACTGTTCAAAAGATATATAAACAAATTTAAAAAAAACACTTTCTTTAAGAAAAGTGTCTAAATGCATTTAAGTCATACGTACACTTTTCTAATTTTACTCCTATCTTTTGACTTGGAAAACGTTAAAAACATGAGAATGTGAAAAAATTAAGGATATATTTGAAAAAATGACATTTATCGTAATAATTAGAGGTTATTTTTGCTTATATTTGAGACTTTCAATTTTATTGTTTATATATTAAACCGAATGGAGTACTTTCAAACAATATGTAATATTAATAATATTTTTTAAATACCGATTCACCATAAACTACTAGATGAAATAATCTATATTAAAAAATACTACATCATATAAAGGTAAATTTAAAAAACATAGCTAATCCCATTTATGCTTTTATTAATGGGTAAATAAGTCTTTACCCCTGCAAACTAGGCGAATTTTGCTTTAGTCCCGGCAAAAAAATTCTTTAAGATTTTCCCCTTGAAAAATATATTTTTTGGTTTATCCCATTGGGTGCACTTTTTAAATCGATTATTTTGTTCAACCGATGTAAAAAGTGCTGTTTTTTAAATCAATTTTTTCTATTCAACCGATTTAAAAAGTGCACTCAAGAGGGAAAACCAAATTTTTTTTTTCAAGGTCGAAATTTTAAAGGAATTTTTTGAGCGATAAAGCAAAATTCGCCTACTTTAACGATCTATTTATGCTTTAATTAATTAATTAAACAAACAGAGGAAAAGAGCGTATTGGTGACAATGACGACTGAAAGTCAAGCGCGTGTCCATGTCTGTCTTGTGCAACTCTTCAAAAGACACTTTTTCCTCTCTCTCTCTCTCTCTCTCTCTCTCTCTCTCTCTAACACACTGCAGTTTTCACTTTCACACTCTATCATCATCAAAAACATCATTCCATTATTATACTAGTACCTTTCTCTTCTGTTTCAAACCTCTCTCTCTCTCTGGAAACTCCCAGGTACTACTTAATCCTTAATTTTTGTTCATCCTCATGTTCTTTTGCTTTTCTCCTTCCAACTAATTCAAAACACAACAACCCATATTTTTTCTGATCATTTCCTTTCTCTACTCCTAAAAAAGTTACTGTTTTTACTTTTTATCATATAATAAAAAAGGAGAAAAAAAATGGATGCTATAAGGAAACAAGCTAGCAGATTAAGAGAGCAAGTTGCCAAACAACAACAGGTAATCTTGTTATGCGGTGTTTCTCAATTTTGCTATGCTTTTTATGCTACTGTTTACCATTTAGGTTTAATATTGTTTCTGTTGCATGAGGTTAGTTATGTAATACTATTGATTTAGCTTGAGTTTAGGTTAAAACAAGGTTAGTTATGTTTGGTTTTACTTTTGATGTAGTCAAAATTGTTTGTAGAATTGATTTTTACTACTAGTTTGGTTGCTCTTGAGCAGAATTGATTTTTCCTCCGGAATTGATTCTAACTTGAAGTAAGTTAGAATTTGGAGTTTTTGATTCTAGAATTGATTTTTAAGCTTGAATTCATTGTTCAACCATTCCGAAGGTTGAACCTTGATTTCATTGAACAAAATTGATTTTGAGTGAATTGAATCTGTAAAATTGAGTTGAAGGTAATATGATTTATGTTGGATACATTCATGTTAAAGTGAGTTGAACAGTAAATTTGAGTGTAAAAATCAATTCTAGAATTAGAAGCTACAATTTCTAGCTTCAAGTAGAATCAATTATGGAGGTAAAATCAATTCTACTCTAGAGGAAATAAAAATGTCAAAATCAATTTTACACCTCTAGAATCAATTTTGGCTCTTCCAAAAGTGGAACCAAACATTACTTTTAGTTGGAATTTTTTTTACTGAATCAGTGCATTCAAAATCAGTTTTTGTTACCGCAAAACCAAATACACACTAAGGCTTGTTTTTGCTTCAAGATTGAACTGATGGTGTTGATGTGGGAGAGATCCTTAACCAGAAAGTAGTTTAGATTCTGTTTGTAAAGTGTTCACTTTACTATGTTTGTAGCAGTAGTAGTTGTTTCACTTCATTTACTTGACTTTTGTCCTGTATCATGTTGTTATTGTCGTTTTGCAGACTATACTTAGACAGTTGGGTCAACTTAGCAATGAACCGCTCATGGCCGATGAATCTGAACTTGAATGTTATCATAAACTTCAAAAGTTATACACTTCTACAAAGACTGCTAAGGTGTATTTTTATTCTCAATCCATTTATTTCTTAAGTTTTAGAGAGCTTTGTTTGGTAAAGTTTTTAACCAATGTGATTCTTACAGCATTTTCAGCGGCATATTGTTCGTGGTATCGAAGGATTCATCTCTGTTAGTTCCAAGCAAATGGAGATAGGTGACTTTGATTTTGGCCTTTTCCCTATCTATTAATTTGGTTTATGCCTGAAGGCCTAAAATTGATTGATGTTTTGTTCTGTATTCTTCAGTGAGGAAGTTGGCGAAGGACTGTTGCAAGTATGGGACTGAGAATGAAAAGCATGATAGTAATTACCCCCTTGCAAGTGCTTCTCTTCAATTCGGTAACTCATATGATATATTGGAAAATGAGAGGGAGACTTTGCTTGGAATCTTACGTGATCAGGTAATCTTTTGGGATATTTCTTTGACAGTCTTTGAGACTTTAGCAGTGTAGCACTTACATTACCGTAAAGTATATTATGTTATTAATGTTCAAATTAACGTTATTTGCCGTAGCATTAACATATGCCTATCGGATTTACTGGCAATGTTGCTGCTATAATTTTGGACTATCACATGCACAATAGTCTTGTAGCTTTCAAGAACTGATCAGCTTCAGCTAGGTACAATTAACAGATAAATTAACACAATGCTTCATATATCAACATATTTGTTCCTTTCGCTTGATAGGAACTAAGAAGCCTTAGTTCTCTGTAACTATTCATTTGTTAGTGCTACACTGCTACTGAATGAAAGTCCTAGTTCTTCGGAACTATTAGTAATATATTGTTGATTTTGTATGAAGTTTTTTCCGTCTTTTTGCATGTCATATTTTGAATCTTTCATTTTGTTCCAAACAAAAATGGTGCTTCTAATTATGCTTTAGGTTTTATATAGATCTCTGAGCCACTGCGAGCACAAATAACAGGAGCTCCTTTGGAAGATGCACGCCACCTCACCCACAACTATGACAAACTTCGTCAAGAAGTAGAAGGCCAGGTAGTAATTTACTGCCACAATGGCATGCATATGGTGGTGTGCAATGCGTGATATTTATCTTAGATATCTTCTCATCAGGCTGCTGAAGTTTTGAGGCGTCGATCAAAGTTGAGGGATTCTTCTCTTTCTGCAGAGACTTCCATGAGGCTTCAGAATGCAGAAAAAAGGTTGAAAGACCATAAATCTTCCTTGGTGGCACTTGGCAGAGAAGCAACTTCTGCTATGTCGTCAGTTGAAGAACAGCAACAGCATATAACTCTCCAGAGCCTTTCTACAATGGTATTGCTAGATTCTATATTGAAGTCATTTCTTGTGATTGCTGATTTTACTTATTTTTTAATTCAACACACACCATAATTAGGGCCTTTGGCACTAGGCTATGAGACACATCCTCGGTTCAACTGATTGCATAGAGTTTTGAAAATCTAAATAATTGTTATTCGCTACAAGAAGTTAATTTACCAAAAGTTGTTGGTCACATTAAGCTGCTTCCCACATGAAGAGTCAAGAAGAGAAAAGATAATCCACATGCTTTTACAATACATACTTTCCACAGTAGATTCGTCCATTAGGTTGTAGAACTTGAGTGGATTAAAATGAAATCTTCACGCTAAATGAAGGGTTTGGTTACTTTTAAGTGATAGACTGTAGGTAGTAATTAAATTTCTTCACACCGTAAAGTTGTGATCAATTATAGCCATGGTTCAAAATATCTTATCTAATGTTTGTTTCATTCATGTATTGTTGGTATTATTTTCTAGGTATATTTTGTAAAGTTTTTGAACCTTAAGCAAATTGTTCTGATGCATCTCCCCCCCCACCCCCAAACAAAATAATTTATTCTTCACAATTCCATTTGTTTCCCCTTTTTGGCAGGTGGATGCTGAACGAACCTATCATCAGCATGCCCTTGTTATTCTAGATAAACTATATGCCGAGGTTAGCCACCATGCTGCCAACACTTCTTTCAAATTGAAAAAATAAGTCTCAGTTCCTATGTCTATTGTACATTTTGGATTCTGACATAATTAATATTCTGTCAAATTTGTAACTTGTGCCTTTTATTGGATGTTCTTTGAGTTAGATGATCATTATTGAGGAGAGACAACCGAAAGACTCTACATCATTTCCATTGCCAAAAGATGGACATAATCAACCTGCAGATGAGAAAGCTAATTCAAATGGCATTGATGATAAACACAACACCCAAATGGGCACGTACTTTTTCGCTAAGGTACGTCACATAAAAAATAACAAATTTGTCTTGAGAGACCCTACATTACATACAGCCACATTCCTGGAGTGGACTTGACTGTTGCTCAAGACAAAGCCTATACAAATGATTTAGCTTTGATTCATGCTTATCGTCATTATTTGTTTTGTAGGTCATACACCCATTTGACGCTCAAGCTGAAGGGGAGTTAAATTTATCAGTTGACGATTATGTTGTAGTCCGTCAGGTATTTCTTTTTAAGATTTGCAAGTCAATATGGTTTAGCATTTTCTACATTGTGTTGTTGATTTAGTCATTAAAAAAAGTTAGAAGAATAATAATAATGATATTATTACTAGTATTTGTGAAAGTGGGTAACAATTTTTATTGACAATGAAACCAATCTTCATTAATATTTCCCTTTTGGTTGTTAAATTTCCAGGTTGCTGCCAATGGATGGTCTGAAGGAGAATACAATGGCAATGCTGGATGGTTTCCCTCGGCATATGTACAGAGACAGGACGTAGTACCAGCGAACAAGATACCAGAATAACATCAAAGTTATGCCAACATTGATCTTTTGAATTGGTGAGGCAGTAATTGTATATTCTCATAATCACGATATAGGCACATTTGAAAAGCCATAGTGCGTGCTTGCATATTTTTGGGCGGTTCTGTGATCTGTGTAGTATGTATGTTATATACATGTAAGCATAAATTGTAACACTATACATCGGTTCAAATATGTAGATTGATTTATGATTTGCATTTGCTTAAGTCCTTAGGGTCACCTAAGGAACTTAGTTTTTGAGATGGATAATGTCCATATTATAGAGGGTGGTCTGTAATTCTAAATGAAAACCTGGTGAGAAACCTTGTATTAACAAATTTTCAATGTATTATTTTGTATATAGTAATTTGTATCTTTATTTATTTTTGTCTATAGCTTCTGTTTACTTACTTGGTTCCATGGATTTGAATTGTTTAAGTAGATTATGGAAAACAAAATGAATATTCAAATAAGACTAACAGGTGAATAAGCAACACAAAATTACATACCAAGTCTGGCTGTCTTTTGAACAAACCCTCTATGCCATTAGACCAACCTCAACTACTTGCTTTTTTAAACATTTTCTTGACTTGTCACTGAAGAAACTAAACAAATAATATAGTGATAAAATAATTAATGCAATTATTGAAGGCCGTTTGTTACATATTATAAAAAAAAGTGATTTTGATGCTTTGTAATTTAGAGATAAATTTTTAGAGCCGAAATTTTGTATCTGTATCCTTAATTTTTTTTTTTAAAAACATCAGTTTTAGAAAGTGGTTTTCTGTATGTAAGACTTTGAGTTGAACTCAGAATAGTTATATTGAATGCAAGATCAAAAGATATTAAAGGTCTTGATGCAATGACACCCTAAATAATTTATCTACACATGGGAACAAGACACCAAAGGTAAGTTGGTATATTGGACTAATTTATTCAAAAGTAAATTACATCAGAATTTTTGACTTTTGAGTACTTTACACTTGCATCCAGCTACAACCAAGCAGGATATTGATTGTATATTAAACAACTCAGGGGTTTTTTCTATGATTTTTGTCAAACTTAGATTTTGAAGCTGTGTTTGTAAACGAAGGATGTATTTCAAATTCTAAAGGTCTTTCCTTGCTGAAAATCTGTATCAGATTCTCCCTTCTATTATTTTCACATGCATTCAATGTGGTTGTAATGGGAGTGCAAGATAAAGGAAAACGAAATGTATGATCTTTCTTGCTTAATAACATGAACATGTAATCACATGTGATAAGGATCAGATTCAGCTTATAACTTCTTTGCAGTTTTGCTTTTTACATTTGACATGTATGCATTGGGTTTCGAGAGATTCATTTTAGAGTTTCGATTCAGATTACTGCCATAGAAAAAGCACACGTTTTCACGTTGTAAACGGTCTTGACCATTAATTTAAGATCGAACGGATAATATTACACAATAACAAAATCAATGATAAAAATGATATACACGATTAATTTGAGATTGACGACTGAGGTTATACACTGCATAACACAAATATTAGACCGACAGTTTTTAACTGCATAACACAACTACTAGATCAAATCCAAATAAAAATCTGAGAGTTTGGGGAAGCAAAACTATGTACAACCAGGGGCGGCGGCGCAGCTAAGTATACTTATGGGGTAGCTTTGGCTACTTCAAAATTTTTTTTATTTGTTTTACTAAGTATATATTTCATGTATAACTACCCCAATAAAATATTTTTAGCTATGTCTTATGAGCTTAGCTCAATTAGTTTGAACTTCAGTCATTCCACTTATTCATTTTAAAAGTGAAATTTCTAACCACTAGACTATTTGGATAAAAAAAAATCTTTAACTACTTCTAAATAAGTTTATTTGTCAAAAATGAAGAGAAAAAAGATACTCAAAAGATCATCACTTATTTGATATATACAGTAGATTTATTTTGTTTATTGTGACATTTTCGATATATTAAGCAACTAGGTAAGAACTTTGTTAACAATAAAAATGGTAATGACAAATTATAAATAATATGAACAATGAATTTCTTGCAAATAACTAAATTGTTTACATTTTGAAAGTATATACAAAATTATTATTATAGATAAATTTTACCCTCTTATTTTTATAACTAAGAATTTAACTCTTTCAAGTGCTATCAAACTCAATTTTTTTATTAAATAGTTACTTTTATATAAATAAAACTTTTGTGATTTCTTTTTTCACGGATTAAATTTAATAAATTAATTTTAAAAAATTGTATTATATTTGGCCACCTCATAAGGAATTGGCTAGCTTCGCCGCTGTGTACAACATAATTGGTTTGGGTACGCGATACGTAATCTTGAAAGAATTCGGTACGTAGGGGGTATACATAGTCAGTATGCTATTTCGGTTCGTGATACGTACTTATATATTAATCGATAAGCTATGAAATAGAAAACTTACTTAGTTAAAACAAAAACAAATTATATGATGGAAAATATTAACATCATTAGAGTAGTGAGTTTGTAAAATAAATTAGTTTAAAGACCACATGATATATCAATTTTTATTCGATATTTAAGTTCTTCATTATATTAACATAAAAATTTATATATTGCATGTTTGTTTCTATTTTTTTTGTTTTTAATCTTTTATTGTAAACATGATCTTTTTTTCTGGATAAACCTTAGTACATTTCTGTAGATGCTTTTTGCATGATTTTTAACATAAGAAACTATGAATTATTCAAATTCATGTTTTTCTCAAAGTTTCCCATATCAATAAAATATGAATTTTATGTTAAGAATCATACGAAAAACACCTAAAGAAATGCACTTAAGTTTTGTACATCTTTTTTTTATATAAGTTGACCCAATCTTCTATTTTTTACGTTGTTATAACTTCCTTTTTTTATTTTTTATTAGTTGTTATATGTTAGATTGAGCTAAAAAAATTTATGTCTATATTTTATCATGGTTTCTATTCTTATTTTTATGCGTAGATTTCCTTTAACTAAGGTACCGTTTGACCCAACTTATTTTAAACTTTTTTACTCAATGAAAAGAGAAGCTAGGCCTAATTTTTTTTTCTTCCTATTTTTATGTTTTGTATTTTTTTTTATAATTATTTTTTTTCTTATTTTTATCAAGTCATTTTTTTTAATTATTTAGTACGTATTCTACGAATTGGTTCACGAATTATGACGAACCAATATGTGAAAGTACCGCAAACTTATCAACAAATTCACAAACGAGATAAAGAACTTCAAAATCTTGAACAAACATAACAAAATCATAATAACATTACAAAATATTGAACACACAAATTGTTACACCGAATTCGCAATTTTATACCAATCGTTAGTTGGTTCACACGATTGACACTTAACTTGGTAGGGAGGACCACAATTTGATCCCCACAACTGCGATCGGGAGAAGGTTGAAGCAATTTGATGTCAGAACTGACCCCCGAATCAGATTCAACTTGGTTGTGAAAACCAAATTCACAATTTTATAACAAAATCATAACAAGGAGTTGACAAAATTGTTATAATTAAGGAATAAAGAACTTCAAAATCGAAATCTACATATTCTAATATTCTATATTCTATATGAAGAAGATCAGAGAAGAAGTACCGTAGAAATAGCGATCTACAAAGAAAATTCCGTAGCAGCGATCTAAGCAACACGCAGAGAGAGAACATAAACTTTTGCTTTCAAACAAGAAGAAAAACAAGTGTGAAATGAATTTAAGCGCATGACTGCATGAGAAAAACCAATCCTTTATTTATTTTCTTCTTTTATTTATCTTTTGCAAGGGTTAATTAATTTATTTGAATTCAAATAATTTAAATTCAAATAATAAATTATTTCTTTATTTAAAAAATAATGTAATGGCAGACTTAGGAAAGTTGGGTCAAACCTAGGATGTTTTGGTTCACAACATTGCCCATTCAAGTTATCCTGAATGCAAGATCAAAAGATATTAAAGGTCTTGATGCAATGACACCCTATATTTTTCTTTAAGATATATTTTTGAAATACCAAAGTAATTTATCTACAAATGGGAACAATTTATTGACTTTTGAGTACTTTACACTTGCATCCGGCTATACTATACTATCTTTTCCCTTTTGCTTACTTGATCAAATGCTACAACCAACTAGGATATTGATTGTTTATTAAACAGCTCAGGGGTTTTTCATAAGATCTTTGTCAAACTTAGATTCTGAAGGTGTGTTTGTAAATGAAGGATGTACATCAAATTCTAAAGGTCTTCTTTCCTTGCTGAAAATATGCATCAGATTCTCCCTTCTATTATTTTCACATGCTATGTACTTGTAAAGTGAGTACAAGATAAAGGCAAACGAAAAATATGACCATGAACAGGTAATCACATGTGATAAGGATCAAATTCAGCTTATAAACACAACTTCTTTGCAGTTTTACTTTTTACATTTGACATGTATGCATTGTGTTTCGAGAGATTCAGTTTAGAGTTCGGATTCAGATTACTACCATAGAAAAAGCACATGTTTTCACGTAGTAAACAGTCTTGACCATTAATTTAAGATCGAACGCCTGATATTACACAATAACAAAATCAATGATAAACGATATAGACGATTAATTTGAGATTGGACAACTGGGGTTTTAAACTGCATGAAACAAACGGTTTTTAACTGCATAACACAATTACTAGACCAAATCCAAATCCAAATCCAAATCAAAATCAAAATCAGATAGAGTTCCGGGAAGCAAAACCATTTACAACATAATTGGAAAACTGATAAATACTGCAGTTTCATAAATTGCAAGAGTTCATTTAAAGTAGGCCTTGAAGGTGATAAATTTATTTAATCGTTTCCATGGAAAGGAAGGCCTTCTTAAGGCTGATACAAGTACGGTTTTCCACTTGAAAAACAATGCCTTATGAGGCTGATACATTGATTTAATTGTTTCCATTTCATTATGTTAACTTTCAATCACCAAATTGAGCAATCATATATGTTAAATAACTTCCTTATTGGCATTTAACAAGCATCTACCAAAAAAGCTTGATGTTTCAAAATTATAATTACTAGAAACCACATTTAAAATGAGATTGAAAAATGTGCCCCCAAAAATAAAAAAGACAGATTGAAGTATTGTAATTGTGCCCTGCCCTAAATTTCAACCATGACACAATACATGGATCAGACAAAACTCCAAGTCCAACACAAGCTCCAAATTTGGACAAAGCAGAGTAGGGTTGTATTGTAATTGTGCAACAATTGCAAGTATACAAAACATTGTAATACTACAAGAACAAGTACTTCACATTACATTTGAATATATATATATATATATATATATATATATATATATATATATATATATATATATATATATATATATATATATATATACTAAAATGTGAAAACACTATGAAGACAATCCAATCAAAAAAAACTCTTTGCTCAATCCATTGTATAAAAGAAAAACACATTATAAACAATCACCAAATTCTATAAGAACATTTGTATATATGTAAACGGCAACAAATTTAGAAATACAATAAAAATTTGGAACATTAGCAACACTTTTGTTATTTTATAGCACCTGACAATGTAATATGGAACTAGAAAGGATCCAAAATGTAATAATGCTCAATAACCTAATCATCACTAAGCTCATCCTCAATATCAGAAAAATTCATCCTACCAGAAACATGTTTAACCAATTCAATAATCTTCTCAGCCTCGCGATTAATCCTCTTCTCTTCTTCCTTCAACGCCTTGTCAATCATATTCAGCCGTTTCTTGCTCGACAAACTTCCAATACCAGACAACAACTCATCACTTGTACATTCCTCCCACCCAACATCATCATCATCATTCTCCTTTCCTTTCTTTTTCTCCTTCTTAGGAGAACACCAAAAACAACCCCACTTTCTAGGAGGCGATGGACTCGGAGACATAGCCTTTTTCTTCGAACAATTCCCTTCTTCTTTCTGCATTTTCAATGGCATAAACTTAGAAGACATTGAACTTTCTTCAGAAGTATGAGAAGAAAATGAGGGTGAAGAAAAAGACTCATTTTTTTGTTTTGGAATTTTTGGTTTTGGGTTCAGACCCTTTTTCCCATGTGAAGAATCTGAGGGAAATGAGACATACCCAGAATCAGAATCTGATTTTTTTGTGGAATTATTGTCTTTGGGAGGTGAAAAATTGAAACTTTTTTTCTGGGGGTTTGAAAAGGTGGGAGCTTTGGCAACATAAGGTGGTGGGGTGGTGTGATTAGCAGGAAAAGATTTGAGCTTGAGAAAACGAGATTCAAGGTCAGTAGGAAGATCAGAATGAGTGAAAGATGAACAATTGATGGCAGAGATTTGTTGAAGGATGATTGAGTCTTGTGCTTGAGAGATGATTTGTTGAATTGTTGATTCTTTATCTGTGTCATATGGATCATAAGATGATCCAATTCCCACCATTTTTAGGGTTGAAGGAGGAAGAATGAAGAATGATTTGTGTGAGTGACAGAGAGAGTGTGAAAATGGAGAAATGCAGAAACAGTGAGTTGAACAACGGCTATGTTGAATTTGTGTGGGGTCCACTTGCGTATTTGTAGGACCCACTACTTGCGACATCTTAGGATATGGACAACTACATCATGGACCCACTGCTTCACATCCTAAGCTCAATTAAGTCTTAATTATTACTGTACCAAAAAAAAAAAGTCTTAATTATTAAGATATGATGAACAACAAGTTTTTTTTTTTCTCCACTAATTTATTTATTGATCGAAGACTATTTTGATTTTTCACAAATTTTGTACAAGATAATTTAATTTTAAAAAATTAAAATCTAAATTAATCTATGACATTTTCATATTGCGACAAATTAGTATTTTGTTATAACAAATTAGAGACTAGTTTGTCCTTAATATGAAAATTTTTGAAACTAATTTAAGTTTTATTTTTGCATGGGATTAAAATGAGTTTTCACTTTTTTTTTTTTTCAGTTATCCTCTTAGCGAAGTTACAAAGATTTAAGTTTTGTGGGATTTAAATAAACGATAAATTGCATGTCAAAATTTGAAAGTGAATTCAGAATTTTGGTTAAACTAAAAAATATATGTGAGATATTATACATTTAATCTAAATGTTCATGATCTCTAATATATCTCCTATTAAAGTAAATTTCCGTTTGATTTAATTTATTTCTGAGCTTATGTGAAATAAATTATATAAATAAATAAAATTTTATGTATTATTATAATTTTTTTTCCAGATAGTTTATGAGAAAATAATTTATAAAGATACAATTTTTTTTAGTGAAAATTTATGAATTATCATAAAAATTTATTTATTTACATAAGCGAGTTTTATAAATTCAAAAATAAGACAAATTCAAACGAACCCTAAGTTGGTGGATTATTGGATCGGTAATATTCTTTTTAAGCAAAATTAAAATGAAAAGCCATTATATTTGATCTAGTAGTGAGAAATTTGGATAATATACATGAATTCCGAGTTTCATCCAATGTTCTATTGTAAAATAAAATAAAAATTAAAGTGTAAAAACATTATATGCAATAGAAAATTAGATCGATAATACAACTTTTAATTTTGAATATAATTAACAAGTTTTTTAATATGGATTATATTACTTTTTATTTAATTTCAAAAGTACTCTTAATTTAATTTATATTTTATTATTTAATAAATTTTTAGTCTATAAAACAATTATTTATGAACAAAATTTAGGAGAATGTAGTTATTCTTTTACTCCCTCCGTCCCATTTTATAAGACATACTTTGACTAAATGTACTATTTATATGTCTTTAATCGTAATTTTCTAAAACTATATAAATGTAAATATTATATAAGATCTTGTTTGATTTGTTTTGAGAAATATTTTCAAAATATTAAATTTCTATAATTTTTACTAATAGACAATTAAAGATATTGGTAATCAAAATTATGCACCGGCGTAAGTGCAACGGTGAATGAGTTCTTATATTTTAGGACGAAGGTAGTATTACATATAAAATTAAATGAGATTAATGGCTGTTCTTAATAATACTAAATTTAAAATCTCTAATTAAATTGGAATGTAGTTAGAAGAGTAGTTGAAAAAGAATCACTAATTAGCAGGGCCGGCCCAACATAATATATGGCTTAAAGCGAATATTAAAACGAGGCCTTTAATGTTAAAAAAAAAAATATTTAATTTTAGAAAGATATTGATTATCTATATTATTTTTTTTACAAACAATTATCTATATTTATTTAAATAAATTATATTGTGTAAAAAATATATTTTTAGATAAATTTTTTAAGCATAATAATAATAATAAAATTAAAATATGAACTAGCAAAAAAAAAAAACACGATTGAACTTTATTTTATTTTATGTATGTTTTATTGCATAAGTTTACTTGTAATTTTTTTATTTATTTCAAAATATCTATATTACCAAAATTTAACTAAATTTTAGATTCAATATTCATATTGTAAAATTAAATTTAAGTTAAAAAAAAACTTTATATATGGCCAAAGTTGGTGATAATTATTTTCAAGTCTCTTTATGTTATAGGATAAAATGATAGTTTATTGTAAAAAAAAAAGGACAAAATCATGTTTATTAGGGTTAAATCAAATAAAACTCTACAATTTGATTATAAAAAAAAAAATAAAAATAAAACTCTACAACTGCATAGCAATTAGTTTAAAGAAACAATGCTGGCTTCTAAAACAGTTAGAAAAGGAAAAATATAACAAAAAATGAAGCAAGTTTGTCCCAGGGATGATTCAAGCAAGAGACCTCCTTGAAAACTCACATACCCCAGCGCCAACTGTGCTACGAAAGTTTAATGATAATTTCTGACGCGAGGCCTATATATAATACTTATACAGTTAATTGGAGGCCTAATTCGCTTTAAAAAAATCGGTTTTTTGCGAGGCCTAAAGCCCTAGCTTGGGCTGCTTGTAGCTTGGGCCGGCCCTGCTAATTAGATATTAGAAATTAAAAATCTTTTTGGTGTGACTGAGAGAATCTTTGATCCATAGCCACCCTCTTAATATCAAATGAAATGAAATGAAATGAAATGAAAAGGAAAACCATATGTAACATCAACTAGCTGCCGCCCAATATGAATATTGAATATGTACATGTCAGCTTTGACACACAAACTCAAACAATTTCAACGAAATTGCCTAAAATGGGTCCCAATATATATCATCATACATATATATAGAAAAATCAAATAATATCAACAAAATGATCCATAAATAAGTTTTCAAAAACCTGTTAGATTTATTTTTTTGCACCAAAATTAATCCACATATATACATGATATATGAAACCAGAGTACTCAGAAGGATCAACTTCATGTTGCTCTTGCTTCTCCACCAAGAAAGGTGTTGTTGCAAGGAATAACAAAAGCAGTAGCAGAGATGTTTTAAGTTCAGACCAGGTTGAATGGAAAAAGAATGATGAAATATTATCTGATATGAGCACTTTTTCTGTTAAAGAACAAGACAAGAGGTTGAAGAAAGCATTGGAAGAGGAGAAGAAAGTAAGTATTGAAGCAGAGAGGGTTGTACAATGGGTGAAGCAGGAGCCAGGAATCATCTAAAATTGATTCTTACACAATAAAGTCAATTCTTAGTGATACCAAGGAGAAAGAGGTATAGGGGTTAATTTAAGTTTTGATTACAAGAAATATTTGTTAAGTGTATATCAACATTATTTTTACCAAAAAATTTCCATGCTTTTTTTATATGTAGTTCTTATTAATTAAATCATTATGAGTTGATATCAATGAACTAAGAACTCACACGGGTCATTGAGAGAAATCAACATGAAAACTATTTTATTCATAGATTCAATAAGTGATGAATACAATGAACATGAAGAGAAGAAAACAGGAAAATGCATAACAAACTCTAACGACATCTAATGAACTCAGTAACATAAAGAGAGAACTAACTAAATATTTATATTGTAATAGTATCCCACAAGTCAAAAGATTGATAAAATATTCATTAATCTGAGTTTGGCAATGAGATGGAAGAAAGATTGTGGAGCAAGAGCTTTGATGAAATGATCTATTATTTGATTTGATGGAAAAATTGGCAGCAACTTCATGAGATCGAGGGAAATCTTCTCTCGTATCATGTGACAATCAATCTCAAGATGTTGTGTCTATTCATGGAAGATGCGGTTTGCTGCAATGCAAATAGCACTCTTGTTATCACACATATAAAATATATGCAGTTTGGAACACAACAATTCCCATGTCAGCAAGGAGATGACATAGGCATTGTAATATACAGGTGGCTGAAGCCAATGCACGATATTCCGCTTTATAGCTTGAACAGGCAATGGTGGATTGCTTATTTGGGCGCGAAGTGATCAAATAAACTTTTCAAAGGAAGCAATATCCACAGACGGAACATCGGAAATCGGGGCATCCAGCCCTATCAGAGTCACTGTACCCATGCAGTTCAAAAGAAGAAGTTCTAATAAAGAACATACCTTGTCCAAGTGCGCCCTTTAGGTAGTGCAATACTCTCCATGAGCAGCCTTGAAATGACAGAGAGCTTTGACAGGAATTGAGACAGCTGCTACAAAGGAAACATAATGTCATGATATAAACGAAGAACTGACACGAGTCATAACACTCTTTTGATATTAGCTTTATAACTTACATACCCATTAGAATTTTCTGTGAACTCTGTTTGCTTAGGTTGAAGGAACAAACACCGAATGAATCACACAAATTCTTCATTTATAATTCTCTAAACAATTCTGTAAAAGAAGAACAATTGAGTAAGATAAAAACAAAAATAAAATCTTCTATAGAGAACCACACAAACCCCTACCTTATGGCCATATAGTAACAAATAAGCATTAAACAAATCATATAATGCAATGTTTCATGCTACTATATTGGAAACTAATGGGCAGGTAAGTTCACTCAATATATGTTCAATTTGAAAAAGTAATTGATTTAGGTAATGATTCACGAACCATAATCATGGAACATTTGCTGAGGAAAGTGGCAGAAACTGCTTGTGGCCAAGTGAAAGCTTCTCTCGTGTCACGTGACAATCAATCTCAAGATGTTTTGTCCATTCGCGGAAGATGGGGTTAGCTGCAATGCAAAGAGTACTCTTGTTATCACAGTATAAAATAGGCATTGTAATATTCAGGTGGCTGAAGTCAATGCACGATATTCCACTTCATAAATTGAACAAGCAATGATGGATAGCTTCTTTGAGCGGCGAGTGATCAAAGAATCAATAACAGCTGATGGAACAGCGGGAATCGGGGCATCCAGCCAATCAGAGTGACTGTAGTGATGCAGTTCTAAAAGAGAAGTTCTACTAAAGAACATACCTTGTCCAAGAGCAATACTCTTTGAGCATCCTTCAAATGACACATAGAGAGCTCTTTGTTTGCTTTGATTGAAGGAGTTATCCCAGATGCTGAATGGATCACACATATCCTTGAATTATAAGTCAGTAGGTATCATGTTCATCCTTAGATCTCCAAAATCTGTAAAGGAAGAACATTGGAGTAAGATAAAAAGGATCACACATATTATTTGTTATAATCATTCATTTAATATATTAACAAGATATAGTTTATCATCTACACAAATATATTGAGATGAAATTAATCACATACTTCAATGCTATTGCTATTTGTTTACGGTAAAATCATTTTATGGTGATATATGTGAAACCAACCATAACAAGATAATCCAATCATTCATAAATTTTCTTAATCATTTCATATATTTCTTATGATGCATTAGAACTACCATGAGTAAAAGGTCTTGCTCATTATTATTTGTCTTAACTTATGATGTTATCAGCATATTATACAAATCCTTCATATGTTTTTAATTCGTAAGTTATAATTTTTTGACACAAGCTTGTAATAAGTTTTAACTATAAAGAGGAATTATGTACTATTTTATAAACATTGCACTTTGAAAAATATAACAATGTGTTGGAAATTCTGTCTATATTTAGTCCATCCCTAGTCGCGTAATTACGGCATTTGGATTGTCTTCATTGCAGTCTCTAACACCTTCATTGTTTTGGGTGTGAAGAGGTGGATTAGTTCTGCAATAGTTTGTGTAGTGCTTATAAATAAAGAGCGTGTAAAACCGCAAAATCTGAAAAAACACGGTTAACTACTTAAAATTTGAACTCCTTTAACTAACAAACCTTATAAAAATCTAATATTTTTGTAATCAAACTTTAAGATGGTATCAAAGTTTATCTAATTGTTGGGCCTCTGCATCGCCTCTGCATCGTCCTCTATTATTATATATTTACAGTTTTCATAACTCTTTTGGCAGTATTAACTTTATAACTTTTAACACATGCATTGATAGCAAAACAGTTAAACCAAGTACAAAAGGAATTAAAAAGTAAAGATAAGAGGACCGTACATGTATACATAAGCTGAACTCTTTGTTTATAGCTCACTAATCAATGTATAATCTGCAAAAGAAGAAAAATTGAGTATGATAAACAGGAAAAAAAAACTTCTACATCGAACCACACAAATAATTTACCTTATAATTGATGTTGGATACTTCAAATTAAATAGCGTGTACATAATTATGAAGATACTTTAAAAACTAAAATATCAAAATAGCGTGATTGGATATCTACCATATAATCCTTAATCTTTTAATAAAAAAAATTTCCATCTAAATATGAATAATAGATTAGTTAACTACCCTTATATATACGTGTTCAACAAGTTAGTTAACAGATAGAAGATGTGACTTTTTTCATCGTGAGAGTAGATTTTTATTATCGTATGCTATGTATAACAAGGATTCAGGACAAACCATTGTAATTCCAACCGAATCCCCTTCCATCAGAAACTGTAATATATTCGTATATACGAAGATGCTTAAGATGAGCTATTTTTTGCCAATCCTCCCCTGTTTCCTTTCGACATCTATTTGTTAACTCAGGGCAACCACCAATACCTGTTGTGAATCCGAGAACCACACCAATAAACCAAAACGAGTGTGAGGCTATAACAATCAAACAACCAACAACAAAATAGAACCAAGCAATGATAATCCAAAGAAGCTAAAACTATGAAGGAACAATAAAGAACACAAAGCAAAATTGTTTACCCAGTTCGGCCCAAAATTGACCTACGTCTGGGGGAGAGGGCAGCTCTCCAATCCACTATCAAACTTGTTCTTGATTACAATAAGAGATTCTCCAACAAAGGGTTACAAGAAAATAGAGTGTTCCTATTTCTACCCTTTTCCCAATCTCTCCCCGTGACCAAGAGATTCAATGATATGTGTTTACAAGGTGAAAAGAAGAGTTACAAACACTAGAGAAAACCTAAGAGATGAACCCTTAAACTCTAGACATGATATTGCAGCAAAACCCTCTTAAAACCCTAGTCTTTTCACTGTTGCGGCTGCAGAAATCGTAACAGGGGGTATATATAGATTCGCAGTCGCGCCCCGCGCCAATTACCGCGCCCCGCGCCACCACGACAGAGCTGACAGGCCAAACGAGAAGCTCCTGGGCGCCTGGCGCCAATCCCCTGCTCTATGACAGAAATTCTGCATCAACTAGTTTCAATAGGCAATTTCAACAATTCTCCACCTTGCCTTTGAAACGATGGTGATGCCAACTTCCCATCAACCACCGTGCTGCCCTCTCCAACCTCCATCTACTCTTCAATGAAGTTAATCAAGTCCAAGCAATGCTTGAACCTTGATCTTGGTAACGATTTGGTGAACATATCCGCCGGATTCTCTTCCGATGCCACTTTCTCCACAATGATTTCCTTAGACTCAATCATGTCTCTAACAAAGTGCAACCGGATGTCAATGTGTTTCGTCCGCTCATGATACACTTGATGATTTGCCAAATGAATAGCACTTTGGCTATCACAATGTATCTTCACACAACCTTGACCAATCCCCATTTCGCCAATCATACCTTTCAACCATATAGCCTCTTTCACACCTTCAACAAGAGCTATATATTCCGCTTGAGTTGTTGACAAAGCTACAACCGATTGTTGATTTGCTTTCCAAGTAACCGCCGTTCCAAACAAAGTGAAAACAAAACCCGACAAGGATTTTCTAGTGTCCACATTTCCCGCATAATCCGCATCCACATATCCTTCCAAAGCATCCTTTCCCGGATCAATTTTCTTGTACTTAAGACCACCCTTCAAGGACCCATTCAAGTATCTCAAGACCCACTTCAAAGCTTGCCAATGCACTTGACCCGGATTTGCCATAAACCGACTTACCACACTAATGGCATATGATAAGTCCGGCCTACTACAAACCATACCATACATGATGCTTCCAACCCCACTTGCATAGGGAGTACTCTCCATCTTCTTTCTTTCATCCTCGGATTGAGGGCATTGTTTAATTGACAACTTCGAATGGTGACCAAGTGGCGTGTTCACAACCTTAGAATCCGACATTCTAAACCGCTCCACCACTTTCTTCAAATAGTCATGTTGAGATAAGAACAACTCACCTTTACTCCGGTCTCTCAAGATATCCATACCAAGTATCCTCTTTGCACTACCAAGATCCTTCATCTCAAATTCACCATTTAGCATCTCCTTGAGCTTTTGAATCTCATGCTTGTCGGAACTTGCCATAAGAATATCATCTACATAAAGAAGGAGGTAGAGAATGACTTTCTCATTCCTCTTCATCATGTAAACACAACTATCATAGTTGCTCCTCACAAATCCACCCTTCAAAAGGAACTCATCAAACCGACGATACCATTGCCTCGGACTTTGCTTCAACCCATACAAAGATTTCTTCAATAAACATACCTTTGACTTGTCTTCCACAAAGCCTTCGGGTTGTTGCATGTAGATAGTCTCTTCCAACTCACCATGTAGAAATGCGGTCTTCACATCCATTTGTTCCAACTCAAGATCATATTGGTTCACGATAGCCATAAGTACCCTTATAGAACAATGTTTCACTACCGGTGAGAAGATCTCATTGTAATCAATTCCCTCCACCTGAGTAAAACCCTTTGCTACAAGTCTCGCCTTGTACCTTGGTGCTTCGACCCCCGGTATACCATCTTTCTTCTTAAAGACCCACTTGCTACCAACTACCCTTTTGTTTTTAGGTAATGGCACAAGCTTCCAAGTTTGGTTCTTCTCCAATGAAAGCATTTCCTCATTCATTGCCTTCAACCAATCCTTGCCATCAATGCTTTCTAATGCCTCTCTGAAGTTCTTTGGTTCTGAGTCTTGCACTTCTTCAGCCGCATTCAAAGCATAACAAATAAGGTCAGCATAGCCCAATCTATTAGGTGGACGAATAACTCTCCTCTCCCTATCTCTAGCTAGTTGATAGTCAGAAGTAGTTGATTCATCATTTCCACTCTCTTCAGGTACTTGAGTCTGATCCTCCTTTTCCCTCTCATCAGTGGAAGGCTCCACCTCAAACTGAATCTCCTCCACCCCAGTTTCTGGTCTTTCTTCTAGGTCTTTGCACTTCATCCCCATACGGGTCTCATCAAAAGTAACATCCCTGCTAATAATGAACTTTGATCTTCCAGGTCCCATCATCCATAACTTGTAACCTTTCACACCATCCGGATAACCAATGAAAACACATTTTACCGCTCTAGCATCAAGTTTGTCTTGCTTAATGTGAGCAAATGCCAAACATCCAAAGATCTTCAAATTTGAGTAGTCAGAAGGTCTACCACTCCAAACCTCCATAGGTGTCTTTAGATCAATTCCTGTTGATGGACATCTGTTGATCAAGTAAGCAGCAGTGTTAACTGCTTCTCCCCAGAAACTCTTAGGCAATCCAGCTCCCAACAACATACATCTCACCCGCTCCAACAAGGTCCTATTCATTCTCTCAGCTAGACCATTTTGTTGCGGTGTGTATGCCACGGTTCTATGCCTCTTTATACCTTTTAACCTGCAAAACTCATTAAATTGCTCTGAAACAAACTCCAGGCCATTGTCAGTTCTCAAAACTTTCAGTTTAGTTCCAGTTTGATTTTCTATCAAGGTATGCCATTCTTTGAATTTTTCAAAAGTATCACTTTTGTTCTTAATGATATGCACCCACACCCTCCTAGAATAATCATCAATAATACTAAGAAAATAAGAACCTCCACCATGAGTAGAAACCGATGCGGGACCCCAAAGGTCCGAATGAACATACTCAAATGGCCTACTAGACTTGTGTACACCCACCCCAAACTTCACCTTGTGTTGTTTGCCTAGAGTACAATTATCACAAAAATCTAGTTTGTTCAATTTCTCCTTTCCTAGCAAGCCTTGCTTAGCTAGCTCAACTAAACCCCTTTCACTAACATGACCCAACCTTAAATGCCATAGTTTAGTTATGTCCGCATTTTCAACACTAGTTACACATGCATTAGAAATAACGGTTGAACCTTCTAAAATGTAAAGACCATTCATTTTAGACCCCTTAGCAATTACTAATGCACCATGAGAAATTCTCATCACACCACGTTCAATTCTAGTACTATATCCTAGACCATCAAACATGCTTATGGAAATTAAATTTCTCTTAAGTTCGGGAATATACCTCACATTCTTCAAAAGAAAGTCACGATCATCAAACATTTTGAGTCGAATAGTACCCACACCTTGAACCTTACACGCCTTATCGTTTCCGAGACGAACTACTCCATCTTCTTTGAGTTCCAAGGTTTCAAAGTACTCCTTTCTTGGACACATGTGATAAGAGCAACCCGAGTCCATGACCCAACTCTTCTCCGGTTCCCAACTTGTGACCGCTAGTGCGCCCGCACTCTCATAACCTTCATCACTAGTAGCAATTTGAGCCGACGAACCACCACCCCCATTCCTCTTGGGGCAATCCTTCTTGAAGTGACCCGGTTCATGACAATGATAGCACTTGAACTTGCTACCACCTTCACCCTTTGGCCTAGACTTAGACCTATATTTCTTGCCCTTTCCTTTTCCTTTGTGTTCACTTCTACCCCTTGCCACATTCAACCCTTCTCCACTATCCTCAATCTTCAAGTCCTTGAACTTGCTTAGCTCCTTGGTTCTCAAAGCCGATTGGACTTCATCCAAGGTGATAGTGCCCTCTTTACCAAATAGCAAAGCATCCTTGAGGTTTTCAAGTGACTTGGGAAAAGCACACAACAAGTGGAAAGCCTTGTCTTCATCTTCCAAGTTCACATCAATGTTCGCCAAATCATCAACAATTTTGTTAAACTCCGACAATTGTTCCCCAATTGACTTGTTCTCAACCATACGGAAGAAGTATAGTTGTTGCTTCAACAATTGCTTATGTGCCAACGACTTGGTCATGTACAATGAGTCAAGTTTGGACCACATAGCCGCCGCCGACGTTTCCTTAGCCACCTCTCTCAAGACCTTATCACCAAGACACAAAATGATAGAACTAAGAGCCTTCTCATCCATGTCTTTCTTCTCTTCATCCGAGAGCGTCGCCGGCATTTGTGCAATTCCCTTTAAAGCTTCAACACACTTGTGATGGATTAATAGAGCTTTCATCTTCACCTTCCACAACCCAAAGTCATTACTCCCGGTGAATTTCTCAATATCCCATTTTGAACCCATAGTGCTTAATTGTTTAAAACCCTAGCCCCACGGTGGGCGCCAATTGTTGTGAATCCGAGAACCACACCAATAAACCAAAACGAGTGTGAGGCTATAACAATCAAACAACCAACAACAAAATAGAACCAAGCAATGATAATCCAAAGAAGCTAAAACTATGAAGGAACAATAAAGAACACAAAGCAAAATTGTTTACCCAGTTCGGCCCAAAATTGACTTACGTCTGGGGGAGAGGGCAGCTCTCCAATCCACTATCAAACTTGTTCTTGATTACAATAAGAGATTCTCCAACAAAGGGTTACAAGAAAATAGAGTGTTCCTATTTCTACCCTTTTCCCAATCTCTCCCCGTGACCAAGAGATTCAATGATATGTGTTTACAAGGTGAAAAGAAGAGTTACAAACACTAGAGAAAACCTAAGAGATGAACCCTTAAACTCTAGACATGATATTGCAGCAAAACCCTCTTAAAACCCTAGTCTTTTCACTGTTGCGGCTGCAGAAATCGTAACAGGGGGTATATATAGATTCGCAGTCGCGCCCCGCGCCAATTACCGCGCCCCGCGCCACCACGACAGAGCTGACAGGCCAAACGAGAAGCTCCTGGGCGCCTGGCGCCAATCCCCTGCTCTATGACAGAAATTCTGCATCAACTAGTTTCAATAGGCAATTTCAACAATACCCAAATATTCAAGACCACTGAGACACTGGATGGCAGTTGGAAGACACATTAGGTTGGGACATGAATCAATATATAATTCTCGAAGCAAGCCAAGGTTACCCAAGCAGTCAGGTAAGGATGTAAGAGTTGGAAGTTCACGCAATGACATGAATTGCAGGGATGTCATATGTTGTAAAGCCTCTGAAAACCCACTCATATCAGAGAAATTTCCGATATCCAATCTTTCAAGACGTGTTAAGTATCCAAAACTTGTTGAAAGATTGAACTTTGGACATCCCAAGATTTCTAACTTCTCAAGAGAATGCAACCCTTGCAATGCTTCATCATTCAATGACTCCAGGTTCTCACAATCATAAATTAACAATTTCCGGAGTACACAGGGGTTAATTGTTTCGATTGAGAGTAACTTAAGTTTGGAGTAATTCTCAATCCTTAATTCTTTAGAAGTAAGATTACTTAGCATATCGTCTGGAAAGCAAGTTACCTCTTTATTGTCTCTGAGATTGAGAGATTCAAGGTTATGGAATTTATGGATTGAGCTTAGAAACTCCCAACTGCACTTCCCTCGCACAAATAGCTCCTTGAGAGATGGAAGGAAAGGCAGACCTAACAAATTAGGACACTCAGATATTGTAAGTTTTGAAAGGCGTGTAAACATGTTTTCTCCATCCTGAATTCTTGACAAACTTATCAATTTTGGCATCTTATTTAATGATAGATGTTCCAATGATATGTAACCACTTGCAATTCCACCATTAGAGGACTCCTCTTTTAGATATAGACAATTTTTGCACTTCGCGAGTACCAAACGCTTCAAATCTTTTAGAGAAGGACTAGACATCCATTGTGGAAAATGTTCACCTCTATATCCTCCTACACCCAGAAATTGAAGTTGTTGGATATGAGGTTGAAGCATTTCAGCAATCTGCTCCACATTTTCCTGAAACTCAGATTCTTCATTTGTACCCCATGACAACTGCAAATGGTTTACATACTTCCTAGACATATTGGCTTCTTTAGCATCTGTTACATTTTTCACTCGCTCAAGCTGCTTGAGGTGTAACTTTCCTTTAAGGTTTAGTTGTGCCAATTCTGCCAAAAGGGAGCCACTTTTCTTGCCAACTATATACATGGTTAACGTCCTTAGGGAAGTTAACTTGCTAATATTGGAAGGTAAGCTTGATAATGAGGAGCAATAATTCAAAGATATATGTTGTAGAGCTTCCAAGTCTATCAAATTATTAGGCAAGTTTTGTAGTTGTGAACAAGAGTCTAACTTCAAAATTTGCAAATTCCACAATTCACATAAGGATTTTGGAAGAGTTTTGAAGCGGCCATAAGAAAGATTCAAGTACCTCAGATATCTTAAACGACCAATTGAGGATGGCAACTTATATCTTCGTTGGTAGTCAAGCACTCGTAAAGAATAGCATTGAAGAACTGGATGTAAAAGGTTGCCATCATTAGAAAACTCAGGAGTTATACAGGTCTTCAAAGGATGTGCGGCTGATTTGAGTAACCAGCTGACTTTCTCAAATGTATAGCCTCTATACAATGAGATATGACGTATTTTTTTAGATGTCGGTGCAACATTGTCCTTTGTAATGCAGTAGACATTGTCCATAACAGATTGAGCCAGATCGTGAAAAAGATCATGCATCTTGAAACTCTTAACATTGCCAAATTCATCTTTCCCAATATCTTGGAAAAATGATCTCCAGTATAATTCATTCCAAACATCATTACCAATATCATATGCATTCGACCTTTCATTGGATGAAATAAAGCCACTAGCAATCCAAAGTTCAATTACAAATTGCTTGTCTATAATGTGATCTTTGGGAAATAGTGCACAAAAAGAAAAACATTGTCTGAGTTTTATTGGCAAATTCAAGTAACTTAATCTCAAGGCAGACATTACAGAGTTCTCACCTTGTAAACTCAATAGCTTGCTTTCATTGATATCGAGCCACTGGTTTACATCTCTTTTTAAACGCAAGAAACTTCCCACTGCTGTTATTGCAAGAGGAACTCCCCCGCACTTTTTTACTATCTCTTTCCCTATGACCTCAAGCTCGGTGAGTTCTTCCTCATTTGCTCCAAAGGCCCGTTGCTTAAATAATTTCCAACAATCATCGTAAGATAGTATTGCCAGTTCATAAGGAAGCACTGTTCCCATGATTGTTGCAACGCTCCGGAGTCGAGTGGTGACTATAACCCAAGCACCCTTTCCTCCACAAGCCAATATAGATTTCAACCTTTGCCAATTCCCTTGCTCTTCATCCCACACATCGTCTAAAACAAGCAAATATCTTTTCCTAGAAAGAAGGTCTTGAAGCTTTCTTTCTAGTGGCTCTTGTTCCAAATCCTCACAAGCATGTCCAGATATTGATTCTATAATGGACTTTGTCATTCTCTTCAAACTAAAATCTTCAGAAACACATACCCAAGATCTTAGTGCAAAGTGTTTGACTACCCTGTCATCGTTGAAGATACGTTGGGCAAGTGTTGTTTTACCAAGCCCTCCAAAGCCTACTATTGGATACACTGATAAATCCTCCGAATCAGCTGCCGGACCAACTAAAAAGTCTGCAATTTTTTCCATATCTTCATCTCTTCCATACACTTGAGGTTCAGTAATAGTGGAGGTGGTTTCTCGCCAGGCAAGGACTCTGGTTCTGCTCTCTCTATCTGTTTGTGGCAAGCAAAACATTCTCCTTTCTTCAGCAATATCATACAGTCTCTCCCTTATCCTCTTCATTTTCTTAGCAACTTTGTAACGAAACGCAACATGTTTGGGATTCAAAGATGATAAGGAAGAGAGTCCATGCTTGAATCCTTTGTACTTCAACTCCAATGCTTTAGTGGCACACTCATCCAAGATGTCATCAAGGATTTCAGCTGCATCTTTCAGCTTTTGCAGCCAATCCTGTATAGCTTTATCAGTGAATTGTTTCTCCTCAGCATCTTCAAGAGTAGCCTTGATTGCAGTGAGCAAGCTGGTAATCCGTTCCAATTCTTGATCAAAACCAAGAAATAAGCTAATCTCATTTTGGGCTAGTGAACTCAAACTCTCAAGAACAACTTCAATCACAGCTTCAGCCATGTTTTTTGTAACTTTGCAAAATGAAAATCTGAAACAGGTTAATGTGTGAAAGCAAGAGGATAAGCAAGAAGTGGTTTTGCGTGCACTTATTGGATCCAAAAACTACTCGCTCAATACTGCAACTTTGGAATAATTGAGGATAAGCAAGAAAATGTGGTCCTAAAGAAACATAAGGAAAAGTCAAGTCAAAGAATGTTGCTTAAATAACGTGTAAATGTGGTCTTTTGAGATTTTTATTTATTTTTATTCTTTTACACTTAAGTAAATTTTCTTCATACTTTTAGAATTTGGTTGGATATGATACTTTATAGACAAAATTTATTTAAAATTTAAATTTATTTTAATATAAATGATATCAATATATTTAATATGATATTTTAGAATTTGGTTGGATATGATACTTGTTTTGTTATCTATAAATTCTAGGTATTGAAGCAACCTTAACTTTAAGAGTTATATATATGTTTTCTGTTTCTTACATTTTAACTTATTTTTAAAATTAGTCCTGCATTAATTATATTATATTTTTAGTCCACTCGTGGCAAGATTTTGACAATTGAAACCAATCTTAAAAATATAATATATTTTTTTATCAAAAATAAAAAAAAAATTAAAGTATGGATTAATCTTATAAATACGTTAAAATATAGATACTAAAAACATATTTAACCCTTTTAATACTTCTTTTAAATTTAAGATTTGGATCTCTAATATGAATAAAGTGTAAAGTGAAGAAATTAAGTGTTTTTGTTTTAACAAAATTGTTTCATGATCCAATAGTGATATCAAAGTCGATAATTCGTCGAAAGGTTTGAAATATATGAACGACTCATTGTATGAAAGTATTTTTGGCAAAGATGGTCGAGCGGCGTGCCTCGTTGAGCATGGCCAACTAAGGTGCAAGTGTATATATGTAGAAAATAAAAAGATTTCGCTTGAGGGAGAGTATAATGAACGGTGACTCACATTTGAATGTAAATTATTTGTTATCCGAGATCAGAAAGACATACGATTTAGAGTTAAGAGAACTTTTCACAGCAGATAGAAGAGTAGGCGAGTGTAAACACATTTGAATGCAAGTTTATCGTTTCTTTCCCAAGGTTATTAAGGTCTACCAAGTTCATGAGAACAATAGAACCGGTCAAATCTTAGTGGGACTTGATAATTGGACATTTTACTTGTGTTCATTGTTTACAACGCTGCTAACTAGGTAAAAAAAAAAAAGAAAATTAAGGAATCCCGTTTTGAACGAACTGCACACATGAATAAGGGAAATGAGAAATACCGCAAAAGAAGAAAAAAATCAACTGAATGTGGGACGCCACACCATGTACCCCTTTAGCAGGAAAACTCATACATCACCCGGGTGAACAATTTCTATAGGTCATGTCGTTTTGTCCAGTAAGACTAATAAAGTTTGCACATAAATACTGGACTTTGTAAATTTTTGGACGCACACAATCAATCAAAGAAGCTATTTTTCGCCTTATCTTTCTTTTTATGCATTTCTTGGTTTTGTGGCTTGAAATCACTCAAACGCCATACTTAACACTTTTTGAAATAGTTAATGAATTCGTAAGACGTGCGAAAAAATGGGTAGGATTGCAAAAGTATTTTTCCTTGAAATCCAGGGTGAAATCTTCGAAAGATTCCACGGCAAGAAATATCGTTTTTTGCAGCGACATTTGCTGTAAAAAGTGTTTTTCACATCAAAAAAATTGTTGCTGCATGTCGCTGCCATAAGTGCCGTTGCGAAAAGTTTTGCAAGGACAATTAATGTCGCTGCCAAAACTAGTATTTTGCAGCAACAATTAATGTCGCTGACATACATAATGTTTTAGCAACAATTAATGTCGCTGACATAACTAATGTTATTTGACAACAACAATTATTGTCGCTGATACAACTAGTGTTTTTTTGCAACAAAAATTATTGTCACTGGCATAGCTGGTGTTTTATGCAACAACAATTGTTGTCGCTGGCAAATTTTTTTTTTTTGCAGCGAAAAAGTTATTTTTGTGAACGATATAAATTGTTGTTATATCTTTTATATCGCAACAACAAAATTGTTGGAATAAATTAGACTTTCCAACAATAAATGTAATTATATATTTTTGTTATTTTTTATAAAAATTTAGTATCAATCACTTAATTTAAATTGTCATAATTCAAATTCTTTAACTGACTTTTGTTTCTTCTTATTTTGTTCTTTTTATTTTGCATATATCCTTTTCAACAAACTATAAATAATTCAATTAAAGTATCTACAAACAATATAATTAAAGGATAAAACTTATATATAATACCCTAAATACAATTGTTTTGTTCTCCTATAAAAAAGTGATACGTGCTATTTATTCAACTCAAATTTTAATAATCGCTTGTAACCCCGTTAAACCATCCATTCGATGAACCATAAAAATATTTTTCCTTCCTTTTGTGGTGCATTGTATAATACTACAACCGTTGATCAATTGGAATTGTAAGACCCAAGATTTCATTGTATAGTTGGTTTAAGGAATATTAGGGTTTCGATGTGTTCGTGTGATGAAACATCGTGTAATTATGAGGTTTTGCTGTAATTGAGTCTGTTTTGTGCTCGTGCACTGTAATTGTACAGACTTTTGTCTTGTGATCCTGTTTCTTGTATAAGAAGTTATTTGTGGTTTCAGAATAACGAGTTTTGGATTATTCTTGTTTTTGGAAAAACGAGTAGGATTTTACCCGCGGATGGAAAATTTTACTGCGTCTGTTTTAAGTGAGGTTTCGGATGGGAGTTTTATATATCTGCACGAGTTAAGATATATTCTGAGAATAATTTTCTAAGGTATGGAAGAAAATTACAGTCGCGGAAAAAGATTCGGCGATAAGTTTTGGAAATGTTAGACGATAGACGTTCTTTCCGTAGGTCTTACGTTTTTGTGATTTACGTTCGTCGCGGCGCGCGAGAGCTGAACGTGCGAGTGTTTCTATGAGATATTAAGTTTTATCTCAAGTGGGTTGAATTGGTTTGATCCAATGGCTATGGTTTGGTCTTGGCATTGTGTTTTTGATCCAATGGCCATGAGTTAGCAAGAGCTTTGTCATAGTAAGGAGGTTTGATGACCTTGGCACTTAGAAAAACATCACAAAACATCTCCATTCTTTCTCTCTTGTACGTGAAACTCCATTTCACTTTCCAACCTTCACAAATTTCATTTCCTCACCATTTCACTCCATTTCAAGCTTGGGAACTTTGAGGAAAGTTGTAGAGAATCACTTTCTAAAGGTAACCCTCTCTTCTCATCTCCTAGGTTGGTAGATTTTTAGAGTTTTGAGGTTTTTGGGTTTATGTTCTTAAGAGGGTTTGGTGAAAAAGGTTGTTCTTGCTAGTTCTTGTTTCATGAAAGTTGTTCATGAGAGTTTAGTAAGCATGCTAGGCTTTGTTGTTTTTGTTTTCCATGAGTTGGTGAAAAATCTCATGAGAAAAGTTAGGGTTTTGGTTTGGTTATGTATTGATCAATAACATGAGGCTATGTTGTAAGGTTTTGAAAAGAAAAGTTGTCTTTGAACCTTTGGGCGAAAGGGAAATGCGTTGTATGGTTTTGTTTTAGAAAATCCGATGAAAAATATTTTGAGGTTTATGAAAATATTTCCTAAGTGTTTTGGGTAGTGTTTTGGGGTCAAAATGGTTTAAAACTATTGTGACATGTGGTGTCGCTATTTACCTTGAAAACATGTTTGAAAATGATTACCGGACGGTTAAGGCCCGTAATAAAACTTGTGCTTGGATTTGGTTTTGATTTTGGAAATGAAAATCAAATAACTTGCACTCGAAGCAACCAACATGCTTTCGGAAATGTGTTGCTTGCTTATGAAAATGGTTTGCTTTTATGCCTTGAAAAGATGTTGGGAACTAATAGAATCAAACTAGGCTTGGGTGGAAAAAGGTGGTGTGAGTTGCTGTCTTTTGCTGTCATGACAGTTGAAACTCGCTGAGCGAGTGGTTACTCGCCAGGGCGAGTGTCACAGGTCATGACAACACGCCAGGGCGAGCTCCAGGGCGAGTAAGACCAGTACTCCCTGCCTTCACTCGCCACCAACTCGCCAGGGCGAGCTCTGGGAGTTGAGATTTTGGATTTTGATTTCTAAACTTGGTTTTTAACATTCTAATCCCTTTTTATTAATTTATGGAAGAGGTTGGGATTGGAAACGAGTTTTTCGGGTACTCGGAAAGTACGTAACTTATAACGCAAGAAAATAGCCATTTTGCAATTCAAATTATTTAAGACTTTTGGCAATTGTTTTGGGTCCTAAAAATAGTACATATAACTCATGGTGGTTGATCAATACGGTAGTTTTTGGTTCGATGTCCGAAAGAGTGGTTTTTCCTTAGGAACCTTTAGGTTTTTGGGGTTTTGGTGTAGTTTCAATACGATTGGTTAGAGAACAATGTATTGATTGTTACGCTGCTTGTTTTAGGAAGCGCGTTGTGTTGTCTAAGCGTGTGTTGTTGACGGGAGCTTGCCGAGGTAAGGGCTCCACTTTATTTCCGTCTTTTCAAACGGTTTTGGTAAACATGCTTTGTTTTGCTGTGTATGCAATTGTTTGTGTGTTGACATGTTTGTGTTATGTATGCTCGTTGATGAGAACGTGTTTACATTACTTGTGCAATTTACATATGATTTGGAAAATATATGTATGAATTGCTATGATTTAGTTACATATGCTTGAGAGGTATGTATGTGTGGCATTAGCATATGTAGGGAATCGTATGCTCATGCATTCATTGTGCGTAGTTGCGTGAGTGGACTACGGGGTGTTGGTTGCGTGAGTGGACCCACCCAAAATCCTACGGGATCTTTTTGAGTACAATAAGTGGTTGCGTGAGTGGACCACGGGGTGTGATTGCGTGAGTGGATCCACCTTAACCCTTTGCGGTTTTATTGGTTATGATTAGTAATTCCGGAATTCATTTGCATGTGGTAGCTCTGGCAGTACCACACCCATTGTAGAAGTCTGCATTAGGCTTGTTGTGCATTATATATATAAGCCCGTTGGCGGGAATTGTTGAATGTTTCAAGAGCTTTCTCTTGTGTTTTGTGGAAATTTTGTTAAGTGTACAATCTTTCGCACCGGTTATATATATATACTTTTATTTTTGTGGTGACCCTTTCTTTCATTTGCGGGCTCATCCCACCCCAGATGACGATGTAGGTCGAGAGGATGGTGTTGGCAGCTCTAGGCCTTAGTGAGCTCGTGTTGAAGCTGGAGTGGTAGTTTTAGTTAGACTATGCGCCGGTGTGTTGTGCACTGTGCTTTTTGATTAGCATAGGACATTCTAACTTCTTTTGGTTAGTTAGTGCTTGTAAGCACATAGACTTATGGATTGTAATTATTCAGGTTTACACTTAGCATTTTCGAATACAATATATATATGGTGTGATATATATATGGTTCGTTTGTAATATTTAATGTCGGCTCAATTAAAAATGTTTTGCGCACTCTGAGTGTTGGTTGAAAAAAAAAATAAAAAAAATAATGCCCTTTTTGCGTTATGAAAATGGGGTGTTACAGGAATATATCTCACGTGTTTAGTAAATCAAATGCATTCTTTTAGATTTGTCTTCGTTCTACAGTTTTATCTCATTCTCTCACCCCCGCTGCACAACAAGAATTGTGATTTAATTAAAACCTTGACTATTAGACATTAAAGAAAGTAAAAGATAATAAATTGACTAGCAAACCTACAAAAAAAAAGTGATAAGGGATAAAGTTTGTGAACATCTCCAATAAGATTAAATCTACAAAAAAACATTGACCTAAGAGGAAACATGACGATCTTAAATCAATCATCTAGCTATTGAATTTGAAGTAAAAGGGATCTGAAAAATATTAAAAAATTTAAATTTACTTATGCAATGAAAGTATACGATGAAGCTAGCAAACCTGATAGTAGTTTGTCAATGTATTGGTTTGGATCTCAATGTCTCTTTAACTAAGTAATTTTGTGTGGTTACTATGAATATTAATTTGACTTAAATATCTTTAACTAAGTTTTGTTTTTTCTTATCTTTTTATTTCTATTTTGCATATATCTCTCAACAAATTATAAATAATTCAATTAAAGTATATTTACTAACAATATATTAAACGAACTATCATAAAAAAACCTAATTTGTCCTTATCAAATATAAAAATAGAAATAAAAAAAAAATTAAATTAAAAGAAACACTAATGGTTAATGTCGCGAAAACAGAGATCACGAACAAATCACGAATGATATGGCACTACACTTGGGACCTACTTGCATCATTTAATTAACAAAAAAACTTATATGCATTGCTTTAGATGCAGTTTGTCCTGTTCCTCTCACAAAAATGTAGTTTTTTATTTCTTTTTAATTTAAAAAAATAGAAGAAAACTGTTTTTAAATAAAAACAACTACCTCCTTGTATCTAGCACAGTAAAAACTGTGTATAAGAAACTGTACATAAGTTTGCTCCTTTAATTAATTCAGTATCTCTTCAAATGTTAAACAAACTTTACTCATTCTCTGATACTATTTGGCTGTCAACAACGAACACAAAACCAACACAACCGATCGTGGTCCTTTTTGAATTATTTTTTTGGACAAGCTAATAGTAGTTTAATATGACAATAGTAGTTTAATATGACAATTGACAAACACTGGTTGCAGAAAACAAAAAAAATAAAGAACACTATAGCATTCGTGATAATTCGTGAGGAGTCTCTTTGCTACCAAATAGCACCGCTCTAAAGGAAATTTACGTATAAAAATAGAAATGGAAACCACGATAAAAGATCAAGATCGGTTTAGGCCTTGAAAAAAAATTAATTTTTTTAAAATCAAATTATTTTTGGTATGTTTTGAAATTATTATTTTCAAAACCAAATTATTTTGTTTTATGGTTTTTTCCTTTCTTATTTTATCAATTTATATTTATTGTGAAGAACTATACTTTTATATTGTACTCTACCTTGTTTAAAAAAAATATATTGTATTCTACTTTACCTCAAAAAAAATATATTGTACTCTATTTGTTGTAGTTTTTTTTTAAACTTAAATAAAAAAAGATCATTTGCGCTTATACCAAAAAAAGATCTACTTCAAAAAAAAAGATCATCTATGTCTATACCAAAACAAAAAAGAAAAAAAGATCATCTACACTATTAAACAATTTATTTTCTATTTCTATTTTTTTATCAATTATTTTCTATTATTATGTTTACTTATCTAAAAATAATATAATTTATTTTAATAAAAGAAGATATTCAGCTTTTTACCCAAATATTATTTTTATTTATTTTTGTAATATCAATTTTTTATTTTTATGTTTAAAAAAATAAAAAAAACCTTATTTTAATGTTTTCTTTACGAAAAATACGGATAAAAAATAGTAATTGTGTAGTTTCCCAACGACTTTATAAGGTTGTTGCAAAAAAAAAAAACTATACTATTAGCGGCAATAATAATCTACTAAAAATATATAGAAGGAACAATTACTAAAAAATTTAATTTGTCCTTAAAGAGTATGATAATATTGCAAATTTTCTACCCTTAATTGTAATTTTAGCTCTAAAGATAAAAAAAATACAAAACATAAAAATAGAAAGAAAAAAAAAATTAAATTAAGAGAAATATACGCATAAAAATAGGAACAGAAACCATTATAAAAGATACGCATAAAAAAAAAAAGTAATTGAGTGGTTTCCCAGCGACTTAACAAGATTGTTGTAAAAAAACTAAACTATTAGCGGCAACAATAATTATTGTTGGGATAACTAACTTTTTCCAACGATAACGTAGTTGTTGAGAAAAAACTAACTTATAACAACATCTTAAATAAGTCATTGCTATATGTATGGTTTTGTCAACAATTTAAATGTCACTGCGAAAAAGTCGCTGCGAAAAACGATATTTCTTGTAGTGTTCTCTTCTCCCCCCCCCCATGACTCTTTTTAAGCCCCCAATATTCCAATTTTACCCCTGTACAAAAACTTTGGAACATGTTTTCAGAAGTTTTTCTAGTTTAAATTCGTCGAAAATTTTGGAAAATACATTCCGAAGTTCGTATTCAAGGCAAAAAAAACTCCGAAAAATGCGTTCCGAAGTTTAAAACTAGGAGCAAAAATGGAAATTCAGTGGGGGAAAAAGAGTCATGGGGTTGGGAAGAGAAAATTTCGAAATCTTCTAGCATCAGAAAACGTAATCGTCCCATCCTAGTGGGGGCTTGGAGACACTAATGGACTTCCCTTTTGCTTATGGCCCAATGACCAGGCTGATGGTGTCACTTGGGGAAATATTTGGGCCTTTTATGTTATCATCTTCAAGAATTTCTTTTTGCATTCCCTTAAATTCTCGCACCACTTATATATATTTTTTACAAATTTAAGTTTTTTTTTTTTTTTTTTTTGACAAAATTACAAATTTAAGTTTTAAAACTCCAACATCATTGTGTCAAAAAAAAAAAAAAAAAACTCCAACATCATCTATACATATATGGAATTTTAGGATTTTATACGTTGAAGTTTCTAGAACTTGAGCAATAGTTGTTCAAATTCTATAACTTGAGCAGCTTATTTTGGATTCTAGAACTTGAATTTTATTTTTACTGAGACAATTCTAGTTTCTTGAGTTATTTAAGTTATTTCAAATATTGATGCTCCTCATGATTCTCCTACTGTTGCAAAGCCATACATTGCACATAAAGTTTAGCTACAATGTCTAATTTCCTATCAGTGAGAGCATCCACAACTTTAGGTGCAATATGTGGCTTCATATTAACATTAAAATACTGAGAAGCATCAATATCTTAAATTACGTAAACAAACTGCTCAAATTCAAGAGTTTAAACTTCGAACATACAACTTGAGTTATAGAACTAGAAATTGAGCAGTCTGTTTTCGATCTTAAAATTAGAATATGTAAAATTTTGAAATTTCTGATATGTATAAAATACGTCCGAGTTCTAAAATTTGAATATGTAAATTACATGCTCGAGTTCTAGAAATCAAACAATATATTTTTAGAAATCAAGGAAGCACGCAAAAAGTTTAAAAGGTGACAAAAGAAATTCTAATAAAAACTCTTTGCAACATTGGTTTGGCTCATTTGGAATAAAAATATCATCAAGTTACTCCACACCATTGACATGGTTTGGATGATGAGAAGGGGAGCTTAGCATGGTCAAGTAAATATTAATCAGACTCTAAGTGGCTTAATCCCTTTGTATATGTTGGGTACTAAATTATATTGGATTTATCACGCTTCTTCTTCTGAGAATCTGAATGACCAACATTTTCAAACTTTGATTATAAAATAAATAACATTAAACTGATCTATGCATTTCTATTTGATAATTAAAATTTGAAATTGGAGTCAGAGTACTAGTGTGAATACCTCATTCAAGCTTTGTTTTTCTTTTCTTCAATTTTTACGTCCTTTTTTATATTATATAATACAATTATAATATAGTTTTTTTTGGACTAAACTGTTCCATATATGTTATCCAGCACTAAAAATTCTAACCACTCCTCTTTGCTTAACACACAATTTGTTACTTGTCAGTAGTTGTATTTCTGAATAAAGACATAAATTGATGCTATCATTCCCTTCGTCACTGTTCTTGTTTATACGTTTCTTAGGTTACCAAATCATTAGCAAACATATATTTATTGTAAGAGGTTAAATTAAGTTTTCTTAATATGATCCATTTATTATGAATTGAAAAGTTTGGATAGCATCATTGATATTATTAGAACAATATGCACACTAATGGATCAGATAAGGTTCTAACCAATCACAAATTTAACAATTTAAAATATTTTGTTGTGCCAATAATTATAACCAATATATATTTTTTGGATTTCACTTCTCTACAATGCATTTTAGAGGAATATATAGTACATAAATAAATATATGTTAATATTAGAATAAAAATATGAAGATATGTCTTGGTGAACATAACTCAATTAGTAGGAACATCGTAGTTTATCTATAAGAGTTGAAATTCGAATTTCGAACACTCCACTTATTCATCTTAAAAGATAGAATTCTAACCACTAAATCACTTAAGAAAATGCACATACTATTGTACAACAAATTATTGTTATATTGATCGGATAGTCTAGGGAGTAATAACGAATCAATATTTTAGTATCATAAGAGAAGAAGATATCACACCTCCATCCTATATCTTTAGAAATTAGAAATGTGAGTTGTCTCGTCTCTCTTATATATTCACCGATCACCAGTTTCTATATTCATAGTAGATGTTAGACAATATCCTAGCTATATTCGATCCAAATACAAGGATGTCACTTGTTGAAAAATCAAGTACTTCATAATTTAATATACCAACTTATTAGTGTTTTACCCTACAACTCCATAGACAGAATTGGAAATTCACTCAATCAATAATTTTCAACCTTTAGATTTCATATAAGTTGTTTGGTTTCTCAAAATAGAATTTATTTTGCGTTCAGAATTAATTCTATACTTGAAGCTAGAAATCGTAGCTTTTGATTTCAGAATTAATATTCACACTAAAATTTTTTGTTCAACTCACTTTTGCATGAATATATCTAAACATAAACCACTTTAACTTAAAATTAATTTTGGCCAGAATCAATTTTACAGAATCAATTCTATCAAAATCAATTATCTAAACTTTTTCACAAAAAGGTTTTTAGACACTAACATACAAGAATGATTCATACTAAATAAATAAAACATACTAATTCAAAATAGAAGATCAATCAAACAGTTCACACTCATCCACATTGCATTACTATCTCCATTTCCTTAAGCATCTAAATTGTGACCACCTATAATAGTAGTGGAGTAGTCAATCCTCAAAAAAGTCAAAAAGATTTTGGTATATTTTGCATGAATACACACACTACAACACTACAAAACTATATAGGTATCAAATTAAATACACAACAAGATAACATAATAAATAACAAAATAAAACATGACAACATAATTTCCCTCAAATGTATACTAGAGTGGTTAGAGAGTAGTTGAAGAAAAAAAATAGAATATATCATTCTTCCTCTGCCCAATTCCTCTGTCTCTTTCACTAACCAAAATAAAAATATTCAAAGTATATATTATATAATCTTTTGGTATATTTATTTGGCACCACAACACAACCATTCAACACAATTCTCTTCATTTTCTTTTTTACAATGAAAGAAAAAGAACCATCAAAACCATGGAGACCATTCACATCAAATTGTTGCACAACAGAAAACCAAACAATCTTAAAAAATTTCAGTAAATGCAAACCTTCACGTTCAGATTATTCTAAGAACATTGCTCCATTACCATCTTTTAGGAGACTTTCTTTTTCCGATCTTAGCCGTTCGTCTTCAACGCGAATCAATGAAGATCTTGCACTTTCTTTTGGTTCTGATTTGTGTGATTTTCAGCTGAGTGAACTTCGTGCTATTACTCAGAATTTTTCTAGTAATTATTTGCTTGGTGAAGGTGGATTTGGAACTGTTCATAAAGGTTATTTAGATGATAATTTTAGACAAGGTTTGAAAGCTCAACCTGTTGCTGTTAAGCTTTTGGATATTGAAGGTTTACAAGGACATCGTGAATGGCTCGTAAGTAAATATTAAGGTGAATTCTTCGGTACACATATTATGTGGATATGTACCGGTACATATCCACATAAGATGTGTACCACAGTGTTCACTTATGGAAAAATGTTTCATATGCGACACGTGGTTAATCACATGTAAAATTGTAATTAGATTAGTTAAGTAGATGATTAATTTAAATCACTTTCAAAATTGTGATATTATGGTTAATCATGTAACTTAATTAATCATAATTTTAACCGTGAATTGAATTAATCATCTACTCAAATTTACTATATTTTAAATGTGATTAACCGTGTGTAGCATGTGTAGAAAAAGTAGGTTTCTAAAGTTTTACAGTAATTCAAATTCTTTTAAATTTTTTATGTCAAAGAAAAAGTCATTTACTTTTGTCATACAGTTTTATAAGAATCTAAAAAAAAATTATTAAAATTGTACCTTTTTCTTATGTTAATAAATTTCCATACATTAAAAATTTGTAGTTGTTAAAAAATAAAGTACTTTACAGCAGAGAGACATGGACTACTGGATTACATTTTAATGATGCTTGTCCAAAAAAATTGTAGTTGTTAAAAATGTGAGATTATAATAGTTGAAGGAAAAGAAATTAAAAGGTTTAAATAAATTTATAATTTGGTGAAATGATTTAAATAATATTGAGTTACTTGCTTTGCAGGCAGAAGTGATTTTTCTTGGTCAGTTAAGGCATCCAAATTTGGTCAAATTGATTGGATATTGTTGTGAGGATGAAGAAAGACTACTTGTCTATGAATTTATGCCAAGAGGAAGCTTGGAGAATCACTTATTTAGAAGTATGTATCATAATCTTTTTTTTTAAAATTTTTTTTTATGTATTTAATGAGGCATATGACATATATCAACAAACCATTACATATTATTGTAGGACTAACATCACTACCTTGGGCAACAAGATTAAAAATTGCAATTGGTGCTGCTAAAGGCCTTTCTTTCTTGCATGGAGCTGAAAAACCAGTCATTTATAGAGACTTCAAGACTTCGAACGTCTTACTTGATTCCGTGAGTACCGACAGTGTAAAAAAAAGTTTAGTCTGTCAATCAGTTCTAACCGTTAGATCATTAAAAATATCTTATTTTAATCATATCTACCTTAAATGTCATATAAATGATATTTGTGAATTGTGATTGATTGACACTGTAAAAAAATTAACACGTATGGTGCATGAAAATTAATCTCTTAAGTTAAATGGTGAACTAATATAGGCTGTATTATGCACAAGAAAGTAAATTCACCTATAACTTTTGTGCATCATGTGGTTCTGTTTGAAACAGGACTTCACAGCAAAATTATCAGATTTTGGACTTGCAAAAATGGGGCCAGAGGGATCAAAGTCACATGTTACGACAAGGGTTATGGGCACATATGGATATGCAGCCCCGGAATACATCTCAACAGGTAATTGTTCAAACAAGTCAATGAATCAAGGGATTTTAGCCCATTTTTCATAGTCTATAGAGCTGTCAAATCGAGTTGTCGGGTCCATTCCACCTTACACTCAGCGGACTAACCTGAAAAACTTGGTTGGGCCAAACCAATCCATAGTTTCATTAGCGCTACAGATTTGGTGGTATAACCCTATCTAAAACATGTCGGGCTGGGCATGGCCGGGGAAAGCCCGGCTCTGTTGGCTCGCTAGGACATGCTGGGCCTCTTTCTATGCAATTTTTAAAATTTGGGCTTTCACTGGCATGTCCCAGCGAGCCAACAGAGCCAGACCAAAATTGCTCTATTGTTTTACGGTTTGTAATTAAGGAGCCTAACCTAAAATACAGGTTTACTGGACCAACCCGTTGGACCAGTCCAATATTGATAAATACCTTGTCTCTTATGCAACATATGAATGTTTACATTGCAGGACACTTGACAACAAAAAGTGATGTCTATAGCTTCGGAGTAGTCCTGCTAGAACTACTAACAGGAAGAAGAGCGACCGACAAAACAAGACCAAAGACAGAACAAAACATTGTGGATTGGACAAAACCTTACTTGAGTAGCAGTAGAAGATTAAGGTACATAATGGATCCAAGACTTGCAGGTCAATATTCTGTCAAAGGTGCAAAACAGATAGCACATTTGGCATTACAATGCATAAGTTTGCATCCTAAAGACAGACCAAGAATGGCAATGATTGTTGAAACACTTGAAAGTCTTCAACAATTTAAGGATATGGCTGTTACTAGTGGACACTGGCCTATATCATCAAAATCTACTAAAAATGGAGTATCTAATAATAATAAGGTGAAAACTAGAGCAATTAGTGCAAATCAAAAGCAATTGGTTCCAGTTAGAAGCAAAAAAGTTTGATTAATTACTATGAATTATATTAGAAGAGTGTTTTTTAATTAAGAGTAAATTATCACATGTGGTATGGCTAGAGTGATTCTTAAGCCACCCTATATATGTGTAAATCTATAAAATACTAATATGCATGCATGTAATGTTAACTGTATATTGTATAATAAAATCTTCCTTTTGGTATCCGAGGTTTTCTTTTCGAGTCAGTTTAAACGTGAGCGAAATCTAAAATAAATTGAGGTTAGGTTTTTTTGTCGACCTCTGTAGATTTTTCGCCTTATAAAGACTAATACTTAGGCCCCGTTTGGCCCGGCTTATTTTCCTCTTTTTTTCTTCTCCTTAAAAATAGTAAAGAAGGAAAAAACTGTGTTTGACTTAATTTTGTTTTATTTTTTACTTCTTTACTTTATTTCTCAAATACTTTTAAGGAGAAATAGTGTCAAATATAATTTTATACTTCTTTATTTCGTTTAAGCTAAAATTAAAAGTAAAAAATAAGCTGGGCCAAACGGGGCCTTATAAGCTTTATTTACCAGTGAACTAATAAGATTTTAGTAGTTTCATTCTTGGATCGGTCGAACTGGAGTTAACCATCTCAACTTAAATAAGCTTAAAAGAATTTAAGCAAAGAAAAAATGTTTTGTAACATGGTTTAGAATAAAAGTTGCTTATTTCTTTAAGTTGAAGCTATTCCATGTGATTTACAAAGCAATGACATTTTCATTAGAACACGTAAATGCTATCTATTGAAAGGCAAGGAAGAATAAATTTTCCAACTGCTTTAGAACAGAGAAAATCCTACAACTACGTCACATAGTTTGACTTTAAACTATGCATTCCAAAAAAGATGATGAGATTGAATTGTAAAGATTTCAAATTATATGAATCTTTTATGTTTCAAATCAACTGTTCTCATTGACTTTTTTAAAAAAAATAGGTTTCTTGATGGAGTTGATTGAGTGACATGACATAGTCAGTTTAAGCTTTTACATTCTGCATACAACAATTTTCTTAAAAAGTAATGATAATTAAGCCTATAATTTTCTAACATAAATAAAGACAAAACTTAATCAGGAATTCAGGATATATTTAATAATGAATATCAAATTTTTAAGTCCATTCTATGTGTCTGTTGAGTGTGAATTGGATTTCATGCTGTAAAAAATCCCACAGTAATCACGCGGTAATACATCAGAACCGTCCGATCACGATCTGACGGATGTAATTTTTTAGTATTTATTTTTGTATATTTAATCCGGGACGTCCGATCAGAAATCAACGGCCGATATTGACAACAGCGTGAAACCACGTGATTTATCGACAGCAAGCAACTGAATCCATGTTGAGTGTGTGCATGTTAAATACAGTTTGTGACTCAAACTTACGAAACCTTTATCACATGGATCCACTTTTTTTTCTTCAAAAAAGGGGTGTGAAAAATGCACTTAAAGAAAATCCAACTCAACACACTTTGTTAAATGCATGCATCCCTTACATGTCCCTTTGAAATTTATATATAAGCTCAAAATTTCATAATCCCTTTAAAGAATTAATGGCTTTTAACAACAAATTTAAGAAGACTAATTCACCTTCACATTTCAATTTCTGCTACACCCTTTTCATCATTTCTTTCTTCACAATACCAACTTTTTTCCTTCTCAATAATTTCACCACAAACTCCAAATGCACCAACCTTACCAAAAACTTTTCAGGTAATCTTCTATCAGCTGAGTTTGCATGGAACAGCCTCTCATTTTTACAACATAGCCCTTCACCTGTAGTTCTCAAAATTGCAGTCTTTTCTAGAAAATGGCCTAGCGGAACCGTTCCCGGTGGCATGGAACGCCATGCTCACACCCTTCATACCTCGTTAGCTCGCCGCGGACATCAAGTTCATGTCTTCACTTCCCCTTCAGAAGATGAAACGGCAACAACAGCTTCAATCTCGTCAAAAGGTTCGCCTTCATCACCTTACATTCATTATCACGAAGGCGAGCCAGGTAAGTGGCGTTACAACAAAGCATGGGAACTTTTTCTCGAAGAAAACCAAAGAGACCAACCTTTTGATGTTGTTCATTCAGAAAGTGTAGCACTTCCTCATTGGCTAGCAAAAGAGCTTCCAAATCTTGTCGTATCATGGCACGGCATAGCGTTAGAAAGCTTGCAATCAAGCCTTTTTCAGGACTTGGCTCGTCTTCCAGACGAGCCAAGATCACAAGATTTTGAAAAACGATTACAAGGAGTTGTTCCTAAGGTTCTCAATGAGATAAGATTCTTCCACAAATACTCTCATCATGTTGCTATCAGTGATAGTTGCGGCGAGATGTTAAGAGATGTTTACCAAATTCCAAGTAGAAGAGTTCATGTGATCCTCAATGGTGTCGATGAGGACGATTTCAGAGAAGATGTTGAATTAGGAAAAGAGTTTAGAACCAAAATTGGTATTCCAAGTAATGCTAGTTTAGTATTTGGAGTAGCCGGAAGATTAGTGAAAGATAAAGGTCATCCACTACTTCATGAAGCATTTTCGCGGCTTATAACAAAACACACCAACGTGTATCTGATTGTAGCAGGTTCTGGACCATGGGAGAATAGGTACAAAGATTTAGGGAACCAAGTTCTTGTTCTTGGATCAATGAATCCTTCTATGTTAAGAGCATTTTATAATGCTATTGATATTTTTGTTAATCCTACATTAAGACCACAAGGGCTTGACCTTACACTTATGGAAGCCATGATGATTGGAAAGCCACTTTTGGCATCAAGGTTTCCAAGTATTAAAGGAAGTATTATTGTTGATGATGAATTTGGTTATATGTTTTCTCCAAATGTGGAATCACTTTTGGAAGCACTTAAAGAAGTTGTAAAGGATGGTAAAGAGAGGCTAGAAAAGAGAGGAAATGCTTGTCGCGAATACGCAAATTCTATGTTTACAGCAAGAAAGATGGCATTAGCATATGAGAGACTGTTTTTATGCATAAAAAGGCATACATTTTGTACCTACCCTTGAGTTTAATTTAGGATAGATATTGCTCTTTTTTCTTTCTGTAATTGAATTTTTCTGGTTCTTTGATTTTATATGACATGACTAAATCATACTTTTGAAAAACAAAAATTATCATTTTGATATACTTTTCTCATAAATAATAAAGAGGTTGGATTTGTGATGATTGTGTCGCATATACATATTGTTACTCCCTCCGTTTTAAAGTTATTATCTCATTGCACTTATTTCTTTCTCTACGATAAATACTTAAGGGTATTATTGGCAAAAAAATAATTAATGTTGCATTGAACTTTGGAAACAAGTAAATGTGAAAAAAAATTCTACGAAAGCGACAACTAAAAAGGAATAGATGAAGTAATATATGACAGTTAAATTGTTAATCAATTCACAATATGTTACTTCAGAAAACATAAAACTTACAAAGTAGAGTATGTATCTGCTCACTTTGTCCCCAAGTCATAGTCTCAAAATTTCACGAGGATCAAGAATTCACTGACGTATATTTCCTCGAACCTCATGCATCCAAAGCTTCCAAAATGTTAACTCATTCTGTCTCGAAAATCATGTCCTATACATGTCAAGCTTTTCGGTTATCAACAATTATGTATGATATTCACATCCTTGTAGTGTCAGAAGTCAAGACACAGTCGATTGTGCTGAAATACGGTGTCTCTCGAAACACTCATAAGCATGTTTGGTTCTTAAGAATAACAGCAAACTAGAAACTAATCCTATGACAGATATACATCCCCACAATACAAATGTCCAGAAATAGCAATGTCTTCCCATGCACACTAACGAATCGGACATTATTATGTTTCCGTTTCCAGGTGCCGAGATAGCATTAGCATCATAAACTAATGCAGCCATAAAACCATAGAGAAGGGATCCAATTGGAATATTTGTAATAAGAATGTTGTGATTGACACTAAGATTGTTAGGTCCAAATAGCTCAGATGTAACCGCCACTGCAGCTGCAAATATGAAACCTGAGCTCAAACCGATTAGCGCAGTGCCTATATTAAGTGCCGCGGCACTATCTGATGAAGCCAGCAAGACGAATGCAATCGGTGTTGGTATTAGTGCAATGGTTAGCCATCCTGTTCTCGCAAAGTAGATCTTGCTGCAAATGCGGAAAAATTTACTGTCAGTGTCATCACATATATGTAAAATTAAACTTTTTATAAGTCGAAAGAAAACTTACTTTCGAATGTAGTCCGGCGTAGCTGAAAGCAAACGGCCAAAGAAAGAAAACGATGAATATAGCGTGACAAGGGTCGACGTTCTTGAACTGTGGCCTAAAGATTGAGCTATCTGTCCAAGATTATTGCTGTAAACAAGACCAAGAGTACCTCCACAGAAGTATGCAACATAGTAAAGCCAAAAATCCAACCGTTTTACGAGAACCGCGGCTGAATGTTCTTCTCCCAGCATTTCCAACTGATCCTGTACAAAAAACTTGTCACAATTCACATCACTACTTTTTGCCCTTTGAATTCCATATCCATTTTCACCAAGTAGGCTTTGATTATCTCCATTGCTGACATTACGAGCGCTATTTTGACGCGTAAGTAGTTCTTTATGAAGCTCAAGATCATCAACATGAACAAGAATGAAGCCGGTGTTTTCAACTCGAAGGCTCGAATGAACAGTGCGGTGAAACCAATCTCTAGCATATATAACACCAGGAATACATAGCGGCGAGATTAAAAGTACAAGAGCTCCACCAAAGTAAAATCTTGATGTGGCTTCATCAGAAGTTGATGAGGCAAATATAAGAAGATAAAGGCCAGTGAAAACTGCTAAAATGTTCAATGTAAGAAATATAACCGAGTTGTGGCGAGCGGCGTGTGGTGAATGAGTGTCTGATAAAGGCGGTTGGCGAAGGATTGGAAGTAATGCTGCAATGGAAGTGAGAAGAGGAACAAGGGCATTTAAAAGAAGATAGAGATTATCTGATGAAGGGTTTATTGAATTCGCGGCGAGAGTGTAGAGTGCTGCACTTACACCGTTGAAACTCACTGTGAGTGATAATGCTAAGGGTCTGTTAACTGGGAAATTTTTTATGCAGAGAACAAAACATACTGTGTTGAACCAACATATGCTGCAGCCACTTAACAGACACAGAAGAAAAACCTGAAAAATGAAAAGTCAAAGCTAGTTAACTTCACTATAATTCTAACAAATTCTCTGTATATTGCAACTCTATTAAAATTATTTGTTTAAGCTATAACATGTTTTCCTATAGTGAATCATACAAGTATACAACTAAACTAGGAACTTTTTACTTTTTTGGTATACTAGTCTATCGCGCATAAAGCTATAGAGATACTTATCTCAGACGTAATAGAGATTCATTTAAGATATTTACTTCATACTTCCGCTACAATCCTTTAAACTAGTATGTAATTTTTCACGGGAAAGAAAAATTCCAAGTTTTTTTGGTTTTTTGGCTTTCACCACCAGTTAAATCTGGTTTGGGCAGTTATGGCATCAGGTGGTTCCAGCCTCCTCCCGATCACAGTTGCAGGGGATCGAACTGTGGTCTTCCCTACCAAGTTCAGCGTCAATCACCACTGAACCAACTAGTAACACTCACTCAAATCATCTCGTTCAAATACTCAATCTCTTTCTGAACAAAGTATCATTTATTTATTTGTTAAGTATTTTTCATGTAAGATCATGTTTGATGTGTTTCAATCCTTAGCTGAAGTAATTATTTACCGGACTTCTCGATCTTAATTCGGATTATTGTGGCTCATTTTTCGTATAAAATTCATAAGCTTATGAAAAGAAAATATTAAAAAAAAAAACTTGTATTAATACTTATTAACTAGCTATCATTATCATAATTTTTTTAAGCTATCATTTTCATTATTTATTATGCATAATTATTATGGTATGTACAATAATAACGTGTGAACTTTGGTTGAGTTCTAGAAACAGCATTTGTAGCCTAGGAAGAAGTTGTGATTGGGACCACAAGAACGTACAATACAAAAAAAGCACAGTTGAAAATGTCATGAAATGAAAAGGACATAAGATTTTAAATTCACAAGTTAGTTATCACTTCTCCTATGTTACTCTTATTGTTCAGAAAATATATCGTCCATTCAAATTCAAAAGAAGCAAAAAATATAATGTTTGGTAACTAAGATACCTCTTTGGAATTGGAATCTTATCAACTAGAAATAAAAAGAGAGAAAAAAAATAAAAATGTTTGAAAAACTTTTTCTATCAATTGTTGCAATGGGAAGTTATTCCTATAGCTGGAGGCCAGGCCACACATCCAATACCCATAATAAGTGCATTATTCCTCCTAGTATTATAGTATATTCTTGGAATAAAGATTTATAAGTAAATTATAATATTTTTTAAATTGTGTCGAGAAAAAATTAAAACAAATATTTTTATTAAACTCATACTAAACTAAATTAATTTAAATAATTATTTTTGGTACAAATTAATTTCAATAATTTAAGTATATACTTTTCTTAAAAAGTACTAATATAAAAAAGTATGTTTTCTCATGTGCAAAAGCATTTATTCTTGACCTCACACTCAATAATATTCTTTTTCCCATTTCATACACTAATCAAAGTTTCTTAAACAATAAACATTTTAAGAATCAAGATAAGTAGAATATTTTAAACGACATTTGTTCAAAAATTAACTTCAAACACGTACTGATCAAAGTTTTATTATTTATATTTATTTAAAAAAAAAGGATTTTTAAAAGTTGAAAATATAATTTATCAAAACAAAAAGAAATAATAAAATATAATTGAAGTTTGTTTTCCAATTATCTATGCATTGAAAAATGATTTTCTTTTTTACTCTTATTGTTGCGAAATATATAATATGTAACTAATATTTGTGAGAGAATCTAACTATATATATAATCACTTTTATTACGAGTGTGGTCTAACTCGAGACTTGCTTAACGAACTCGAGTCTAATTTCACTCAAACTAATATTATGTTAATAAATTAAAAGTATTTTAAAACAAATATCAATTAATAAATTTTTAATTTATGTTAAAAATATCTTAAACAACCTTCTACTCAAATGGGTTGTACCAAAAAAAATAGAACAAAGGTTACACTAAAATGGGGTAGTAGTACCCCACTACAACAACCATTCATGCATATACCATTGCCACCGGTCAGTCAAGGCTAAAACTGAAGGTCCCTCCCTCTATATATGTGACAACCTAACCTATAAATTATTGTAACTATCAAAAATTTCAAAATAGCATGTTTCATAATTGCAAAAATAAAATAAAAAATCACTTAAAAAAATTAAATTATCATGTTAATTATTAGTATGAAAAGTTCAAATAATCTTTAAAGCATACAAGACCGATAATTTCTTTCAATTGAATTTTCTTCATAGATTTTCTCCATATATATAAATCGAGAATCGTGACCACTCTATTAAGAGTCTAAGTCCCTTAACCAATTCATGGTTGGTCACACATTTAAATTAAACCATTACTACTAATTTAGACTAAAACTACAAACAAAAAAACACTTGATGAAAACCATCCAGAAACTGACCCTAAATCGGATTAAACCTTTGACGAAAACCAAAAAAACAAAAAATAAAAATAAAGAAATAAAATAATGGAAATGAGAAAAAGAGGGCAAAGAAAAAGGAACTAACCACAAAATAAGGCAAAGAGATGAAGTTATTGATGAGAAGAAATTGAAGACCATAACCAACAAGACCCATAGAAGCGGCAATAAACATAACAAGAGAGATTGGAAGATACATAAGAGCAAGACCAGAAGACCAACCAAATACTTTACCCATATCACTAGCAGTTGCTAAGTAGTTAAGTTGAACTTGTGAGATTTAAAGAACAGATTTCATTGTTGATGAATATGATGAAAAATCAAAATTTGTTCCTGTAAATGCTTGAATCCATATTGTTGCTATTAGTATCATCCATTTTCTTGATTGTCCTGCCATTGTGCTATGTTCTTGTTCTTGTTGTGTCTCTTTCTATCTCTTCTTCCAAAGGAGAAGGAAGAGAGAAGAAAAATGGTTGGTTTGTGTTAGTGTCTCTCTACGTGGCTTTGTCTCATACATTTTGTAGATTTAGATTATTTTTAATAAATAAAAAATTATTAAAATCAACCCCACAGAATCTTAGATTTGCAAAATAAATAAATAAAGTATACTGTATCTGTGATTTTGAAAAATTGTCAGATTTTAATTTCTAAAAATAAAAACAGAATATTTTTGTCTCTAAAACCTTTCTATAGCATTTTTACTTTTAAGTAATTTTTTTTTTCTTCATGCGCACTGGCCCAGTGTTGTTTCCTCAGAAAATCGAACTCGCTATTTCTCGGGTACATCATTGGAACTTGGAAGGAACTTCTTGCCACTGGAACTCAAACAACTTGGTTTAGTTTTAAGTAATTAACATAAGAATCAAGTTAAACAGTACATCTGATGCATTTGTTTGGCTTGTGAAGAAAAAATAGAGGAAATAAAAAAGTAAAAAAAAGATCAAATTGCCTACTTTGATTTTTGATTTTAAGCTCAAAATATGGCCACGGAAAGGAAAAGAATTTGAAATTGTTAAAAGTCTCACAATTGACTAAAGATATGACATAGATAGCCTATTTAAAAATAGGGCAAACATCAACTCTCACGCTAACTTTTGAAATCATGAAACATGATACTCCCTCTGGTCTCGAATATAAGCAACAAAACAAAAACAAAAATTGAAAGTCTCAAATATAAGCGAAAGTTATAACATTTATTACAACTTTTTATAAACCTATAATAATTACATTGTTTTTTGCGGTTTCCAACATAGTTTTACTTCACTTTACAAATTCATACAACTACTAATGTCATAGACAAATCTAAAAGCAAAGGTAAAATTATAAACGAAATATTTTTTATCATTACTTAATGCACTTTATCCATTTTCTTAAAAGGTATATATCAAAAAAAAAAATCTATTTTCTTAAAAGGTGTACTTTTTTTAAATTTTTGCTTACATACAAGACTAGAGATGTTGCATTTGAACAATCCGTACTCATGTTGCATTTGTTAATTTCGTGATTAATTTGAAAATAAAGGTCTATCATATAACTTCCTTTTGGTTTCATTTTTTTTTGTTATTATTTTATGATTTTATAAATACATACATTTATTTTCTATCATTAATTATTTTTCACACATCATGATACTACATATATCTTTTTTTTTATTCTTTTTTTAATTTTTTTTTTCCTTTTTTTACTTTCTCTATATATTTCCTTCATCAACCAAACAATTAAATATTAGTAATGATGTCTCAAATCATTTTTCTCAAGGAATATAAATTAATTTTATTTTTCTTAAAGACTTAACTTGAATATTGTAACTATATACTCCCTCTGTCCCATAATTAATTACTAGTTAGTAGGAAAGACCACAATTCGATCCCTGCAATTGTGATCAAGAGAAGACTGAAACATTTATTGCCAGAACTGACCCCCTAATTAAATTAAATCGGTGATGAAAGCAAAAAAAAAAAAAAACCAAATGTAGTAATTATTTATTGAAAAATAATAATTATTTATTAAAAAAGGGTCATGTTTTTTTTTTATTACAAGGAGGACTATGAGCCCAAAAAAATGGTCATGTTAACTTGTGTCTTAATGCACATGTTAGGCGATGTACATTGGTTTTGGGCTTAAACCCCAACTTTTTCATTTTTCAATACTCCACGTCATTTTCTCTTTTTTCCACATAACAATTAAACTATTATTCAACTTTTACTCATACAATGGTTTAATTTAAACCAAATACTCTCTATAATTGCCCTAAAAAGATTATAAAAAATAAAAATCTACACACTCAATCAAAATATGACACATACATGTATGCATTTAAATAAAAGAAAAAGAAAATAAAATCGCGCTATATGTCGCACTTTTCCCTTTTTTGCTTTTAATCGGTTGAAAAAATCCATCTCCTCTCCCCTCCACCTATTCGAACTCCAAGTTTAAATCTTACCATTGTAGCAATTCAACCCTTCTTTTGGGGTTTAAATCTCACCATTGTATATACTTTTAAAACATCTAAAAATAGAAATATAGCATTAAATAATACAGAGATTTAATGTTTAAAAAATTGAATACACCGCAAGTTCAATAAATTTTTTCCAAATTTAAAGGCACATACTCTATTAAAAAATTATACATTTTATATAAGATGCACAAATTCCAATATAAACATACTATTTTAAACTTTTAACATGTGTAAACTTGCACATAGTAGAAAAACTCATAAAATAAATGTTGTTTAAAGTTTTTGTAAAATACTCCATATCAAAAAATACTAGGGGTAAACCCGTGCGTTGCACGGGTTCGATTGAATCTATACGTTAAAATATTTTTACAAATATAAATTAATAATTGTGATAAGTATGTATAATCATATATAGTTAAATGATGTATACTAATTTAAAATATGATTATATTTAATATTAATGTATGTATAAAAATAAATTTAAAAAGGTTGTTTAAAAATATGAGATTTTTTTATTCTCATAGTTTTGTTTATATTTTAATGTAATAGATCTTTTATAATAATTTATAAGTTTGAAGGAAAGCATCATATTTTATTATAATAGTATAATTGTATAAGATCTTAATTTTCTTTATATGGGTTTAAATTGTTTAGTCACAAGGTACTTCAAAAGACAATTGTAAATCAAGGGCAACAAATAGTTATTGTTTAAAGGATCCTTACAAACAAAATTTTACATGCTTTGCAAACAAAATCAACTATTATTTCACCTATCTTTTCCTCCCAATAACCAGAATCAAGCAAAAATTTTAATTTGACGCACCGATTTTCCTTTATTAGTAACTTGCGCTAAAAGATAATTTTGTCTCTAATATTCCAAATGCACCACACCATTTTGTTGCCGACGACATCAAACATTAGACTTGTAGGATGAATTTTCTACCTGTAACAAAGTTGACTTTCCAAAATACTTACGCAAATTTCTAATTGTTATGCATAATATTATGAGTAAATTATATCTTCAACCAATCAAGAACAAAACATAAATAAAAAATATAAAAAGGAGAGATATTACATTATTTCTTCTATATATCACCTTTTAGACTCTTTTTTTTCTCTAACAATGATTGAGATACAAAAGAATATAATCTGTGATTTGTAAAAAAAAAAATGAAATCATCTTATTTATAATTGTTATGCTTATGCATCAAAATTGTATTGATAATTTCTAAAATTACGCCCTCAGTGGTGTTGTCGTAGTGATGAGTAGCTATTGGATTAACTTTATATCGACCTCTCAAACTCAAACTTCAAATAGGACTATAGTTGCCCTTTTTAGGTGAAAAGTTTCTATAGCAATTTTTTTACAGCAATTAGCAACTGAAATGAAATACCATCTCGTTGTCTTTTTTTTTTATAATGTTATTTTGTAACTGAAATTAAATGTGTATCAATGAACAAAAAGCGTAAAAATCAGCTAAAGCTAAATTTAATAAAATTATTATAGTATACCGAGTAATAGAAAGACAATGGTTTTATCAACCAAAAAAAAAGACAATGGTTTTCTTGACAAAAGAAAAAAAGAAAAGACAATGGTTTCCTACCAAATAAAAAAACCAAAACAATCGATAGTAATATATATAGAACTTCCCTAACATATTGTTGCTGACTTTTGTTAATCCAATACACCACTATGAGTTCACTTAATAATAATAATAATAATAATTAGTACTGGTACCACTAACAGAACTTATGGTCACAAATTGTATATGAAAATACATTAGTATTATATATTCAACCAATTCGTGTTACATACATGTGTTAAAAGTATGAAAATAATAATCTATTTGAATAATCTCTAAGTTCAACTTCAATCAATATAATTTTTATATGTTACAATTATAAACAACCACATCACAATTGGTGCTAGCTATTGGCAAGTCCTTTCATTATCAAGTTCAAAGATAGCAGAAGCTTTAGCTATGTAGAAAGATTTGGAATTTGTAAATGTTATATCTTTCTCGAGTCTTATAAAAAACAAATAAATAAAATTTTACATTATTATAATGAGCAAGTCATCAATTATAATTAAGGAATTAAAAATAATAGTAGATTAAAGGTTGGTGTGACAATTTTATTTTAAAATAGGAGCAAAATAAAAATTGTAGCTATTTTTTTTTTTAATCTGGAACTTACAACCTTTTATTAACCTTTCATTTCTCTTTTAATATTTTTCTACATTAGCTAGCCACCTCTCCTTGAAAGATAATTGTTGCCAACCACATCAAATATTAGACTTTGCTACTTACAACAAAGATAGCTCTCCAAAATGCTTACACCTATATCTTTCTAATTGTTAAGCATATAAAAATGAAAACCAAACTTGAAAAGAAAAAAAAGTATCGGTCTAATTAAAAATAAATTTTATGTAGTTATATATGATCTATCACAGTATATATGTTACATATATCAATATTTGAATAGGGAATATAATTTTCCACTATGACTCAATTACATCTAAAAAATATAATAAAGTAACATGCTTGCTCCAAAAAAAAGTCTTATGGTAGAAGATTTATAAATAAATTTACCTTTCGTTGGATGGTATGTACACCTTATCCACCAAATCATTGAAATTTCTTCATAAAGAAATGATAAACTAAGGCATGAAAAAGAATAACACTTCACATTAAACCAACAAAAGAATGTTAATTGCAAAAATAAGAAAATTACTAAAATAAAATAGATAGAAAAATTAAATCTAAAAAAGACGGCTCACATGAAAAAAAATCACATTATATTTAACATGGATCTCTATATATAAAAAAAACTATCTATTCAAAAAATAGTAGTATCAAAATGACCTTAAAGTTCGTACCGCATATTAAAGCTCTCAACGGCAATGTTTCACGTTGACAATAGGTGCATGATCATTACCTTCAAAAGAAACAATAGAATGAGATCATCATAGCCTATAAAAATATTATATTGCGAATTAAAATTTTAAGTAAATTATATTTTCAACCTCTCATGAACCAAACATAAATAAATATAAAAAGAAGAGAAATAATATATTTTGTATCACCTTGTGCAAATCCATAATCAACTAAAAACAAATTTGCCAACAAAGAATAAGAGTTTCAATTTAAGACACAAATATATTCTCTAAATATATATGATCTTAAAAATCTTATAAGTTACATATATCATCAATTAGGGAAGCTCAACAATTGCATAACCTTGACTCTAACTCTTCTTGTTGCTAAATTCTCACTAATGGGCTGTTTTTTTTAATCTATTAATGCATCATTACACATAAATTAATTTAGTATAGCACCATCAATATAATGAAATGTCAAGAGAATATTTTTTTAATATATATGAAGCTTTCTAAAGCATGCCACATAGGCAAAATGGAGGCCTAAGAGCTATCTTAGAGCTTCCTTTTATTAAACCAACAAAATCATGGTATGTGCACCTTATCCACCAAATCATTGAAATTTCTTCATAAAGAAATGATAAACTAAGGCATGAAAAAGAATAACACTTCACATTAAACCAACAAAAGAATGTTAATTGCAAAAATAAGAAAATTACTAAAATAAAATAGATAGAAAAATTAAATCTAAAAAAGACGGCTCACATGAAAAAAAACCACATTATATTTAACATGGATCTCTATATATAAAAAAAACTATCTATTCAAAAAATAGTAGTATCAAAATGACCTTAAAGTTCGTACCGCATATTAAAGCTCTCAACGGCAATGTTTCACGTTGACAATAGGTGCATGATCATTACCTTCAAAAGAAACAATAGAATGAGATCATCATAGCCTATAAAAATATTATATTGCGAATTAAAATTTTAAGTAAATTATATTTTCAACCTCTCATGAACCAAACATAAATAAATATAAAAAGAAGAGAAATAATATATTTTGTATCACCTTGTGCAAATCCATAATCAACTAAAAACAAATTTGCCAACAAAGAATAAGAGTTTCAATTTAAGACACAAATATATTCTCTAAATATATATGATCTTAAAAATCTTATAAGTTACATATATCATCAATTAGGGAAGCTCAACAATTGCATAACATTGACTCTAACTCTTCTTGTTGCTAAATTCTCACTAATGGGCTGTTTTTTTTAATCTATTAATGCATCATTACACATAAATTAATTTAGTATAGCACCATCAATATAATGAAATGTCAAGAGAATATTTTTTTAATATATATGAAGCTTTCTAAAGCATGCCACATAGGGAAAATGGAGGCCTAAGAGCTATCTTAGAGCTTCCTTTTATTAAACCAACAAAATAATGGTATGTGCACCTTATCCACCAAATCATTGAAATTTCTTCATAAAGAAATGATAAACTAAGGCATGAAAAAGAATAACACTTCACATTAAACCAACAAAAGAATGTTAATTGCAAAAATAAGAAAATTACTAAAATAAAATAGATAGAAAAATTAAATCTAAAAAAGACGGCTCACATGAAAAAAAATCACATTATATTTAACATGGATCTCTATATATAAAAAAAACTATCTATTCAAAAAATAGTAGTATCAAAATGACCTTAAAGTTCGTACCGCATATTAAAGCTCTCAACGGCAATGTTTCACGTTGACAATAGGTGCATGATCATTACCTTCAAAAGAAACAATAGAATGAGATCATCATAGCCTATAAAAATATTATATTGCGAATTAAAATTTTAAGTAAATTATATTTTCAACCTCTCATGAACCAAACATAAATAAATATAAAAAGAAGAGAAATAATATATTTTGTATCACCTTGTGCAAATCCATAATCAACTAAAAACAAATTTGCCAACAAAGAATAAGAGTTTCAATTTAAGACACAAATATATTCTCTAAATATATATGATCTTAAAAATCTTATAAGTTACATATATCATCAATTAGGGAAGCTCAACAATTGCATAACCTTGACTCTAACTCTTCTTGTTGCTAAATTCTCACTAATGGGCTGTTTTTTTAATCTATTAATGCATCATTACACATAAATTAATTTAGTATAGCACCATCAATATAATGAAATGTCAAGAGAATATTTTTTTAATATATATGAAGCTTTCTAAAGCATGCCACATAGGCAAAATGGAGGCCTAAGAGCTATCTTAGAGCTTCCTTTTATTAGTAAAAGATATACAAGTTTTGTGTGGCTGTGTAGCTGAGACGGTGTTACATGTGATGCGTGATTGTCCGAAAGTTATGCCGGTGTGGTTGAACTTAGTGCATACTCGCTACCGAAACCAGTTTTTTGCAGGAGATTATAAATTCTGGATTACTTTTAATATCAATAATGGAGTTGGCTGGAATTTAGAGACAGATTGGAGTAGTGTGTGGGCTGTTGCATGTCATTTTATATGGTTATGGAGAAACAAAGAAATGCACACAGAGAAGTATATAAGACCATGCAATCAAGTGCATCATATTTTACAGCATGTTAGGCAATATCACATGGCAGAGAATTCATTAAGAATTGTTGAAAATCAACGCAAAAGCATAGTTCTAGTGAAGTGGTTGCCTCCTTTGAACGGTTGGGTTAAATTGAATACGGATGGATCTTGTCAAGATGATGGTCGTATAGGATGTGGTGGAGTTATAAGGGGTAGTGATGGTGAGTGGTTGGGAGGCTTTGCTAACTTTCTCGGATTTGGTAATGCGTATTTGGCGGAGCTTTGGGGTGTTTTGGAGGGTCTCAAACATGCCAAGCGATTGAACTTTCGAGCAGTAGAACTTCATATTGATTCTTTAGTTGTTGTTCAAAGCATTACTACTAAAAGGAGTAATAACATTGTTGGGAGAACTCTTGTGTAGCGAATTAGGAAACTTATAGACCTTGATTGGGAAGTGGTTGTTCACCACTTTTTGTGCAGATGCCTTGGCTAACCATGGGTGTTTGATGGAGCATGGAAGTGTTTTCTTTACGGCGTGTCCGTCTAAGTTTAGTCATTTGTTGCTAGCTGATGTAATGGGGATTGCTACCCCTCGTTTAGTCTCTTTGTAATCTCTTTCTCGGGCTTAGGCCCTCTTCATTACCAAAAAAATATATATATATATATATATATAGGTTTGTGTGTGTTTGATCTGCTAAAAGATATGGGACTGAACATGACAATTCAGTTGTACTGTGTTTGATTTCAAAACTGTTCTTGGGACAGGACAAACTGGGTGCCAAGGGTCTGGACAAAAATTTAGGTTCTTGTCCCTCACTAAACCACAGGACAACTTTTTATCCTCCGCACAAGTTGTCTAAAATGCCAAAATAACTTTTTTTTTTTCCATCAAATATTGTACAAATACAAAATTTGTTCAACACCTTAAATTTTGTCTCGTACTGTTCTGTCTTATATTGCTCTGTACTGTTCTGTCCAGTATCTATATTTTGCAGAACAAACAGACATATGTATCAAATTATGTGTCGTTTTTAGAAAGAAAATTTGTACCAATAAAGCATTTGATATATTGTTTTTCATTTATTCTCTCTTACTTCAATTCTTTAATTTATCTTCTCATATCATTAATGAAAAACAATGTTGTAAACTAAGTCACATTTTTTTTATACAAAATTAATTACATTTTATAATTTATGTAATCTTTATCTTAATCTTAATATAATAAAACGAGAGTAACTAGAGGCACTCTAGACCCTAACCCTAATATGAATGGTCTAGATTTTGACACTTGGAAAAAAAATTATATCAACAGCTATGATAAAAACTTAAATAATCAATTTTTAAATCAATATTACGTTGCCACATCAATTAATGAATGTGACACGTTATGTGTTAAAAATAACAAATTGAGATCTGTCAAAAAAGAGAAAATGGATAAACATTAATAAAACAAAAATAACTAATAATCAATTACGAAAATTATGTATACATGCAAAATTCTTTATTCATCAGCACGTCTATCACACACAATATTCAATTACTCTTTTCCCGTTGCTACAGGTCCTAAATTCCTCCGTCTTTTTTTCTACCTTTCTACTTATACCAACGGTTTTAACCGTCACGATGCTTCTTTCACTGTTATTTCCAACGGATTCATACTTAAGGATTTTAATGCTTCATTAAACGCTGATGTTGAAGGTGTTGATACTTTGTTGAAAGAATATGTTATTAACGTTGGTGAGGATCAAAGGCTTGATTTGAGTTTCATTCCAAGTAATGGAAATTCTAATAACTATGCTTTCATCAATGGAATTGAAGTGTTATCCATGCATAATGATCTCTATTACACACCACCTGAAGATAATAGTTTTTAAACTTTTATTTTAACTAATTTTTATTTTATTTTTGTCTTTTTATGTTTATGCATCTTATCTACACATTTCTATTTTTCTTTTTTGACAGAAACTTTCTGTTTTTCATTTAAGTTTTTTTTTTGGTAACATGGTTTAATGGATTTCTTTTTTACTTTATATATATTAGGCGTCAAACGGACACGTTCCGTGCCAAACGTGCCCGTTTGTGTGATCGATATTTTTTTTTGTTTGTTGTGATTGATATTCTCTATTGTGCAAATATAAATAACTATTTAATCTCCTTTTTTATTGGACTTAGTTAATTGATAACTACTTAACCTCCTTTTTTGTTGTGGCTATTTATTAAGAAGAAAATATATATATATATATATATATATATTTTTTACTATACAAAATACTGAAAACCTACTTTTATGTGGAAGTTGTGCTTAGTTTTTTTTTTGTAGTTTTTTTTAAGGGTAAAATAGAAATATTGAAAAAGTCATCCCAAAAATTTGTATTCCCTTTATATATTAGTATATATATATATATATATATATATATATATATATATATATTATATTTTTAATCATGGTTTGATTTTTTAATTTTGTTTTTTGAAATTAAAATCATATTAACATTCTATATAAGTACTTTTTAATTTATATAAGTATTTTTTAGTGTACATATCCAAACACAAAAGGCTTATTGAGTATAAGAGCTTATGATGTAAGATCTCATACTATAAGCTCTAATGTTATATAAGCATCTGTATAAGTTATTTATCCAAACGGACCCTAAATGCTTATTACTATAAATAATCACACATTATCAACATTTCTATTATATAATTGAATTGAATGATTGAACCCGTGCGAGCACGGGTAAAAAGTCTAGTTATAATAAAACGATAGTAACTAAAGTCACTTTAATTAAACTCTAACCCTAATATGAATGGTCTAGATTTTGACAAGTAAAATAAAAATTTATCAACGGCTACAATAAAAACTTATACTATGTTGTCACATCAATTAATGAATGTGACACATCATCTGTTTAAAAACACAATACATGATGTGTCAATATACGATTGGATGTCTGTACAAAATAATTATACATCAATCCCTAATTTTGTTACATACTAATCCCTAATTATATGCTTTCATTTGATGATTGAATATACTCTATGGAATCTATTTTATTTATAGCTGTAAATTATGCATCTTCTACGATAAATAAAAATTCTTTTATTTCTTTCTCTCAATAGTGTATCTTTCCCATTCCCAAGAGTATATCTTTCACATTAATTATAGCTTTAAATTATTAAATTATGCATCTATTTTAACTTTTTCTCACATATTTACATTTCTTTTATTTGATGCAGATTTAACTTCGGGCTTCTACAAAGGTATGGATTGTTATAGATATTTTAGGTGTTTAAATTCTGATTACAGTTTGTAATGTTCCATATTAATTCTCTATTCTTTTTCAATTTGATTTTTATTTCAATAGGTATAGATTCATATTTTTTTGTTGTTGTTTGTAGTGTTTCATATTAATTATGATTTTTCCATTTAAGAAAAAAAAAAGGGTTTTATTTTTCTTAAATTTCATATATTTTCTATTGGATGCAGGTTTTACTTTGGGGTTCTATAAAAGTATGTACTCCTATAAATATTTTTAGGTGTTTATTTATAATTTTTGTTGTTTGTTGTGTTATGTATCGATTTGGTTATTATTTCATGTTTTTTCTATTATTGCTTTCATATTATCAATTTAATTTTATGGTCAAAATTTAAGATTTATAAAATTATTTACTTACCACCAAGAAATTCCTTTTGTTACACAACCTCTATCACCATGAAGTTGTTATTATCATCATCATGAAGTTGTTATTATCAAGTAAGTTTTAAACTTTATGCAATTTTATTTATTATTTTGTTTATTTTATTTTTTTTGTGTTTAACTCCCCTGCTTAATTACTACAAGAAAAAAGGTGTTTAGCAACAGTTTTGGGACAGTTTAGCAACGGTTTTTAACTGTTGCAACAGTTTTACCAACGGTTGCCAAACCGTTGCAGATTTGAGCGTTGGTAGCTCAATTAGCGGCGGTTTGGAAAACCGTTACACAAACTGCCACAATAAGTTTAGCAACGGTTTGAAACCGTTGCTATTAATGAAATGAAAAACAAATTTTGAACCAGTTTTGCAACGGTTTGAAACCGCCGCTATATTATTTTTCATTTTTTTTTTCTAGTTTTGCAACGGTTTGAAACCGCCGCTAATTATGAAAAAAAAATTAAAAAAAATTTTTATTTTATTTACATTTTATTTATTGTTTCAACTATTTTATTCATAATAGTACAATCATAAAATTATACTTATACACTAAAGTCATTCAATAGAGTTAATATCATACATCTAAAACCATAAATCATACATATAAACCATAAAGTTACAAATTTATATACTTATACACTAAACAATTACAATTATATCATGTTATCATTCTACCTAATGTCTCCAAATGCACTGGAAGTATCATACATTGCTTCTCATCTACAAGGAACATTCTTCAAAATAACCACTACACCCGGAGCATTCTTCAAAATATCTCTTGACGTGTCCTAAAGATATTAAAGCCAAAAAAATTCAGATGAGATCTATAGCCCTGCTTAAAATTGTATAAGGCCCTTCCATATTCAAACATGAAACATACAGAATCATAAATATTTTCTGTTTTATACATGTGAAAAAAGGAAAAAAAAATCTTTATGAAACGACAACAATACATAAATGGTGTCCAGGAAATGGCAGTTTCTCATTGACCCCGAAACAATGCTCTTAGCTCAATCATATCATAAATACACACTAGCAGTATGCCACTACAGGACTATCTATAAACATAAGCTTAAAAAGGCATCAATCTGTTATTTAATAAAAAAGATTAGTTAGGATTGTCTATGATGAGTCTGAATTTAATACAAATAAAGCCTTAGAAATCAATTTTGTTATTTGATACAAATAAAGCTTTAGCATCCTGCATCAACTTTTGTATGATGGCAAGTGAAAAAGTCACTTGGGTTACAACCCTAAAACTAATTGTGGCAACTCTCAGTATGTCACACAATTAACTTGTTAAATTTCCCTAATCACTCATCCTTTGATAAAAAACTACAAAATCTAGCCTCCATGGTCAATCATGCTGGAAACTAAATGTTAATAGGGAGGAACCAAATATAACACTTCACCAACAATCTTATTCTAACTTAATTAAATGAATATTCCATACATTTTATGAACACATAATGTTGTACCAATTTGGATCCTAATACAAACCATTTTCTTTGCATCATTTTTGGTGGGGGAGAAAATATTACAATCTGATATAAATATTTTATAAAATGGAATAAATTAGTTATGTAATAAAATGTAGTATCCATATTTTTCTAATGAAAAGCTATGTAGTTTTTCAGCTACAGCATAAAGAGAAAATATTATTGACTACCTCATCAAGGGGGTTCTCGAATTGAAGATTCACACTCTCAGCGTGAGCCCGTATGACAGGAACTCGTATGCATGTAGCTGTTACTTTAACGTCCTTGTCATTCTGCAAAAGAGTAGTGAAATACAATATAAGAATTTCATAATGTGAATAAAAAAAGAAAAAAAAAAACATAATTTACCCAAATTTTTCTTGTCTCCTTGACCAATTTCATTTCTTCTTCATTATAACCATTTGAAAGAACAGGCGCATTATGTGAGAACAGATTAAAAGCATACTGCAAAATAATAACTTCATCAAGAAGCAGTTCTTGAACTTAAAATCAACAAGAGATGTAGAAAGAGCAGCACATACCTGTCGGCTAAATATATTACATGTTGGTGGTTTTCCTTCCAATACCTGCAAATTTAAAAACAAAAACTTCAATTTGTAATCAAAGACTACAAAAACAGTTTCTCCTCACATAAGTTTTTTTTGGTCAAATAGTTAATCAAAGAAATGGAAACTCACCAAATAAAGTTAGATATAAGAAAGCTTTATCAAATAATGGATACCATCAAAGAATAAGCTTCTGATGTTTTTTTTTTTTTCTATTTTCATTTGAATTTGAACAAACCTGAATTCTTGCTGATAGTTTCACTTTCACAATATGAAAGAACATTTTGAAGTTTTAATCAACTTTTTCTCTAAAGTTTGGAGGGCGTTTCTTCTATTCATACCATGGAAGTGAAGGCACAAAATAGATTTTGTTCACTATAGTTCTAGTAGTTCATAGTTAAATATTTAGAGCGTGTTTGGTTTGGCGTTTTATATTCTATTCTCGCACACAATGTGGTACCACCGTGATTTTAAGAAGCCAAAAATCCTAGTTTACGTTCAACTGCGCGACTTTACCGTGGAGATTAACAGAAGCTTGGTTGTCTTCTTTGACAGAAATTCTAACTATTTTGTACAAAAAAAACTCTAATTATAAAAAGACTTACTATCATAATTGTAAAGAGGGCTCAGTTGTCAATAAATTTAATATACAAACCATATTATATAATGAATTAATGTATTGATAAATGAATGAATGAAGGCTGAAGTTTCAGTATTGTCACCAAGAGTTGCATATTTGGATCATCAGAGGTTACTTCTAAATGTTGATAACAGTGCTCTCAAGCAAAGAATCACAGCACTTGCCCAAGACAAAATCTTCAAAGATGGTACTTATTCTCATTTCACTTTTTACTGTCATGATTCTAGTACAAGTTTTCTCATTAAATCATTCTTTAGAGTTTTTTTAATTAGTATGATTCTTATTATACTATCTAACCGTTGAATAACAAACAATTTTATTAAACCACCACTCTATAAACAAGAAGTGCTAAGAGGGGGACAGAAGAACAAGAAAACCAGGCACAAACAGCAGAAAAACAATAAACAGCAGCAGCAATACAGAAGGGGCACAGCAACACGAAAAGCCACAGGGAGTGAATAACATACCTCTTGGAGAACGAAACGCCGGTTTCGCGATGGAGAATGACGGCTGAAGGAGAACGACTGCTGAAGGAGACAAAAAATAAATAATTATTTTACTGAACAAAAATAAATTAAAAAAGAGGGATGAACCCAACTTCCTCGATGATATAAATACTCCTAGTTAACTAACGTAAACATTCAAAACAACTTATTTAATATAATCACTTAACAAAGGATGAGGAAATAACTTATTTAATAATGAACCGAATCAATCAATCATAAGAAGAAAAAGAACAAGAACAAAGGATGAGGAAGATATAATTTAGAGAAACCATGTACTAATTAATTTACCATTACCACCAAAATCATGTACAAGAAAGTTCTCTAAGAAACAAGAGTCAATAACCAATTCCAGTTGTCAAATATTGGTATTACATAAGAACACACACCTAAGAAACAGAAAAGAAAAACCACACCTAAGAACAATACACATCCTGCTATACACCAGTAGCAATACAACCAGAATGAAAAACGCAACCCCACCCTTAACAAAACATGAAATTAAAATGATGCAAAATTAACAAAATATGATCAAAACAGCTTAACAATCAAAACAGCTTATTTATATAATCACTTAACAATCAAAATAGCTTATTTATATAATCACTTAACAATCAAAATTGCTTAACAATCGTTTGTCTATGAAATCAACCATCAAACAAAGATTCCAAATTCTAGAAACAGAAACATAAAATAGAATTTGAGAAATTGCTTCCCTCGAATCGAATCGCGAGACTGAGAGAGATGGAGAGCAGTGGTGTGGCGAGATGGAGAGAGGGTGAGAGCGGTGGTCTGGACTCTGGACGGTGGTGCACTGGTACGGCGGTGACTCGCCGGCGAGAGATACTAAGAGCGGTCGGACGGAGCGAGAGTGAGATCGAGAGTGAGCGGTGAGAGCGGCGTGAACTGGTACGCGTTGTTTCTTTGTTTTTGTCCTTCGTATCGTATGTTTGTTTTATTAATTAAAAAAAATAAAATAAACCGCTGATAAACCAAATTAAACCGCCGGTTCGTTTAAAAATTACCAACGGTTTCCTAAAACCGTTGCTATTTTTAATTTTGTTTTAAAAATTACCAGCGGTTCCCAAAACCGTTGCTATTTTAATTTTGTTTTAAAATTACCGGCAGTTCTACAAAACTGTTGCTATCCATTTGTTGCAATTTCCAAATTTTTTTGTAGTTATAATGACTTATTGTTATATTTTTTAAATGTTTTGTTTTTTTATTTGATTTTTGTTTCTCTTATTGTGTTGTTCTAAGTATAATTATAATTTTTCACATATTCTCATCTTTTGTGCTATTATGTTAAGTAATATTGGAGCACACATTGTTAATTGCTTCATTCGATTATTTCCATCTTAGATAGCAATTTTATTGTATTCTTGCTTAATATATGCCGTGTGTGGCAAATTTGAGTTTGATATCAACGAAGTATGTTTGTTTGTATTATATTATTTGTTGACGTTGTTGTTTCACCAAAATTTTCTAAATGTTCTTCTGATATGTTTTGTCTTGATAGAGTGCAGTAATGCTTTCGAAGATGTTTACCAGTCACGACGTTAGGTGTTTTGCAACTTTGATTCTTCATTTAGGAAATCAATTTTATGTATAAGTGGAAAAAATTAATGGGAACATTTATTTTTTCCTTATATTTCAGTATTTTAATTTAATTTTGAATTAATCTGCTTATTGTAATGTTAAATTTGTTTCTTCCCGTCATTTGAATTCCACCATCTTTTATTTTAACATAAATATATCTATCTTACTTATCTCTGATTTCTTTAATTACTTATTACTTATTTCTAATTTCTCTAATTATGTATCATATTAAACCCTAATTTGCTAAGCAAATTGGCGGGTAATTTTAATTAATTATACCTGATAAGCATGAGAAAGCAAAAAAAAATAATTCCCTGATGAGCATGCATCATATTAATTAATGATTTTATTATTTAAAAAAAAGATTTGTTAACAAAAAAAATATGCCACACGCAAATGATAAACATGAGAATGCCAAAAAAGAATCTTTCATGATAAACATGAGAAGGATAATTATGTATTATATTAATTAACGATTTTATTATATTTTTAAAAAAAAAAATTGTTAACTGAAAAACTATATGTCACACACAAATCATAAGCCCAAAAAAATGCAAATATTTCAAGCTTATCATGCTTGAAACTTATCTCTCCTATTATTATTCTCGGATTAAAGCAAAAATTATTTGGAATTCACATCAAAAATGTCAAGAAGATTCTACACTATGGCCCCGCTTGAATTGACTTATTTGAAGTTTATATGAGCTTATCTATTGACATAAGTCACTATATTAGGGTTTGGATAAATTAATAAAAGTTTATCACATTTTTATAAGCTACTTATGATAAGCTCTCCCTATTAGCTTATACATGTACTTATACGCCAGCTTATATAAATTTGGAAAGCTTCGATTCTTGCCTGAACCTGAGAATTAACATATTTTTTTCAAACTTTTATTTTGACTAATCTTTATCTTATCTTTGTCTTTTTATGCTTATGCATCTTATCTACACACTTCTGTTTTTGTTTTTCTTTTTTGACGGAAACTTTCTGTTTTTCATTTAAGTTCTCTTTTTTTTTGTTTTTTTGGTAACATAGCTTAATGGATTTTTTTTTACTTTATTTATATAGATAATTATATATATATAATTATTATATTTTTAATCATGGTTTGATTCTTTAATTTTGTTTTTTTAAATTAAAATCATATTAACATTCTATATATAGGCCTATATAATGAACACATTCAAACGCTTTAATTTATATAAGCACCTTTTAGTGTACATATCCAAAAACAAAGGACTTATTGAATATAAGAGCTTATGATGTAAGTTCGCTCTAATGCTATAAGCACCTGAATAAGCTATTTATCCAAACGGACCCTAAATGCTTACTACTATAAATAATCACACATTATCAACATTTATATTGTATAGTTGAATTGAATGATTGAACCCGTGCGAGCACGGGTAAAAAGTCTAGTATGATTAAAACGACATATATTTTGGTATGAAGAAAGTAGTAAAATTATCTATAAGTTCTGGATGAAAATCATATAGTTACTGAACAATTTCTTTAACATATAAATTTATAAGTGGCAAAAAATAATCTTATAAATTTATAAGATATATAAACTTAACATTATCGAACATAATCTTTACCATTAACTAATTAAATTCAATTTTTTTTCCTGAAATATTCATTAACAATATTAACACAATAATTTAGTTTGTTTTTTTAAGTGGATAAATAAAATGATTGGATTTAAACTTGAACTCTATATATAATAATAATACCATATCTTAATTACCGAGACTGGATCCCCTCAGATAAATGGAGGGTTCAGTTCAATCACAACCTTTAGAAAATAAATATTAGAAAAATAATTATTAAAAGATAATTTCAATGGTATGAGTATGACTATGAATTACTCCCTCCGTTCCAATTTAAATGATACAGTTGACTATTTCACGCATACCGATACACAACTTTGATGATTAATATTTTTAATTATATAATAGTAAAAATTATAAAAATTTGATATTTTTAAAATACTCATCGAAACGAATCAAACAACATCTTATATGCAAATATTTATTTTTGTTTATTAGTAGAAAAAATAAGGTCAAAGCAATATATATGAATAGTTCACAATAGTCAACTGTATTATTTAAATTGGGACGGAGGGAGTATCCAACATAAGGAGGAAGAAGAAGAATTCCAACATGAGGAAATCCTTTCTCCTTAATTACCTGTGCAAAACTTATAGGATTTTGTGAAATCAATACCAATGCAATTTAGGATCATGTGATGTGACATCAATACCAACACATCATGTGACATCAATCAATACCAATAAAACAAGAAAAACGTTAAAAATAACGTAGGGCATGGTTCAAACTTCAAGGTAATATGGTCTACTGTCAACCGTTCATGCCTCAAGGTCAAGGTTTAAAACGAGAAAACTTTTGTATAAAAGTTAGTTTGGAGAAATAGGTTATTTTAAAGGGTCATGTTAACTTGTGTATAAAGGGCACATGTTAAGGTACCTAAAAGAAGAAATATAGCATTTAATGATACAAAATATTTAATGTTTAGAGAATGTAATACACCACAAGTTCAATAAATATTTTCCACATTTATCTTCTTAACATGTGCCCTTAAGGGCACAAGTTAACATTTCCCTATTTTAAATAGTTAAATATTAAAACGTAGATTCGGGGACTGACCTGGCTTGATTATCTGGAGGTTCTGTTTAAATATTAAAAATAGACTATAGTTTTTTTAAGCAAAAAGAGAGCAGAGGAAACCCTCTGCCCTAGTACTCGAAATATATTAAACATAAAACAAAAGATAGTACAAAGAAAATCGGAGGGACGTCAACCTGACCCAGTTAACCACACATAGCAACTAAAGATAAGACATTTAAGGTAAATGCTAACGAGTGCCCCCGGGACACTCTTTAAGACGACCATAAATAGTAAGTTTTTTATAGATTTTTTATAGGAATACGTAAAGTCAACGCATTGGAAATTGTGTGTTTAATTTTTTGAAAAAAAAAGTTTCTTTAAATGGAATGCTTAAAGAGTGCCCCGGGAGCACTCCTTCGCAAGACCCAACATTTAAAATCAACCACATGTGGTTATAGAACCAACCCTAACAGGTGAAAAACCAAAGCAAGTACCGACACATCTAAAACTATCCAGCGAACCCGCGTATGTGCGTGAAACCGAATAGCCTAAAATTGATGTATAAGCATTAGTTGAGGTATGGAACCAGGAATGAATGACTGCCAACACAGACTGAAAAACGTACCAATAACTCCTTGCGATAAAACACAGCAAGCAACAAAGACCCTTTCGAGTCTAACTATCCGAATTCAGACAAGGATTGAAACAAATTTAACCCAAACTCCTGATACGAGACTGCTAAGGACCGTCTTGAAAACAGGACAAAGGAACTTGACTCTAACCGCGACCTGCCGGTAGAACCAAAGTTATCAAAGGAATATGGAACTTGACCCTAACCGCGACCTGCCGGTAGAACCAAAGTTATCAAGAAAAGCGTGACCCTAACCGCGACCTGCCGGTAGAACCAACACTATAAAGTTCTTATCTCAAGAACAAAGGAAAAGTTCTCACAAGAGAAACTCTCAAATTATATTAAACTTCAAGTTGTGATTTGAGAAGTACATGAGAGTCCTATTTATAGCCTATCCTTACATAGTAGGATTTATTATCCACTACCTTACATTCATCATTAGGCACTTAGAAAAATAGCACTAACATGCAAATAACTTCCCACTAGTCACTATAATGACTTAGTGCACCACTAGGAAGGATCTAGAGAGGCTAGAAGCAAGTTAAAGGTCATCTAAAAATGCTCCAAATACCAAAAACGAAAATTACAAATAAAATAAAGAAAATTAGACTTAATTATTTATTGTTTAGCCCAATATTATTAGACCACACATCAGCCCATGAATGCCTCATATCATGTGAATTGGACTTCAAGTTTGGCTCAAAGTATCTTCATCCAATTGTAAGAAATTGAGCCAAGTTGATTCAACCTCCGATGGATATCGACCTTCTTTTTCTTTGATATTGATGATTAGGCTTTGTAGAGCTTGCTTCATCCTCATAGTCTTGGACCTAGTCATATGACCTCCTATCTCATGCAAAGGATCTTTAGATGAGTTGGTTGCATCTCCATCACTGGCCTATTTGGAAGTGAAGCGCCGGGAATGAAGTCAATTTGATGCTCAATACCTCTTAATGGAGGTAACCCATCAGGTACTTCCTTTGGAAAAATATCGTCAAATTCCTGCAACAAAGCAACAACTTCACAAGGCAAAGAAGAGTTAAGATCATTAGTAAAATAAACATCCTTGTACGTGAGTACAAGTAGCTGCTCTCTTGATGTCAAAGCACTTTGAACATCCCTTTTCTTTGCAAATGCACTCACTCTTTTTTTTATCTCTTCTTTTTTTTCATTTTTTTTCTTTTTCTCACTCTCACTTTTTTTTCACTCTCATTTTTATTTTTTTCATTCTCACTCTTTTTTTCATTCTCATTTTTCTTTTCTTTTTCTTGAATGCTCAATTATTCTTCTCTCAACTTACATTCTCTTGAAATTCTAATTTGATCAGCATAGGCCTCAGCAGGTTGAAGTGGTGTCAAAACAACGAGGCGTTTATTCATAACAAGGGTGTATCTATTTTTGTATCCATCATGCTGAACTTTTCTATCAAATTGCCATGGACGGCCAAGGAGTAAATGTCCAGCATGCATAGGCGCCACATCACAAAGAACTTCATCCTTGTATTTACCGATGGAAAATGAAATCATCACTTGCTTAGTCACCTTTATGTTTCCACAATCATTCAACCACTGAAGTCTATATGGATTAGGATGTTTCAAAGTAGGCAAACTCAATTTCTCAACCAATAAAGTGCTTGTGACATTAGTACAACTTCCACTATCAATGATTAAACTGCATACCTTGTCATTTATGTGGCATCTTGTATAGAAAATATGCTCACGCTGCTCCTCATCACCTCCTACCTTAGGTTGCATGTTAAGAGCACGCCTAGTGACAAGGACATCTCCACTCACAGGTTCAACAACATCAACATCACTACAATCCTCTAAGGAAGGCATTTCATCATCATTGGAGCTCTCACTCTTTATGTCTCCATTATCCAACAATATCATGGCTCTTTTGTTTGGACAATCAACAGCATAATGACCATATCCTTTACACTTGTAACAATTTATATCACGAGACCTAGAAGATGAGCTTGTTTCCAATTTACCTTTATGTGGAACAAGTGAGTTTTTGACCCTTGTGTCTTCTTTTGGTTTTGAAATGGATTTGTTGTTTTGAGAATTTGATTTCCATGAAGAACTAGACGGAAACTTGGAAGTACTCTTAGCTTTCAATTGTCTTTCCACTTGAATAGCTTTGTGCAACAAATCTTCCATCTCCACATAGTATTGCAATTCTACCACATCGGCTATTTCTTTTTTTAACCCCGCAATAAATCTAGCCATAGTTGCCTCAGGATCTTCTTCAACATTGGCTTTAATCATGTCTATTTCCATCTCCTTGTAATAATCCTCAACACTCATAGATCCTTGTGTTAAAGTTTGCAATTTTCTACACAAATCTCTATAATAGTGACTTGGTACAAACCTTTTTCTCATGACAATTTTCATCTCATTCCATGTATTGATTTGCCTTTCCCCATTTCTCCTCCTACTAGTCACAAGTTGATCCCACCAAATACTAGCATAATCAGTGAATTCAACAACGGCTAGTTTAATTTTTTTCTCCTCAGAATAATTATGACAATCAAACACATGTTCAATCTTTCTCTCCCACTCTAAATATAGTTCGGGATCATTCTTACCTTTGAACGAAGGAATCGTCATCTTAATGCTTCCCACATGGCTATCTCTTCTTGATTCGACTCTCCGCCTCCTTTCATTACTTCTATCGGAATACTCCTCTTCTTCTGAACTTGGATGCCTTCGGCTGCCAGCTCGGCTTGGGGGTTGGAAGCTATCCAATCTCATGTTTAAAGCTTGAAATTGTTGGTTGACAGTCGTCACAAATGATTTAAGATCAAAGTCATTTTCTTCTCCTCCACTCATGATTGAATTGCTGCAAAAAATGGGTTAGAAGTGATTGCAAATAGATAAAAATAAATCCTCACACAACACTCTCTCACGTGTTTACACTCGAAAAAGAAAAATAAATCACTCGTGTTTCACTCTTATTTTTGGCTTTTACCCTCTGATAAACTCACCACTCTTGCCTTTTACCTCTCACTTTTCCTTATGAGCTCTTGAGAAAAAAACCTTTGGGGTGAGTCTACACAACAAGAAACAGCAAGAAATCGGTAACTTGGAATTGATAACTTTGTGTATTTGAACCAACAAGCAACAATTAGAAGAAAAACAAATAATTCAAAGCAATGGAAACTAAGACCAAAGGATGTAATGACCAAAGAAAACTACAAGACTTTGAAGATAAGACCAAGGGGAAGGTTGTGAATAACCAAGAAATTAGAGCAATACCTTCTTTCCAATTGATTTTGCCGTAACCCTTTTCTCTTCCTTTCCAATATCTTTTTTTTTTTTTTGTTTCTTCTTCTTCTTTTTTTTTTAAACGGAATTCTACTTCCTTTTTTTTTTTCAACTATTTTTTTTTTGTACTACTTTTTTTTTTCACAGAAATCTTTTTATATATATATATATATATATATATATATATTTGGAATAGAAAGAGTAGGTTATATGGTATTGAGGCAAAATACAAAATTTAGTAAAGTGGATTAAAAAGAAATAAAACTAAAGATGTGACACAAGATGATAAACGACAGCGGAATTTTTTTATTTTTTTTTTTGGAATAAAAAGATGATAAATAAAACCTGATTTCAAGAGCCGAAATTCTGATGACAACTGATACGAGACTGCTAAGGACCGTCTTGAAAACAGGACAAAGGAACTTGACTCTAACCGCGACCTGCCGGTAGAACCAAAGTTATCAAAGGAATAAGGAACTTGACCCTAACCGCGACCTGCCGGTAGAACCAAAGTTATCAAGAAAAGCGTGACCCTAACCGCGACCTGCCGGTAGAACCAACACTATAAAGTTCTTATCTCAAGAACAAAGGAAAAGTTCTCACAAGAGAAACTCTCAAATTATATTAAACTTCAAGTTGTGATTTGAGAAGTACATGAGAGTCCTATTTATAGCCTATCCTTACATAGTAGGATTTATTATCCACTACCTTACATTCATCATTAGGCACGTAGAAAAATAGCACTAACATGCAAATAACTTCCCACTAGTCACTATAATGACTTAGTGCACCACTAGGAAGGATCTAGAGAGGCTAGAAGCAAGTTAAAGGTCATCTAAAAATGCTCCAAATACCAAAAACGAAAATTACAAATAAAATAAAGAAAATTGGACTTAATTATTTATTGTTTAGCCCAATATTATTAGACCACACATCAGCCCATGAATGCCTCATATCATGTGAATTGGACTTCAAGTTTGGCTCAAAGTATCTTCATCCAATTGTAAGAAATTGAGCCAAGTTGATTCAACCTCCGATGGATATCGACCTTCTTTTGCTTTGATATTGATGATTAGGCTTTGTAGAGCTTGCTTCATCCTCATAGTCTTGGACCTAGTCATATGACCTCCTATCTCATGCAAAGGATCTTTAGATGAGTTGGTTGCATCTCCATCACTGGCCTATTTGGAAGTGAAGCGCCGGGAATGAAGTCAATTTGATGCTCAATACCTCTTAATGGAGGTAACCCATCAGGTACTTCCTTTGGAAAAGTATCGTCAAATTCCTGCAACAAAGCAACAACTTCACAAGGCAAAGAAGAGTTAAGATCATTAGTAAAATAAACATCCTTGTACGTGAGTACAAGTAGCTGCTCTCTTGATGTCAAAGCACTTTGAACATCCCTTTTCTTTGCAAATGCACTCACTCTTTTTTTTATCTCTTCTTTTTTTTCATTTTTTTTCTTTTTCTCACTCTCACTTTTTTTTTCACTCTCATTTTTATTTTTTTCATTCTCACTCTTTTTTTCATTCTCATTTTTCTTTTCTTTTTCTTGAATGCTCAATTGTTCTTCTCTCAACTTACATTCTCTTGAAATTCTAATTTGATCAGCATAGGCCTCAGCAGGTTGAAGTGGTGTCAAAACAACGAGGCGTTTATTCATAACAAGGGTGTATCTATTTTTGTATCCATCATGCTCAACTTTTCTATCAAATTGCCATGGACGACCAAGGAGTAAATGTCCAGCATGCATAGGCGCCACATCACAAAGAACTTCATCCTTGTATTTACCGATGGAAAATGAAATCATCACTTGCTTAGTCACCTTTATGTCTCCACAATCATTCAACCACTGAAGTCTATATGGATTAGGATGTTTCAAAGTAGGCAAACTCAATTTCTCAACCAATAAAGTGCTTGCGACATTAGTACAACTTCCACTATCAATGATTAAACTGCATACCTTGTCATTTATGTGGCATCTTGTATAGAAAATATGCTCACGCTGCTCCTCATCACCTCCTACCTTAGGTTGCATGTTAAGAGCACGCCTAGTGACAAGGACATCTCCACTCACAGGTTCAACAACATCAACATCACTACAATCCTCTAAGGAAGGCATTTCATCATCATTGGAGCTCTCACTCTTTATGTCTCCATTATCCAACAATATCATGGCTCTTTTGTTTGGACAATCAACAGCATAATGACCATATCCTTTACACTTGTAACAATTTATATCACGAGACCTAGAAGATGAGCTTGTTTCCAATTTACCTTTATGTGGAACAAGTGAGTTTTTGACCCTTGTGTCTTCTTTTGGTTTTGAAATGGATTTGTTGTTTTGAGAATTTGATTTCCATGAAGAACTAGACGGAAACTTGGAAGTACTCTTAGCTTTCAATTGTCTTTCCACTTGAATAGCTTTGTGCAACAAATCTTCCATCTCCACATAGTATTGCAATTCTACCACATCGGCTATTTCTTTTTTTAACCCCGCAATAAATCTAGCCGTAGTTGCCTCAGGATCTTCTTCAACATTGGCTTTAATCATGGCTATTTCCATCTCCTTGTAATAATCCTCAACACTCATAGATCCTTGTGTTAAAGTTTGCAATTTTCTACACAAATCTCTATAATAGTGACTTGGTACAAACCTTTTTCTCATGACAATTTTCATCTCATTCCATGTATTGATTTGCCTTTCCTCATTTCTCCTCCTACTAGTCACAAGTTGATCCCACCAAATACTAGCATAATCAGTGAATTCAACAACGGCTAGTTTAATTTTTTTCTCCTCAGAATAATTATGACAATCAAACACATGTTCAATCTTTCTCTCCCACTCTAAATATAGTTCGGGATCATTCTTACCTTTGAACGAAGGAATCGTCATCTTAATGCTTCCCACATGGCTATCTCTTCTTGATTCGACTCTCCGCCTCCTTTCATTACTTCTATCGGAATACTCCTCTTCTTCTGAACTTGGATGCCTTCGGCTGCCAGCTCGGCTTGGGGGTTGGAAGCTATCCAATCTCATGTTTAAAGCTTGAAATTGTTGGTTGACAGTCGTCACAAATGATTTAAGATCAAATTCATTTTCTTCTCCTCCACTCATGATTGAATTGCTGCAAAAAATGGGTTAGAAGTGATTGCAAATAGATAAAAATAAATCCTCACACAGCACTCTCTCACGTGTTTACAGTCGAAAAAGAAAAATAAATCACTCGTGTTTCACTCTTATTTTTGGCTTTTACCCTCTGATAAACTCACCACTCTTGCCTTTTACCTCTCACTTTTCCTTATGAGCTCTTGAGAAAAAAACCTTTGGGGTGAGTCTACACAACAAGAAACAGTAAGAAATCGGTAACTTGGAATTGATAACTTTGTGTATTTGAACCAACAAGCATCAATTAGAAGAAAAACAAATAATTCAAAGCAATGGAAACTAAGACCAAAGGATGTAATGACCAAAGAAAACTACAAGACTTTGAAGATAAGACCAAGGGGAAGGTTGTGAATAACCAAGAAATTAGAGCAATACCTTCTTTCCAATTGATTTTGCCGTAACCCTTTTCTCTTCCTTTCCAATATCTATTTTTTTTTTTTGTTTCTTCTTCTTCTTTTTTTTTTTTTAAACGGAATTCTACTTCCTTTTTTTTTTCAACTTTTTTTTTTGTACTATTTTTTTTTCACAGAAATCTTTTTTTTTATATATATATATTTGGAATAGAAAGACTAGGTTATATGGTATTAGGCAAAATACAAAATTTAGTAAAGTGGATTAAAAAGAAATAAAACTAGAGATGTGACACAAGATGATAAACGACAGCGGAATTTTTTTATTTTTTATTTTGGAATAAAAAGATGATAAATAAAACCTGATTTCAAGAGCCGAAACTCTGATGCCAACTGATACGAGACTGCTAAGGACCTTCTTGAAAACAGGACAAAGGAACTTGACTCTAACCGCGACCTGCCGGTAGAACCAAAGTTATCAAAGGAATAAAGAACTTGACCCTAACCGCGACCTGGCGGTAGAACCAAAGTTATCAAGAAAAGCGTGACCCTAACCGCGACCTGCCGGTAGAACCAACACTATAAAGTTCTTATCTCAAGAACAAAGGAAAAGTTCTCACAAGAGAAACTCTCAAATTATATTAAACTTCAAGTTGTGATTTGAGAAGTACATGAGAGTCCTATTTATAGCCTATCCTTACATAGTAGGATTTATTATCCACTACCTTACATTCATCATTAGGCACTTAGAAAAATAGCACTAACATGCAAATTGTAACATTCCATTTTATTTATTAGTTGTTTTAAGTTTAATTATTTGTGTTTTAGTGAGGTAGAATATTTTATTAGTCAATAGTGTAAGATAATTAGTTTTACCGTGAAATATTAGTAACGAGCGAGTGGACCGTGTTAATGGGCCTTAAACCCATTGGGCCTTAGACCAAAGGGAGTGGGGCGCTACTTAAGGGTAAGTTAGTAAGAGAAATTCATTTCTCATGTTCTTGTAAGAGTTAGAGAGAAGGAAGAGAAGAGAAGAGCTAGGACAAGAGAAAGAAGGGAGAATCAAGAGGAAGGATTAGAGTTTTCAACCGATCTAAGGTAAGAGAGTTAGATTATATAATCCCGAGTGATTCTAAAGAGGGGAGAATGTCGATTTCTCCGTTCCCAAACTCTTTACACTCATTTTCTTTTGGGTCTTGGTAGGAGATTTTCTTAAAGAAAGTTGAAATTGTTGTTCCTAATATGTTTAATGAACTTATACTATGATGTATGTACGAATTTAAAGGGAAAAATGGGAATTTGTAGATGTTTGAACTAAGTTTCTTGAGTTTTATGAGTTTTTGAATAAATGTGTAAATTCTTACTTTATGGTATGAAATGGTGCAGATCTGTGAATCTAATGGTGTTTTTATGTGTATAATCATATGTGTTAACTTAAATGAAGTTCATTTATGATTTATAACATGAAAGGAAAATGGGTATTTTTTTTAGTGTTCTTAGTTACGAAACACTCTGCATAATAGTAGGGGTATTACCTGTAAGAGACACTCTGCATAATAGTAGGGGTATTACCTGTATGACACACTCTGCATAATAGAAGGGGTATTACCTGTATGACACACTCTGCATAATAGAAGGGGTATTACCTGTATGAAACATTCTGCATGATAGAAGGGGTCTTACCTGTAGAAGAGGTACTGCATGATAGAAGGGGTATTGTAATGAGTCTTAAATGGTAGAAAGAGTCTTAATCCTAACTTTTTGGATGATTATGATATGATGTGTTTGAATTTTACATGTGATTGGAGTATATAACATGTTTCATTGGTATTCTTAAGCAATGATTAATTGTTGGTGTTGATGTTTAATTGGAGTATTGAGTATGTGTGTTTAGATTGCAAATTATCTTGATGATGTTTGTTAAAATGTCAAAGAAGTATATTAAGGTGTTAATCAACTTAATAAAGAAGGATATTAGAATTATGTTATTCTAATAAAGAAGAATATTAAGGTATGTGTTATCTTAATAAAGAAGTAATGTTGGATAGTGTTCCACATTAGTAAAGGAAGAAATTTATGCTAATTAAAATGATTGTGTGAGAATATTCATGAACATACATGCATTCATGAATTATATTAGGGATATTGGATATTCCAATAAAGAAGGATATCGGATTATATTTATCCGATAAAGAAGAATATTAGAGGTGAGATACTCTAATAAAGAAGAATGGTACCACATGCATTAGATATGTCTAGAGTGACATAGCATGATTTGTGGCATTAGATGCATTAGGATGATGTGCATATTGTGTGATAATTGATATGTGACATTAATCGGATTTGTTGATGAATTGTCTATATGTGTTAAGACTTAATTGGAGTGTTAGATGTTTATTATCTCTAAATGATACTTGTAACATCCTAGATTTTCCAAGACATTATCTAATAATTAAAAGAAAGTGCGGCTGTTTTTTTTTTTTTTTTTTTAAATAAAGAGTAGTATGATAATAATCAAATTGTAATCCAAAAGAGATATAACTTAGTTGAATTGAAATTAAACAATAGTCTAAAACTCCTAGCGGAAGAAAATCCATGTCCGCATTTCTAAACAAGTTCAAATGCTAAAAAGAATTGAAATAAAAATAGTATGCCGCAACGGCTTATTTATGAAATACTAAATTTGTAAAAACCCATTTGCCCACGTACGTATGCGCTTCAAGCATCACATTCAATCACAACTTTCTTCTTGAGTACCTAAAATGTTAATTGTAAAGGTCAATTTCCTTATCCACATTGAATCATACTGACCGTAAGAATACATCATAAAACAATAATAAAACACTTCACCTTATAGAAAAATATAATTATTAGTTTTCCAAAAATAAAGTTTGGTGATCAGAGTACAGATATAAGAACTATATAAAGCAATAGAGTTTACGATCATTATTTTATTTTATTTTTATATGCAATGCAATGCGACTAAAACACCTCTATATGAAACACTACTAATGATCCGGATAATAAATCTCATACCAATGAGAAAACCAGCCACAAAGGCTCCAGCCACAAAGGCTAAAAATATTAATCCAGCCACAAAGGCTCAAGCCACAAAGGCTAAAAATATTAATCCAACCACAAAGGCTCCTGCCACAAAGGCCCTAAAGACTTGCCACAAAGGCTCTAAAATACTCTTCTATACACATCCTATATGATGCATGTATCAATACTTTCTTTTCCTAAAAGACCAACATGATAGAGTGGTATAAATCAGTTATCCCTGTACACTTTTATTTATAATTAAATAACTAACAAAACCAGTCCACAACTTAATCACCATACGAACTGGGACAATATATTGTATGTATATCAGATAATTAATTTATAGGTAGTTTATACAATGAAACAAGCAGAATTGAAAACAAGCATTCAATATACCACGACAATCAAAATAGGCATATGTTATTTCCACAAACATAAAACCCGTATAACATCAAATCTAGTGACAATATATTCACATATACTGACAAATTAAAACAAAGTTAGCTACATATATAGGGAACCAAATTAGAAAGCTTTTATATATATATCCCACCACTTGTCTTATATTTTTCTTATACGTAGTACTATTTCTTTTTCTTTATAAAGTTAGCTTCTCTGGTTTGTTTTAATGATAAAGGCTCTACTATTATCTATAACATAGTCCTACGTAATATGAATGTGTGGGGAAAAAGCCCTTACCTGGAAGACTTCCTTACAACAATTCTGACTCTAAAATATCATACGATCAATCAGACAGACGGATGCTTAAAGTTTTCTTGAAACTAAGAGAGGTGTTGACGATGAAAAATAGCTTCAACAGAATATTCCTTATGTGAGCTAGAGAGTCTATGAAAGTGGAATGATTTTATGTGTGGGATTTTGCTGAGTTATTGAGTATTTAAGGAGCTGGCAGTTGAGAGAAATAAGAAGTGGTTTTTTTGGGGAGTTAACCGAACCTATAGAAAGAAGGAGATATGGCTTATACACACTCAATAGGCAGTTCCACGTTTTTCTATTATTCTTGTAGCCTAATTCAAAACCTATCATGATCATAGACTTCAAAATAGCTAGTAATGGCCTAAATAATAGTAGTGATTGTTGATGTATGTATCATCATCATTTATCCTTACATATCCACATGAGTCAATATCCTTAATTTCCCATAGACTAATTTTACTATATTAGTCAACAAAACCAATAAATTAATATAATTAAATTAAACAATTATTAGAATAAATAAAATCATGATTTCTAAATAATTAAAAATAGAGGGTTTTACAATACTTCTATGTGTTGATGCCTCATAAGTCTCATAATTGAACTAAGATTGAGAATGTATTCTTGTGTGATTAATTGTCTTTATTTGATAAGACTAGAGTGAATATAAATAATTATGAATGCTTATATTCTACTTTGATGTATTAAATCTTAATTCATATGTGTTGATTAAGAATAGATTGGTATGATAGGGTTAGATTATACTTGATAAACTCATGTGGTAGTAAGTGTACCTTATGCTTATGATTTTATTTGGTTATGTAATCTAACTCTCCGTTTTGTGTGTTTTACTGGTTTGGGTCCAGATTTCTCAGGTTGTGTGTTATCTTTGTATGTGTCATCGGTGAAGCTCCGCTCTGATTGTGGCACGGGAAAGAGGGGTTTTATATTTATATAAAGTTTACTTATCTAGGTTGTTTTGTATAGTTAAAAATACATTATTTGATTCAATAATTTGTATAGCTAAGATTTTACTAAAGTAAATACAATAGAATGATTTTTTTTGTTACGAGAGTGTAATATCTCGAACCAACATTTTATCAATCAAGTGATTTAAGTCTATATCTTTATTTTGTCTGCTGCGTCGTTTTTGAAAAAGAAATTTTAAGGCCAGAATAATGGCAATAATGGGTTTGGGTGTTACAATTTGGTATCAGAGCCCCGTTGTCTTCGGACTATATGGGTTGTGTATCGATCAGAGCAGGTCTGTGCAATCAGACCAAGTGAGTATTGTGTGTCAGTCGTGTTTGTCTAACGATTTTGTTGTGTGTCTTTTGTGAAACCATTTGTGTTCACTACTACAAAATGTGGAATAGACACCGCACTTTAGACAGTGTTTATTTACAAAAGCGCTGTTAAAAAAAACATGGAACTCTTAGACAGCGCTTACTATGAAAAGAGCTGTCTAAAGTACTACCATTTTACAGCGCTTTTCTGTAAAAGCGCTTTTATAAGGTTTACAAAAAACGTTAAAATTTACAAAAGTTTTATGATTCACTTTAGACAACACTTTATAAGAAAACGCTATCTAAGGTTTACCATTAGACATCGCTTCTGAAATGACCAAAAGCGCTGTCTAAGGTCTAACATTAGACAACGTTTTTTAATTGATAAAAAGCGCTGTCAATTTAAAAATTATATTAATGATAAAATAAATTAGATTAAGTGTGTCTATCTATTTTTATTTTTATTAAAAATTAAAAACAAAATTTCCTATACTTCTGTGCAAGAAAAATAAAATAAAACTATTAATCCTCCCCTGTAGACCTCACGCAGAAACCTATCATCTATATCCAATCCCTTCATCCTCTTCCTCTCAAAACCCTTCATTGATCTTCAGTATCTTTGTTGCGATTCATACATTGTTGCAATCAAACCCTTTCCTCTCAAATCACAACGAGGATTTGCTGCAATCGAACCGGAAATAGATAGCGTAAATTTAATTTTGGAGAAAAGAAAACCTATAAATCATTCTCAATCTCACCCCAAATCCCTTTCAATCACTTGAGAAACCCTAAATCACTCTTCCTCTTCCATTCTCCGGTCTCACTATGGTCGCCCTTTCTCTTTCTCTCACCAGCCTCCGTTTTCACCATTATCATCGAACCTTCATCGACAATGAAAACATCTGCCCAGGTTCTCTTCTTTCTTTTTTATTCCTTTATAAATATTTTCCTTTTCTGCATATTCATTGATTCTAAAATACTTGTAGAACTATTTCTAGCAATGAATTTAGGTTTTTATGTGATTTCTTTGTGTTTGTGGTTTGTTACTTGGTTTTTTCTCTTAGAACTGTTTCTACTGCAATTGATTTAGATTTATTTTCTGCTTGTATCATTTGTTGTTACTATTTTGTTGATTTAGTTTTCTATTAAATTATAACATTATGTTGATGTTGTTCCTTTTATTGTTCTATAGCTCTTAAATCTCTTCTTTATTGCATGGTAAGATACAAGAACAACCTTTAATCATGTCTTCATATCTAGATTACCAAATAAAATAAAGAAGACTACCGGTGAAATGCAGCTTGTGGTAAGGTAAACATTTCAGTGTAAAACAAATAATGATTTGCATTACCATCTATGATAATGGTTACATAAATACTTTCTTCTTGTTAAAATATGAAAAAGTATCTTTTATTTATAAATGTGAATACCATGAATTTGATGGGTTCATAAAATTGGACTAGGTACTAAATTATTCTAATGTGATTTGAATAACATGCTCCAGAAGGTTGGTTGAATGAGTCCTTTCTAATTGCTGCTAAAGCAGTTTTGTCAGCTACTATGAAATGCTAATGAAGTCATTACAATAGAAATATGGTCCTAGCTATTTAATCAATGTAGAGATTGAAGCAGGTTAGGGTTTACTATATAATCAATGTTTTTTGTATATGAATATTATGCTTTTGACTTGTGCTTCTAGCTTACTGGGAAGTGAATTGATATGAGGCCTCTGATTGATTGTATGCCTTTACCTTATTGTGATCTCTACTCTTGATAATGCGCTCTAGTCTTGAAAAATAAGTTAGCTTTGTGGATCTGTAATGTATAGTAAGGCTGAATCTCAAAATGTCTTATTTTAAAGATCAAAATTCAACTTGATGGTTGGATCCCAAATCTTTATAATTGTAGGCACTATCCAAATGTTTGAAATGACGGTGAAGTTGACGGAATCATGCTAACATTATTATTTCATGTCACTTGGAATAGCAAATTCCATCTTCCTATAGATTCTGAAAAATCAAGATTCTTTGAAGATTGCTTCTTAATATTTGTTTTTATGTTTTAGGCATTTAAAGCACCGACCTTAAGGTAGGATGGAATATGCTTCAGAAAGAAGTAATTGAACCCAGGAATCAGTCGGCACCAAGGCAGCAATCCTTACTACATATATGACATGGAGCCTTTTGGTATGCATTTATGCCCTGAAATTAGGTATACAGGTCAATCTTTATTTTTCTACTGGTATTTTGCTATATATATATATAATATCTGATATGATTAGGTGAGGAGGAAAGGTTTTTGGTCACTCTCTACTGACAAACTTTTTAACAAATTCATTCTGAAACTCTCACATGATGCAGACTGCCAGTCTCATACTTCAGGTGGGTAATGGATCTAAATAATTTTCTTTTGTACTGAATATTCATGAGATTATGTCTTCTGACATGTGAATAACTTGCTTCTGGTATGATGCCAAGCTGGCTAGTAACCAATGTTCCAATCATGTGGCTTTTAGCCTTTAAGGTATTTGTTTTTCCCATTGGTTCTCTCACTCGCATCAGGGTCTACATACTGTTGCATCTTATTTATCACAAGAATAGATAACCTTGTGGCTTCTATAGTGATCTAATACGATGGTCAGTCCGGTTAAAAAGACACTTAATCTAGCATAGCTTATAGACGACCAATGTCACCTAGACTTCCTAAAACTGCATTAATTTGTCTAAATTTGCAATTTTTTGTAGTATTTGTGATTATCTAGAATTTTATAAAAGAGTGTTGACAAGAGTTCCTAATTGGTTAGGTGGAGCAACATTATTGAAGTAAATTTTAATTTCTTAAGAATTATTGTGTTGAGTCTGGCCTGGTATATGTACACTTTTAAATTTTAGAGTTGTGAATTTTGTATTTGAAAGAACAAGGGCATTACACTAAACTATTTAACACACTGCTGATGTGTGTAGATAATAAGCTCAGGGTCGTGAAGAAAAAGAACCATTTTGTTCCGTTTACATCGCTAGTGGAGATCACTTTTACCTACTTTCTGCCTTGGTTTAAAGGTCAGAGTTATTTCTGCTGTGTTATGTGAACTTCATTTCACTGTTCAGATGATTTTCTCACTTATTATCTCATCATTTTTTACCCTGTGCAGATGAGAGATATTTATTGCTAACTTAGAGTAATATTTTATTTTGGCTATATCATGAAGGTATAGATGCACCTTGAGGAAGTCATAAATGGAGAAGGTTCAAATGAAATATTTGGAGTGAAAATGGTACTTTGATCTAATTATTATGTGCATCTTTATCTCTTCATTCCTCTGTGTACTTAAAAATGTTGAACCTATCTCTTTTCAACTTCAGAAATTCTGCTAAGTGCCTTGAAATCTGTGATAATGTGCTTTTGAGACTTAACCTGGTTCAGCTATCATAATTAAGTCTAACATAACTATAATTTTGTGAACATTAGAATTCCTATCCTTAGCTTGTCGTGTTTATTCATTTTTTAATACTATTCTTTCGTGTGTCACTTACTTTCAAGATATGTCTAGTAAGTTTTGGTATACACTTCTTTAAAACTAGACTACATTTGAGGTCTATTTCTTAAATTGAATATATTTCTTTGGTATTTAATTATTGGTTATTTTTTCTTTCATGCATGTTGTGGTCAAGGATTTTTAAGAGCACATCACCATCAATTATGATCATGTAAGTATTCAAATTTATCTCTCTCATTGTCTAAGTATTATTGTTCATTATATCCTGAATTGTCATTTAAATTTGTATGCCTTCTTAGCTAGTTTTTGTTCCCTTTATTTGTGTTAGGTTATGCTCAATCCCCTAGGTACTAGAGTTTACTTTTTTTTTTTTTGCATTAGGTACCTTGATGCTCTAACATGAGGCCTAACTTTAGTCTTAGATTATTTATAAGCATTTACTTTGTCTTAGTTTCTGTAGTCTCTGTTTTAGTTTATTTTTCTCATTTGTTTTCTTTTTTGATATGAAGAACTTTATCTTGAGAGCTTCATTATTACATACAAATGAGGAAAAAAAATATTATTGAAGTAATTAGAGAATTTTATGACATATGTTGAATGTCAATTAAAATTTTGTTTTCTTATATGCAGGGGTACATGTGATGAAGAGTTGTTAGAAGATGACAGTATATCAAGTTCTTAGATTATATATGTATATAGCATACACACACACACACTCTCTTTAGAAGAATATATCAAGTTCTTAGATTGCTGCAAATTTTATCTTATGTGTAGTTTTGATCTTTGTACGATAGATTATAAATTTTAATATGTTACTTTCATTAAAATTTCATGTTCTTTATAATAATAATAATAATACAAATCAATACTTTGCAAGTGTAATATCAAATTCTAATTTGTAAAAAGTGTTATCTAAACGTAACTTAAGACAGCGCTTAGAAGTCGAAAGCGCTAAGACAGCGCTTAGAAGTCGAAAGCGCTATCTAAAACTTAACTTAAGACAACGCTTAGAAATCAAAAGCGCTATCTAAACATAACCTAAGACATCGCTTATATGTAAAAAGGGCTATCTAAACATATCATAAGACAACACTTATAAGTAAAAGCGCGGTCTAAACCTAACATAAGATAGCGCTTATAAGTTTGTTGATGCTTATTGTTGATTATGGTGATCCGGCATGATATAAAACTGCATGAGATCCGGCATGATATAAAACTGCATGTGGTGATCCAGCATGATATAAAACTGCATGAGATCCGGCATGATATAAAACTACATGTGGTAATGATTTGAAATAATTTTAAAAGGAAAACTAATGTTATTTCTTGATGATGAATGTGTATTTATGTTTGTATGGAAGATAAATATGGATGTTAGACATTGATGGTGTTTTATTTTAAATTGTTCCAAGTGAGATTTTTGTTTCCTTGTATTTTACTTTGAGTAAAATTAAAATGCAAAGATAAATCATTTTGATTATTTGAACTTGTATGGGATAATATAATTTATTTTATACGGCGTAGAATTCAAATATGACTTGAGTATGTAAATAGAGTTAATAGTTAATTCAACTATTCGTGGTAGAGTTTATGGAAACTGTTTTGTATGCTTACATGTGTACATTTGTGAGTAGTTATTTATAACATGAAATAATTTTAAGAGCTAATATTATTTCTTGATTATGTAGATCTTGTTGAAAATATGAAGTTATTTTCTTTTGAGTATGTGAAAATCATATTTTCATGAGAGTAAGAAGAGTAGAATAGTAGCTCATTCTAGTATGTGTTGGTATATATTTTGTTGATAACATATACTAGATTATGGCCATGAAACTTGATTTGTTTCTTTTGCTATTTATAAGTTATAGTAAGTGATTATGCCATTTCTTTATGATATAGATTTGATAAATATGATGTGCATATTTGACTGTTTTACCATGTTAATTATCATGCTAAGTTAATTATTTCTTGCACGATATGATTTAATACATGTGAACTGTTGGGCTGTTTGGAATCTGTCGTTATATGATATTCATCTTTTGTTGTCTTGATTTGATTCCTAATTTTAAGATTTATAGAAGATGTATGTTACTTGAATGCTCATGTGAAATGTTTTAAAATTGCTTGATGCAATCTCAGATAGATGTCGTGATTGTAGTTACCTCTTGTATGCGACATGTATGTGTGAACACTGTCGATATTAGATTCTTTTGGGAAGAATAAGTTAGAACTGTAGAAGCCTACAGTTAGATGTGAGGATTGGGAGTTCCAATAGATGATTGTAGGTGGGTTTGAAATAAGTGGGGGAGAAGGGTATAATCCTCAGATACGTTTGAGTACTGGAGGATGTGATAGGTAGAGGTGCTCGAAGGAGAGTGTTTATACGTTAGCGAAGTTTATTTCGGAATTGATTGAACGAAAGGAACAAGTTGATGAATTGTGGGTCTTGGTCGAGAGGAGGAATGATTAATGATCCGTCGGAAGTAGATGTCGTGTTTTAGTGAGAGATCTCTAAGTTAGTTGGTGTGACCAGTTGAACTTGGAATTAGTAGTCGCAAATGTGTTTACGTTTTGGAAGCATTACTTGTATGGCTTAGAATTGAATGTGTTCGGTGATCGCAAGAGTTCGAAGTATTAGTTGATTAAGGAGAGATGCATAAGTCGCATGAGGAAGTAGTTAGCGATCAGAAGGATTAATATTTTGAATTGTGTTACCATCCGAGTAGGGTTAATGTAATGACAGATACTTAGAAGAATAAGTTTTGCAAGATGTCGACAATTAGGACGGAAGGATTGGAGTTAAGTGAACCGTTCGGAATGTGAGATTGATATAAGAGTTAACACTTAGAAGTGTAGGTTGAGTATGATGAAGTTGACAAACGTAGTCTCGAAAGGGTTTGAGGAAAGTTAGAAGGTGGATTTCAACTTAATAGACCGACATAAGCGAATCAGCCAAAGTAAAGTAAGCGAACCTCAAAAAGATGAGAATGGAATTATAAGATTCTAAGATAGAATTTGTGAGTGGAATAATATTTCAAAGAGATTTTGTAAGAGGCTTGTCAAAGATAGAGTAATTTAATTTGGACAATGACCGGACAATTAGTGTCGAAGTTGAATGCAATTCTAGGGTAGAATCTACGAGTTGGATTTATCGAGTTCAAAAGGGAATTTTAAGATAAGGTTGTCATTAGAATCAAAACGATGAGATCGTTAAGTAGAAGGATATGTTAGAAATGTCCTCGTGAGACTTTGGAAGTCAAGAGAAAGTTTAGTGCGAAGTGTTATTGACTAAGGATATTGGATAAGCAAGTTAACCTTTAGAAGGACATGTTTAGAAATAGTTAGGTGATTGTCTATCGAAAAAAAGATTGGGTATAGAAGAGATCATTAGGAATACAAGGATTAAAAGATGTGCGTAGTGTAAGGAAAATAGACATAGCATTAGTGTATGACTTGAGGAGTGATGTTGGACAACTAAGGAGTAATAAAAGAGATGGAAAATGAATATACATCGACGGTAGTAGTTTAAAGAGGTGAACATTTTATGTAAGCGGCACAAGAGTTAGATAAGAGATAATTTGAAAGTGGCATAGTTATGTTGGAAATTATGAATGTCCCTTTGTAGATGAGAATTATTTTGGAGTGTAGAAGATTGAAGAGTACTTATGATGGAAAGTTCTTGATAAGGGAACATAGTTGAAGTTGGTAAAGATGGTTTATGCTACCATCATGATTATCGGATATTTATTGACAAATTAAGGAATTGATCAACCTTAATCTCTTGTTAATGATAAACGAAAATTGTGTTAATTGAATAAACTAGTTTTATCAAATTTGATAATGTGTGGAGTTTGGAATTTTGGTTGGAAAATTGGATGAAGTGGTTTTATTGAGTTGTTTGAATTGTGTAATTTTCGAGGGCGAAAATCTTTTAAGTGGGGGAGAGTTGTAACATCCCATTTTATTTATTAGTCGTTTTAAGTTTAATTATTTGTGTTTTAGTGAGGTAGAATATTTTATTAGTCAATAGTGTAAGATAATTAGTTTTACCGTGAAATATTAGTAACGAGCGAGTGGACCGTGTTAATGGGCCTTAAACCCATTGGGCCTTAGACCAAAGGGAGTGGGGCGCTACTTAAGGGTAAGTTAGTAAGAGAAATTCATTTCTCATGTTCTTGTAAGAGTTAGAGAGAAGGAAGAGAAGAGAAGAGCTAGGGCAAGAGAAAGAAGGGAGAATCAAGAGGAAGGACTAGAGTTTTCAACCGATCTAAGGTAAGAGAGTTAGATTATATAATCCCGAGTGATTCTAAAGAGGGGAGAATGTCGATTTCTCCGTTCCCAAACTCTTTACACTCATTTTCTTTTGGGTCTTGGTAGGAGATTTTCTTAAAGAAAGTTGAAATTGTTGTTCCTAATATGTTTAATGAACGTATACTATGATGTATGTACGAATTTAAAGGGAAAAATGGGAATTTGTAGATGTTTGAACTAAGTTTCTTGAGTTTTATGAGTTTTTGAATAAATGTGTAAATTCTTACTTTATGGTATGAAATGGTGCAGATCTGTGAATCTAATGGTGTTTTATGTGTATAATCATATGTGTTAACTTAAATGAAGTTCATTTATGATTTATAACATGAAAGGAAAATGGGTATTTTTTTTAGTGTTCTTAGTTACGAAACACTCTGCATAATAGTAGGGGTATTACCTGTAAGAGACACTCTGCATAATAGTAGGGGTATTACCTGTATGACACACTCTGCATAATAGAAGGGGTATTACCTGTATGACACACTCTGCATAATAGAAGGGGTATTACCTGTATGAAACATTCTGCATGATAGAAGGGGTCTTACCTGTAGAAGGGGTATTGCATGATAGAAGGGGTATTGTAATGAGTCTTAAATGGTAGAAAGAGTCTTAATCCTAACTTTTTGGATGATTATGATATGATGTGTTTGAATTTTACATGTGATTGGAGTATATAACATGTTTCATTGGTATTCTTAAGCAATGATTAATTGTTGGTGTTGATGTTTAATTGGAGTATTGAGTATGTGTGTTTAGATTGCAAATTATCTTGATGATGTTTGTTAAAATGTCAAAGAAGTATATTAAGGTGTTAATCAACTTAATAAAGAAGGATATTAGAATTATGTTATTCTAATAAAGAAGAATATTAAGGTATGTGTTATCTTAATAAAGAAGTAATGTTGGATAGTGTTCCACATTAGTAAAGGAAGAGTTTTATGCTAATTAAAATGATTGTGTGAGAATATTCATGAACATACATGCATTCATGAATTATATTAGGGATATTGGATATTCCAATAAAGAAGGATATCGGATTATATTTATCCGATAAAGAAGAATATTAGAGGTGAGATACTCTAATAAAGAAGAATGATACCACATGCATTAGATATGTCTAGAGTGACATAGCATGATTTGTGGCATTAGATGCATTAGGATGATGTGCATATTGTGTGATAATTGATATGTGACATTAATCGGATTTGTTGATGAATTGTCTATATGTGTTAAGACTTAATTGGAGTGTTAGATGTTTATTATCTCTAAATGATACTTCTATGTGTTGATGCCTCATAAGTCTCATAATTGAACTAAGATTGAGAATGTATTCTTGTGTGATTAATTGTCTTTGTTTGATAAGACTAGAGTGAATATAAATAATTATGAATGCTTATATTCTACTTTGATGTATTAAATCTTAATTCATATGTGTTGATTAAGAATAGATTGGTATGATAGAGTTAGATTATACTTGATAAACTCATGTGGTAGTAAGTGTACCTTATGCTTATGATTTTATTTAGTTATGTAATCTAACTCTCCGTTTTGTGTGTTTTACTGGTTTGGGTCCAGATTTCTCAGGTTGTGTGTTATCTTCGTATGTGTCATCGGTGAAGCTCCGCTCTGATTGTGGCACGGGAAAGAGGGGTTTTATATTTATATAAAGTTTACTTATCTAGGTTGTTTTGTATAGTTAAAAATACATTATTTGATTCAATAATTTGTATAGCTAAGATTTTACTAAAGTAAATACAATAGAATGATTTTTTTTGTTACGAGGAGTGTAATATCTCGAACCAACATTTTATCAATCAAGTGATTTAAGTCTATATCTTTATTTTGTCTGCTGCGTCGTTTTTGAAAAAGAAATTTTAAGGCCAGAATAATGGCAATAATGGGTTTGGGTGTTACACAAATAACTTCCCACTAGTCACTATAATGACTTAGTGCACCACTAGGAAGGATCTAGAGAGGCTAGAAGCAAGTTAAAGGTCATCTAAAAATGCTCCAAATACCAAAAACGAAAATTACAAATAAAATAAAGAAAATTGGACTTAATTATTTATTGTTTAGCCCAATATTATTAGACCACACATCAGCCCATGAATGCCTCATATCATGTGAATTGGACTTCAAATTTGGCTCAAAGTATCTTCATCCAATTGTAAGAAATTGAGCCAAGTTGATTCAACCTCCGATGGATATCGACCTTCTTTTTCTTTGATATTGATGATCAGGCTTTGTAGAGCTTGCTTCATCCTCATAGTCTTGGACCTAGTCATATGACCTCCTATCTCATGCAAAGGATCTTTAGATGAGTTGGTTGCATCTCCATCAACTCCTCAGATGCAGCGGATGTAAACCCAAAAGCTATGTGACCTGCAAATCTTAACAGACTTGAAAAGGAATCAAGAAACAAAGGGAGATAAACAAAACACATCTGAGAGAGAAGAGACAGTAACAACACATCTAGAGCAAAAACCTCAGATCTGCATATAAGAACGTTTCTGAACCACACAAACAGCAAATCGAACCAATGAAATACGCCGAGTTGAAACTAAGCAACGAACTAGTTGAAGAGAACTAACAAGTAGCACGGCGGAGCCGCCGCTACCTGTAAAACCAAAACACAAGACCACCGAACACAACAATGCTGTCTTTGGTTGTTAAAAATAGACCATATTAAAAATATATATATAAAACAATTACAAAAATTATCTTCTATTTAAATTACACATAAGAAACACATAAAATGAATAAAAAAAGCACATAAAAAATAATTATCATTATATATAACATCAAAAAGAGACATCCTAATCTAAATTAAATTGATGCAAATAATTTTTTCAAAAAAAAAAAAAAAATTGATGCAAAGATTAAAATAGACTATAACTATATTTATGAATATAGAAACTAATCTATTGATACTCTGATATTTTATGACCATTACCATTATACAATGATTATTCTAGGATCTCAAAATTAATTTATTAATAAATATTTTCTATTTTACGAGTATAAATAATAGACTTAAACATCGTGTTCGTTACTGTAAGTTCATAAATTTTTTGTTTTAGTCTCTATATTTTTTTTTTGTTTCAAATTAGTTTCTGCATGTGTAAATCTTTTTTATTTTAGTCCATAAAGCTAAACTTCACAAGAAATTCTCTGGTTTCCGGCAGATTTTAGATTTAATAGATATCATCCTAGTTCAATGATTCAAAACATATATCCATATATTATTCTAATCAAAAGAGTAAAACAATAAAATCAAGGATAATATCAATATTTGATTAATAACTAAAACATATATAACACCTAGATCAAGATAAACACATATTACTAGAGTAATTTACATTTAACCCCAACAAAATGAGAAATTAGCTACCCATAGTTATGATAACTTTTACAAAGATGAGAAGAAAAGAGATAAACAAACATTACAAGTTGATTCCTCAAACAATTGTTGTGTATCCACCTTCAAATTTTCTTTAAAATTGGTCTCCTGGGTTTCTCTATGCGTTTGGATGTGTTTTGCGAGTGAAAATGGAAGTCCCCCCATTTTTCTGATCTCAAAATCTATTTATATTAATTAGTTTAGTTCTGTTAATTAAGCTCATCGAACGAGATATCCTTTCTTTAGTTGTGGGTTTGTTGACACGTGTCCCACTGACCTCTTGACCGCCTTAAGTTGCTACCTCTCGTAAGGCGAGCTTGGGCGAGCCTAGCTTGCTGACTATCGCCAGCTCTCGCCCAAGTTTCCAAAATATTCTGACTTGGTCTTCGCCGGCTCTGGCCGGGCGAGCTTGGGCCAGGCTTGCAAATTTAGAAATTTGTTTCTTTGTTCAAAAACTAATTTTAGGTTCAAAAACCTAGAAAATTGGTTGGAATTTAGACATACTAAACAAAATTAAATCAAAACAACTATTTACATAATTTCGGGGTATTTCAAAAGGATTTATTACAAAACAAGTTAATAATTATCTTAATTCACTATATGATTTAACTACTTTTTGGCATTTATCATTATGTACGGGAGAAAACTGGGTTTTTTTAAATTGAGAACTTTATGTAATAAGTATTCTGCACACTTTTTTATTTAAGTTGTTTGTATTTCATTTGAATTTCAATTCAATCATTATTATTATACCATTTTTAGGTGATAAAAGAAAGAAAGAAAATAGTCGCGCAATTTCTAATAACTAAGTAATACTTTTAAATAATATTTAGAAAAAACTATGGGCTGTTAGAATCCTTGTTTACTTGTAGTTTTGTTCTGTCTTCTTGTCTTAGAGATTGTTGTGTTTTGGTGAAGGGTTCTTCTTGTACCTTTTTAATTTACTGAATTTTCTCTTGTACTTTTTTTTTATTTTTATATTTATATATAATATATTTCTCATTCAAGGTTAATTCATACAACTATAGATACAATTAGTGTAGTAAATTGTTATATTTTTGTAGTGACTTTTCATTTTTCCATATCTTTTAAGAGGAAAAAAGCATCTAAAGTTGTTAAAAAAAAAATAGGCAGGAAAAACATTCAGAAAATACAAAAGTGTATCAATATAATTAATGACAAAGATAAAATTATAGGCTTAGAAGCAGTGTTTTAAAAAAAGGACCGAACCGGCTGGTCGGACTGGTCATATCGCAAATCGAAGGGGTCACCGGTCTTGTTCGAATGTTGGATCGGTCATGTAGTTAGATCGGTGTGAACCGCTCAAAATCGGAAAAATCGGTGAACTGGCGGTTTCTTCAAACCGCCGATTTGATTGCACGTGCTTTTTTTTTTTCCTTTTTTTTTTCAGCTAGAAGTCCCAAAACGACGTCGTTTTGTATTTTTTATTTTTTTTTAAGAAAAAAAAAGAAGAAATAAAAAAGAGCCTAACATTGAAACAACTATGATTCCTTGGATTTAAATTTATTAGACGCTTTGTTATTTCATTTATGTTGCAATTAAATTTTGTTTAAAACTTATTTGAATTTGTATTTTGTACTATTTTATTGTGTGTGATGACAACTTTTAGGATTTGAATTTAAGAGCTTATGATATTATGGAATTTTTGAGTTTTTCAAATTTTTTAGGTGTTCATGTCATGATTTTTTAGAGACCGAGTCCTCCAATTCGACAGGTTTAATACCTATATAATTGTATTATAGACACCTACCAGTTTATCCGGTTTAGTCATGCGGTTCGACCAGTGATCCAATGGTTCGACCAATGAACCAATTATCCAGTACTCTCACCGGTTCGATGTCCGGTTCAGTTTTTAAAACATTGCTTAGAAGTTAGAACTAATATAAAAACAATATTTCAACTAACTATTAAAGATATTTTGATATGCAGTAGGGTAGAAAAGAAATGTGATAGGTCTGAATTGAGAACATAATGATATCTCAAAACTAAGCGATAAGATGATACTGTTTATAATATTCTTCTCGATGCTTAATTTTATTTTCACGTGCATTATCTTTAAACTACAAAACAAACAAGATTTGTTAAATTTTTTAAAAAAAAAACATCTCAAAAAAGCTAATATTGATTAACTATTGGGTGGTCGATCAAATTAACTAAATAACAGTTCACAAAAATTTTAGCAGCCCGTTTATATATTCTTTTGGGTCTGACACTCATATAACCTATGGATCTTATAATTATTTACAAATACAATACCCTTTACGACACCTCATTTTATAAGGATAGGTGCAATTACGTAATATTGGACAATCACGATCACGAACACATGGAACAGGACCTGTAATGAAGAAGAGAAGAAAAAAATATGTTAGTAAAATGGGATAAAGTATTTTGCAAGGTTGTCAGGATCGAGTTTTTACCTCAACTCGTTTTGCTTAGGTAAACTAGATACATAAACTCAAATCATAAAATCATATGAGTTTATCAAAAATTAAAATAATATGGAAATTATTATGTATATGATATATATATATATATATATATATATATATATATATATATATATATATATATATATATATTAATATAATACTATAAAAACGTCAATACTTAAAAATATCCACTTAATTCTAAAGCCAAAATATATCAAATCACCATATAAAATACATAATTATTACTCCATCAACTCAATATATAAACATTAACAATTCAAAATAAGAAAATTCATAAGTTTTTGTTTTTATATTGTAGAATGAAGATTCATAAGTTTCTAAAGTAGTAAAAAAGTTAAAAGAATCCATAGAAACAACTAGAGCTACTCTCTTAAAAGGTCTAATTCTCCTACAAGGCTACTTCATCGCTATATCATCTTCAATATCATCAAATTCTTCTTTAGATGATAAATGATCTTTAATATTTCAACCAATTAAAGATCAAATTAATTGAAGGTGGAGGTGAGGAAAGCTAGAAAAAGTTGATTGTTTTGACAGATAGGCAAAACAAAAAAGAAATTTGGCAAAATCAAATAAAATTGGACCTTTAATTTAAGGGTAAACTCGCAAATACATTAAACTCGTGCGAGTTGACACGATTTCAACGAGTTTAACCGAGTTAACTCGGTGCAAACTCATATTTTTCACGAGTTTACCAAAAAAATCAGTTTACATCCGAGTTAACACGTTTTCTATACTTAAAAACGTAAAATCGAACGATTTTACGTGTTATAACGCGATTTTGACAACCATGGTACAGTATTTTGTTCAAGGTAAAAAAGGAAATTTGAAAAACGAAATAAACATGGCTTACTAAATTCACTTATCGCTGAAACGAGAAATAGAGAATGGAGGATAATAATCATAACATAAACACACTTGAATATTTTAGCCATACTTTTCACCCTCGTATGTATCAAATAAAATTTTATTTTATCACTTTTCGATTTATAAAGTTCATGTTCTCCTTACATCAGTTAAATAGTTCTTTTTTTGTTGATAAAATTAATTAAATAGTTTTTAGTACTCATAGAGTTGTAAAAAATCTTTCAATTTTTTACTTATTATTATTATTATTATTATTATTGTATGTCGACTCTAAAGTACACCAGTGTATTAATTTGCCCTTTTAGTACAATCCAGATAATTCATTATATTTTTAACAATATTTCAATATCTTATAACATTTCATAAATAGAAAAGATAAAATTATAAAATAAGAATAATATTTTAGAAAGTCTTTTTACAACTCTATCGGTACTATTTCTTGACAAACAAAAACATATCATTAAACAATAACAATTTAGTACATGAAGATGAAGGTATCATCTCAATGCTATAACAAATTAACAACTAGACTAAGATATGACTACCTTAGCGAGCAATGTTATATCAATATCGAAAAGTTAGACAAAAATATGACATCACATCATATTCTCCTTACTCATAGCACGATTATCGAAACATACAAATAATTTTTTAAAAAAAAGCTAAAAATATACTTTTGTTGTATTTTTGTTCAGAAATGTTAACAGAACAACAAAGGGTATAAGCGGATCAGAAAAATCTAATTGAACTGATGATCCAAACCAAACCAAACCGAAAAAATCAATTTTTATGGTTCGGATAAAAACCGAACCAAACCAATTGAAAACTATTGTGGTTTGGTTCGGTTTTCGGTTCCAATTTTAAGAACCGATGAACAAACATTACAAGTTGATTCCTCAAACAATTGTTGTGTATCCACTTTCAAATCTCCTTCAAAATTGGTCTCCTTGGTTTCTCTCTGTGTTTGGATGTGTTTTGGGAGTGAAAATGGAAATCCCCCCTTTTTTTCTGATCTCAAAATTTATTTATATCAGTTCAGCTCTGCTAAGCTCACCGGGCGAGATATCCTTTCTTCAGTCGTGGGTTTGTTGACACGTGTTCCACTGGCCTCTTGACCGCCTTAAGTTGCTACCTCTCGACGGGCGAGCTTGGGCGAGCCTAGCTCGCTGACTGTCACCAGCTCTCGCCCAAGTTTCCAAAAAATTCTGACTTGGTCTTCGCCGGCTCTGGCAGGGCGAGCTTGGGCCAGGCTTGCAAATTTAGAAATTTGTTTCTTTGTTCAAAAATTGATTTTAGCTTGAAAAACCTACAAAATGGTTGGGATTTAGACATACTAAACAAAATTAAATCAAAACAACTATTTACATAATTTTGGGGTATTTCAAAAGGATTTATTACAAAACATGTTAATAAGTGTCTTAATTCACTGTATGATTTAACTACTTTTTGGCACTTATCATTATGTACGGGAGAAATTTGGGTTTTATAAATTGAGAACTTTATGTAATAAGTATTCAGCACACTTTTATTTAAGTAGTTTGTATTTCATTTGAATTTCAATTCAGTCATTATTATTACTAGCCGCCAAACGGACACGTTCCGTGCCCATTTGTGTGATCGGTATTTTTTTTTGTGATCGATATTCTCTATTGTGCAAATATAAATAACTACTTAATCTTTTTTTTTTATTGAACTTAGTTAATTGATAACTACGTAACCTCTTCTTTTTTTTTGTGGCTAGTTATTAAGAAGAAAAAAATATTTTTATTTTTACTATAAAAAAACTGAAAACCTACTTTTATGTTGAAGTTGTGCTTAGTTATTAAGAAGAAAAACAAATTATTTACTAAAAAAAATTGAAAATCTATTTTTATATGGAAGTTATTTTTTAAGGGTAAAATAGGAATAATGAAAAAGTCATCCCAAAAATTTGTATCCTCTTTATATATAGTAATAAATACCATTTTTAGTTGATAAAAGAAAGAGAAAAAAAAAATAGTCGCGCAATTTCTAATAACTAAGTAATACTTTTAAATAATATTTGGAAAAAAATATGGGCTGTTACAATCCTGGTTTACTTGTAGCACTACAAGAAAACTGCCCTATACCCACCCCCATTTTTCAAAGTAGGGAATAGTTTTACCCACGGCCGTCTAAAACTGTCACTAAAAGTTAATTAGTTTTACCTTTTTCATTTACTCGTTTAACAATTCAACTTGTGTCAGAGTCAAAAAAAAAAATTCAACTTGTGTCAAAAAAAGGAAAAACTGAGTCTCGCGCTTCTCTCTCACTCGTCACGCACCCTCACTCATCGTTCTTCTTCGAATGTTCTCACTCTCGATCGATTTCACTCTTCACGCATTCATCTTCCAAATCCTTCACTCTGAATCACTCATCTTTCAGTTGTTCAAATCGTTCACTCTCAATCGATCGAATCTCTGCTCGATGGTTCAAATCCCTAAAATCGTTCAAATCTTCAAATCGCTTGAAACTTCTCTCAAGTGTTCGAAATAGCTCTGAATCGTTCCAAATCACTATCTAGTTTGTGTTAATTGAATTGTATATTTATCATATTGTTTACGTGATTTTGGTTTTATGTAACTTTATGCTTCTAGTGTTCTAATTGAATTATATCATTTGATTTGATGCAGATTCAATTTGAAACTGTTGATTATTGCTGGATTTGGGGGTAAATTGTTGGATTCAAGTTCCTATACACAAGGTAAGGAGAATGTGTCAACACTTCTTTTGATTTGAATTTTATTTGTTACATTTGAATTGTTGAACTGTTTTTAGTTATAATAAGTTAATTTTATTGATTTCTTGTTGGTTTTTATTTTATACTTGAATGAATTTGTTGAATCTATATGCTTATTCAGTTACTTTTACGAAAACTTGCGTTCGATCTATATAATAATCTTTGTGTTTGTTGTTTATTTTCCGCTAGAAGCATTTGAATACGATCTTATGAATTTCTGCTCATGGATATAGAGTATATTTGCATAGCTACTGGGTTTCATTATTAATCTACTTAAAATCAGTGATATGCTTAATTAAACCTCATTTATTGAGTACCCTAGTGGTACTGATCACAAACAAAATGACCGTTTTATGCTATGGTGAATACTCACAAATGGACTAATTGCTAATTTATTCATGGAGTGGTTCCAATATAAGAAATGTGATTAAGTACTTTAATGATGTTACATTTGGCCTTCTATTTGTCGTGTCTTGTGTCCTATGGCCATCCTTTGTTAATATGACTAGTCCATTATTGTAATTTGATTCACATATTTTCTTGAAATTGGATGAACTTTAGATCATTCTGCTCTAAGTCATCATGTTTTTATATTTGCTGACTGATCAATTCATTGGGTTAAAATTGAGTGCCATTGGTCTCTATTTTATTGCTAATTTAGATTATGTTTTTCAATGTTGTCTAATTTTTCTTGAAATAAATCAACGCTAGAATAGAGAAGAAACATGAAATTCTTGAGATTGGATGTGGCTGGGGTAGTTTAGCCATTGAAGATGTTAAAAAAACTGGTTGCAACTCAAATTTGCAAAAGAAAGAGTTAAAGATGCTGGCCTTCAGGTATTCATTAACAAGCTAATTTTTTTTAGCTTTTTGCTAGATTTATTACATGTGCAATTGTTTTTAAGTAAGTGTTTTGACACATTTTCTTTGGTCCAGTTACAGTTTTTCTATGATAACCACATTTGTACTTTGAAGCTAGCACAATTTCCTGATGTTCTATATTCATATAAACCAATATTGGTATACATGGCCTAAATAAAAACTATAAGGTATGAATTTCAGAGGATGTTACAAAGAAGTGTTTTCTTAATTTATTTATTTTCTTAAATTGAGTATTCATTCTATTCTGAGTATGTGGCTTTGCTCTTGGAAAAGTGAGTGCCATTGGTCTCTATTTTGTTGCTAATTTAGATTCTGTTTTGCAATAAATCAAGGCTAGAATAGAGAAGAAACATGAAATTCTTGAGATTGGATGTGGCTGGGGAAGTTTAGCCATTTAAGTTGTTAAAAGAACTGGTTGCAAATACACCATTATCACTTTGTCAAAGGAGCAACTAAAATTTGCAGAAGAAAGAGTTAAAGATGTTGACATTCAGGTATTCATTAACAAGCTCTTTAGTGTGTGTTTCCTATTGTTGATATATTGCTATTTAGTGTGTGTTTCCTATTGTTGAAACTAGAATTAGGATTGAGAAATTATGAAACTAGAATTAATTAGCATTGGGAAATTATTATGAAACTAGAATTAGAAATAGTATCAATAGTTTGATCATAAAGAGCATGTTACAGTCGCAGAGCATATTACATTTTATACATCATCAAGACATCAACATAATTTTGTGTAGTGATTCCCATTGTGTAGTAATTTTGTAAGTTTTTATAGAAACCAAGACATCAATACAGTTATGTTGTTTCTTATTAATTTGAAGTTATAATACCGTGGAAGATATAGGTGGAACTCAAAATGCTTGGTACTAGAAACAATTGAAATTTTCAAATAGTGGTTGGTTTCATAATGCTATTTGAGGTAAAGATGTCAAGAAGCAAAGCATCACATGAACCCATAACTGTTAAAATCTTAGTCCTGCATGAACCCCTTCATAAAGAAAAAGGAAGTAGATTAAGTAAAAAGAGAAATACTAGAGTTATGAAATTTTATTTTAACATGTTATCTAATCTTGATGTTGTAGAATAGAAGAAACTATATAAAGTGATTCAACTTCTTTCATTTTCAAACCATAATGGGTGCATGTTCAAGATTTTGGCAGTACTAACTCTAGTTGTAAAATATACAGGTAAGTAGCCACGAAACCAGCTTGGTGGCTCGATGTCGTAGAGTTTACGCTCATGCACACGATTATCATATCAATTCTATTTCAAATAACAGGTGATTTAGTTTTCTTAGTGCACATTGTATTTTGCTTTAGCCTAGTAAGTTTTGGGTAAATTTGAGAACCCTGAAGATTCATATTCTAATTTTGGGCTATATAGGGTCAATCTTGCTTTTGTAGTTTTCATAAATCAAGACATCAACATAATTTTGTGTAGTGATTCCTATTAAGCATGGATGTGCCATCTGTTTTACATAATTACGTGGTCAAGTCACTCATGCTTATTTGTATGTACTCTTTTTGCTTCTTTAGTCCTTTGAGATTGGTTTCTGGAACTTATTTTGTGATTGCGAATCAATGTAATGTTTATGGGTTGGGTTATTATTAGTTTGTTGCATCAGCCACGATATATTTTTGTATACATGTCTTCTTCTGATCTTTATTTTGTCTTCTTGTCTTAGAGATTGTTGTGTTTTGGTGAAGGATACTTCTTGTACCTTCTTGATTTATTGAACTTTCTCTTGTACTTTTTTTATAATTATATATAATATATTTCTCATTCAAAGAAATCATATAAGGTTAATTCATACAACTATAGATACAATTAGTGTAGTAAACGATTATAATTTTGTAGTGACTTTTCAGTTTTCCATATCTTTTAAGAGGAAAAAAAGCATCTAAAGTTGTTAAAAAAAAAAAATAGGCAGGAGAAATATTCAGAAAAAACAAAAGTGTATCAATATAATGACAAATATAAAATTATAGGCTTAGAAGTTAGAACTAATATAAAAATAATTTTTCAACTTAACTATTAAAGATATTTTGATATGCAATAGGGTAGAAAAGAAAATGTGATAGGTCTGAAATGAGAGCATAGTGATATCACAAAATTAAGAGATAAGAAGATATTGTTTATAGTATTCTTCTTGATGCTTAATTTTATTTTGATGTGCATTATCTTTAAATTACAAAACAAACAAGATTTGTTAAATTTTTTTAAAAAAAAACATCTTAAAAAGCTAATATTGATTAATTATTGGGTGGTCATCAAATTAACTAAATAACAGTTCAAAAAAATTTTAGCCGCGCGTTTATATATTCTTTTGGGTCTGACAGTCATATAATCTATGGAGCTTATAATTATTTACAAATACAATACCCTTTACGACACCTCATTTTATAAGGATAGGGGCAAAGACGTAATATTGGACAATCACGATCACGAACACATGGAATATGACCTGTAATGAAGAAGACAAAAAAGAATGTTACTAAAATGGGATAAAGTATTTTCGAGTTCAAGGTACAAAAGGAATTTCGAAAATGAAATAAACATGGCTTACTAAATTCACTTATCGCTGAAACAAGAAATAGAGAATGGAGGATAATAATCATAACATAAACACACTTGAATATTTTAGCCATACTTTTCACCCTCGTATGTATCAAATAAAATTTTATTTTATTACTTTTTGATTTATAAAGTTCATGTTCTCTTTACATCAGTTAAATAGTTCTTTTTCTGTTGACAAAATTAATTAAATAGTTTTTAGTACTCATAGAGTTGTAAAAAATCTTTCAATTTTATTATTATTATTATTGTATGTCGACTCTAAAGTACACCAATGTATTAATTTGACCTTTTAGTACAAACAAAATAATTCATTATATTTTTAACAATATTTCAATATCTTATAACCTTTCATAAATAGAAAAGATAAAAGATAAAATTATAAAATAAGAATAATATTTTAGAAAGTCCTTTTACAACTCTATCGGTACTATTTCTTGACAAACAAAAACTCAAAAGCATATCATTAAGCAATAACAATTTAGTACAAGAAGGTATCATCTCAATGATATTACAAATTAACAACTAGACCAAGATATGACTACCTTAGCGAGCAATGTTATATCAATATCGAAAAGTTAGACAAAAATATGACATCACATCATCATATTCTCCTTACTCATAGCACGATTATCGAAACATACAAATAGTATTTTTAAAAAAAAGCTAAAAGTATACTTTTGTTATATTTTTGTTCAGAAATGTTAATAGAAAAACTAAGGGTGTAAGTGGATCAGAAAAATTTAATTGAACTAATGATCCAAGACAATCCAAACCGAAAAAATAGATTTTTATGGTTCGGATAAAAAATCGAACCAATTGATAACCAATGTGGTTTAGTTCAGTTCTCGGTTCCAATATTAAGAACCGATGAACAAACCGAACCAAACCAATATATATATTATTATGTTAATTATTTTTTAAAACAACTCACATCTATTAAAAAATAAAACAAGACTAACTACTTGTAAAAGAAAAAAAAATTCCTCACTCACATCACATTACAAACAATAACTCAAAAACTCTTTCACTCACTCTCTCCCTCATAGTCACAGCCGCAAACAACCTTCTATCAAATGTTGTGTTTGATTTTTTGTTTCGATTTTTTGTAGTGCTTGTTTGTGATTTCTGGTTTTCATTTTGGTTATATGATTTCCTTTTTTCGATTTACTCTCAAGAGTTGTTCTGCTCTCATCTCTTTCATCTCATGTTATTTTTTATTTTTACTTTGCAACTTCTCATTTTTTAGATTGATCTGATTTAATCTTATTTAGTTCATTTTGTTATATAATCAAACACAATATAACATGTTTTAGTCTTAATTCGTGATTTCGAGTATTTTGATTATATAATCAAACAGAGCAGTTAGAATAAACATGTTTTGGTTATATAACATTTTGTCTTAGTTATTGATTTTGGTTTAAATTTATTTTTTACAACGGTTTAAACATATTTTGGTTATATAATTAAACTTCCAATTAGTACGTGTGTTTTTTATATAAATGGGAACTTATTAGATGAACTTATGGGAAAAAATTATATTTTGTATTTGATGAATTGTATTTTGTATTTGTTAAACATATAGCAAAAGATTTGTATTTTGTATCTGATGAATTTATTTTATGAAATGTATTTTGTATTTGATAAACTTATAGGAAAAGAATATATCAGGAAAAAAAAAATAGCATATAATACATTGGAAAAAATGTGCAATAAAAACCGATTAAAGTATCCAAACCGATGAGTTTGGTTCGAATTCATTTTTAAAAAATACTAAAAATCAAACCAAACCTAACCAATCGAGAGTTTATTGGTTCGGACATTGGATCCACTCAAAACTGGTTCAAACCGGTCCAACTAACCCCTAAGAACAACTTAGGTTTGACAACTATACTTCACAACATAAAGCAATCTTCTAATTTTCATAATGAAATGAGGGACAAAAACGTACATTCCATTAATTTATTTTTTAATTTTGTATTGAATTTGAATATCAGAATTTGTCTGTTTTCTCTTCTTCAAAGGTCAGCACCATTAACACGCATCACCACCACTCACCTCTCCCTATTGCCGACGTGATGTTTGGGGTCACCGACAACCCATATCCGGCACCGCCCTTTCATTACGTCTCTGGCAACTGTGGAATGAAAGGCATAAAGAGTTGAAGCTCATCTTGTTGTAGTCGTAGAGGAAGACGGTGGAACTATTGCTAACTTGCTATTGATGTTGCTGTAAAGTTGTTGTTGCTGCTACAACCACCGCAACAACCCCTTTTCTTGATATTTTTATGTGTCTGGATTGCCTTCAGTTAGAATTTAACCTGAGGGTTTGCATTTAGGGATGACAATTTACCCATATCCGATCGATACCCATGAAAAATATTCATAATGGATAGGATAAAAATCCGCATTTTGGGTATGGGCACATGTATGAGTGCGGGTACGGGTACTTTAGTACCCACCTCATATACCCATATAATATATATATTTATTTATTTTAATTATATTATTATATAATAATATATGTAAACCAATTTTAAAAAATACAACATTATTATACTATTACACATTTTTAATAAAAAAATGTTTATTTATAATATAAAACAAATATATCAATAGAGAAATAAACTATAACATGATACTACCTCAGTCCCATTTTATTAGACCTCTTTTGATTAAATGACACTATTCACTTGTCATACTTTGACCATACTTTCTTAATAATATATAAATATAAATATAAGCATATAAGATCTTGTTTGATTTGTTTTGGTGAGTATTTTCAAAATATCCAATTTTTATAATTTTTACTAATAGAGAATTAAAGATATTAGTGATCAAAATCGTGCATTGGCATACGTGCAGTAGTCAAACTAGTTCTTTTATTTTGGGACGGAGGTAGTATTACTTATAATTTTGTTTATGATTTTCATGAGTCAACATTAAAACCTTTGAATTTTTTTAATTATATTAAAATGATATGATATTTTATAATTGATCAACTTATTTTTAGCTAAAATGCGGGTAACGGGTACGGGTATGGGTACTTAGGTACCCAGAGGGTATGGGGACGAGGACAAAGATTGTCACCCACACAGGTATGGAGATGGGTACGGGTATTTTTTTAAAGTGCGGGTATGAGGATGAGGACTATAGTACGCTACTCATACCCTACTCATTGTCATCCCTACACCTGGCTTTTCTAGCCATACTCATTTATATTCAATTTTTTATTTAATAATTTTTTTAAATAATATTAGACAAATTTTGCCTTATAGTGGCGGTGCTCGGAGTAGAGAATAGTGGTACGGTCGTTCACATGTAGCTTGGATGGAGTAGAGATTGATGTTATTTTACCATCCGAATAGCTTTTGGGTTCGAGTGATGAATTTAAGTGCGGATTTGGGTAGTGTGAAATCCACACTTGTGGGCACCTGTTATTAGAGCTGTACAAATGGGTCGGGCTATCGGGCCGACCCATTAGCCCTATAGTTTTATGCGGACTGGGCTTCAAAAAAAATTATTTGGGCCTTATTGGGCTGAGCCCTCGAGCCTATTTTTTTAATGGGCCATCATGGGATGACCTCACGGGGCTTTTGGGTCGGCCCCTTAAAGAATTTATAAAAAAATCTGAAAATAAAAAATTTTAGTTAGCATAAAATCTTTAGATAAAATAAGTAACAAAAGATGAGATTTGTTAGATAAAAATATCCAAATTTGTTATGATTATCTTTATTTGAAAAACAAAACAAATTTGTTATGATTACCTTTACTTGAAAAAAAATAATAACAATTAGTTTGTGCAGATATATGTATCTAGCACATATGTAGTTTTATTGTCCATTGAATTTAAAAAAAACATTGTCAATTTTTTAAAAAAATATGAAAATTTGTTGGGGCGGCCCATCGTCCCATGTAGGCCCTTGCTTATCGGCCGAGCTAGGTGGGTTGGACCTTAGTGGACTGGCCCACTTAAGCCCCTTTATATGTCCTAACCCTCTGGGTCGGGCCGACCCCTTTGACAGCTCTATCTGTTGTCATCCCTAATTGGATTCAAGGGCTAGCCCCGACTATTTGGAGGTTCTGTTTCAAAATTGAAAATAGACCATATTAAAATAAATATATAACAATTGCAAAAATCATCCTCTAATTTATTTATTTTTACGCAAATCATTATCTATTTAAATTATACATAAGAAACACAAAAAATAATTAACATTATATATAACATCAAAAACACATCCTAATATAAATTAAATTTGATCCAAAGATTAAAATGGACTATAACTATATTTATGAATATAGATAACTAATCTATTGATACTCATATGACATTTTATGACTATTAACAATATAACTATTATTTTAGGGTCTCAAAATTAATCTATCAATACATATTTGATATTTTATGAGTATAAAAAATATATAATTAATAATATATTTTATAGAAAAATTAATCTATTAATGACCATTAACAATATATTTTTATAGTGCTTAAAAAAACAATATACTTTATAAACCTCAAATTTTTTATTTGAGCACTTAAAATTTTGAGGTCTCAGATCGTCACACACCCTACACATGGTGCAAGTTGGGCCTGGCTGCAGGCACGGATTGACAGTGGGGGTAGTGGAACAGCTGATCCTACTTGCATATTTTAAATTTAGCTAATACTTATATTAAGGGCACATGATAAACAACTAAATAAAGAAATATTCTCCTCAAAACTTGTGCATTTAACTTTATAAAAGTCAAATTATTGCATTTTTCAATGAAATAATTCTATTTTAAGGTTCTTTAACATGTGCTCTTAGGGCACATGTTAGCATGACCTTATTTTTTATTTATAATAGAGTCAATGAGTATCGCATTTAGAACTTATGTATTTTACTTAAATCTCTAATCAATGTACCAAACTGAGTGACTTACTTATATGATACTATTGTCTCCACATAGGCTTTGTTTGGTAAAATTAGCGGATAGCTGATATGCTAGTTTATAGTTTATAGCTTATCACTGATAGCTGATAAGTTAATTGAAGTGTTTGGTAAAATTAGGAGTTCAACTAGCTGATATATATATATAATGATATAAAAAGACATTTTTAGTTCATAATAAATTTTTTATCAAATTATGTTCTATCTTTTTATACTAGAAGTCTGTTTGGAAAATTGGCTTATATTTAAATTAAAGCTTATAACACAAATGCTTATCATGATAAGCACTATTGTCAAAAAACAAAAAAAAAAATTATATATTTTTTTATATGCTTTTTATGTTGTTTTTATAAGTTATCTTGCATAAATTATAAAGAAACATTGGAAAAAAAAAAGCTTATGAAAAATGTGATGTTGTTTTTGTAAGTTAGCCTGATAAAGTCAAAAGCCGGTATTCTGTTTTGTTAGCTCTAGGAAGGAGAGTGTTGGTTGGGATGATGGTGTGAAAAAGGGAGGTGGGGTGGTTTTAGAAGATATATTTTATTTTGTATTGGGGAGGGTGTGGGCTGAAATTTAGTGGTGGGGGTAGTAACTGGAAATAGAACTCGCGTCGCATGCAGCCCAATTATTTAATCAGGAGTATAGCCCAAGTTTGGATAGAGAATGACAGGCCTAAGAACATCTTAGCTCTTGTCTCGCCTACAACTAACTTCTAAGAAACTTGCGGGATCATATAGAAATCTACTTATGTGGTTTATTCTCATTGATTAAAAGATAAATACCCTCAAATTATAAAAGGATAAATTAGAAAAAATCGTGGTGTAATAGCTAGAGTTTCATAGTTTAAGGTGAATAAGTAGAAATTTTTTACAAACTATGACTTTTGCATAATATAATGTTTCTATCAACTGAGTTATACTCATATGCCTGTATTTATTCAACCAAAAGCGAAAAAACATTGATTTTTAACTGTCCATATTTTTTTTGCAATAAATAATTCTTATATATATATATATATATATATATTGAATAAAATTACATATGAGTGAAAAACAAACGGGTAAGAAGCTGTGCCGCTAATTTTTTTTATGGCAAAACCAATTCTTTTGAAATCTACATTCATAAATAAGAGAGACGACATTGTTATGCATGATCCTTTGAACACTTTTCAGAAAACCAACAATATCTAGTACTAGGAAGCCAAAATGTTAAACGCAAATGGTATAAAAATATGTTGATTGTCAGAATACGTTCTCTCATATTTGACCACTATAGCCACTTTGCTTGAACCAACTTTTAAACACCAAATAAATGAAACACCTAATGCTTTCTATGGTTTTTCTCTTAGCAACCCCCTCCCTAAATTATAAAGATAAATAACTTGAACTATTTAAGACATACATATCTCCATAAAAATAAACACATACAAATTAAAATTCAGATTTCCCATAACTAATTAATGTACAAACAAGTCAAAGACAAATAACAATGCACTGCTAAAGCATCACTAAGACTACATACTAAAGGCATGTCGGAGTCTAAGTGTCTTACACTAACACAACACCAACACCGATAATTACATTCAATCACTTTCTTTTTTTTAAAAATTAATTGCGAATTGCGCCATCTATATATCAGTGTCCTCTCTGGTGTCTGTGTATGTTCTTCATAATAACGAAACTAAAGTTGAAGATGAGAAACACTCATAGGCTGAAAAATTGGATCATCCTTCAAAGCATCGACCAATTCAGGCCACAAGATAGCAGAAACAGTCCATGAACCATCACCTTTACCACTCTTCCTTTGATTCATATAACCAACACCAACCCTTTCAATAGAAGTATACACTGTCCCTAACAAAGGACTCCCAAATCCTAAATCAACTTCATTAATAGGAAACCTTTGTCCTGAAGAAACCACCAGGACAGGTCCATCATCCTGTCCTAATACCGCCTTTGCAAGCATCAAACCTGGCCTATGAAACTCAATCCAATCAATCAAATCCAAAAAATGTTCCTCATTACTAACCTTTGAAATTGCATCATGAACTTTTTCACTTATGTTTGATAATGAACCTTCTTTCAATTCTTGAATTTTCGCCGAACCAAATGCCAAAGACAATACATTACCAATGTAATTCGACATTGGTTTTTCGCTTCCACTCATTCTTTCTCTTCCGTCTACTAACCAACCCATCTTGCATTTTTTATACTTACTTTGATCAACTGTGTTTATCATTATCTTCCATACATAAGCAGAGAAAGCCTCAATCTTTGTTCTCTTGGTTCCATTAACCGAAGCAAGTCTCTGCAGCATGTTAATACTCGATGCATCGATATGATAAAGACGTTTAAGCGAAATATTGTTATTCATTTTCATGTTTTGTATTTCTTCTATGGTACATTTGATGAATATTTGATCTAAATAAGGTTGGTATTTAGGAGGCGAACGCGCGCAAAGGTTTCTTTTATGATTCGGTATGCATGATATCGGTTTATGTTGTGATATTTCACACCATGATGAAATAAATTTACCAAATGAAGTTGCATCACCTAATGCATGATCAAATGTAAATGCTATTGAAATTCCACCACAAATGAATTCTGTTACCTGAATTTGTAAAGGGAAATTCGGTTGAACCGAGACTATTTTTTCTTCAAGAGTTTCATTTAGATTATAAAAATCTAAATTCTTTAGTGGAATATTTACTTGTGCTTCAATGAGTAATGAACCATTGTTGTCACAAATGATTTCAGGTTCATTGGTTTTATGATTTTGAACAATTTGGCCAGAAAAGGGATAGTAATGATTAAGTATTTGTGCTAAAGAGGTTTTAAGAGTGTTAACAAAAGATTTGAAGTTACCTAGTTTTGGTTTTTTATAAAAATATAAATATGTAACAGGAAAACGACCTGAAAGTAGATCAAGATTTGAGAGATTAATCACCGAAAATGGCTTTGGAAAATGATTGAGAGCTTTTATAACACTTTTCTTAATGAACTTGACTTCAAATTTTTCATATTTTGTGGCTGCAACTTCATTGAGAATATGTGACATTTTTTTTATAGTGTTTCTCTTTGGTATTTTCTTTGTCTTGAGACTTATGTTTAAAATGTTCCTTAGCATATGGTTATATAATGTGTTTCTAGTGCATGATGAACATTGATGACACCATTGTTTGAGATATTTTCTATATACACTTTATGAATATTAATATTAGTCATCATTGATCAATATATATTATGATGTCATGTCTCAAGATTAAAAGCTGATCTCATGAGAGCACTTCTTTTGTTGGAAACTTGGTTCTTAGTTCCACTCATTTTCTTCCAATGGTAAATTAATGGTCAAGCATGGTAGGGAATGGAATTCTGCAAAAATCGTTATTACTATATGGTACATTTGCACTCATATACTGAATGGTTAAATAGTGTTTAATCTTATAATGTTGGTGAATTCCAGTTTACTATTTTGTAATATTTTTTCTATTACTTCACCTAATGTGAATATTCCATCATTTTAGCGCCTCATTGAATATGATGACTTAAGATTATGTTCTTTTGCCCTTGTAATGTTAGCGAATTTCGGTTCACACCTCTCGCTAAGCATGCCACATCATCATTTATGTAGAACTTAAGCCAGCATATTCAATAAGGGATTAAAAGGCCTCGATCTTGACATTAAAAGGGAATAATAGAAAAAAGATATTACAAAAGACAAACCGAAATTCGTTAATATTACAAGCGGTAAACTCTATTTTACCCTATACATTGCAAGGGGTAACCTCTTTTTTTTTTTTTTTGCAACATGTAATTATAAATTAAAACATGTAAATTTTAAGTCATTTAAAAAATGAAATGGTTTAATTAGACTATGGAAATAAAATAAAAAATTGGGGATGGTCATAATTAAAAACTCACAATTTTGTAGAGATAAAAAACATATTAACCCATTTTTATAAATTTTCATTAAACCACATGTAGTCTAAGCAGGGGTGGATCTCTTCAAGGCTAGGTGTGGATATACATATTATATTAGTAATAATATCATGTTATTTGTTGTTAAACTGAATTATCAAAATGATGAAATTTTTTTAATAATGACTAAAAAATTTAGCCCCACAAAATAATTTATGTCTGAGTCTGTCCCTGAGTCTAAGAGTTGTTTGGCCTCAATACTCCTCTGATTGAATTGTGAGTTTCACTCTTTCATTGCCACTTTGTCTATAAACATAATTGGAATCGCTTTTTAAATATATCTCGTGCATCGATGATCACTCTCCACTCGTATTAGTCTTATGCATCCCTAAGAACATATTACTAATGGTCTCTTACTCAATTGGTGTTTTCTTCTTTGTGAATCCCTCTCAAAAGATCAATGCTTTTGAACAATATGTTTCATCTCAATTTAAGTAGGTTGGGACTGGGACGGTTACATCATTTTAGAATTTTAGGTAAAACCTTTAAATTTTACAAAACCAACCGTAAGCCAATAATTTCTTCTATTTAATTATAAATATATATTTAGATCATCTCGCATTTAACATTAGACTCTGAAATTTTTAATCTCATGATAGTGACTATGTAGGCTTAAACGTTTCCCATGTGTTTGGGGAACCAAGCTAAGATTCCATATTGCACCACCTACTCCTAGTGGGTGTCCAAGTTCAAAGCATTATAGCAATGACTGAACTGAGTTAGGCAATGACCAAAATATTCGCATTAGGCATTAGTATCTTGTCACGCTAAGGAAACTTTTCTTCATCAACGGCTCCACTTTCTTTCTTTCTTGGACATTACTTTTTACCTTTACATATAGCACTATCAACGGTCCTTTTACTTCATTCATTCGGCTCAAGAGCAGAAAATAATATGTAACTAACAAATGCTCCAATTGAATTGGCTTTTGGTATTATTATTTTTTCTTTTGTCAAATTTTTTTTTGTTGACAAATTTGTTAAATTATTTAGTGGCTAAAATTATATTTTAAAATGAATAAATTGAATATCTGAAGCTCAAACTCTAACTCCTACATATAACATGTGATGCTTCTATCAACTGAACGTTTGACCTAGCTTATTTTTGAGGTTATGCAAATGGCTTATGCAATATAAATTAGGTTTTATACTATTTTATACGTTCAAATTAGTGCAAATTGAATTTTTATAAGCTATTTTATCATAAACTATCTTGAAAACTTATAATAATACATAAAAATTGTATAAGTTATTTGTATAACCTCAAAAATAAGTTTGATCAAACGGGCCCACATCACAGTTTTTGATATTATCAAAGCTCTATTTACTCGGCTTTTGTTAAATATCTCAATTTTTCGGTTCACTTCAACATCTAAATTTTTATAGCCGTCATTACCACACTCTAATAAAATAAGAAAAAACATGTAGCGGGTGTGTGTTTTACATTGATGAGACATAGAGTATGTTTGTAAATGGAAGTAGTAATTTTTATTTTATAAATTGATTTTGTAAAATTTTGAGTTGAATTTGATCTAAATTTTAAAATGATTTTAGAGCTTATATAAAATTTATTGAATCATCTGCTATTGAAAGGACCAATTTAAGGGTCAAGCAAGAATTAATTTTAAGCCTCAATTTTTGGTAAAAAATACCCTCAAGATATTCAATTTAGTTTTAAATATATAATGTGATCAATTATTTATATATATTTCTCCAGTTCAATTGATCAAGATGGAGGCCTTATATATTTTTAATTTATTTTTATGAATCTTATATTGTTTGTAAGACCTCACAATATAATTTTTGTTTTAAGCCTCTACAATGGTTGGCCCAACCATGGCTAACTATTGATGTTCTAAGTAGTAAAGAAAATTTGTACCTAAGTGGTCAGAAGTTCAATCTTTGACTCCTACTATAAAAAAATTGGATGAGAGGAGAAAACACATATTGTGTGCCCAAAATTTTTCGATGAAGAATAATCACCACTAAAAACAGGTCAACATTTCATAAACATCATAAATAAAAGTATTGATTACATCTCAATCATAAATATGCACAATCGAGGACATTCCAATTCCATCTATGGGAAAGTACCTTGAATAAAATTCTCATAGTATGAAATTTCAATTTCATCAATTTTGATCAAGTAGGCTATTAGAATCTTGGTTGGACTTATTCAAGTTTAACCTTATAAAATTAACTTTTAAACCAAAAATTGCTCTCCACATATAACCAAATGTCAGAGCCGTTTCTCACTCAGTACGAAACTCTTAACGCACACTTCTCACAACGGCAATTTAACATTTGTAGTATGAGTGGTCCAATAACGGTGACTTGATAATGAGTAATCCAATAAATTTTAGATAAATTCATACACCATCTAAAAATTTGAGTTTTGCCTAATTCAATCTTACAAAATTATCTTATAAAATGAAATTGTCCTCTACTATTTATAAACATATGTTCATATCATCACTCATTTGATATGAACTCTAAGCCTACTACTATATTTTTCCCTTCAATTCAAGGCAATCATGGTTGATGCGTCGTGGCTTGGCATATATTAACTCTTTAGTGTGGTAAATTTTTCCATACTTTCCACACTTAATCTCAATGGAGTCGTAGAATCTTCAGCAACAGCCAACAGCAATAGAGTTCCAATGAAAATTTAGCTTTTTGCCTCCATTATTTTTAGGCTAAATTGCAGTTTTGGCCCCTTAGGTTTTCTAATTGTGTGATTTTGGCCGTCTAGTTTCACACGTGCGATTTTGACCCCTCACATTTGCCCTTTTTTGCACTTTATGGCTCCTCTTGACTATTTTGACCAAAACATTGCTGAGATGAAATTTTTTTACACGTGGCATGATTATTATGCTAAAACAGTTGAGATTGAAATTAGACGTACAATATTTGTTGGCCAATCCTCAAGACCGACGGTGGCACCCCTCTCATCACATTCCTTTCTTAAGAGTAATGATCTGGTAACACACTTTTGTTACACAAAAGTGACAGACATACTATATTAGGAAAAGTATAGAATAGAAATAAATGTATAAAGGAATATTATATTATGTGTGTTAAAATACATTACTATATTTTTTTAAATATCCCAAAAGTAAAACCAAAACCAGAGTATAACAGCTGTGCTACAACACAAATGACATAAAAAAGGCTCTTTTATAAAATTGATCCAAAGTCCACGAAAACTTAGTTCAGTTATCAAAGATATTAATATATGTAGAGGGGGGCTGGGTTCGAATCATGCATACATTTTAAATGATGAAATTTCTAACAAATAGATTATTTGACCAAATTAAAAATAAAAGATCCAAAAATATGATAAGCTGAGTGACCAAAATTTTAAAAAATTGAAAAGGTAAATTGAACTAAAAACCTGTTTTAAAATTGAGAACCAAAACCTTGTTTTTTTAGATATATAGAAACTTTATTTTTAATGGCAACTATATTATATATGAAATAGAAACGAAAAAATACAAGAGAAAGAATAAGAAAATAAAGAGGTACCAGAAATACACTTCAACCTCCATCTAACAATTTTGAAGGTAGGTAAAATAAGAAAATTAAAAAAGCAATTTATTTTTTTTGGTTTGCACCACCAGTTTAATCTGGTTCGGGGGTTAGTTTTGGCATCAAGTGGTTTCAGCCCTCTCCCGATCGTAGTTGCGGGGCATCGAACCGTTGTCATCCATATTAAGTTCAGCGTCAATCACCACTGAACCAACTAACGGTGGGTTAAAAAAGCATTTTAACCAACTATAAAATAGTCTTTCTTTTCTCTCCTTCCTTTATATATTTTCGATTTGAGCGTCTCATCCTTGCGCGCTAAAGAAAAATTAATGTTATAAATTATAATAAGACTCTAAAAGTAAAATAAATCAAGTTTTACCAAATTTAATGTTCTAACTCAATCATGGAGAATATGGAACTCTCATCTTGATTCTTGACTAACACCTATTCTTCATTTGTCTTTCCCCCCTCTAGTAAGTTCTACGTCGAACCCAATCTTCTTCAGAAATTGAAAATAACCGAACAAGAATTGTTATGCATCAATTCTTGCTCGTTCAAAAATAAACAGATAGATAGAGACAAAATGCTCATGAAAATGGCAAGAAGACAAAAGTCCTAAACTTCTTGAACAGCCGGCATAACATCGCCATAATTTCCATTTCAATGGACTTCAAGTTAATTTTTATTTCGATTATAAACAAAAAATGAAAAGAAAAAAAAAACTAATTTTTATTTCCAAATATAGGTTCTTCGTTTTGTGCCATGCATTTTGTCTTTTGATCACACTCATCTTATTTTACATGAATGTACTTGTTGGATATGCCTTAAAATCGAAGTTAGAAATCGGATTTTTGGATCTGCCCCTGCGCTAGGCACAGAGGGGGATGCACTAGGCGCTGAATAGAACAAATTTTGGGTGACGCTGCTGCCTCATGCAATAGGCGCAGAGTGGGATGCGCTAGGTACAGAATAGAACAAATCTTGGGGGATGCCGCTGCCTCCTGGTGGATTTTGTTTTGTGCAATTTTTTTGGAGATATTTGTTTCGGAAGATATCTTATTTGAATTTCGTTTTATTTTATAATATATTTGTTTTAAAATAATATGCATATATTTTTCTATAAATAGGCAGTGTTTTGTTCATAGAAAAAGAAGAGAGCAAAGATGTAGAGGTAAGAATTAGGGTTTGCCACTACACAAGGGCTAGGGTTTTAGAGAGGAAAAGGAGTTTTCTCTTGGTACAACTCTAGGGTGGGCGAACTATCTTTGTGGTACACTGATGACAGGAATTTCTATGGTATTTTTAGTATTATTATTAGTATTAAAACGACCCAGATAGACCCAAATACGAAGGAAAACCTACAAAAGCAGATAAAAGCATCAAGACAATGTCCAAGATGGCAAAAGACAAGAAAAAGCCCAAAAAGTGAAGAAATTGAGCATTTCATCGTAGCATGATGGCTTCCATCGTGCCACGATGGAAGCTACTTGTTGGCCAAGAAAACAGAAGAAATAAATCTGAAGAAAATCTTCTCATCGCAGCACGATGCATCATATCGCAGCACAATGACATAACTTGGTGCCCAAGCTGATGAAATGCACATGATTAGTTATAAAATTGAACTGAATCTTCACATCATACTACGATGGACCTATCGCAGTACGATGCCTTGTTGAGGTCCATTACGAAAACTATAAATAGAACCCTCCTGTCATTGTTTAAATCATTCAGAAATAGTAGAACATTCTCTACTACAAGGAGAGGTTCAGATGAGCTCTATTAGGCATAGTTTTCTCCCCTTACGGGAAAACTAACTCAGCAAGGTATGTTTTCTTTAGGCTTTTGTTTAGGTTATAATTTTTTTATTGTAATTTAAATATGTAGTCTTTTGTAATAGCTGCCTTAGGTTGTGGTGGAGAAGATGAACTCCCCAATGAATATTTGGAGTCTGTGATTGAGTCTAAGTTATAATAAATGTTATTCAGTATTATGTTTGTTATTTACTTTCTTGCATTTTAATAACGTATCTCGTAATCTGGCCGGATAAGCGGGAGCGCTCATAGAATTGATATTAGATCTTAACTTAATATGCTCCGGAACTAGTAGTAAATAATGCTAGATGTATAGAGACGGTAATGTCCTGAACTAGTCGTGAATGAGCGGTTAGAGGAAGAATCATGCACTAGGTGTGAATTGAGCACTTAAAAGATGAACAGCTCGATACTAGGATCTGGAGGTTAATTGGTGAAGGTAATAATGCACGTGTAATAAACAACTCACTTAGTAATTAGGGTATGTGACACATCGAGGTTAGGCTCTCGTAGGTACCTTAGTTATTAACGTAGGTAAACTTTAATATACATAGAGTAACAGTAATTAGGTGTTACTACAACAAAGGAAAAGTCACCGCAGAACAATAATCTGAGTAATTATGTTATACACCGTTCATGCCAAATATGAAGAAGAGATGGAGTTCAACCACCATACCTATATATCCTCTATGTTTCTGAATCTATATTTATATTTATTTATTTATGCAAGCATTACGCTTACTTTTTATTAAACATTTTTCCAAAACCCAAAGCGAATGCAAAATATACGAACTTAAATAACTCTAGCGAAGCTTCGACACAATCTCTGTGGATTCGAACTCATTCTAATCAGTAGAGTGTGAATTATTACTCGACGACAGACTGTTGCACTTGTCATACCGTAGTCATACACCTTGGGTAGACTAGGTCAAATTGAGTCTCTTGACCACAGAAAGAGATTCGAGATTTTGGGTAGAATTATGACTAATTCTTGCAACCCAATTGGGAATTTCTTGTAAAGAACTTATTTGATTCTAGTGGAACTCTATGTTTGGACTCCGTAATTCAAACTTGTCAATGAGGCGGTGAATGTGCGGAGGAAGCTTTCCCGTTCCCCGCCCCCCAAATTAGTCCCTCATTCCCATCCGCACGGATCCCCATGGTATCCACAGAGATCTACGGATATCGAATAATATTAGCAAAAATTCTTTACTTTTCGATCAATATTGAACTTTATTTGAGTAATTAACCGATCAAAATTTCTTACAATCATATCTGGGATCAAATTACACCGATGTAACATTTGAGTAATGTTACACCGTTTAATAATGCTTTAACAAATACAAATTTTACAAAATCCACCGTCGGATTGAAAGTTTATATCATATTGATCATCTATGTTGAGTTTTACAAAAATCTAAAACCGTTTGATATGTTATTGAGACACATCAAAATTAATTGTTTATGCATTTTTATTGAATACCATTAATCTTAATGCGCCTCAAAAACATGTCAAACAATTTTAGATTTTTGTAAAACTCAACATAGATGATCTATATAATATAAACTTTCAATTCAACAGTGGATTTTGTAAAATTTGTATTCGTTAAAGCGTTATTAAGCGGTGTAATTTGATCCCTCCCCCATATATATATATATATAAGTCAGAATCCGTTGACACCAACTAGTTTGACACCAAATGTTACATCTTTCAATAACGTTTATACATTTTATAAAATTCACCGTTGGATTGAAAGTTTATATCATATAGACCATTTATGTAAAGTTCCAGACAAATCCAAAATCATTTGATATGTTATTGAGATAAATAAAAATAAACGGTTTGCGTCTTTTTTAAATGGCGTTAATCTTTATATGTCTCAATAACATATCAAACGATTTTGAATTTGTCTCAAACTTTACATAAATGATGTATATGATATAAACTTTCAATCCATCGGTGGATTTTATAAAATTTATATCAGTTAAAATGTTATTGAGAGGTGTAACATTTGGTGTCAATCAATAACTGTTGAATCTAGTCAGTATTATAGACTAGATACAATTGTTATTGAATGAATCTAAGAAGTAAAAAGTTGATTATATGTGAGACTAGAGGAGTATATCCTCACTTACTAAAATTCCATTATATTTTTTATTCAAATTACATGAAAGGACTAAAAAATTACACGAGGGAAAAATCTCTGTTTTCAAAACTCCAAACGAAACAATTCCTGCAAAGATCCCCATTGACGGATGCAAATTGACAACCCTATATAGAGTTAATAGAATTTAGTCAGCAGATAATGATAAATTAGTTAAAAGTTAGTTTCTCAATTGATTAGGGCAATTGAATTCTATAAATAAGAAGATTATATACACAATTCATACTTCATATATATTGAATGAAAATGTAGTTTTTCTCTCATATTTCATACACAATTCATATTTCATATACACAATTGATCAGGATGAACTCTAATAAGTTTTTCACTCTATCAAGACTTAGAGCTTATTTTTCTCTAATAAATTGACTAGTTAAGAAATGTAGTTTTCTCATTCATATCTGCCATAACACATATATAAATGTGAAAGAAAATACATTGATATTTCCTCTTCAAATTGAAAAAAAAAAATTCATGTGAAAGAAAATTTGTGATTCAAATTCAGAGAAACGTACTACAAATAAAATTCAACCACTTAATTTCCAATCCTTCTGAATTGAAACTTAGAGCTATTATGCTTCCTTACCATGCAATTACGTTATCCAACCCAACTTGCAAGCCAATGAAATTGAAATGAAAATGACAATACTACCCTGCTCGTCCTAATATGTCCCTACCCTTCACGTGCTTTTGTACTTATTCTTAATTCTAAGAACCCCATTTTCATGGTCATGCATGATATATTTTGCAGTCATTGCTAGTAATCAATAAATTAACTCTTGCTAATAAATTAAATATCTTGTTAACGAGGGCCTTAAAAGTATAAATTAAGGAATTAAAGATAAAAGAATTATTTTAAAATTTGTGTTAAAAATGACATTTTTAAAACTTTTGAAGAATAAAACACAAATTTTAAAATATTAAAGTTTATATCTTTAATTGTATTTTTATAACACTTATTATCATTTTTCATAAATTAATAATTAATCATTATAGACCACATTCTCGACCTTTCTATCCTCGGATTCGTGTTATTGCAATTCACACAATTCCATTCGTCTAATCTAAATCAAACAGTTAATATTCTTAGAATTTTGGATTGAGGTTAATTCAATTCTATAAAATCGAGTTGTAAAGTAAGATTTTATTTTATTTTTTTTGGAGTACAAAGGGGCCTAAGCCCGAAAAGTAAGATTTTATCTCACTTATAAATTTGTATATTCATTCCATATTTTATCCAATGTGAGACTCTTAATAAGATGACCTAAAAACGTGTTTAAAGTGAGGACAATTGTCACACCTTACAGGTCGGTCTTGTAGAGTCAATCAAGTTAGGGTCAACCCAAAATTTTAAGATGATATTAGAGCTTCCTCTAAAATCCTTTTGGCCACCTGCTATTAAGTTTCATCTATCAGGTCACCTACATTTTATATTCACACATAAGTTCAATAGTATTGAACATGAAACGGTGTGTTAAGAGTTTCATCACATTGGATGAAAGATGACATGAACATGAGTTTATAAATAAGTGCAAATCTCACTTTAGAAAAGACTATTTTATAGGGTTAAGTTAAGTCTAACCTAAAATGTTAAGAGATATCTCCCATTGTGGGAGGCTTAACACATACTCCCTCTGGCCTCTTTTTTAAGCAAATATACTCATTTGCACACTTATTAAGAAATTACTTTTTTGTCTTGATTTTATGTAAAGTTTCTATTACAATTCCTAAAATAACCTTTATAATACATTAAATTTGCATTTAAACTCTACAATCATGTTAAAAAGTAGAATAATTAATGAGGGTATTTTTGGAATAATAGTATTAATTAAAGTTGATCTTGTTCACTTTAGCTTATATTTAAGGCCAACTTTTTTTGTTGATTTTTGCTTATAAATAAGGTCAGAGGGAGTACTTCAAGCTGAATCTAAAACAAGAAAATATATACATCATCATAAATAATCCAATTTAATAATTAAAAAAAAAAATCAACATTCACTAAAGTATTATTGTGTTACAAACAAGTATGATCGTAAATTGTCTAATCCTAATCAGACGATCCACATGTAGAATTGTGTGACCACAACCAATCCACTTCCCTACATTTGGCCTCTATATAAACCTACCAATCCTTAAAAACATCAATTAAAATCTAAAAGAGACAAAAGGTGAGTAAGAGAAACCACATATCACACACACCCTCTCTCCTTCAAAGCACTAATAACCAAACATGGCTTCACAACTTGTTAATGATGTAAGATGCCAAACACTAATGCATTGTGCAGCTTCTTATGGTGAAAGAGGAAGCAAACAAACACTATCTCGTCGCAAAAGCTATCGATATAATCGAATAGAGAATAGCATAATCTACCCTGAAGATCATGACAACTTCAAGGGATCACTTGATCAAAAGGGTGCAAAACGTAGCAAAAATCTAACTCAAGCTCAAAAGCTTCACAGGTTGGGATTCTCTTACCTTGCATCATCTTTTCTTTACATAGTTATAAAGGTTAAAGCATTCTACAATGGTTTCCTTGGAGATGTTACTAGTGAATCAAGAATGATGGGAATTGAAGCACCAATGGCAGAGCCATATTTCTCTGTTCCAGTTATTCCAAATTAACATATAGGATCAATAATAGATGCAATATAATGTTTGTAATGTCTAATATCAGTTCAAAAGTATATATTATAATAATATTAATGTTTATATATATTAGTATCAAATTTGAGATGAATTTTGTAATTAATAAATAAGCTAAGATTTATTAAAATGTTCCCTATTTTGTAGTAAAATATTACATCTATGGGAAGTGTTGAATTTTTATTTTATGATGTAATGAATAATATTTAAGCAAAAATAATATTACTTATATTTTTATGTTATACTACATTGGTAAATCTTTTTTGTTGTTGCCAAAAGCTGGTTAACCTCAATATTGTGGCTGCTTGTGTTTAGCAAATTACACTACTCAAAAATAAATTGAAGTGTTCAACATTGTGTACAATATTTTCTATTTTGCATATTCTACCACAATGAAAACTTGTAAATTTTCTTAAATCCCACTACTAAAATTTCTCTTGTTGATGCTCAAAGACTATTTATTCATACCAGTAAATGTGTTCCAGAACATTCATTCACATGTTCGGAGAATCAAAACAAAAAAATAAGACAGTTCCAACCAATGTTACAAAAACGTACAAGACTGATTAGTTCACCGGTTGGTTTAATCTGGTTATATTATAGTCCGGTTGAACCGGCTTTTATTGATTGCATTCTTTCTCCTTTTAAAATAAATTTTTTAGTTCTTTATTTTTATATGTTATCTGTTTACTGTTTTAACAGTGGTGATCATCGAATATAGCGATGATTGGAATGCCTTTATTTGATTTTTAAAACATTGGTTCAAATAAAATTAATGTCGTGTTGAATGTGAGATTGTATCCCACATATATTCCAATTCTTTGTCAAGATGGTATTGCTTTGATGAGAAAATTGGGAACTTAAATCAACATATGAGTCATGATCAATTGTCTCTACTCACCTAAATGGGATTTTTGGTTCTACTAAGTTGCATAGCTTTTCAAAGACAGCGGAGGTTCTTCACAAAATTAATTTACAGATCCGACAGTTGATGTTGAATTCACACACTAGTAGTGGTTAAAGTTTCAATTTCAGTGGATTACCACTTCTTCTAAGACCAAAAAAAAGGTTTCAATTTCTAACTTTTATGTATGGAAAATTTTAATTGGGAGGGAATAATTTATAGTGCCCTACAAATTTTCCAAAAAATTTAATTATCACTAAACAACGTTGAAAATTTCGTACACATTCCAAAAACAACTGCTAAAAATATTTTTCTCTTTTGAGTAATTTTTTAGTTCAATGATTTATTTAGTCAAGCTTCCTCAAAATTAAAAATTTCATCATGCACTGAACATTTATTATGGCCACATGAAGAATTTAATTCAAGCACCACCATTCATTCTAATTCATAAACAAAATTAGTTGAAATGTCAAATATCTTGATAGGCCTCATAACGTACCTCATTTAAAGTTTCTGATAACGACCCTTGGAATAAGGCCATGGTAGTACCTATAATCTTTGGGATTTACTATGTCCACCAGTTCTCGGAACCCTATGCCTTTTCCATTACTTAAGTAGCGGATATTATAAAAATGAGAAATTTTTGGAAAATATTGTTTGTTACTTAAGTAGCGGAAGTTATAAAAAACTATTATGATAGAGTATTTTGGGGTGTATCCACCACCTAAGTAGCGGACAGAGATATTTTGATAAATTTGTATGGCGTGCGAAAAAATTAGTAGAATAGCAAAAGTAAATCCCATAATCTTTTCCAGGGTATGAGGGGGAAATGATATTTACCTTCCATCTAAAGACAAATTAAAATATGCTAGGATGTTAACTAGGGCAGAGGATGATGTTTTTCAGGAGTAAGAGATGTAAAAATCTTGTTAACTAAACAAAACATGTACAAACCTCATTTAATGTCACAATATCATGCTTATTCTTTCAAAACCATAGTATAGTGGAAAAAATGAAAAATGGAGAGATTCATTTTGCAGTTATTCTAAGTCTTTACGTAATGCCTTTTATAGCCATGTGATTAGGCTTATGTTTCAATATCAAATACCATTTTAAGATAGAAACATTGTCTAAAGAATGTTGATTTCAAGCTCATTTTTATATACGATGCTGTTTTTGTAAGATGTGTCTAGATAATTCCAACATTGTCTACACACTTCTATAGACTTGCCAATTGAAGTGTTAAACGTTATTGACTAAAATGGCAATAGCATTGTTAACCAACTTCAAAAAGTTAAACTTAATGTGCATTTGGAGTGTGGTGACAAAAAAAAATAGATTTCGAATTAACCCGTTCTAATTAAAATTGAATTGAATGTGAAGTGATTTATATTTAGATAGATTTACGTAAAAACTAGCTAAACAATAAAATTATTGAGGCTAGAATTCTAGAGGCAAAAATCTCAAATTCTAGTTTTAAGTTAGAGTCAATTTTATATTTAAAATCAATTTTACTTGATAATATTCAAATATATCAAAATCAACTTAATCAATTATTGTTACTCCAATAATAAAACTCAACATGCAAGTTGCACTACTCGTGGTCCCAAACTTGAAACAAAAGGATCCAATAACAGTGCCTGAATTTGCAAGGGACCCCATTTCAATCTAATGAAATATGACATGATAGTAACAAGACCTAAAAAACATTTACATAGACATTAACCATAGCCGTTCAACTTGTGATAATACATTGCAAAATAAGCAATAGAACAACAACCTTGATCCCACATAGTACTATCAAAACATGTAAATGTGTGTCTAGAGTCTTGGTTTACCGTTGGCGCGTGTTCCATTGTACATCTAACGTCAATGCAATAAATGGTTGCCGTGGGCTAACGGGCATTTGCTCTCTCCCAACAATAACCTAAATACACTGACAGTGAATGTTCAGATTAACGGTAAGATTATCAAAATCACAATGAGCCGTCGTAATTTTGACAAAGGTTACACTTTGGAGTTTCAACAACCCCGATTTTGTCAAACCCACCGTCAATCTAAACATACACAGATCATTTTTGCATTAATACGGTACAGAGTAGCAAATCCAAACTAGGTTCTATTATTTACAGTTCGGCATAACAAAGAGGTAGTACTTGGAATTTGATAGCATATAGCAATGCAAGTACATAGAAAACAATAGTGAATAGTGAAACATACAATGTGACAAGAATTGAAATAGAGATTGATTTCTTGAATCAAATGGCCTGTTAAACTGCTAGTCGTTATCTTAGAGCCATCAAATAAGATCCCTATTATGATCATCAATCTCTGGCTGAACTGGCCAGTTTAAGAATGTGGACCACATAACGTAACAAATTAATAAGATTAAAGGAAGAGTCTGGTAAGCGTAATAATGGCCTGGTAATAAGCACAATTGATAACTTTGCTTTCAAGATCAACAGAAAAATTGGAATATTTTTGCTGCCGAAATGATACGCAGCAGAGTTTATTGTCTAAAATCAATGGGAAATATGTTACATGAATAAGAGGATAACAAAATTTTCAAATTGTCAATATATAACCACTTTCTTCAAAAAGATTTTACTGCAAATTTATCAGAGATAAGAAGTCAAACCTGTGAAATTTTCGTCATGGATCAAAATATCCTACAGTGTTTGCTTTTTGGTGACACTTTTTACTTATAGCCTTTGACTTCATGACCATGATTATACTCATTGTACACTTGATCTCAGCTTATTTCAAAATTGACAAATTCAGCACTTGCCGTACAATATTTAGTCCTTGTTGATTTCAAATTCAGCACCAATTGGTAGATGATCGCTTGGATGACTAAAATTTGGAATTCCACCAACAATATCAGCTGCTTCAGAATCTGGAAGCTCAAGATAGCTAATTGGTTTGATGTAGTCTGAGGGGAAAAATAATATATAATCGAGTGTTCCAGTGAAACCAGGTGTGTAATTTGTAAATGGAGGCTCTCCTCTTGTAGAAGCATAGACACTAGTTAGAGGAATTGGACGCTCCTCTACATAATCAGTCGTCAGTTCTGATGATGGGTTGCCTGATACAAGGTACTGATAAACCTGTAAAGCAAGAGATTAAACATGTTAGTAAAACATTGTAGGAGATACGGCTCAAATTTTGAAAGCACGTCTACAGCTATGAATAAGTAAGTTTCAAGCATGACTCAGTAAAATGTGATTGAACCAACTGAAACAACAAAAGAGCAATGGTGACACAAATTCCTCAATTGGTGTACATGGTGATTTCATATAATTTAAACTCGAGATTATTGGTTCAGTTTTTTTTTTGTTTTCTTTTGGTACATATTGGTTCAGTTTTTCTAACAATTAATGAAAATAAGAAATGCACAAGATTTTATAAATGCTTGGTACCATATCTCCTGGCTGAGAGTTGAAATCACCGGCCACAATCACTTCAGGTATGCATTCGTATTTATCCGATACCAGTGTTTTGAATTGTGCCAAACGAGATAGAAGATATTTAGCTTGTGCAAGTTTGACATCAGCCCACTCAGGATCCCTGGTACAGAAATTTGTATGTAATTTAAAAATTCTAGAACTAAAATTACGCAAACCCATATTCACGTAACTCGGTCAACATTAAGTTAAAAATTCATTTAACATCACAAATGAGAAAAAACAAACACACATACATGGAATCCACTTCCTTACCAATAAATATGTGTGTTGGCTACAATAAGAAATTGATGAGAGGGACCTTTGAATTTGAATGCAGCCAAAATTCCAACACAGTCACGTTTTAGTCTCACACGAGGATCATTGGGATCTCCACGATCTTCTGCACCCGATTTAGGTCCTGCATCAGAAAACCAGTTAATGAAGAAGCAGAGTGCTCAGAAGTCTGTACAAGTAACAGAAATATCTCATTTTCTGTGTGGTAAAACAATCAATGCAGCAATATCAATGAAGAAACAAAAAGTAAGTTTTGCTTCCACAAGTTTATCAATAAATATGTAAGAATATCAAAACAGAACAAGGTCAAGATTACACACACACACACAGAGGGGGAAAGAGAGAGAGAGAGAGTCATTTTATTTCAATTTGCATTTACCACTTTTGGTCGTATCATCCTTTTGTTTATCTGGCTGGGTTGTCTGGACATTGCTGTGTTCATCATCATTTGAAGAGTTCCCGTCTTGAATTGACTTAACAAGATCATTGTATTCAATTTTTTCTTCTAAGACCAACTCTGCACTAAACATCACAAGGTAAGGGAAAGAGAGGGGACAGATAAAGAGAACCATAGTAGATTATAGGTAACAAAGACCGATCATTGAAGATTGAACGACATCCGCTCCATTGTTTCACAAAAATGAAAATAAAAATGCAACAGCTAACCCCAAAGATGAGAAGGGAAAGAAAGGGGACAGATGAAGAGAATTATAGTTTCCTGAATAACAATTAACTGACAACAAACAAAAATACCATTATTGTTTAGTTGAAATACCACATTATTACATTTGGATTTTTGCTATTCATAACTATTAAGTATTAACCAGAAAAAAATTCATAGAAATAAGTGTCATAGGATAACTAGAATAATATTCAAATCATTCCAAGCTTAAAACTTACCCTAAACTAATAATATGTTGACATAAGAGAAAGTAAGTTTTAGATTTTAAAGCAATAAAACACAAACTTTGAGCTGTTGGATTAGCAAAGTTATTGCACTTGATCTATTCAAAAAACATATTTCCAGATACAATATACTAGTCCTGGCTAAGGTTGTTCTTAGAATTTGGGTTTAAGGTCGAGCTCAACCCCACAAAATTGACTTGTAAGGTAACGATAGTCCAAGCCTTATAAGCACTAGTTAGGTCATGTCTCTAGCCTTCAGGAGACTCTTAACAAACCCTGTCTGTCACTCTCTGGATTGGACATTTGAAATGTAGATCAATCTTAACACATCCCTACAAGTCCAAGACTAGACATCTGAAGCGTGGACAAATGCAGGTGGAGTAATAAAGATGTTGGCCAAATAATGGAGCTATGAGATGAGAGGGCTCTGATACATCTTAGAAGTTGGGTTTTAGGCCTAACCACACCCCACACAATCGGCTTATAAACACTACTTAGACTATATCACTAGCCAATGTGAGACTCTCAATAGTTTTAGATCACAATCGCGGATGCAATGCAGTCCTTTTTCATTTGGTGAACAGACACAATGCAGTCCTTGATATTGCAGAAAATTGCGGTCAAATATAACTGATAAAACCGCAAAAAGAGACATTAGAAACCTTGATGTCCACACCATTTTCAAAACCTTGAACCTATGTTCCAATCTACTAACCAGTTATAATTTAAAAATTAACTCTAGGAACACCCACATACTAAACCGCTCTAAGCAAAATTAGACTTTGTTGAGTATTGCAGAAAAGATGTACATACCGGTCATGCTTGTAAAATAAGCCACACCCATCACGCTTTCTCTCTCCACTTCTCTTCATATAAATAGAAGAATATCCCAGCTCCTGCATTTTTCCTTTGTAAAAGCTATCAAACTCATCAACTTCCTGAAATAAATCAGCATAACAAAAAACATTATTCAAAAAAAGAAAGTAATCAAATAACTAAAACTTGACACAAAAGTTTGAAATTAAATAGTAAAAGGAAAAACCTGTAGGCAGAAAAAATCAGCTCCCAAGTTCTTAAGAACTTCCAAAATCGAGTTTGAACGATGTTTCCATCTACAGTGAACAAAATCAATCATTACAGTTAAATTCAATTTACATAAACAATTTCATTTTCTTTTTATGTTATCGATATTTAAATTAAAAATTTAAGATGATGAAAAGCACATTACTTGAGAGACAAAGGAGGTGAGTGTGGGAAAAAAGCACTCTTCACATAAACCTACATTACATTACAAAAAAAGTATTAAAACAAATTTTACTACAAATACATAATAACCGTATCAAAGTACATATCAGATTTGAAACTGATATAGTAGATATAATTCTTACTATACTTAATCTAATCAAAAGAAAAATCAATACTTTGTGAACTAATGACCTAACTAAACTTAATTATAATTCATCTGATTAGAAAAAAGATCAAACCTTTGTTAACCAATGAATTACCTAACCATAGTTAACTCGGAACACTTATCAAAAGACGTATCGAGATTCTGCCACATATCAGTGTCCAAATACATCACATGTACTTACATTCAACCGCATTCATTTTCTCAAATTAATTATTATATGTGTCGGCGTGTTAGTCTCGGTGCTTCCCATAGCATAAAACAAGATATGAGAAATTAGCATACCTGAGCCAATATGTTATAGGAGACAAAGCTGAATCTGAAACCTGAATTAAAATTAATGGAATTGGATTGGATTATAATATATTATTATTGCGATAGAATAGAATAGAAGAATAAGAACAATGAATGAATGCGTTAGTTAAGTTACCGTCAGATTTAGTTCTGGAATGTATATCAGCGGCTTCAACAGAAATGAATTTGGGATGTATTGGTGGTGTTGGTGAAGTGCTCATTTTCCTCGCAACACTACAACGCCATCAAAGTAATTGATTAAGGAAGAAGAATATTAATCAGTTAATTGAATTTTAATGTGCAAAAATAAATACCTAGTTATGGAGGAGATTGAAGGAGGTATTGCAGCAAGAGCTTTTAGCATATCTTCTTATATTTGTCGTCGATATATATACTCTCGCTTATTTTCTTCTATAGATTTGTGCTTGTAGACGAAACTCAAGCGCCGCGTTTTTTTATTCATTATTCAAACTTCAATTTTTTTATTTATTTTTTTCTTTTCACCGCCGATTGAATTTAGTTTGGGATCAATTCTTGAATCAAGTGGTTTCATCCTCTTCCCAATCATTTCATTTTTGTTTTTAAGGACAATTTTGGTGCTTTGAAGGTGTAGCCGTCTCAAATTACAAACAAATAATGTTTCTTTTCATTTTTACTTTTAAATTTTTATAAGCATAATCATTTTAGCTCCTCGGTATATTTTTAGATAGTTAATTTAATTCTCAAATATATTTTTTGTTGATCAATTTAGTCAATATATTCAGGGATTAATGTGATAGCAAATTATATTTTCATGGATTAAAATGATGGTTTGGTCCCGTGAGCTTAGCTTAATTGGTAGGACAATGCATTATATATGCAGGGGATCGGGGTTCGAACCCTGGCCATCCCACTTATCCACCTTAGGCTTTGTTTGCGAGTTTGGAGGGGAGGGGAAGGCTTTGGAAGAGGGAAATAGAGAGAAAATTAGAGAAACCTTTTACATTTTTTGAGAAAGTATTTTTTATAGAGAATGACAAATAAATACTCATCATTAATATATTATGAATTTAAGAATATTATAACAACATTAATTAAATTTGAAAAATTCATATAAACCCTTCAAACCTCTTCCAAACCCCTATCCAATACAATTTTTGAGTTCCCCCAAATTTGAGGGTTTTTGTGTTATGAAGAAAAAATAACCCTTTAAACTCCTTTCCTCCCAAACTTCTCTACTTCTTTCACTTGTTTCTTCCTTTTTAGCATTTCCTTCCCTTCCCCTCCAAACTCGCAAACAAAGCCTTAAAGGTGGAGTTTCTAGCCGCTAGGCTAATTGACCAAAAAAAAAAAATTGATGGTTTGCCTTTTTTTAATTGAGTGAATAGTTAAATATCCATTAAAACTGGAAAAATCGTCAAAGTTTCTCCTGAAATTTTCAACAAATTTCCCTTAAAAAGCACGGTTCTCTTGCTAGTTTGTTTGTGTGACATCTATCAAATTATTCTTGTCTTCATTAAGCTATGATATGACCATTAATTGCATATGTGGAAACTGTCAATGTGGTTTCGCGTGGTTCGTTGGTGTTGCGATCTCATTCACACGAACCCTAACCTCAACATAGAACTTGGACTAATAACACTCCCTTGTGTATTCAGGATATTATTCAAAAAGATTTTTTATATATCCCATTGTAATTTTGTTCATTAATTGAAGGCTTCTTTTATTTCAAAAAAAAAAAAAAAAAAAACCATGTGCCAACGGTATATTTCACTTAAACTTGAAAAAGAACAAATTGAAAGAGGAGAGGAATGAGTCAAATTAGTCCCTTTGAATTATATTTCTAAAATTGAATGTATCAATTCTTTCTCTTTTTTATGGTACAAAAAGTATCAATTCTCAAATGCATTATAGTTATGGCTAAAATAAAGGTTGTTTTCAAAAAAATAAAGGTTGTTTTTGTTGTTACACAGAGAGGAGGGGGGGGGGGGGGGGGGAGAGAGAGAGAGAGATCATGGTTGTGTGGAAAACAGAAAAAGGAATGAAAATGGACAATTTACTAAAAATGTAGGAGTGAAAATATAGCGGTGGGGGTAACATTTTCCATATACTATTTCAACATTGGCCCAGAACCGGCCCAAACTATACCCAGTTCAACTATGGACCAATTTTGCTTAGGTTTAACAAGAACGGAAATTTCTTTTCCCACTCCGCACATTTCTTTTTAACCGCCCAAAAATTCAATTTTGCCCCTAATTTTACCTCCAAAACTTCAGTAAATACGAACTAAATTTTTAAAAACTTCGATTTTTATTTACCAAAGTTTTGTGATATAGAAACAAGTGTTTCGACCATTTATTTTTCAAAAAACCCAAAAAAAACTCGGTAAATATTTTCCGAATTTTTCAAAAGATATGGTTTTAGGGGTATAAATGAAAACTAAGGGGTGAAAAAGAAAATTGCTGGTGGGAAAAGAAATTTTCAACAACAAATTGTCAATTTAATCTTTTAAGGTATTATTATTTATCTTTGACAAAATTACACTGCAGGTCATTTATTTCATTTTTTTGTAACATTTTGGTTATTTATCTTTTATTTGTAACACTTTGGTCTTTTATTTTATCTTTTTGTAACATTCTGATCATTTATCTTTTATTTGTAATACTTTGGTCCTAGAAGATAAAGATATGAAAGAATTAATGAAGATAATGAACATATTCATCAAAATTATGAGTTTTATCTAATTTTAATAAAAAGGTATCTTAAAAAAAATCAGCATTTTTTAATTAACAATAAAAATGAGGAAAAAAAGGTTTATAGGTGAATGTTATAAAAGAGAAATGACAAAAGTGTAACATATAAAAGATAAAAAACCAAAGTGTTACAGATAAATAACATAAAGGACCAAAGTGTTACAAATAAAAAATAAAGGATCAAAATATTTGTTGGGTCGTATTTTTGATTAAATAAATTTAATAGAAAATGTTGGTCCAACAAATTAATGAATTAATATTAAAATGACAGGTGTCATTATGCCATTGTTGAAAGTGTCATCGAAAGTTTTATTTCGATTAAGTAGATTCGAATGACATCAAGCAGATTTGATAGTCGAATTCTAGGGTAATCCTCATCGAAGTCAAAGGTCAAAGCGAGATTCGAAGCAAAGGAGTTGGAAGATTGGATCAGTAGATCAAAGCCCAAAAAGAGTCCAAAATAAAGCCCAATAAGTGAAAGCGCCAAGAGGAGAGTTTTGAAGCAGAAGAACGTGGGTTCGAGGATCAAATCTGGAACGTCCAGATCATCTTAGCAGTTGGTTTTTGTTTCAATGTATAAATAACGTTTTTGAAGAAGAAAACGGGGTCGCAAAAACATTATTCATAACTTTTCTCATAAAACTTCCAATTACTCAGCGTTAGAAGGAAAGGAATTTCGAAGAGAAACTGATGTATGTTTTGTGAACCACAATTTATTGTATTTGCCTTTACCATTAATGCAATTTTACATTTCAGCAATTTATTATTCTTTGCCTTTCATCTTGCTTAAAGATCATTGATTTTGAGGCGATTCAAGTCAATGTTTCTTCGTTTATTTTTTAACGAAACTGAACCAATAAATGTTTATCAAAGTTTGACGAACATTGAAATTTCCTTATTTAAAACACAAGCATAAAATTGTCCTGAGATTCCTAGTTTGATCTCGCAAGTTAAAACGTAAAACTAGCGATTGTTTACACCAATTTTCACTGTAAACAAATTGGCACGCCCAGTGGGACTGGTTTTGTGCTTTGTTTCTTTAGAAATAAGATTTTTCTGTGTTAGTAACTGCCATTAACGGTTATGGCTAGAACTCATCAAATGCATGGGTCTACTACCAGTCAATCTATCAGTTCTTCGAGTAGTGAGGGTAGTCCTTCTCCCCCTCCAGATTCGAATGTGGCGAGTGTTACATCTACTTCGCCAATTCCTAGTATAAGTGGTTCTAGATATATCCCAGGAACTACGATACCAATAACGACTATGGCGTTTCATTCTGTTTCGTCTAGTTTGAGACCACCACCTATGGTTACAAATCCTTTATATGGTCCTATGCCAACACCTACGATGGGTTTTCATTCAATACCCACGTCTGAACCTGAAAGATATACTACCCCTAGGGTCACTCCAACGCCCTTAACTACTGCATCTGTGTTATCTTTAAGACAACAGATGGATGAAAGTAACCATGATATGGTCAATCTCTTAACACAACAAATTGGAACTGTCTTTAACCCCTTAATTCAAAATACCAACGACAGTTACCAAATGTTGGCCTATCAAATGGGTCGAATTGCTGACTTTTTTGGCACTCCTGCCCCTCAAAATCAGCCCAGGATTAATCATGTGGCACCACAAATGATTTTACCTGCTATGTCTGCCACTCCTATTAATCCAAGGCCACCATATGTAATTCCCCAAGTTACACCACAACAAGAGCCAATACCAATGACTCAAGAGGAGTACCAATATCAAAATGAGGTTAACCAACCTCCTCCAGTAGTTATGGTTCGAAGGAACCAAGACCCTGACGATGTGGTTCGAAATGTTCAGAATAATAACAATTTTGCTGCACCTAATAACTTAGCAACTTTAGTCGAAACTATTTTGAACCAAAATGGCCTTAATACTGGTACTCGAAGGCCAAACTTTGTTTCTGCACTGTCTGAATATGTGTTACAAACAGAATTACCTAGAGGTTGGAAAGTCCCTAAATATACTAAGTTTGCAGGGGATACTAATGAGTCAACTGTTGAACATATTGCTAGATACTTAGCAGAATATGGGAATTTGGCAAATAATGAAAACTTGAGAATGAAATATTTCCCTAATTCGTTAACCAAAAATGCTTTTACTTGGTTTACAACTTTGCCTCCCAATTCGATTCACAATTGGACTCAATTAGAAAGATTGTTTCATGAACAGTTCTACATGGGCCAAACTAAGATAAGTCTTAAAGAGTTGGCTAGTGTTAAAAGAAAAACACAAGAAATTGTTGACGATTATTTGAATAGGTTTAGATTACTAAAGGCTCGATGCTTTACATCAGTGCCTGAACATGAACTAGTCGAAATGGCTGCAGGTGGCCTAGACTATTCAATTAGGAAGAAATTAGATACTCAATATCTTCGAGATATGTCTCAATTGGCTGATAGAGTTAGGCAAATCGAAAGATTGAAAGCTGAAAAAGCCAGAAATTCTAAGTTTCATAAAAAGAGAGATGTTGCTTTCTTAGATTCATATGACAATGATTTTGGATATGAAACTGAAGATGAATATGTAGATATTGATGATAGTGATATTAATGTGGCAGAATTAAAACCAGGGCCTCCTTATACCTGTAAATTGTTAAGGCCTTCGAATGGAAAGAATCCAGTCGAACCAAAGAATGAAAAATATGCCACTAAAACTTATTCTTTTGATATTACTAAATGTGATGAAATCTTTGATTTGTTGGTGTCTGATGGTCAAATAGTTGTTCAAAAAGATTTGAAAATACCTCCAATTGAACAAAGAAAGAAAAGAGGTTATTGTAAATATCACAATTATTTGGGTCATAAAACTCATCAATGTGTTCTTTTCAGGGATCTGGTTCAACGCGCATTGAACGAAGGAAGGCTTAAGTTTGCTGAAAAAACTAAGCCACCAATGAAAGTGGATACTAATCCACTGTCAACTGCTGATGCAAGTCTTGTCGAAATCCTGGACTGCAACATGGTCGAAATCAATGAAGCTGATGTTGCTACTGCTGTCAAAGCCATACCTGAAGGAGAATATGACAAGAAGGTGTAAGAGGCTTACCCTGCTGCTGAAGAGGAATTGGTAGATTTCCTCAACAGGTGTAAGTTGAATAATGCTGAAGTCATGCTATGCCCTAGATGTAGTGTTGTGTGTGACAAAGAGGCAGTAACAAACCTGAAGAAGGTGCTGCCTTATGTTGATCACAAAAGAAAATGGCCAAGTTCCAAATCAAATAAGAAGAGCTGGCCATATCAGAAAATTGATTGGGGCAAGTCTCACAATCAAGGACTCTCTGTTCACCAGAGGCTGGGCCCTCATAAAACATTTAAGTCATCCAACAAAGCACCTACAAATTAGTGGGTCGGTGGCCAATATGTGGCCTTCGACAAAAAATGGATGGAGAAGGGAAGCTCAAGCAATGTCAACGTGAAGTTCACTGCTGGGACTTCGAAAGTGATTGCTGAGTCAAAGGTTGTTGCTGGGTCGAAACCACAAGTTGGTTCGAAAGTGGTTGTCCAACCACCAAATTCTCAAGTTGCAACAGAAGCCAATAAGTATGGCTACAGAAACAATTATAAGGGTAAGAATCCTATGACTCGAACCCAATGGCGCAGGTTCCAGCGCAGAAAGAAGCTTGCTGCTCAACAAAATAAGGCTGGGGGCAATGCTGATGGAAAGGGGAAAGCTGAAATGGTCAAAGGACCAATTAAGGAAAGGCTTGCTCCTATAAAAGAATCGGATGCTGAGAACAATAAAGATGCTGAGAATGAAGAAGATTTTATGGAAGATGATGATCTTCTAGATGATGAGTCTGATTTCGATGTGCTGGTGAATGTGGTGTCAGTTCTACCTTTGGAGTATGATATTCCAACAGATATTGAAGAGGTGGAAGAAGAGTTCGAGGCTCTTGAATTGGCTAATCATAAGCCAGTGTGTTACTATGTAATGGAAAATGGCTGCGTTGAGGCACAAGATGCTGTCTTCGAGAGGCCAGATGGAGGGATGAGAAATCACTTAAAAGCCTTATTCATCAAGGCAAAAGTGAATGATGTAGGGGTAAATAAAATCCTAGTTGATGGCGGCGTTGTAGTCAACATCATGCCCCATTTCATGCTGAAGAAGTTAGGTCTATTCGACACTGACTTGCATTCTCATAATGTGGTCTTAGCCAATTATGAAGGCAAGACTGGCCAGTCACTTGGTGCCATACAATTAGAAGTTTGTGTAGGCAGCACAGTTAGAAAAACGATATTCATGGTGATTGCTGCTAGGCCAAACTACAATTTGCTATTAGGCAGAGAGTGGATTCATGGAGTTGGTGCAGTACCTTCTTCCCTTCATCAAAGGCTGATTCTGTGGAGAGATGATGGCCTTGTCGAAAATGTAGAAGCTGATCAGAGTGCTTACTTAGCTGATTCGAGCACTGTAACTCTGCAGAACTTCGACAAAAATCTGGCAAATATTGCTCCATGTGGAGAACAAGATGCTGCCTTCAATCCAAATATGGTAAATCCTAATAGTGTTTACCATTCTGTTAAACTACACCCTACCCATGGTTTTAGTTGGGAGAGGGAGCCTGTTGAGGGATCCTATGTTAGGGATGTTCATCCACCAGCTTCTGGGTGGGGAGACTTTGACAATTGTCCTGATGTTTAAGTCCCCTGAATGGAGCAGGATTACGGCTTATGCTGCCGAGAATAGGATAAAAATGGCTATTGAGGTTATTGAATCTAATGAGAATATGGCTGTCGAAGCCAATGATAATGTGAAAGATAAATTGGCAACAAGTGCCAATACATCGATTACTGGCAATAACCAAAGACTGGATTGTATTTATGATGAAGGACCTTTGGGTTTCGAAAAAGATCCAACTAGTTCAGGTCAAAAAATGCGAGCCCATGATCCTTTGCAAGAGGTTGATATTGGAAATGGCTCAGTTAGAAGGCCAACTTATATCAGTGCCAATATTGATCCAGATTTGAAAGTAAGGGTAATTGAATTGCTTAAAGAATACAAGGATTGCTTTGCTTGGGACTACAATGAAATGCCAGGATTGAGTAGAGAGCTGGTTGAACATAGGTTATCTCTCCGACCAGATAAAAAGCCTGTGAAGCAGCTTCCAAGAAGGTTTGCTCCAGAAATTATGACAAAGATCAAGACAGAAATCGAAAGGTTGCTCAAGTGCAAGTTCATTAGAACAGCCAGGAGATTTCCTTGGTTTTGTTGTGCATAAAAAGGGCATAGAGATCAATCAGAATAAGACAAAGGCTATCATGGAGACAAAATCTCCAGTAACGAAGAAACAGCTTCAATCTTTACTTGGAAAAATTAATTTCTTGAGAAGATTCATTTCGAATCTAAGTGGAAAAGCTCACCCATTTTCTCCACTGTTAAAGCTTAAGAAAGATGAGATATTTCATTGGGGAATTGACCAACAGAAAGCATTTGATGATATCAAAGCTTATTTGTCAAATCCTCCTACTCTGATGCCTCGAATTCGAAACAAAGAGATGAAGTTGTACATTTCAGCATCAGATACAACCATTGGAAGTATGCTTGCTCAAGAAGATGAAAATGGTGTAGAAAAAGCTATTTATTATTTAAGTAGAGTTTTAAATGATGCTGAAACTATATATTCTGTAATAGAAAAACTTTGCCTTTGTTTGTATTTTTCTTGTACCAAACTTAAGCATTATATAAAGCCAGTTGATGTTTATGTTTATTCCCATTTCGATATTATTAAGCATATGTTGTTGAAACCAATTTTGCATAGTAGAATTGGAAAATGGGCATTGGCTTTAACAAAATATTCATTAACTTATAAACCATTGCGAGCTGTTAAAGGCCAAATAGTGGCAGATTTTCTTGCTGAGCATTCAGTAAGTGAAGCCCCCATAGAGTCTATTGATATCGAACCTTGGAATTTGTATTTCGATGGATCTAGACATAGACATGGTACAGGAATTGGGATTTTTATACTTTCACCATGTAAAATTCCTACAAAATTTAAGTATAAAATTAATGGGTCTTGTTCGAATAATGAAGCAGAATATGAGGCTTTAATTACAGGTTTAGAAATTCTTCTAGACTTGGGGACAAGACATGTTAAAATAAGAGGTGATTCTGAATTAGTAATAAAGCAATTAACAAAAGAGTACAAATGTATTCAAGAGCATTTAATGAAATACTTTGTGATAGCTTTTTCTTTGCTAAAGCAATTTGAATCATATGTTATTCAGCATGTGCCTGGAATTGAAAATCAAGAGGCAAATGACCTAGCACAAATCGCCTCTGGTTACAAAGTGTCGAAAGACATATTCGAAGAGTTTATCGAAGTTAAAGATAAACTAATTTCGAATGAATCATTAAGTGAGAAATTGTCAATGCCAAAATATTTGGGGGCAGATGAACACAATTTTCAGGAGAATTTTGAAAATTTTGAAGATTTTGAAAGCTTTAACCTCCAAAATATTGACACGCATTTTGAAAGTTTTATGACAGAAATTTTTGTCATTGACAATTTAAGTGATACTGATTGGAGAAAGCCAATTGTTAATTATTTGGAAAATCCATCAGGAATTACTGATAGGAAAATAAAATACAAAGCCTTGAGTTATATCATCATTGGGAATGAGTTATTCAAGAAAACCCCTGAGGGGATTTTGTTAAAATGTCTTAGTGAAAATGAGGCATTCTTAGCCATTACCAATGTACATAGTGGTTCATGTGGCGCTCATCAAGCAGGCCACAAAATGAAGTGGTTGTTATTTCGAAGGGGTATTTATTGGCCTTCAATGCTTAAGGACTGTATAGAATTTGCTAAAAGCTGCCAAGAATGCCAAAGACATGCAGGTATTCAACATGTTCCTGCAAGCGAATTGCATTCAATAGTGAAACCTTGGCCTTTTAGAGGGTGGGCTTTGGACTTAATTGGTGAAATCAGGCCTGCATCATCAAAGAACCAACATTTTATTTTGGTTGGAATTGATTATTTCACAAAATGGATCGAAGCTATTGCTTTACCAAGAGTTGATCAGGAAACTGTGATTAGTTTTATCCAAAATCATATTATTTATAGATTTGGATTACCTGAAACTATCACTACTGATCAGGGAACAGTGTTTGTTGGACAAAAGATGCAAGATTTTGCTAACGAGGCAGGTTTCAAGTTATTAACATCAACACCATATTATGCTCAAGCAAATGGTCAAGTTGAAGCAGCCAATAAAATTATCATTGGTCTGATTAAAAAACATATTGCTCAGAAACCAAAGAATTGGCATAATACTTTGAATCAGGTATTATGGGCCTGTAGAAATTCTCCTAAGGAATCTACTAATTCAACTCCATTTCGATTGACTTATGGTCATGACGCTATGTTGCCTGTCGAAATCATGGTGCAATCCATAAGAGTGCAAAGACAAATGGAAATTCCTAGTGAACATTATGAAAATCTCATGATGGATGAATTAGTTGATTTAGATGAAGAAAGATTGCAAGCTTTAGATGTTTTAATCAGACAAAAAGAAAGAGTTGCTAAAGCTTACAATAAAAAAGTTAAAGGTAAAACTTTTAACTTAGGAGATTTGGTTTGGAAAGTCATTTTACCTATGGATAGGAAAGATAGAGTCTTTGGGAAATGGTCACCAAATTGGGAAGGACCATTTAAAATTTCTCAAGTGTTATCTAATGGTGCATATGAGATTTAAGAGTTAACTATGGAACAGCGATCAGTGAACATAAATGGTAAATATTTGAAAAGATATAAACCATTGTTGCAAGAAATAAAGATAAGCACTGAGTAATTCGAAACATAAATAAACATTCAAATGGTAAAAAGATAATTTGCCATATAAAACAATATTAAGATGTCTGAAATAATATAAGACATTATCCAAAATAGTGGCTTCGAAAGAGCAACACATGTTCAAGAAAACAAGCCATATCACACCAAGGAACAACAAAAAGAATTACAAAAAAGAAAAATTCAAAGATTGCTAATGGCATTGCGCTGGAAAGTTCGATAAACCTCCTTGAGTTGAGATAGCTTGATCTTCAATAAGTTGCTCTCTCTGTCAAAGCGTTGTGCTGTAGCTTTAAGCGTTGCAGCATCACCACACAATCTTAACCCCTCATTTGCTTTAGCTTCGATTCGTGCTGGGGTTACTTCAGTAGCAAGCTTGAAGTAATGCTCTTGCAATCTCTCTTCCTCAGCAATTTTCGATTCCAGCTCTCTGATTTCTGCTCTCCATCTAGCAATATTTTCCTCACAGGCAGCAGTCTTTAGATAAGCAGCTGTTACTCCTGATCTCAAGTTGCTCACCTCAGCGTTGCAAGCAGTTGCATCAGCCAAAGCCGTGGCATGAGCCTGCATTTGCGCTTGATAGGATTGCTGAGCATGGATAAGCATCTGTTGATTCTTGGCAAATTGTTCGATAAGCGCTTCAACTTGATTGACTAGAAACAACATGGCTTCTTTTGTTCGGTCAGTCTGTAACTGCTGGAGCAGGGCTTTGAGGCCAAAGAAAGCATGAGGATCATTGTCGATAACTTCCAAAACATCCCGTTGTAGAAATTCTTCGATGAACCTTGCCTCCAATTGGGCTTGTTCGAGTCTAGCTGCTTCTTCATTTTGCGTAGGCATTGAAGTTCCCTCACTGTTGGTGTTGAAGCTACCACTAGATAGTAGTTTCCCTAGTGCCTCTTCTGGAGTAGACACATCCAGCCCTTGGAGGAGAGTTTCGGGGATTCCTGCAGCAGCTGAAATTTTTGAAGTTGAAGATTGTGGATCAATGCTTGAAACACCAGGCTATGCAGAATGATCATCCTCGTTGCCAGACTCGAAATATTGGTCCATGTTGGCTGGTTCAAGGGAAGGAGACCTTTGGTTCGAAGCACTTCCGTGATTTGCAGGGTCTGGGCCTTGTTGTTGTGTTTCAGCATTAGGGATTGGATCATGTTGCTTAGACTCATTTGGCTTGCTTAGGTTCGAATTTGCATCAGCTTTCTCTAGCTGGCCATGTTCAACAGCAATATTATCTTCTTTCTTCGAACCCTCATTCCGCTGGTCATTTAGGTCGATGTGAGGGGGATCTTGCTAGTTTCCTTCAAAATTGCCTTTCGGGGGCGAGTCTGCAGTAGATTTTTCTTCATGCTCAACACCCTTAGATGCGTGCCCAGTGACGGGAGCGTCCTGGCTTTGTTCTTTCTCGAGTGTTTCAGGGATGTTTGAGACAGGTACCTGGAAAGAGTGGAAAATGCAAAGTTACAAAGTTTGTTTCCTTTTAAAGCTAAATGTTATATCTACAAAGGAAAGAAAGCGTTTAGAGATACCTTAACAGGTGGAGGCTGCAGACATGAATTCGAACTCTCATTGTGCTGCTCAGGAGCTTTCTCTTGAAGGGGATCTTGAGTTGTGTTGTTTGCACCTTGGAGATCTCCAGGCTGCTTTACAGGAATTGAATTATCAGGAATAGTGTTGGTGGAGCTGGAGTGTGCTTTCCTCGATTTTTTCTTCTTCTTTCTGTCTTTTGACTTTTCAGGATCTTCCACCACATCAGAAGCCCCAACAGGAGCGCTTGGAATATCATCATTGTGTGGCTCTTTGTCACTTCCTTCACTTTGTCTTTTTTCTTTCTTTTTCTTCTTCTTGTCTGTGTCCTGTACAGATGAAGATGGTGGGATTTGGCTTGAAACTTTGGCAATTACTCTGCCAAGATCAGCATCGATGTTCTGTCGAAAATAAATATTGGAGTTAAGGCCAAATATTTAAGGAAAGGGAGAAAGATACAAAAGAAAAGAAGACATACTTGCTTGTCGATCTCTGTCAAATCAAGGGTGTTCTTCTTTAATTTTTTGGGAGGTTTTTCTGCAACAGAGCTACTTGCTCTTTTTGAACCCTATCAAGTAAAGTTGAAAAAGCTGTTATCAGTAGATTCGACTCAAAGATGAAAAGCAAAGATCTGAAAATCAATATAAGGAAATTAGGATACCTTTTTAGCTTCCTTGACTGGCAGAGAAGCAGATTGTTGTGAAGATGTTGAAGCTGCTCTAGACTTGCTTCCTGGAGAATGATTAAGTCATGTTAGTAAAAAATTAAAGGGCATACGAAAAACAAAGAAAATAAAAGATATGTACCTTTGGTTGTGGGTGCTTTAATATGCTCTAAAAGTGGAGAACTGAAACCACTCGAAACTCTAGCAAGTAAAAAGTTTTCACTAGGAATCGAAATGGAGTAATGTCTTTCCCACCAATCTTGGAATTCCTTAGTTGAAGCAGTAGAGTTTTGATACTCGAAAGGTGTGAGTTCATATTTGTGCTTCTCAGTGTTCTTCAGGTAAGATTTGTAATATTTCTCGGAAATAATCTTATGTCCTATGCAAATATCCTCTGTACCCTCGTAGAAGCTCTGTGGGATAAGTTGGGTAAGGCCAAACTGGCGAGATACTAAGTGAGGAAAATATCCCACCAATCCAAAATCTTTTGGCGCTGTGCCAATTCAACAAGAAAGCATAGTAGGATCTAAATAAGTTAACCATTGTGAGAGTCCAAACTCTTCGAACTCTTTGAGAGGAGGAAATGGTTGTACAAACCATGAGGGTCCAATGATACGCTTGATGAATGGAGCATATTCTTCCTAAAAGGTCTTCAAACTCAGAAATATGTTGAAGTATTTCAAGAAGCTCTGTTCATAGTTCAGGCCTAAAGGTAGAGGAACTAGACGCACCAGTCGTGTCCCTTCGATTTGTCGCTTGCGTACCTCTGCTTCATAATCTCTAGGAAGGTAAAGTTCTAGTTCTTTCTCGAATGTGGCATTGAGCCACAGTTGAAGATGCCAAAATGGACCAGCAGCTAAAAAAGTAGAACCATCACCAGTCCTTTTGAGGTTCTCACTTGCAAATTGCATTGATGCAAATAAGCAACCTAAGATCAAACGCCCTAGTCCAAATTGACGTCCCTCATGGAGTTGAATGGCCATAGGAATGAAGTGTTTTGCAACTTGTAAAGATTTCGAACAGAAGATGTAGTGAGAAAGCCACAAGGTGAGGAAAGCAACATGTTCGACATCCGATACCTCCTCTTCACCAACTGCATGGTGTTCTTGAATATATTTCAGAAAAGTTTTTTCTTTTGGTGAAAATTCGTTGGACGCGCTAGTCTTAGTTGGGTCATAAGTTTCGCCTAATGGGCTAAGCCCAGTAATGGCAGAAACATCGAAGAGTGTAGGGGTCATCATACCACATTCGAAGTGGAAAGTATTAGTGGAGGATTCGAAGAAATGTAAAGTAGCGATTAACATTTCTTGATGATATTTAGGGCCTACCCTAGAAAGCTGGATTAACTCGAAAATGCCAGCATCTTTCCAGAAATCTCCATAACTTACTTGCACTCGGTCCAACCACTTAATATAATCTTCATTTTCATAATATGGTGCAGACCTAAAAACCTTGTTTGGGGGTTTTATGAAATTGAAATTATAGGGTGAATCAATGAAAGCCCTAGGTTTGCAAGGCTCATGGACAGGAAAAATACTTAGAACAGCAGCAGATTTACTCTTAGAATTGGGTAAAGGACCCCCAAACGCACAAGTGCGATCAACAATAGTATAGGGAAACATTACCTGATTTTCCCAGATTTTTCGTTTCTCTGTGTTCATCACTGGTTCAAGGACCGTATTAGGAGGAAGTTTGCTCAGCACTGCCTCGCTCCATCCGCCTGCTAAGGGAAGTTTCTTAGTTTGAGTAGAACCTGAAGCCATTGATTTGCGTTGAAGAAACGTTTGAGAAGATTTTGAAGTTCGTAGAAGAAAAATGGTAAAAAAAAAATTTAGAGCTTTTCTGTAACAGAAGAAGAGAAACGGAGAAGATGGAGTAAAGGAGTTCAAGAGTGCAGAAAAGTGAAATAGGAATTGAGAATCCCTATTTATAGGGTTTGAAAATTTTGGGAAAAAATTAATGAAAATGCAAAAGCGTTTTTCGTTTTCAGCTTCTTTCTTTGACACGTGGCCTGTACGTGCAGAAAAAGCAGGAGTCATGATGTTTATGGAAAACGAGGTGACGGTTAAGGGAAAAGAGTAATGATGTTATAACACCATAGCCGTCATTGGGAAGTGTGAAAGGTCAATTCAGAGTCTTTTCAAAAACGCCATTTTCTCTTTCGAAATCTCACTCGAAATTGGCATTTTTGGGGGGCAATTTGTTGGTTCGTATTTTTGATTAAATAAATTTAATAGAAAATGCTGGTCCAACAAATTAATGAATTAATATTAAAATGACAGGTGTCATTATGCCATTGTTGAAAGTGTCATCGAAAGTTTTATTTCGATTAAGTAGATTCGAATGACATCAAGCAGATTTGATAGTCGAATTCTAGGGTAATCCTCATCGAAGTCAAAGGTCAAAGCGAGATTCGAAGCAAAGGAGTTGGAAGATTGGATCAGTAGATCAAAGCCCAAAAAGAGTCCAAAATAAAGCCCAATAAGTGAAAGCGCCAAGAGGAGAGTTTTGAAGCAGAAGAACGTGGGTTCGAGGATCAAATCTGGAACGTCCAGATCATCTTAGCAGTTGGTTTTTGTTTCAATGTATAAATAACGTTTTCGAAGAAGAAAACGGGGTCGCAAAAACATTATTCATAACTTTTCTCAGAAAACTTCCAATTACTCAGCGTTAGAAGGAAAGGAATTTCGAAGAGAAACTGATGTATGTTTTGTGAACCACAATTTATTGTATTTGCCTTTACCATTAATGCAATTTTACATTTCAGCAATTTATTATTCTTTGCCTTTCATCTTGCTTAAAGATCATTGATTTTGAGGCGATTCAAGTCAATGTTTCTTCGTTTTTTTTTTAACGAAACTGAACCAATAAATGTTTATCAAAGTTTGACGAACATTGAAATTTCCTTATTTAAAACACAAGCATAAAATTGTCCTGAGATTCCTAGTTTGATCTCGCAAGTTAAAACGTAAAACTAGCGATTGTTTACACCAATTTTCACTGTAAACAATATTACAAAAAAAAAAAGGACCTGAACCGTAATTTTGCCATTATCTTTCGACCAAAAAAGTATTAGTACTTCTCCAATTTAGATTAACTAAGTAACCTAAAATGGTTTTAGAGATTTTCTGAGAGGAATTACTTGGGAGAATTTGAATTTGATTCTTTCGAAAAATATTTTTTTGTTAAATTTCACATACCTTTTAACCGAATTTCATATTATCATAGTCATCTTCTCTCGAGGACACGGGAGTTTTCAATTATCTTTTGGGGAAAAAAATAGAGTTAAGTAATATATAGGGTGTGTTTGATTTGCAAAACAGTAAGTACTAGACAGAACAAGGTAGAACAGGACAGAACAAAATTGCACCGATGAGAGATAATATTTTTTATATTCGAAAATAAAATGAGTATTTTTCATATTTTTTTATTTGTACTACAGACAAAAAGTTGTCATGTGGTTTAGTGAGGGACAAAAATTCTTATTTTTGTCATGTCCCTTATTGTCTATTTTGTCCAATATCATAACCAGTTTCTCAATAAAATAGGATACAACAAAAGTTTTCTAGTACAATCCTCTATTTTTTAACAGATCAAACGCACTCGAAGTTTTATACAATATAATATAAGAGAGGTATCAATTCATCTTTGGTATAAAATAGTTTCACATCGGCCACTACAAGAAATCCGCCATTTTGTGACGGCCAAAAGCCCTCAATAAGTGGGAAAATCCGTCACAAAGTGAAAATTTACTGACGACTTTGTGACGGCCAAATTTCGTCAGTAAATAGCTCGTGGAAAAGTTATTGACGGCTCAGGTCGTCACAAACTTTGGGACGAAACTTTGTGACAGCTCAGGTCGTCACAAAGTGAGAATGGTCACTTTTCTGGCAACCATTTAGTGACGGCCTAGGTCGTCACAAAATCCGTCACAAAGTTTTTTTAAAAAATAAATATTTTAATTGTTTTATTAATTATTTTTCAAAAAAAAAATTATTAATTATTTTAAAAAATGCATGAAAAACGTATTAATTATTTTATTATATAGTTTTTATTTAAATATTTAAATAAAAATTAAAGTCTAGAATCAATTAAAAATAGAAAACACTTACATTTTTACTAATAGTAATAATTCATATAATTATTTTATTGTGTTAGCTGTTAACTCTTTTACCAATCTTTCCATAGAATAGAACCAATGATGTCCTTGATGCTGAGTTTGTTTCATTCTCCTATTATTTCAGTTTCAATGTCAAAAAAAAAAAAAAAAACTAAGAGTAGCAATGAAAATATTAACATATAGAAAACACTTACATAAATAAACAATATCAATGAAATATTAACATAAAAAAATAAACTTTTAAATTTGAACAAATAGAAAACACTTACATTTTTACTAAGAGATCAAACTAATAAAAATATTATATATGATGAAGAACTAGAGAAAAGAACTTGGAAAATTCTAGTGATATGTTGGAGAAATTTTTTTCTAAGATGAAGAACTAGAGAAAGAAATTTAGTGGTAGATTTGTGGAAATGAAATGGAAATGGAATGAATATATTGAATGTAGATCAAGCTAATAAAAATATTATATATGATGAAGAACTAGAGAAAAGAAGTTGAAAAATTCTAGTGAGATATTGGAGAAATTTTTTCTAAGATGAAGAACTAGAGAAAGAAATTTAGTGATAGATTTGTGGAAATGAAATGGAAATGGAATGAATATATTGAATGTGAAAAACCAAAGTCTGAACAACAATTTTTTTTAATTCCGTCAATACTTTGTGACGGATTATTCCGTCAGTAAATCCCTCCAAACTTTGTGACGGCTAAATCCGTCAGTAATTTAATATTTTGTGACGGAATTTTCCGTCAATAAATCTTTGACGGATTTTTTTAAGTTTGTGACGACTTTTTATATTTATTGACGGATCTGGCCGTCACTAATTTATTGACGGCCCAGGCCCTCAATACCTTATAAGGTAATTTCGTCACAAAATTCATGTTTTCTTGTAGTGGGCGTCCAATAAAACTTAATTATGTGATAGTTATTTTTAAAGGGTGATGCTAACTTAAGTATGCTAAAAAAGTTTAAAATAAAATTGTATTAAAAATGTGATTTTTTTTTACACTTTAAGAAATTGAATACATAAATTTCAAAATATTTTTACTATATTTAGTTTTTCTAAGGGCATTAGTTTGCATTTTTCATTTTTAAAAACAATTATCAAGTGAGTCTTTGTGGTTATTTGACAGATTTTTATTAGATTAGATATTGGTATAAAGGTAATTTACGGGGGACGCGCAAGAAAATAGGAGGTACAAAAAGAAACTCTCAACACGTTTAGTATATGATGCAAAGCCCACACTTCTCTGGCCCTATCAGTTGACCAAGAAAGCCCAATCTCACTTCCTATTCAACAAGATTCAAAACAAATTTAGGGAAGATAGAGTTTGTTTATCATCATTATCATCATCATAAGAGGGTTTGTCTTTAATGATATATATCAGAGTTTTATTCAAATATGATATGTAATTATGTATCGGTTTTGGTGTTTATTTTTAAAATGTGTATAAATCGTAGAAGATAAAACTAAACATATACAATGTTATATAGATAATTCATGCGTTTTTATGCATGTGGCTCATGAGCTATGGTAAAGGCCCTCGTAAAAATGGGGGCCTCAAAAAATTTATAGGGTAGTAGTATTAGTAAATAGAGAATATAAAACGAGAGACTGTGAACTTTCAAATGAGAGATTGTGAAGTCTAAATACTTGAGATTCTCTTTATTTTAAAATGAGAGATTTATTAATTACAAAAAGGTCCTAAAAGGGATTGTTCTATTGTGAATAATTTCTTAAGACCTTTTATAGTTAATTGTTATACTATAGTTTTATAAAATGGAGAGATTGTGATTAAGATTGTCTTCTAATTTTTTTTGCGTCTTTTCTTTGATTAGGGCCTATTATTAATAATCTCACAGGACCTACAAAAAGCTAGAGACGCCCCTAATAGATATTATATTTTCATGTTAAAATAACATACGAGAAAAACCGACTCAAAATAGGAAGAAAAAAAAAAGTTCACCACAACAAGGAAAATTATGTCAATTTTAAAGTGAAATAATTAAACAACAATGCTATTTGAACATCTCATGTTTTCCAACACTCATTCAATAGATATCTCTCTCACTCATTAAATAAAGTAATAAAATCAAACTTTTAAACAAATTTTGTATTGAAATAGACAATATTTAATATTTTAAGAAATTTGTTTCAAAATGAGCAAAAGCTCAATCCTAAAACTTGTAGGCTGAATAAAGCGTCAAATCTAAATACAGACCACCAATACTAGCATGAGTCCACAAAGAAGATAATAGAGAACCAAAAATTATGTTCGGTCCTCTTATTACAATCACACAATTATCTGGACAACATATCGAGAAAGGTGCAACTTCCTAATTATAAAATGAGTCACCTCCTCTTTAAAAATTAGACATTCTCATTCTTAACCCTCGGGGTTCTTAAATTCTTACTTACCCAAGCGTTGAAATATATTTGCAAAACTTCGATTGTCATCATCAATCATAGATAAATCATAATTGAATGTGCAACTTTTAAAATACAATTTATATATTAACTTATTTTTTACCCACTATATTAAATTTTTGGTTTTATTGCATTTTTTGTCTCCCTATTTTATCAAACTCACGAAAATAATCCTCCTATGTTAGAATCGAACTTTCTGATTCCCCTATTTTGACATTAATTTGTTGCAATTTTGATCATTACTCTTTTTTCTTTTTCGTTTTTTGCTTTTTTGTCTTAAAAATGACGACTTTTAATACTAAAAAAATATGAATTTTGATCTCTTCAGATTCAATGATGGACAAAATAAATCAACTTTTAGGACGCCAAAAAAGTTGGGACCAAAATTTGAACAAATATAAAAATAGATAGAAGAAGAAGTCTGATTTAAAAATAAACAGAGCCTAAAACTACAATTAAACCTAAATTTTTTAACATACATCTTTAAAACACAAATTAACATTTGCACATTTTTATCTGTATAATAGAAACTGCAGATGATGTCAATAATAATAAATAATGATACATTTAAATTACGAACCCGCAATTTGAATTGATGTGAGAGGTTGAGGCAATGGCACAACAACCATCCAATAACTCTTGCGGGGCCAATGAAGCTGTATTATGTTACTACTAGGCCATTTTCAACTAACGACATCAAATTCAAACCAATAAAGCATTCTCATTTCTTAAATTCAATATTGGTTCCACACTTCCACTTGCGTATCAAATAAGAGATGCAAGAATTAGTAGATCAAATAAGAGAAGTAAGAATTAGGAGCATTTGGATAGGATGACATGAATTTTTTTTAATTTAATTAAAATTTTAGATTTAATATCTAACTTGAACATATAAAAAGTTAAAAAATTTAAAAAGAATTTGTTGTCTATTTAAGTTTTACAAAAATTTCCAACATTTCGCGCAAAAAATATTTTATTTATGTAATAAAAAGATGGGTCACGCTACTAGTGCTCCGGGACACTATTTAAGGAAGTAAAAGAGGAAAATTTTGCATTGAAAATAACATTTCTTAAGCTTTAAAAATATTGACCATATAAATACCAAAATAATTTTTCTATATTTATTTTTCTGGACATTAGTTAGCATTTTTCTAAAAGATAAGAGTAGACAGATTTTTTTAGTGGAAAACAAGTTCGACGTGCCTAATCATTGTAGTGATCATCACTTTCAAACATTAATGCAATCAGAGAGTCTTATTATTTCTATGCATACATGTTGATTGGCTGATGTATATATACTACATTATTTGTCATTTTGTTTGCAATAAAAGAGTCAAATCTAGAATCACTTGATGTTTCTAGACGGCTTCTAAATTTAATCAAGTTGCAACCAATATATATCCATATACCCACTTACTAGCCACATTAATGTTATCTATGCATGCTTTGAGATAAGATTACATCATAATAATAACGACTAGTGTTTTATTAGATACCTGTTACATAAAGATGATTTTATTAATTTTGAAATTAAATTAGATTTTTATTAATTTACTCTTTTATAATTTGAGAGTATTTTATTTTCAACCAATGAGAACAAATCATATAAGTATATTTATATGTGATTCCCACAAATTTGTTACAAGTTAGTTGGCGGGACCACATATAAATCTACTTATTTGGCTTGTTCTCACTGGTTGAAGCATAAATACCCTCAAATTATGAAGGGGTAAAAAAATAGTCACCGTAAATTAACTTATTGCTACAAAATACACTTTCTCGATCTCAAAATATGTCATTTTAATTTTAATACATAGCACAAATATGGAAGGGGAAAATTATTGTATATGCCAAACAGAAATCTGGAAGCAAATTTTTGTGTAGACGTTTTAGCAAACTTAGCATGTGATAATGGTGGTGATTTGATTGTGTTATTAGCAATGTCATGCTCGAGTTAATTTTTGTTTTCAAACTGATATTATAGGAGTTTAGACTCATCGTTTAGTTAAAGTTTAGTTTTATTATTTTGAGTTTCTGCCCTCTTGCATTCCAAAAGAAGAAAGAAATGATAATTGATTTTTACAAAGTTATCTTTCATTAACGGTAGCATTTTATTGTTGTAAATCACATACAAAATTGAAACTATTTTTTCCTACTATAATGACATATATAGTAATGACCGAATGTGAATAATACACATAATCAAATTGAACCACTAATTTTAAGATGGATGGAATATTTTTTAATATCGGATTCGACTCCTAAAAAAAATTAAACCTCATAATTTGGTCAATAAATTTATAAAAGTAGGCTGAAGAGTACTATTAAGTCTAATAAATCTACTTGTGTTACAATTGGTGCCACACCAATTTCCCCAATTAGCTTTTTGATGTTAACATCTACATTTAGATGATTAGATGCAAGAGCAAACAACATGACAGCTGCAGTTGTTGGCTCTTTTTTCTTCTTTTGTTAGTTAAACCAACTGATCTAAACAAATGAAGTTTGTGACATTTTAACTCCTCAATCAAATACAGCTAGCTAGCTAGTTAGGTCTTTTTACATTGTTCTTTTTAGTTACACATCACATGCTTTGTGCAATGCACTTAATTTTTTCAGCTGCAGTTATACTCCCTCATAAAGAGTGACTCAGTTGACTGTTTCACGTATGTCAATGTATAACTTTGACGATTAATACTTTCTATTGTATAATAGTAAAAATTATAAAAATTTGATATTTTAAAAATATTCATAGAGATGAATCCAACAACATCTTATATGCTAATATTTATTTTTATTTATTGAGAGAAATATATGGTCAAAGAAAAATATATGAATAGTGCATATATTCCAAATGAATCACTCTTTTTGGGACGGATGGTGTATAGTTTAATTTGTCCTTTTTATGTTGGGTGTAGGAAAATAATCTCTTTCTCTCTTTTATTTATAAATATTATTTTCATGGGAATAACATGATATGTGACAAAAGGCATATTATAAAAAAAATGTAACATGCTTTGCAAAACAATATTTGTTGGTGCTCATTGCTCATTACAACTTCAATTGTTTAATGCAAAAGTGCAAAACCCAAACACATGTATTGTGTTATTTGTCTTTGATTGTTGAATTCACGGATTCATCACAAATGTCATAAAAAGAGAATTCTTGGATGACTTTAAAGGCTAATAATTTAGATTCATCCACTAATAATGTAATAGTATTAAATTCATGAACTACAAATATTTATTAGGAACATGTTAGCATTTGAGGATGTATGTGTTTTTATGTTTAAGAAAGGACTTTTGAGAGTTTGGTGGTTGGCACAAAGGATGTAAGAGAAAAACAACAAAAGAAGGTTGGACGAAATTGTAGTTTTATTTGACATAGGAATATAGGAATAGGATAATGGGCATAACCAATCAACTGTTGTGAATTCGAGTCAAAAACACACTAATAAAACTAAGTGTATGGAGCAAACAAACCAAGCAACCAATAACAACAATGGAAATGAGCAATAATCAACAAACAACAAGAGGTAAACTAGTAAAGCAATAAAGAACACAACTAGCAATTGTTTACCCAGTTCGGCCAAATAAAGACCTACGTCTGGGGGAGAGGGCAGCTCTCCAATCCACTATCAAACTTGTTCAACTTGATTACAATGAGATTTCAAAAGAGTTGCAAGAAAATAGAGAAAATCTATCTCTACCATTTTCCCAAATCTCTTCCCGTGACCAAGATATTTCAATGATAATGATTACAAGGTGAAAGAAATGATTACCCAACCCTAAGGAAACCACAAGTATGAACCCTTGAACCCTAGTCTTGTGTTGGTGAAGAAAACCCTTCAAAATCACTGTTTCTCTCTCCTGTTGCGGCTGCAGAATTTCAAACAAGGGGTATATATATGCGTAGCCGCGCCCAGCGCCTGCTACCGCGCCCGGCGCCACCACTACAGAACTGACAGGCCAAACTGGCCTCGTCTGGGCATCGCGCGCCAACCCCTGCCCCTTCAACAAATTTTCTGCATCAACTAGTTTCTCAAGGCAATCTCAACAATTCTCCACCTTGCCTTTGAAACGATGGTGATGCCAACTTCCCATTAACCACCGTGCTGCCCCCTCCAACCACCGTCTACTCTTCAACGAAGTTGATCAAGTCCAAGCAATGCTTAAACCTTGACCTTGGTAATGATTTTGTGAACATGTCCGCCGGATTCTCTTCCGATGCCACTTTCTCCACAATGATTTCCTTTGACTCAATCATATCTCTAACAAAGTGCAACCAGATGTCAATGTGCTTCGTCCGCTCATGATGCACTTGATGATTTGCCAAATGAATTGCACTTTGGCTATCACAATGTATCTTCACACAACCTTGACCAATCCCCATTTCACCAATCATACCTTTCAACCATATGGCCTTTTTGACTCCTTCAACAAGAACTATATATTCCGCTTGAGTTGTCGACAAAGCTACAACCGATTGTTGATTAGCTTTCCAAGTAACCGCCGTTCCAAACAAAGTGAAAACAAATCTCGACAAGGATTTTCTAGTATCCACATTTCCCGCATAGTCCGCATCCACATATCCTTCCAAAGCATCCTTTCCTAGATCAATTCTTTTATACTTAAGACCACCCTTCAAGGACTCATTCAAGTATCTCAAGATCCACTTCAAAGCTTGCCAATGCACTTGACCCGGATTTGCCATAAACCGACTTACCACACTAATAGCATATGATAAATCTGGTCTACTACAAACCATACCATACATGATGCTTCCAACCCCACTTACATAGGGAGTACTCTCCATCTTCTTCCTCTCATCCTCGGATTGAGGGCATTGTTTAATTGACAACTTCGAATGGTGACCAAGTGGCGTATTCACAACCTTAGAATCCGACATTCTAAAACGCTCCACCACTTTCTTCAAATAGTCATGTTGGGATAAGAATAGCTCACTTTTACTCTGGTCTCTCAAGATATCCATACCAAGTATCCTCTTCGCATTACCAAGATCCTTCATCTCAAATTCATCATTCAACTTCTCCTTGAGCTTTTGAATCTCATGCTTGTCGGAACTTGCCATAAGAATATCATCAACATAGAGAAGGAGGTAGAGAATGACTTTCTCTTTCCTCTTCACCATGTACACACAACTATCATAGTTGCTCCTCACAAATCCGGTCTTCAAAAGGAACTCATCAAACCGACGATACCATTGCCTCGGACTTTGCTTCAACCCATACAAAGATTTCTTCAACAAGCACACTTTTGAATTGTCTTCCACAAAACCTTCGGGTTGTTGCATGTAGATTGTTTCTTCTAACTCTCCATGTAGAAATGCGGTCTTCACATCCATTTGTTCCAACTCAAGATCATATTGATTCACAATAGCCATAAGTACCCTTATAGAACAATGTTTCACCACCGGTGAGAAGATCTCATTGTAATCAATTCCCTCCACCTAAGAAAAACCCTTTGCTACAAGTCTCGCCTTATACCTTGGTGCTTCGACCCCCGGTATACCATCTTTCTTCTTAAAGACCCACTTGCTACTAACTACCCTTTTGTTTTTAGGTAATGGCACAAGCTTTCAAGTTTGATTCTTCTCCAATGAAAGCATTTCCTCATTCATTGCCTTCAACCATTCCTTGCCATCAATGCTTTCTAATGCCTCTCTGAAGTTCTTTGGTTCCGAGTCTTGCACTTCTTCAGCCGCATTCAAAGCATAACAAATAAGGTCAGCATAACCGAATCTACTAGGTGGATGAATAACTCTCCTCTCCCTATCTCTTGCAAGTTGATAGTCAGGAGTAGTTACTTCATCACTTCCACTTTCATCAGGTATTGGAGTCTCATCCTCCTCTTCCTTTTCTTCGGTGGAAGGCTCCACCTCAAGTTGAATTTTCTCCACCCCAGTTTCTGGTCTTTCTTCCAAGCCTTTGCACTTCATCCCTATACGGGTCTCATCAAAAGTAACATCTCGGCTAATAATGAACTTTGATCTTCCAGGTCCCATTATCCACAACTTGTAACCTTTGACACCTTCCGGATAACCAATGAAAACACATTTTACCGCTCTAACATCAAGTTTGTCTTGCTTAATGTGAGCAAATGCCAAACATCCAAATATCTTCAAATTTGAGTAGTCACATGGCCTACCACTCCAAACTTCCATAGGTGTCTTTAGATCAATTCCTGTTGATGGACATCTGTTGATCAAGTAAGCAGCAGTGTTAACTGCTTCTCCCCAGAAACTCTTGGGCAATCCAGCTCCCAACAACATACATCTCACCCGCTCCAACAAGGTCCTATTCATTCTCTCAGTTAGACCATTTTGTTGCGGTGTGTATGCAACGGTTTTATGCCTCTTTATACCTTTAATCCTGCAAAACTCATTAAATTGCTCTGAAACAAACTCCAGGCCATTGTCAGTTCTCAAAACTTTCAGTTTAGTTCCAGTTTGATTTTCTATCAAGGTATGTCATTCTTTAAATTTAACAAACGTGTCACTTTTGTTTTTAATGATATGCACCCATACCCTCCTAGAATAATCATCAATAATACTAAGAAAATAAGAACCTCCACCATGAGTAGAAACGGACGCCGGACCCCAAAGGTCCGAATGAACATACTCAAATGGTCTACTAGATTTATGCACACCCACCCCAAACTTCACCTTGTGTTGTTTGCCTAGAGTACAATTATCACAAAAATCTAGTTTGTTCAATTTTTCTTTTCCTAGCAAGCCTTGCTTAGCTAGTTCAACCAAACCTCGTTCACTAACATGACCCAACCTCAAATGCCAAAGTTTAGTTATGTCCGCATTTTCAACACTAGTTACACATGCATTAGAAATAACGGTGGAACCATCTAAAATGTAAAGACCATTCATTTTAGACCCTTTAGCAATTACTAATGCACCATTAGAAATTCGCATAAGACCACGTTCAATTCTAGTACTAAAACCTTGATCATCAAACATGCTTATGGAAATTAAATTTCTCTTAAGTTCGGGAATATACCTCACATTCTTCAAAAGGAAATCACGATCATCAAACATCTTTAGACGAATCGTACCCGTACCTTGAACCTTGCACGCCTTATCGTTACCAAGACGGACAACTCCATTTTCTTTAAGCTCCAAGGTTTCAAAATACTCCTTTCTTGGATACATGTGATAAGAGCATCTGGAATCCATGATCCAACTCTTCTCCGGTTCCCAACTTGTAACCGCTAGTGCGCCCGCAATTTCATAACCTTCATCACTAGTAGCAATTTGAGCCGATGAACCACCGCCCCCATTCCTCTTAGGGCAATCCTTCTTGAAATGACCCGGTTCATGACAATGATAACATTTGAACTTGCTACCACCCTCACCCTTTGGCCTAGACTTAGAGCGAAATTTCTTCCATTTTCCTTTACCTTTGTTCTCACTCCTACCCCTTGCCACATTCAACCCTTCTTCACTATCATCAATCTTCAAATCTCTCAACTTGGTCATTTCCTTGGTTCTCAATGCCGATTGAACTTCATCCAAGGTGATAGTGCCTTCTTTGCCATATAGCAATGCATCCTTGAGATTCTCAAGTGACTTGGGTAGAGAACTCAACAAATAGAAAGTCTTGTCTTCGTCTTCCAATACCACATCAATGTTTGCCAAATCGTCAATAATTTTATTGAACTCCGCCAATTGCTCCACAACGGACCTATTCTCAACCATACGGAAAAAAATATAGTTGTTGCTTCAAACATTGCGTATGAGCCAACGACTTCGTCATATACAATGTATCAAGCTTCGACCACATAGTCGCCGCCGACGTTTCCTTAGCTACCTCTCTCAAGACCTTCTCACCAAGACACAAAATGATAGAACTCAAAGTCTTCTCATCCATGTATTTCTTCTCTTGATCCGAAAGAGCCGCCGACATTTGTGTAATCCCCTTTAAAGCTTCAACACACTTGTGGTGGATTAATAGAGCTCTCATCTTCACCTTCCACAACCCAAAGTCATTACTCCCGGTGAATTTTTCAATCTCCCATTTTGAACCAATTGGTGCTTAACTTGTCTAAACCCTTGCCCCACGGTGGGCGCCAATTGTTGTGAATTCAAGTAAAAAACACACCAATAAAACCAAGTGTATGGAGCAAACAAACCAAGCAACCAATAACAATAATGGAAATGAGCAATAATCAACAAACAACAAGAGGTAAACTAGTAAAGCAATAAAGAACACAACAAGCAATTGTTTACCCAGTTCGGCCAAATAAAGACCTACGTCTGGGGGAGAGGGCAGCTCTCCAATCTACTATCAAACTTGTTCAACTTGATTACAATGAGATTTCAAAAGAGTTGCAAGAAAATAGAGAAAACCTATTTCTACCCTTTTCCCAAATCTCTTCCCGTGACCAAGAGATTTCAATGATAATGATTACAAGGTGAAAGAAATGATTACCCAACCCTAAGGAAACCACAAGTATGAACCCTTGAACCCTAGTCTTGTGTTGGTGAAGAAAACCCTTCAAAATCACTGTTTTATCTCTTCTGTTGCGGCTGCAGAATTTCAAACAGGGGTTATATATATGCGTAGCCGCGCCCAGCGCCAGCTACCGCGCCCGGCCCACCACGACAGAACTGACAGGCCAAACTGGCCTCGTCTGGGCGCCACGCGCCAACCCCTGCTCCTTCAACAGATTTTCTGCATCAACTAGTTTCTCAATGCAATCTCAACATCAACTATAGGTATTTCTTATTTGTGATTAAACTATATTTTGTATCATAATGTGTGAAAACTTAGGTTCTAAATTTACAAAATCCAACATTTTTACCTCAAATTGACAACAAGTAACTCTGTTAGTAGTTCGATAATGTTAGATGATATAGAGAATGGATTCTTTAAAAAAAAAACTTTTAAGTGTCTCAATTGTTTAATCATCACCATTAAATTCACCTTTTTACCTTTTTTTTTTCTCTTCTCCTAAATCAATGCTTAAAAAAAAGTTTACCTTAAAAGTGTTTTGACAATAAAAAGTACGGTAAAAAATGTGAAACCCAATGACTACATCTTTTTTGTTATATATCTTCAAATTCAAAAAAATTTAAATTGTTGAATTAGAACATCCAAATCATAACAGATAATCTCTAATATTATTTTACCTGACATATTAGCACCTCTTTATTTTTGTTGATGTTAGTCAATTAAAAAGAGCAGTTTTATAATTTGCAAATTTATAATTTTATATCAATTAAGATATTGTGCTCAAATGATTAATAAACTCCATAAGAAAAATCATTTGAAAAAATCTTAGTTTAATTTCAAATAAAATTATTTTTTACCAGACTTTACTTACTTCGCAACCAAATTATAAATCATCGGAGTTTTCTTTTTTATATAACTATAAAATTGTGACATTAAGAAAGCACCGCATCGTCAATCGTGTGCCAGTTGTAGATGTACCACCATCACTATTAGCAACTTAAAAAAAAAACTATTAAAAATTCCTTAAAAAAAAAAACACAATGCTCCAGCCACCTCAACTTTCTGAAAATCCAATCATGGGATTCACATTCCACGTCCTCGTTCATACATCATACATGTAGGGGTGGGTAATGGGCGGGTATGAGCGGGTTCGGGCTCAAAGTCGTCACCCGGTCTAAACCGCAGAGTAAAAAAGTAAGGCCCAATTGACCCGAAAATGAAGAGCGGTTTCCACGGGTTCGGGCTTGCGGTTTAAGCGGGTTATTGGGCGATTTGAAGCGGTTAAACATAAAATAAAAATAATAATAAATTCAAATTTGGAGTTTAGATCAAGAAAATATGCAACCAGAGGTGAGAGAATCATAAATCAAACACAAAAGGAAAGTCTTCGAAAGACTAAATTGACATAAAAAGTAAGAAAAAAATTAAAATCTCAAATAAAATTAAAAATATATCATTTGATTTCAACGAAGTTAGACAAATAAGATGAAGAATGACCAGATTTTGCGTTTTAAAATGTTTCATGATTGTTGCAGTTTACATGGGTTTGAGGTGAAGTGAAAAAGTGTGAAATGAGACGTGGGAAGAATTTAGATTCAGCGTTTTAATTTACTCGTGCGGGCGGGTTCGGGCACCGTCGGTCCAATTTCCTCTATCCGGACTTATCCGTACCAACCCAATTCAAACCGAGTTTTTCAACCCGCTAACCCGCGACCCATTATAAACCGCCCAAATCTCTAATTTTTGGGCGGGTTTTGTTGGGTTCAGACGGGCTTCGGTTTTTTACCCACCCAACTATCGTATTCCAACGGTGTACCATGTTTACTCTCCTAATGAGCTGTGTGTGTGTGTCTACTACTCTCTTTTTAAAAACACAAGTGTGAAATTTTTAAAATAAATTGGGAGATGGAGTGTTTTATTAATGGTAGATAATAGTAGAGATTGCAAGAGGATAAAATTTCAATGAATCTAATTCTGAAAAAGATTAATCCCCTTTTTATTTTTTGGCATTAGTCGTCTGATTTTCATCGTAAATCGAATTTGGATTCTCTTAAACTATTCGTTTCAGGGAGGACTCATTAATCACTATTTTGGTTAATTGATTAACCCCTTTTTAATTTTCATATAAAATATAACAATTAATAATAGAGGGAATAAAAAAATTATTTTAAAATAGAAAAAATATCATTAAAAAAATAATTTATATGCAAAATATAATAATAGAGATTATAAAATAAAACAGGGAAAAGACAAAGATGGTGGTAGGGTTTTAAATTTTTAATAATAATTTATTGAGTAATGATGACTTGATAAAAAAAAAAAATATTAATTATTGTTTATCGGCGATATATATATATATATATATATATATATATATATATATATATATATATATATATATATATATAATCATAAATAAATATAGAACAAATCATTATTTTATGTAAATTACTTTACCAACAGCATGATCAATTTTAAAAATAGTTCAATTTTTGACGCATGCATATGAAAAAATATAATTGAGAGGAGAGAAGAGTGGTACCTACACTGATAAAAATTACATACCAATATTACAGTTTGTAAGAATAGTTCCTATTTTAAAAACATTTTACAAAAAGTGGATATTTTAGCCCATCAAAATAGTCCATATAAAAATGCAAGTAATACTAAAAATGAATAATAACTTTTATGGTACTAAACTTAAAAGTTTATGATTATGTAGGAAAAAGGAAATAAAAATATATTTAATTATAAGAGATACTCTTATATAATATAAAAAAAAAAACTAAAGTATATATTTTCACCGTATAAATTTACCCGTATAAGAGATGTGTACCACTAAATCAAATTTTTGAAGTTTCTTTTGTGAAATTAACCTTCCAATTCACATGAAAATGAGTCTAATGAATCAGAATTTGGCCATGAGTTAAGTAAAATCTAACCGTTCCCATAAACAATTAAACTCAAGTTTTTTGATCAAGTAGCGTGATGGTCAAATTTTCACCTTTTGAGGTGAATAAATGAAAAATTTCATGAACCGAATATGTCAACTTGATGATGTGTTTGCCTTATCTCCAGCACCCAGCCAACCGTAGTATTTGTTCTTGAGTTTTCATTGTTTTCTATCGGTAAGAGGGTGATTTTAGGTCAATTTTGGCCTAAAATCACCCCTCTGCTTCTTTTTCTTTCTTGTTTTTAATCTAAATAAGTGATTATCACATAGATTAGATCTTTTTTTGTGTGTTTTCGTCGTCTCAGTGCGACGTTATTTGATATCCCGTCTTGGTGCGGTGTTTGTTTGTTGTCTCGTTTTGTTGTGGTGTTCGTTTGATTGAATCGGCATATCAACTTCGGTCAACTACTGATTCACACATTGATTAAGTTCGTCAACGATGCAGATCCGAATGCATCGGTATTCCGGTTACTTTGATTTAATCATATTATTTGTAGGCATGAGTATGTTGTTTTATGTTATTAACTAGAATGATGTGAACTTGTTCGCAGATTCATTTTTTTCATTTTTAGTGGTACTGAATTTATACTTGAATCCGATATACTCTACCGATTTGAATGAATAAATATCTTTTATTTTTAGTCAAAAATAAAATGGAAAATTCCATAATCGAACTTCAATCCTACGTATAAAATACGATATATCTGCTAATTAAGCTAGTTCATTTTCTCTATAATATATTACTTAGAATAATATTATTTCTCCCTAAAAAAAGAATAATATTATTTCTTTGAAAGAAATGGTCCAACCTTGCCTTTTAAAGAGTAGGAAAAAAAAAAAAAAAAACTCAAACAAAGCTGCGTAGTGTGTTCTGTCACTTCACTATTGTTATTGTGTGCTCTAAAAAAAAGCATATATAAATAAATAAATAAATAAATTATACACATTTTTAATTCACTATGGTTTTGTTTCTGTGACTGTCGGTTCTTGGGTTCTCTGCACAACAAACTCTGTTCTCACCATTCATCAACGACAACACAAATTCTTTAACATAAATAAATTATTGGAATTTCAACAGCCACTTCTCATTCCACTCACTTTCTTCACCATTTGATTTGCGTCACATAAAAGTGACTTATACATCAACCATTGTTTTTATTTGTTATTATTGTTAGTTACACACATTCTGTTTCTTATACAACTTAGTTTCTCCATTTTACAAGCTATCACATTCACCCCAACAAACTTTCTTTTCGCTTCATTCTTCAATTCAGGTACACTTTGTTTCTGGGGTTTCAATAAAGTTTCTGTTTTTCGCTTAAGAATCTAGTATATGTTATTGGGTATGTATTGGATCAATGATTCATTTTTTCTACTTTTAGGTGATACTATTACTATATGAAGTTTTTTTTTTTTTTTGGTGTTTCTGATAAGTGATATTCATATTTGAAAATGCAACTTTTTTGGATTTGATTTTTCACTGGGGCATTGAAGTTAGCTTGATTTGCCTAAACCATTCGAGGTTTAATATATACCTTTGGTATCAGAGTATGCTAGAATCACAATTATCCGTCTGCTGAGCGTAGTTTTTGGAAAATTACGGTGATTCTGGTATAAAGGCTTCATAATTTTTTTGTTGAGACAATAGTAGTTTTTGTATTTATTGAATTGGATTGAATTTTGAGTTACCCTTTGGAAGAAGCAATTCTTTGGTCCTAAGATCATGATATAAAGTTGAAATATTCCATATTGCTTTTGATAAAGAAATAATTGTTTTCATGAATATAGGTTGATAAGGACATTGAATTTCTCAATAATTTTTTTTTCCAATATTCCTTTTTCTGCTTATCTTTCAATGCAAGACTTCAAAATGAATAACTTTTTTTTTCCTCCTTATTAAGGGTATCCACTAGCTTATTATCATAGATTTATTGTTTCATATTTGCTGTATTGGTGCAGAATGGAGAAAACAAGATTAGGCCAATGGTTAAACCTTCTGGTGTTTGTACTGGTATGGCTGAAGGCAGAAGCTGCTTATGTACCAATCACTTATGTCCACAACGCGGTGTTAAAAGGAGCCGGTTAGGAGTTTTTCCTTCTTTTTCTGTCTGTCTGTCTGTTCATAGTTAGCTTTATTGGGTCCTATTTAGATAAACAACTTAATTAAGCACTTATAGTATAATCGCTTATCATATAAGTGTTTATATATAAGCTATTTCTATAACAAAAGATAAAATAGTCAAAACAAATTCGTATAAGCTTTTCTTCATAAGCTATCCTGGCGAGCTAATGGAAATAAGCTGAAAAGTGAAAACAGTTTGTCGACTTATCAAATAAATCAATCCAAACACAAGTGCTTATGCTAGTATAGTATAGTATATATAAACTCATGTGTTTTTTGATGTTTATGATAACTGAAAAATCGAAATTTGAAATATTGTGCAGTTTGTTTGGATGGTAGTCCACCAGCTTATCATTTAGATAAAGGATTTGGAACAGGAATTAACAGTTGGTTAGTTCAATTTGAGGTTTGTCTTGTTCTACAAATTGCCATCAATAATAGTGTTTTATTTTATTTTTTTTGGAAAAATCATGGAAGATTCTCTTTTATTGGTGATGAACTTCAATTTCGATTTTGTTAGGGAGGAGGATGGTGCAATAATGTCACTACTTGCCTTGGTCGCAAGACGAATCGTTTAGGTTCATCTAAGAAAATGGCTAATCAAATTGCATTTTCAGGAATTTTAAATAGCAGGAGACAGTATAATCCAGGTACTTTATACTAGTCAATTAATGTAACTCTTTTTTATGCATGAATCCCTTGTTTTGTTCTAATGAATGTTGCGAATTGCAGATTTCTACAATTGGAACAGAATCAAGGTTCGATATTGTGATGGTTCATCTTTTACTGGCGACGTAGAAGCAGTCAATCCAGTAAGTTTTACAAAATTCAAAGGAATTTCATAATCTAAATGTCAAGAATTTCTTCTTTTAGATGAAATTTTGATAATATGATGTGTAAAACAGGTAACAAAATTGCACTTCAGAGGAGCAAGAGTTTTCAATGCTGTTATGGAGGAGTTGTTAGCAAAAGGAATGAAAAATGCTCAAAATGTATGACAACATTAATGATTTGCCACTTTTTTTCTTCTTTATTATTTTTTTGTTATCGTCCACTCACAAGAACTTGCAACTACAGGCTATTATCTCAGGATGTTCAGCTGGTGGATTGACTTCAATACTTCATTGTGATCGCTTTCGAGCTCTTTTACCGAGTAGAGCTAGAGTGAAATGTCTCTCAGATGCTGGTTACTTTATCAACGCGTAAGCATCACCTAAAATATGCTTCTTAATAAACATTTTCCTAGTCTTTTGAAGTTCCTTAAATCATTTTGTTTGATTGAATATGTTTCTGTTAACAGAAGGGATGTATCTGGAACACAACACATTGAACAATTCTTCAGTCAAGTTGTTACAACACATGTACCTTTCCTAACTCTAATCATTTCCTACAATAGATAACACTTTCTGAAGGAAAAAATATTCAAGTCTGATTTTTTCCTCTTCTTTCTATTAGGGGTCTGCAAAGAATTTGCCTAAATCATGCACTTCAAGACTCAGTCCAAGGCTGGTAAGTTTGTGAACTATAGTTCTTTTTTCTTACCATTGCAATTTCATTTTTCGTGTTATTAATACTTCCAACTTCTGAACTTTGTTGCAGTGTTTTTTCCCTCAATATGTTGTATCACAAATCACTACACCAATCTTCTTTGTAAACGCGGCATATGACTCATGGCAGGTTAGATTATTCTGTTGCTCAATATAAATTAGTTTATTTGATTAGTAATTGATGTTTTTGGTGTTAGCTCTTAATAACATGTGATACTGCTTTGATTCAGATTAAGAACATTTTGGCGCCGGGTGTAGCTGATCCTCAAGGACACTGGCATAGCTGCAAGCTAGATATAAACAACTGCTCTTCTAATCAACTTGATCTAATGCAAGGTGAATTTTCTATTCCGAATTTTTTTTCTTCATAGATCTTAACTTCAAGATATTACAGAATTTTATCTAACTTCACTTTTACCATGACTTGATTTTCAGGCTTTAGAACACAATTTCTAAGAGCATTGACTGTTCTAGGAAACTCTCCATCCAAAGGAATGTTCATCGACTCTTGCTATGCTCACTGTCAAACTGAAATGCAAGAATCATGGTTTCTAAGTGACTCTCCATTGTTGGCCAAGACAGTAAGAAACTGCACTATTCTTTCTTTTTTCGTAATATTTTGTCGCGACTGCAGAGTCGTTGGATCCAAGTCCAAATCATCCAACCATACCTAGATCCAACGACGCTGCAGCCACCGCTGAGAATCCAAGCTAATAAGTATTTTGTAACTGAATTTGCTGACTTATTTTGCAGACCATTGCACAAGCTGTAGCAGACTGGTTTTTCGAAAGAAGGCTTTTCCATCAGATAGATTGTCCTTACCCTTGCAATCCGACTTGTCCGAACCGTGCTTTTGAACCAGAAGACAACCCAGGAGTATAGATTCATTTCATCAAAATTCAATCCATATATACATAGCATATATATATATATTCCATTATTTTTATAAAACCACAATTATTGGTTTTAACTAGTGATTGAATAAGAAAAATATGATTATTTTTTACAAATTTATCAAGCCATCAATATAAAGAAATGCCGCCACTGCACTAAACTTGTGTGCTGGGCGCGTCGTCCATCATTAATTGTTTAATACCAAAGTTACTATATTTTTCTTAATAAAATATATAGTATAGTGTAATTTTTTTTCTCACTATGTTGCTGCTACTTGATTTGTAATTGTAAGAGGTTTACTTTACATGTTGTGTGAATGTTAGAAAAATGTGACTACCAAAGGAACTTCATCAGGTGCATCAGCTATAAAGCCAAGTTTTCAAAAACTATCAAACAAGGTGAGTTTAACTGCAGTGTATTATTCTGCATAGAATAGAACCAATCTACAAATGTCACACAGCAAGTAGTTTGATTCCAAATATGGTTAACTAGCATAGCATTGCATCCAATCTAAGTTCTTAACAGATTTATATAATAAGAAGTATAATTGAATGAACATATGAAAAATTGAATTCTAATTAGATGATTCTGTAACATTTTATTTTGATATTCATTTGTGTTATCATTTTATCTTAATTAATTAATCCAATGAGTATGGCTTACTGATTAACCATGAAACACATTAGACGTGTCCCGGTGCATGTCTGGTGTCAGACATGCATCGGTATCGGACACCGACAATTATGATTATATTAAATTATATCATATTTTCAAATTATTATCAATATCAACATGTCAGTGTTGTATTGTGTTTGATATTCGTGTTTTTGTCCGTGTTTCATGTGATTAAGCTTTGTGGGAAGGACGACGGTTTAATCTCCGCTTAACACATATTTGAAAAGGGGCTAAAATACTTTACGTTGTGACATAAACATCCAAAATTAGTCTCAGTTGATCCAAAAAATTGAATAGTTTCATAACAAAAACAAATTATCATTAAAAATTAAAAAGTACTACTATTATTTAATTATTTTTTTGACAGAATATTACTATACTAATATTTGATACAATCTCATATCAAGTGATAAAAAATGAAGAATTATTAATCATTGCATAAGATTAGTGCTAACTGCTTAATTGTTTAAAAAAAAAAAAAGATTAGTGCTAAATGTAAACACGCGCCTTGAGTAATCTTCTAAAATACACGCGCCTTGAGCGGTTACAGTTTCTTCTTCTTCGACTCTCCGATCTCCGCCGTTACTCGCTGCCGCCGCGGCATGACTGCGAACCGAACTCAGCTTCAATCGATCGGAACGGTATTTTTTTATTTTTCGTTGATAACATCATGTTGTCGTTTACCTCCGAACTCAGTTTCTGTCTAGAGCAAGATATGGCTATGGCTATTAATAGTGGAATTCCTGCGAATTTTTCGTTTGTTGTGCTTTTTCCAATGGAATTTCATATAATCCGGTGAAACTGAAAGTGTCAGATTTCAGGTCTATTACACTGATTGGATACATCTGTAAGGTGATATCAAAAGTTTTGACAAATAGGCTGAATCGCCTTATTGGAAGAATAAGTGTATGTTTGTTTTCACGATAAGTAGTATGTCACAGTGACTCACCATGATTTAACAGAAGCTATAGAGCGTAGTTTTTGAAAAATTACGGTGCATAACCGTGATTGTCATATACCCGCCGTCATACCAAACAGACACTAAACACCTTTGATTTGACAACATGTACTAGTACTATTTAGTGTGTCACTTGATAAATCGAGCAAGGTGGGGACTGGGGGAAGTAAATATAATGGCGGAGGATTTGAGGTGTTGGGAATGGAGGTGAGTAGATAGTTAACTCGACCGGGATTGGTTTTGAATGAATTGAAGGAGATGAAAGAAAAGGTGGAGTTAAAGGTGAATGAGGAAATAAGTGGTCTTAGGCAAAATGATGCATGAGCTTGGCATAAGTACATACTTTCCAAAGTTTCTTTGCTTGCTTGGAGGATAGTTCAAAACAAAGTTGCTGCTACAAAGGACAATTTTAAGTTAGAGAGGTTGTAATGGAGAGGAATCGGTGTATCACCTGTTCTTTGAGGTTCCGGTGTTTGCTAGCATATGGCATGCAATTTGCAAGTGGATTGGTGTTAGCTCAGTTTTGCATAATGAAGGGGTTCATCATATCGATCAATTTACTGGATTGATCGATGGCAATTAAGTGAGGGTGGAAAAATTAGTGGAAGAAGTAAAAATTCTATCGTGGAACTGGCTGAAAATTAAACCGAATAACTTCAAGTACACTATCTCTTAATGTTGTCTTAATCTGAAGGCTTGTCTATGCATAGTCTATAATATTTGAAAAGCAAAATAGATGCTGTACTGGTTGAGGAAGGTGAGGTACGTCTAAAAGTGTATTGATGCATTGGTAAGGTGAATTTTTGTTTTAAGTATTAGGCAATGGTGAAGGCTAGGGGAATTAAGGTGTTGTTTTAATTGTCTATGAGAAAACCAATTGTTTTACTGTCATTATTTGTTGGTGTCGGAAGTGTCAGAATTGTTCAGGGAAGATGCATTGTTCTTGCTCTTATTTTGGGTGTAATATTTTTTTCACTTATCATGTCTTGTGCTAGTGAGTATTATATATTAGATAAAGTTCCTTTTTTTTTTGCGAAAAAAGAACTCGGTTTCTGTCTATCACTATTTCGTTCACTTTTGCTGGCGGACCTAAGTACGAACATGTATAATGTCTTAATTTTAAAACTAAAGCCACATAACAAGACTTCATGAACTTTGAATCATAAGTATCAGATATATATGATGTGGCTTTCAATTGTGATTCATAATGAAACAATTTGTTTTCATTAAACCACACCTAAAAAGATCTTGTTAGCTGAATTTATTTATTTTTGCACTACATTATATTACTCGATAGCATCATGAATTATGTCTCATTTTTCATTTTTAATTCCTTATCAGGCACAATGGATTGAACTTTTATGTTGTGGAACCAGTTGGCTTCTACTAACGTTGTTTATTCTGGTAAGCATATCAATGTTAAAGCTGTTTAATCTCTATTTTTAATTTGTAAATTCTGCAAATGAGTGATTTTTGCTACGGTTCTTGCATCTTGTAGGTCATCCTATAAAAACACTGATATTTGCTGATTGATTTTGACCCGATTGGAAAATTTTGCCTTACAAGTATATGATTTGTGAGTTACTATAATTGATGGTTGATATGAACTTTGTTTTTATTGTTTGCGATCAAAATCTTGATCATAACTGCTTCTTAAGAAAATCATTGATAAAAATGAACTTAATTTACTAAAGTACACTTATTATTATGAATAGTAGTTAGGTGACTTGAGATGCAATAAATTAGAGTAGAGTATATTAATTACTTTCAAACATGACACTTAATATGAGACGGAGAAAGTATAGTTAATTTCTCAATTCTTTCCACGGGATCACATGTTTGTTCCTGGATAGCATCAGAGTATGTGCAGAGCTGGTACCTAGATGTTGTTTGGGTCTTGCGGTTATAGTATGAGTAGACAATTTGTTCTAACTATGTTTATATTTGAAATAACTTGTTGGAACTATTTGTTTTGGCTGATTTTTTTGAGGTTATAAAGGTTTTTTGTGATTACTAGTACTATCAGTGGCAGGGAAAGTTGACTTATTTTTTCTTGAAACTTCTCAAATGCTGTCTAGTAAACCTCAGGTTGACTTATTAGAAGAACTAATATTGTTCTTTTGAATTTTTCTTTGTTATTTTAGAAATAATGGATACATCAAAGGGATGCTGACAATGCTGAAGAAGAAGGAATACAAGCCAATCCCATTAAATCAAATCACTTCATAGTTCATATATACTTCATATAGACTTGCATATACTCCAGACAGAAAGCTTCATTGTTACTTTGTTAAGTACTACCAGTGTAAGATTCTTAGCTGCAATTTCTTAATTCATATGTCAAAATATTAAACGGTTTATAATATGAGACAAATTATAGTAATTGGCTTTAGTACAAGGTTCACAAATCCTACTGGTATAGTTACAATATAATGATATTTAGAGCAAAGGTAGTATTAACAAGGATACTAGAACTTCTCATGGACTGTTTATGTAACTCCATTTTTTTTTCTTTCAATATTCATCTCTTAGTTCAACTACATGTATAAATTAACATTCACCCGACATCCAGTGTTATTGTATTGTATGTTGTAACTGCTGATCAGTTCGTTTGGCAGACAGATTCGGCAGAAGAATCTTTAGAATGCTGCATCTGAAGATCTTTCTGTAGTATATATATACTACTGGTGGTTACTTCCATTTACTCTTTTTGTATTTTATCTGTCAAGACAGAGATCATTTTAATAGTGACACTTACAATGTACCAAACTATCTATAGTTTTGACTGTTAGATTCACTAAATGGTATAAATAAATTCTTATCGAACGGTTAAAACTATGTTACTTCACTGTTTTACAGGTACTCTTGCTTTAGAGAAGAAAATTAATACAACTATAAAATCCTGAATATATCATAGCTCTTTGTGCATAGTTTTGGAATTTAATTTCGAAAGTTTATTTCTGCATTCTGAAATTTAAATTCTGGATAGAGAAAAAACATGCAATTTATTCTAAGGTGGTGTATTCTAGGAAGGGAGCTGGTGTGTTTAGAAAAAAGGGGCGTGAAAAGCAATACCCGTTTGTTCAATCCTTCAATTATAAGGCTTTAAGGAAAGGTCCACATGAGGTAGAGACTAAAGTTTTTTTTTTTTTTTTACGAAAGGTAGAGACTAAAGAATTGTTTTTATCTTTCCAACCATTTCTAAAAGTCGGAGTCCATTCAGATGCACCATTTTAGACGGACAAAAAAACGTGGTTAATGATGTTTTTTGTCCTTCCGGAATAATATATCTAGACATAATTGGTTTTTTTTATAGAAATTGTGCAATATGCATCTCGTGTTGGCGTGTTATTGTAATCATTCATTGTTGGCAGTATGAGGTTGATTGAAACCAGTAGGAGTAGCCGAACATACAAAAAGAATCGTCTCCAGCGCATCGATAAAGATGGCCCCCGGAAGGACGTTGCAGTAAGACTAAATTATTAAACACCAATTTTAGTAAAATATTGTCCTAACAATTTAAAAGTCTTGGGTTATTTCTTTTAAGTGGCTCAATTATCATGACACCTAATAATCCTCATTACATTACTCGAGCAAACAAGATCCAACAGAATTTTCAAATTATAGAATATGAGCACATTTTGAGTTCCTCGAGTGATTTCCTTCTCCCATCCCCATAGAAGAAGACTAATAATCTAGACGTTACCAATGTTTCACACTACTCAATAAAGCAAAGTACTAGTAGTATAGATACATAATTGATTTTGACAAAATGCCTAATGTTTGAACTTTGAACATCAAAAACTATTCATGTTGTCCATAAGCGTGCAAATGTGCAATGGCTATGCATAATATATTCACTTTTAATATCCTAGCTTTGATGGAGTATCTTTTTACCCTTTCTTGCACTATTGTTTAACTGTCATTGTTTGGTCTTTTTGCAACAAAAAAGATCAGTATCATTTCAAATTGGATTATGATTATATTAACGTTTATTTTACTAGTGCATAATAACTTAACATCTCTTTATAAAAGATCATCATATACATATTTTCAATACTAACTCAAAACATCTTGAAAGCAGGTAATGTTGTTCTTGTGACTTTGAGACATTATCCGGGCCTACTGATCCGGATTAGTTGGCACTTGGTAGCCAAACATCAAACATAGTTACACAAAGGTTGAGTTAAAGGAAATTAGATTCATATTTAGCATCTCAAAAGATTTTTGTTGCCCTTTCTTATGCATAACTTCTAGTAAACCTTTTGATATAAAGTCATAGTGTGGCACAAAGTCATGTTTTTCGACCAACATAGTGTGATACAAATGGTAGATACTTGAACTCCTTATTTATTTGGTCCCGAGTTCGATTTCCGACTGATGCGTATGGAAAAACATTTATTGAGATGAGTCAACCCCTTAAATAGATTTCAGTTACCTCGAGGTTATGCTCTTCCATAAGTAATTTAGACTATTGTATCCTATCTTCATCCAACTAGAAAAAAAACTTAAAATCTATTATAAGAGTCATACCCTAATTTCAAATGTTAAAATGAAATAATCTACACACAATTAACTAATGAGTTGTTGAAAAAGTTGATTACATATTTTCCATAAAAAGATCCTGATTGTCCATATAAGATACGACTAAAATATTAGCTTATGTCAACTTAAAGATTAATCTCATAGATTGTTCAAAAGAGTGAAGTTTGGAGAGATATTTCAGACTTCAACGAAAGAATTATAAATGATGACTAGGCTAAAAATAGATTGTCCCACCCTCCACAAATTAGATCCTCTTTATTTCTTAAAATAAATGACGTTTATACATTCAAATAATTAGTAATAGAGTCATCCATTTATGTCCCATGAGCTTAGCTCAATTGGTGGACATTTGCATTATTATGCAGGGTACCGGAGTTAGAACCTCAGTCATTTCATTTATTCATTTTGAGAGTGAAATTTCAAGTTATTAGGCTAATTGATCAAAAAAAAAAGTTATCCATTTCTTTTCAAAAATAAAAAGTGTTCCTACTTGGTCTCCATCCATTAAACAAAATCCAAAAAATCTAAGCGGCAATTTTGTTTTTATTTAGTAAAAAAATATATTTTCATATATAGAATTTGAAATAATAATAATAAATATACTATTTAAGAAAATAATGTAACCTTTTTAAAAGCAAAACAATAAAAATATAATCAAGATATAATTATTTTTTTAAAAAAATGTAACTTTTATGTTTATAATATGAATCCAACAACATTTTTCTTAATATTCTTAATTTTTAATAAAACTTTTATATATACTAGCCGTCAAACGTGCCCGTTTGTATAATCAATATTTTTTTTTCTCGTGTGTTATCGATATTCTGTATTGTGCAAATATAAATAACTACTTAATCTCTTTTTTTATTGGACTTTTTTAATTGATAACTACGTAACCTTTTTTTTTTTTTGTGGTTAGTTATTAATAAGAAAAAAATATTTTTTTTTACAATAAAAAAACTGAAAATCTACTTTTATGTGGAAGTTATGCTTAGTTATTAAAAAAAAAAATTATTTACTCAAAAAAACTGAAAATCTATTTTTATGTGGAAGTTATTTTTTAAGGATAAAATTGGAATAATAAAAAAGTCATTCCGAAAATTTGTATCCCCTTTATATATTAGTATAAATATATATTCTTTTTTTTTTTTTTTTTGACGCAAGTATAAATATATATTCTACTTACCATTAAAGACATTCTTTGATTTAATTTTAATCTTACAACATTTTCAAACTCTCTTTTTTACCTCCCACTTTTCCTTTTCCCTATTTCTCTCTTCCTTTGATATTCTCCAATCTCCACCACATCTTTTATTTTCTTTCCTTTTTCCCCTTTTCATTTCTCTCTTACAAATTGTTTTCTTCTTTACCCTCTCACACGCTCCTATCTATTCTTTCTTTTACTACAATACAAATTCTTTTACTTGCACTCTTCATTCAACACCTCATAAGTCATACTCCCTCCGGTCTCATATATAAGAAAATTTTCAAAAAAACACACCATTTAAGAAAGTAGGTAAATGCATTGTTTGAGGAGAAAAAACACCTTGGAAAGTGTAAAACATTGCATTTATTAGTTGAAATTGGAATAATGTCATAAAACATAATAATTGTAATACACTTTTGCTTATATTTGAGACTTTAAATTTTTTTGTTTTGTTGCTTATATTTGAGACCGGAGGGAGTAACTCATAAGTCGCAACTCATAAGTCACAAACACTTCTCTTTATTAATCAATTAATCAATCAACTCAAAAAATGCACCAAAACACCACACAAAAATGCTACTTTACTTTTTCACCGCTACAGATCTGAAACTCTTTGGATCTTCAAAAGAACCCATTTTGATTTCTGGGTTTTCTTCTTTGGCCTATTGGGTCATTGAAAAACCATTCATTTTCAACAATTTCTAAATAAATTCAAATGGGGTCTAGTGGCAGTAAAGCTACTACTTCTTGTAGTTCATCATCTTCTTCTTCTTCTTCTTCTTGCAGATTACAAAAGGGTCGATCCAAACGGTATATAGGTTTTCCTTCTTATTGTCTTGGAACAGCTTCTGGATCTCGTGACAGTGATAATGATGACCAGGTTTGTTTTCTTTTAAATTTTTTGAAATATTTGTCAATTTTCTTTCTTTAGTTCATTTTTGAAAATTATTGCTAGTACTAGGATCATATTGCTAAGGATTAATTATATTTTAATGTTGTTGTTTAACTTGAATTGATGAAAATTATATGATTTGATTTTATTATTTTATTATTATATTCCATGGTTGAATTTTCAGCTGCTTTTAAATGTTTTTTATTTGATTTAAAACATGATGTTCAATGTCACTATTTCCACTACATTGGAATTGCTTATTAGGAATTTATTGCATTAAAGACTGTTTTGTGTGTCTATGCATTCAGAATAAAAACTATACTAATAATGTGGCTAACTATGATGTGGAAATTGAAAGTTGCTGTTTCTTGCCTTGCAATTTACTGCTGAAAGACTACCAAGAAATCTTATCTTAGTTGAGTAAATGATGTAATTTTGTTAGGTTCTAGATAGATGCAATATTATTTTATACATTAATAAACCTATAGTAACTATAATATGTTGATTTCTTGTTATGATTCAATTCTGTTGTATCATATCTTTTTTTGGCACCATGTCCCTATCCTATTGTTAGCCTCATTGTTATGAAATGTCTTTCTCTATTCATTTTTGTTTATATATTTATTTATGTATTTTTTAGGCAATATTTATTTATGTATAGCTATCATGTATTAGTAACAATTTTGGTTATTGGTCAAAGTTTTGTGGTGCTAACGGCCTAACTCTAGTTTGCAACTCTTGCTTTAGGTATGTGATCAGAATAAAGTAAATGAAAGTGATACCAACCGTAATGATATCAACTCGGATGAAGTGAAGTCAGAGTCTTTTAGAAAAGTGAAATCTGATGAAGTACCTTGTATGCCTTCTAACATTGATCTCGATGAGTGGAGTCACACTGAATCCAGAACTGCTAGCAGCTCCGCACATGGTTCTTCAACTCAGTCTACAAACCCTACAAGTCGGTTCCTTTCTCGTTTTAGTCTCATTCCGGGTAATATAAGTTTCAGACTTAGCAGAACAACCAGTTTGGGGTCATCTCGACCTTGTCCTGTTTCATCGGCAGGTCTTTCAATATTTAACAATGAAGACGAGCTTAGTCTGCATAATAGAAATGAAACTCAACAATGTAGTGATCGGCTTAATACATCTTTTGTTAATCGAGTCCCTATACAGTACCATGAAGATGCTTCTAATAATTTAAGTTCGAATGCCCCGACATTTGGCTTTGTTGGAAATTTGTCGAGCAGTCCTACGCTGTCTCCTATCCAGGATATTGTTAGAGATGGGTATGCTACACGAGACATGCCTGGTATGAACATGTTTTCTCCAAGAGTTCACAATGAAACGGGAAATCTTGAGACTAGACATATGGATAGACGAAATGGAGCTCGAGAACCCGTTGACCGCAATGTTCGTTTCAGCCGAACTTTAAGTGTTGGAAGGCTTCGTGACAGAGTTCACCGCCGATCAGGATTGGCTGACTTCACCTTTTGCCCTCTGCAACAAGAGAGAGAATTGGGAGATGCTAGTGAGGATAGTGGAAGACAAGTAGGTGAGATTGGTACCAGAGTGTTGCCATCAAATCGTAATGCTTTAAATTCTCATACTACATCTGGATATCCTCTACCGAACATGTCTAACTCCACATTTAGCACCCAAGACTATGAGGTCGAGGCTTCACGGTCAAGAGAAACTAGATATCAGGATCTACTGGAGCATAGGTCCAATTTCCTCGAACGGAGAAGAAGAATACGATCTCAGGTTTGTGTTTTTTTCTTAATTTTTACGTAAAATGGTTTAATAAAATGTCTCCAAGCAATCAGTATAGCTTTACAATCGGGAAAAAATAAATATTGGCCATGATGTCATGTTGTAACCGTTTACATGGCACACATGTAGAAAAGTAATGGGTTTGATAATGGCATAAATAATCGAATTATGGGATTTTGATTAAAAATGAACCACTACAATTTGGAGTAACATTGATCGAATTATTGGGATTTATTGAAAGCTAATGATCCTCATTTCAAATGGCTTAGGTTCGTGCTCTTCAGCGGTTGGGTAGCCGGTTTGAAAATCTTTCTGGACATGAGAGATCATGTATCTTGTCTGGTCAACATAGAAACGGTCGTTGTACATGCAGAATAACTAATCGCGATAACAATTCAAATTCAAATGATGATACAAATGCTAGAGCTAGCATATCAAGAATTGTTATGCTAGCTGAAGCCTTATTTGAGGTAACTTTAATACAATCTTATTATCTATTTTGGAGGCCATTCATTATTATATATTTATACAAGTTGAATATTTGTTATATACTTTAATTAGGTTCTGGATGAAATTCATCAGCAATCTGTGGTTTTATCTTCCCGACCTTCTGTATCTTCTATCGGATCTGTCCCCGCACCTGCTGAAGTTGTTGAATCCTTACCTGTTAAATTATACACAAAATCACACAAACATCAAGAAGAACCACTACAGTATGTATTCTTACATTTTTATAAATTTTGAAAGGATGCTTTTTTCCTAGCTTGTTTTCTATCTTCTCGCTATTACAATTGTTCACTATATATGAGTTTTCCGTCTCCTTGTATGCAAATGTGCCTTTCGATTTCATTTAGTATTATCAAAATTCAAAATAAAGTGCATGTTTGGTATCACAATGAGTATGTCAGAATCATGGTGACTCACCGTGATTTCAGCAAACTTACCGTGATACCAAATATATGCAAAAAAAAGTTTGTGCGTTTTACTAATATTGGTTTAATTTGACAGATGCTATATATGCCTTGTGGAGTATGAAGATGGAGACAGCATGAGAGTACTGCCTTGCCATCATGAATTTCATACAACATGTATAGACAAGTGGCTGAAGGAGATTCACAGGTATGTCACAGATTAGTGTTTATGGATCTTCTTTTGGTTAACATTAACAATAAAGTTATAAAATTCAAATTCATACTAAAAAAGTTGCTGCTTATTACATATAGTCTTTGCCAATGATACCAAACCAACAAAAATTTCAGGCTCCATCATAAATCTGATATAGGAGCTTTATAGCAATAACTCTTTGCAATTCATTTCATATGAACTACTTTTAAGTGGTCCCTCATGTAATAAATGTTGAAATTCTTTTTCATCTTTACATGCTTTCTATAGTTAAAAAATAAATAAAATATATACATGCTCTGATATTTCCATGCCACTATCTTTTTATTTGTGTGTAAAATAATTATGTTAGTAACTTTTAACATTTTATGGCACTGACTCCACATGTAGTAGAGATTTGTATTGGAAATATGTAACTTTAGCTTTTTGTATATTATTCCACAGGGTATGTCCACTATGTCGAGGGGACATTTGTATATCAGATTCACTGCCAACAAGAGAGAGCTAAAGTTGCAAATTGTTGATCAGCATATACACTTATGTAACTATCAGCAACCTTGTATTCTCATTGTTGTCAATGATTATTTAGTCCAATTTATCAATAATAAATATCAAACATTGGTAGAATCTTCTCGCTCTTTTTCTTTTCCTTTTTATCTTTCCAAAGAAAAATCTTCTTCTAGCGGGAAAGATATCCTCTACGGTGTAAATTGTATGCAGTGGAATCAAAGCTGCTGATTAACTATTGCACCAGTGGGTCACACAAAAATGAAGTGCCAGAATCACACCACTGGACATTCTCCGATGAAAAAATCACCGGAGAGGACAGTGTAGATAGCTTCGGATTCACTGATTTAACAGTTACATATAGTAATATAGTAAATAATCTCAATGCATGTTTGGTATGACAATAAGTTTGTTGGAATTAGTAGAGCTCAATGTAATTCTGACAAATTCATCGTAATATTAAACATGCACTCAGCCGTTAATTTGAATTTTGAACGTTAGCTAAATCAATTTTAACTAAACAAAAGGAATTATGCCAACATGTTTAACTAAAAAAAAGTCCTCTAATCTAATTATGTGTGTATAGGACATTCTTTTGTTTTCTCCAAATTTGTCAAAAGTTGCACCATTCCGCAAAAGTGGGGGGAAATGTCAGTCAAATTTGCTGATTTTAATACAGCATCTTTGACTGAAGTGATTCACTTTCTTACTGTTACTGCTGGACAAGTGCTTGAAAATAATGAACGGTTGTACACGCGTGTAACAAACATTCTTTTCACTTTTCAGAGAAAAAAAGTGTAAAGAAACATTTGAAGTGTTGGTGTGAGAGTATAGAGTAGATAAGGAGTGGTAATTTCTTACTAGTATTGTCTCCTAACTAACTAGATTCAGATTGCAGTTGTAGACGTTGTAGTACAACCTTGTCTAATTTGTTTTCTCTTTTGTCAAATCATATCATTCATCTATCCACAATCCAAGTCGTAAGCATTGCCAGGACTTATTAACTTCTACTTGTCATTGGTGTATTAAGCATTTTTTTTTCCTAGAGAAGTGTTACGAATCATTCGCTCAAAAATTACAAGAATATAACATGACTTAATTTTTAAAAAGAGAAAAAACTGTAACTTCCTTTTTGAGAAAATTATGAGTGAGTTAGTATTGAAATAGCTACATGAATTTTACTTTTGTATATTTCTTTTATTTTACCTTCGATAATAACAATTATTTTCCTTTTTTTCAAGTGTCGGTTCACAATTAAACACCTAACTTATTTGAGTTAACTCCCTTACAAAATCGATGTTTAGAATAAGAGATATTTTTGACTTCTTATGTTTAGGACTGTACATATATGGTGTGACCCAAGTAATATGATAATTTAAGACTTATTAATGGACAATGCAATAAATCTCGACTCTAATATTATCTTAAAATTTATATCAAACTTATTTCAATCCAACAAAATTTATTTGTAGGATTGAAAATATCTCAGCACTTGTAAACTCATTTTCAAAATCTATCTTATTCAATACAATAATCTCTCCCTTTGAACATATATTTCTCTACCTTTGAACATACCTTTCATCTCAACTGCAAATTATATTTCAATTATTATATGTGTGGTGCATTTTTTTATATCACCAAACAACATTTCATAAATTAACTTCACATGTTTTTGTTCTTCAAAAAATTAAAACATGTATTTTTTTACTGAAAAAAAAAAATTCATTCATTCAAATTGAAAAACACATAGATCATTACAAATTCAAGATTGCTAAAAACTGAAGAAGAAAAAAAAAGGTGAATTTGCAGACAATGTTGCAGCACCTAGGTTAATAGCATACAACGGCAACATGAAAGTGCCTACAAATATGACCAAATAAAAGTCACCGGAATATCCATACTCTCGGATCTGCAACATTGATGTCGAAGTCTTCATCATATCTGTAATGAGTTGAAGTAAATATGTCTATTTGAACCAACAAACCTTGTACTAAGACGAAAAACCAACAAACGCCTCACAAAATGACCAACAAACACAACGCTGCATAAGACGACGAACAAACACAACGCCGCACTAAGACGGCGAAAACTTAAAAAAACGAGAAGCAAACTTACGTGAATAACCACTTATTGAATTAAAAAGAGGAAAAAAGTTGAGGGGTGATTTCCTGGAAAACATTGCCAAAAACCACCCCTACAATGAAAGAATGAATAGAGAAAAATTTGAGAGAAGGATGACGGCTTAAGAAAAGAAAATAAAAGTGCAATTAACAATTCTTTGTACATAGTAAACAAAAAAAAAAAAACAATTCTCAGTATATAATATGAGAAATTTTTCTCTTTTGTATATTTCTAGAACAAAAGTTCTCATACTCTTATTGGATTGTGACATTTTCTCTCTATTAGGGTTAGCCGCCGCCATTTTCTTAACTTTTCTCTCTATTCATTCTTCCATTGTAGAGATAGTTTTTGGCCATTTTGGTCAAAAAAATCACCCCTCAACACCGTTTTTTCCTCTTTTTATTTAAATAAGTGGTTGTCCACACATGTTTGCATCTTCATTTTTTTTTAAGCTTTCCTCGTCTTAGTGCGGCGTTGTATTTGTTCGTCGTCTTTAGCGACATTATGTTTGTTCGTCGTTTGTGCGGCATTTGTTGGTTTTTCGTCTTAGTATAGAGTTCCTTGGTTCAAATTGACATATTCACTTCAACTCGTTACAAATCTGATGAAAACTTGGACGTCAACGTTGCAAATAGGATAATATGAATATTCCGATGACTTTTATTTATCATATTCTTAGGGATTTTCATATTGCCGTCATATACTATTAACCTAAGTGCTGCAAGATTATTTGCAGATTCTCCTTTTTTATTTTTTTACCAATATTGAATTTGTAATTATCTATATATTTTTCAATGTGAATTTTGAATGAATGAGTTTTTTTTGTAAAAAAAAAAAAGTTATCTAAAGGTCTGTTTGGTAAAATTAAGCTATAAGTTAGCTTATAGCTGATAAGCTAGCTGATAGCTGAAAAGTTAGCTTATAGCTGATAGCTGAAAAGCTAACTGATTAAAATTAAAGTGTTTGGTAAAATTAGCTTTTAAAGTGGTTGATAAATATAAAATAACATAAAAGGACATGTATGTTTAGTGGGTAGTTATTCTCTTTAGTGGGTAGTTTTTTATTTTATTAAAAATAATAAAATTAAGTTAAAGGTTAAAAATGGAAAAAAACTGTAAAAAACTATAAGCTATAAGCTCAAACGCTACTTTTATTAGCATCTCAAAAAACGCTAAAAACGCTATAAGCTAATTAAAAAAGCTCATTACCAAACACACCCTAAATCAATTAAACACACCCTATAACCTAAGCTTAATGCTTTGTGATTTGTGTGAACATATGAGAATTTTTGTTTTTGCGATAGTTCTGTTCCAGGATGTTACGGCACCTACCTACTGCATCAGCGATGGAATCCAATTTCTTCTACACAAGTTTGTGTTCTGAAGCCTTTATCGCAATCTTGCTCCTTACCACCTTCTCTTCGGTGCTCCAAACTCGGTGCGGTGGTTACTTTCACGGAAGTCAGAATTGGGCCGTGGACATGACGGCCGTCGCTTGCGGAGAAGATAGAAGCACTCACTGGTTAGTTTCCCTAATTTTATTTGATTATTCATTGTGTTTCATTGTGTTCCCTATTCCCTTTATCAATTGCTTATTCATACAATCATAACTTGGTATTAGTGGTATCTAGATACAACAATGTGTAATATTCAACCCCAAATCAATCAAACTTGTTGGGTTATCTAGATACAATAGTAAACCTAATGTATATCTTTCTATGGATATTCAATTCATTAGTCACACAATGACAATAAAACTTTGTAAAATGTCACATTAAAACCCAAATCATTCAACAACCAGAAACATTGTTACATATATTGTTCATACAAATTCATAGCTACCGACAGATGAAAAGACTCAAACATATTGCAGAGTTAATAGTTCTAACATTCACCGATAAAATTAAACAAGATTGATAGTCACTTAAATGCATATAGGAAGTTCAGAAATAGATAAAGGCTTACAATCATCATTGAATATGACTCTCTTTTTCTGTCTCAGCAATAATTTGTTTGACCATGACGGATGCATCTTCCCATATCTTTTTCATCTTCAACAGATGATTCAGTTCAGCCTTGTTTGGTTCGAATAATTCTTCGGTCATGGCATGAGATGCCCATATTTTTGGCTTTGAGTCACGTGGGCCCTTGGTAATAAAGCATACCTCAACACCATGTTCGACACTCATTGCATCGATATCCTCTAGGAGCTTTGGTATCATTCTCTTGAATCTCCGCTCTCTCTGTTTCTCATCCAAATGCTTGGAAGCCATGAAGCCAGGTAGACAATAGGTAGTCCTTAATACAAGAAAAATAAGAAAATATATGAGCATAACAGAATCACGAGCTACCAAAATTCCAAAAGTGAAATTGAACAAAAAAAATCCTGAAAATGAAATCGAACAAACGAAAATCCAAAAGTGAAATCAAACATAAACAGCACAACAAAATCCTACATGGTGCATCACAAACAAACATTCGCAAATGAAGATAAATGAAATTATGAATCTAGGGATTTGGGTTAGCCGATTAGGGACAAACGAAAATGAAATCAAACAAACGAAAATCCAAAAGTGAAATCAAACATAAATAGCACAACAAAATTCTACATGGTGCATCACAAACAAACATTCGCAAATGAAGATAAATCAAATTATGAATCTAGGGATTTAGGTTAGCCGATTAGGGACTTATTTGTTTTTTTTTTACCTTTTGAGCTTTGATGATTGAAGGAAGATGTGAAGTGAGGGACTCAGAATGTGAGATATAGATAGCCGGTTATAAACTATGAACAAAACCTAATTGTGTTGAGAAAAAAATGAGCCGGTTAAAATCTTTTTGCCCGAACCGTGCTTTTAAATGGGCCAAGATATGGTTAAGTATTGGGCTTATCAGCTAGGTAAATTGAACAGTCCTAGTACTACTACCTTGGATTAAATTTCCCATATTTTTGTATTCAATTTCTTTAAAAAACATTCGTTATTATTATTAAAGATATTTTGAACATGTGTATGGTTAGGGCCGTCTTAAACAATTTGGAGGCCCTGTTCTAACCTTGAAAAATTGGCCCCTAATACTTAGCTCAATTTAGAGAAGAAAATCTTGACATTTAGAGAACTAAACAAAGACAAACATCAAAAAGGAGAAGGGATAAATTAAATCTAACTAAAAGAAATTAATTTCACTAACATAAGAGGTCAAATAGATATGTGAATGAAAGAAAGTAGAAGAATAAAACCTAAATAAGTAACAATACAAACACGTTCTACTGAAAACAATGCTTTTTGAGGAGATACTAGCTAATCCCTGCTCAATCAAATATTCAAATTAATAAAAAAAATGCAAACAAGGAATATGATTAAATTCGATGAACCACATAAAATTCAAGATGATTTGGCGAGCCAAAGATATATATGAATCAAAGGTAAAAAAGAGAAGCAGAAACCCTAGAAAGAGAAAGGCGAGAGGGATCGAGAAATCAGAGATAAAAGGAAGATGATGATTAAAAAGTAAAGAGAACTATGAAGGAAAAGGAAGATAAATTAGATTAGCGTGAGAAAAACAATCTGGTTGAGAAACAAGATAAACGAATGCGGAGCGAGAACGAGAGGTTGAGTGTGCGGCATGCTCAGATTGGTTGCGTATCAATCGTGGTTGAGAGAATAAGAGGAAGTGGAGTAGATGATGGGCCCGAAGTGCCAAGTCTGTTGGGCCCTCAAAGACAAAATCTCATTACGAATCGAAGAGTGGCGATAACAACTGAGGGAGGTATGAATAGAAAGTGGTGAATAAAATTTTGAAAAATTGGGCCTCAAAATATTTACGCTCTGTGCTACGGACCTGGTTGTGCACCCTTAGTGTCGGCCCTGTGTATGGTTAATGTCTTTGTTAATCTTGTTAAATAGTAGTGCCATAGCAAAACATAATTTGGACAAATCATTAATGTTCCGTGATACATTATTTATTACAAAATATTGTCAAATATCAACTATAGTGATGTAGCATTATTGCCTTGCAGAGTTTGACCAAACTCTTATTTTTGCAGTTCACAATTGACAACACCAGGTTGAACATGTCGCCTAGAATAACACTTTTAATTAGTCAGATCCTCATTTTAATGCTTGTTGGTCAGATTCGCATTTGAATTGTCCAAAATTGTGGTGTTATTTAATGTAATGTAGAATTGTTCACTTAAAGAAGCATGGGGCTGAATATCATATTTAATATCACTTTCTCTGTTATGTGCTCAGCTTTTCCTTCAATCTATTTGGAAAGTGGAACTTGTTTAAGAGAGTTCTTTTAGTGTCTTCAGTTTATTCACCTCTTTCAGTTTATTCACCTGAAAATACTAACAAAGACATTAACCATACACAGGGCCGACACTAAGGGTGCGCAACCAGGTCCGTAGCACAAGACGTCAATATTTTGAGGCCCAATTTTTCAAAATTTTATTCACCTCTTTCTATTCATACCTCCCTCAGCTGTTATTTCTACCCTTCGATTCGTAATGAGATTTTGTCTTTGAGAGCCCAACCGACTTGGCACTTCAGACCCATCATCTACTCCACTTCCTCTTATTCTCTCAACCATGATTGATACGCAACCAATCTAAGCCTGCTGCACACTCAACCTCTCGTTCTCGCTCCGTATTCGTTTATCTTGTTTCTCAACCAGGTTGTTTTTCTCACGCTAATCTAATTCTCTTCCTTTTCCTTCATAGTTCTCTCTACTTTTTAATCATCATCTTCCTTTTATCTCTGATGATTCTCGATCCCTCTCCCCTTTCTCTTTCTAGGGTTTCTGCTTCTCTTTTTTTTTCCTTTAATTCATATATATCTTTGGCTCGCCAATTCATCTTGAATTTTATTTGGTTCATCGAATTTAATCCTATTCCTTTGTTTGTATTTTTTTTTTATTAATTTGAATATTTGATTGAGCAAGGATTAGCTAGTATCTCCTCGAATACTAGTCTTAGACTTAAAGCTCATTTAGTATTTTCAATTTTCACATTCACCATTGTTTCCTCTCTTTTCTTTGATGATAAAGTTAGGGAAAACCGAATGTGAACAGTAACCACCGTTTGGTTTCGGGTGCTGCTTTTGCTATCATATCACTCTGTTTGTCAAAGCATAGTCATTCCAGTTTCAAGGTTGATCTTCTATATTTTTTCTGTGGATATATCTAACTTTACAATTGATGAAGATAACATTGGTTGGGCGATTTCCGTTATTCCCTCATCATCCTTCGTTTTTATTTGCGCACCCCAACTGATCAAGATTCTGCAGTCATTGTTCAAATCCCTATGGGATATTCAGAAGAATTGACCAATATTGATCATTATGTTATTCAAGTGGATCATAATGTTGTCCCTGTCTTGACTTTTGATGCCTTGCCCGAAAACAAGGATCTTGGATTTCAAGCGCAACCCTTTGGTCAATTCACCTTTCACAACAAAGCAATATTGGTGATAATGACCGTAACAACATTCTTGACCATTATAAAAAGAAGATAGCCACTTAAATGTTGTCGCCTCTTTTACTGTTACCACCAACATTTCCTTGAGGTGACCGCACTTAGTGATCATTGTCGCCATTGAAACCTCCAACACTGCTCGGAGGAAATGCGCCAGACCTGAATCATTTCCATCAACGACACTTCCAAAATTTTCGGCATGAAACACCCTTGAATCACTTGTACTGTTGAGACCTCCCAATTTGCCTTGAGGAAACACCATATTAGCATTAGAGAATATATAGAATATAGAGAAAATAGAGTTGGCCAAACATGGTGAAACACACCGTTTCAATTAAAAATAATAAATAAATAAAAGAAACATTAAGTAAATAAATAAAAGAAGAAAAAGAAAGAAGGGTCTAGAAAGTAAAACCCATGTGAGAAGTAACCAAACCCCACCTTCACTAGTCACTACTATTTCTTTCACGTTTCCATTTCCATTCTTTCCCTTTCTTCTCTGTTCCGAATTTCTCACAACTCAGTCTACCTCTTCACATTCAAATCACCAAATTCATTTGATAATTCAAATTCTCATGAGAAAAATTACAAGTTTAAGAAAACCTCTTCCATACTCACACATATATTATTGGGTATGGTTTTGGGATTATTATGGGTAGTGCTCTAAAGAAGGAGAAGAGTACCCACTCCTTGAAAGTTGTTTATTGAGACTCTTTGAGGTAAATATATCACTTATAATTCAACAATTTATTTTTTGGTATATGTAGTTGGTTTAGAAATTTAATGTTAGAGATTAGAGTAGATATTGGAGAATTTTATGGTTACATATGTTTAGCCAAACTCTAGAATGAGTAGTGGAACTAGTATAGATAGTAAAATCTTAGATTTTAAAGAGTCTCTTTCAAACTCTAATCCAAACAAATTGGGGGTTTTGTCTAATTCTTTTATCTATTGGTAGTCTGACCTTAAATGAGTTTTCACAAGAGCTGAAATTATTGTATGATGTTCAGATTTGGCGGAAATTGCTCCGGTGGTCATTCCGGAAAGCATTGCTAGGAATGGAGCTTATTCATCATAGTAGTGAGTTGATAATGATCATTGCTACTTGTTTTAATTAACTACTATTATTAATTTTATGTTACTCAGTTTTTATGTTAAAGTATTTATAAAAATCGGGAAACACAACCTTTGAACATTTTTCTCATTGTCGTTATTATGTTTTAAAAGTTATCGATATTAATATGGTATCTATTTGGATTTACTTATGATTTATTGAGCATACGATTTGGAATTGTGATTTGATTTATATACTTTGGGCATAAGTTTGATATGTTGAGAAATACGGTTTTGAGATATATGTTTTCGAAAAATGTTGATATTCTACGTTTGGATTTGATTTTACTTATGGTTTATAAAGTGGAATATTTTCATTCCGTTTCGACTGTACTTATTTCGACAAACGTTTTCGAAAGGTATTGAAACATGGTTTAAGAGATGTATTTTAAGAATCACGATTATAATGAAGACGACCTAGGTGCACCTAGTAATGTGAATTCGATTAGAGAGAATTACCCGTTAGATGGAGCCACCCCTATGGAAAGGCCACCATTAGGAGGAGAGGGCTATCAACGAGATGTAAACTCCCTAATCGATAGATTTGATATGTCTTCCGAATCGATGAGAAAAGGGCTATCCGTTAGATGGAGCCGCCACTAAGTGAGAGGCCACTCTTAGGAGGAAAGGGCTATCAACGAGATGGAGCCATCTCTCGATTCTCTCGCAACAATTTTTTATTCTATTGTATTTTATTTTATTTTATTGGATTTCTATATTTTTCTTTTAAGTTGATTATTTTGATTCCATTAAATTGTATCAGATTTATATACTTTCTTCAGGGATGATTATTTTGATTATTTTAATTATACAAGGTTTTATATTTTCTATAGAGTTGCTGATTTGGTTTTCACCTCTTTATAACCTTGGATTTTTGAATAGTCTTATTCTATGGACAAACTTACAAGTTCATGAATTTCCACGCGTATACTTGGTTTTAGATTAATTATATCTTTACATGGCCACTACTATCTTTGTTAATGGAATTAGATTTGAGAAAACTAATTATTCGTGCCTTTGTGTGTTTCCCTTCTAGTTGGTGGTGGTTGTTGTCTCTCACTAAGTCCCCGTGGCTTACCCCTTCATATTCTATTTTTTTCAGATTCAGAAGAGTAGCAAGCTTCTAATAGATTCAAAGTTCCAGATTGTAGCTCTTTCGGTAGGTTTCCTTTGGTTGAAGACTCTTTGTTTATGTTTATGTTGAGTCAGTGTATCTGCAGCTATTTTGAGTCTAGGAATACTTTATTTTGGGTTGTATGATTATTAAATTTGTAAACTTTGAGCTGTTGACTGATAATGTATGCTATAAGAATCTTAAACAGGATTTATTTGATTTGGAAATGTTGAAAATACACATGATACTCCGTTGAAATTTCAGGAAATATTATATTTGAAGTAAAAGTCATTTTTTCTGAAATATTTTATTTACCGGTTGATGAGTTTGTCATAAGGCTTGCCGGACTAGTGTGTTAGTTCGTGCGCCGGTCACGATGCGGAATTGGGTCGTGACACATGGACTTACCTGTGTAACTAACTGTACTAAGCCAGCACAATTAGAGAGTAGTATAAATACTCGTATCTAGTTCAATTGTAATCATTAGAGAATAGATAAAATATAGAGAAAATAGAGTTAGCCGAACATGGCCTTGACTGTGTAACTAATTGTGTCGAGTCAGCACAGTTAGAGAGTAGTTTAAATACTCTTATCGTAATCACATTGAATTTTATCAAATCATAAGTATCATAATTCTCTCTCTCTCTCTCCTCTTATAGTTAGAGATATTTTCATTTTCTCGTAATTAGAACTACTAGTATTTGCACATGGTTGAAGACTTGTGTTGCTACCTATATTATCAAAATCGCTACTCTTATTGAATCACCTCAGTAGGTGGAGCAATGATTGTTGATTTGGAACTTGTTCATCTTTGTTTGCCTTAGGCTTTGTTTGCGAGTTTGGAGGGGAGGGGAGAGCTTTGGAGGGAGGGAAATAGAGAGAGAGAATATTCGAGAAATCTTTTACATTTTTTGAGAAAGTATTTTTTATAGAGAATGACAAATAAATACTTATGATTAATATATTATGAATTTAAGAATATTATAACAACATTAATTAAATTTGAAGAATTCATATAAACCTTCCAAACCCCCTCCAAACCCCCATCTAATACAATTTTTGAGTTCCCCCAAATTGGGGGGTTTTTGTGTTATGAAGAAAAAATAACCCTTCAAACTCCTTCCCTCCCAAACTTCTCTACTCCTTCCACTTGTTTCTTCCTTTATAGCCTTTCATTCCCTTCCCTTCCCCTCCAAACTCACAAACAAAGCCTTAGAATCTATCCCATTATGTAAAGAAGAATACAAACCACTACTCTGCTGCTCCAATTGCTTTTTAAGATATAGCAATGATTGTTTATTCAATACTTGTCCATCTATGTTTGCCTCATATTCGTTGATTTCTTTCTCCCAAAGAAACGATCAACTTTTCCGCCTAATAACAAAATAAAAATTCTAACTCAGCAAATTCAGAAATAGATAAAGACTTACCATCATCATAGATTTAATGCATTGAATATGTCTCGTCTTTCTCCATTTCATAGATTTAATATGAACATTTTGTAATTACTTTTTACAATCTCGATTTTGCTATGTTGGTGATTGAACTGCTTATATCAATTGACTTTCCTCTTTTTCACTCTAAATTTGAGAAGTCACAGTAAAATTCAGACCTATATTCTCCAAGGATTGAATAGATTACTAGTAGTATCAAGAAACAAGGTCTCCCATCACAATCTTTGAGTTTTTCAACTACCTTGGTTCACTTATGTATATTTTATCTTTCCGAATATTGTGTTTTTTTCAACTACCTTGGTTCACTTGTGTATAGTATTTTATTTCTCCGAAATATTCTCGATTTTACATCGACTTTGTTCAATTTCAGTTGAAGACACGTTTTTTCTTACAATAAGTTGAAGATGCATCAATTTTATGTTTCTTCCTATACCCAGTATTCTTCATGGTATGACTAGTCATATTATGGTCAAATGCAACATTACTAATGCTGAAAATTAATCCATAAAATGGAGTTATGTTTCTCCTTAATGATTTTTCCAAATTTAAGAATTTGAAATAGTTTAGTTATTATAATTATAAATAGAAAAATAATTTGTTGAAATTTATGAATTAATAAAATAAATATAAGTATTCATAATATAAGGCACTTTATAACACTTACCAACATACTATTTATTAATTAGTTGAAAATTTATGAATTTTACTATCTGGAAAATATTTATTTGAATTTCAACCAATAAAAATAGTGTGTTGAGAAAATGTATGAGAGAGGGTACTAATAACATTCCAAGAAAGTTGAAAGAGCTAAGAGTGGTTGAAAAATTCCAAAATTTTAGGTAAAAAGAAAGATTGCCACCCACCCTTTCTTTCTTTTTTGGCATTTTCTTGTAACGTTTATCAAAATTTGGTTGTCCATTGGAGGCTAGTTTCAAATTTGATACAACACCACAATATCACAACTCTTAAGTTGTTGTTCTTCATATTCTTTATTTTTCAATGGCTTCTCAATCAAACCAACAACACTTCCTTCTTGTTCCATTTATGTCTCAAAGCCATCTAATTCCTTTCATAGAAATGGCAAAATTGTTTGCATCAAATGGTGTCATTGTCACTGTTGTCCTTACACCACTTAATGCAGAAAGGTTCAACTTGGTAATTGATCAAGCCAAAGCCTCAAACCTCAAAATCTATTTCCAATTGTTACCTTTCCCTTGTGTAGAAGCAGGTTTACCAAAAGGGTGTGAAAATATGGATACACTTCCTTCTCCTACATACCAACCTTTGTTTTTTGCAGCTTGTAATATGCTTAAAGAACCACTTGAAAATTGGCTTTCTAAGTTGGAAAAACTACCTAGTTGCATTGTTTCTGATATATGTCTTCCTTGGACTTCAAATGTTGCATCAAAATTCAACATTCCAAGAGTTGTCTTTCATGGAATTTCTTGTTTCACACTCTTGTGTTCACATAACATTAATCTCTCCAAAGTTCATGAAAGGGTCGACTCAATGTCAACGCTGTTTGGCGTACCAAATTTGCCTGATAAAATTGAATTTACGAAAGCACAGTTACCCGAGGCTATGAAGCAAGATTCGAAAGCATGGAAAGAAGCTATTGATCAATTCAAAGAATCTGAACTTTCAGCACAAGGGATATTGGTGAATACTTTTGAAGAGTTGGAGAAGAATTATGTTAGAGGTTATGAGAAAGTTGCTAAAAAGGTTTGGTGTATAGGACCACTTTCCTTGCACGACAAGTTAACATTTGAAAAGTTTAGTAAAGACGATAAGGGACTCATCGATGATTCTGAATCCGAATATCTAAAGTTTCTTATTTCAAACAAAGCTTCTTCTGTCATCTATGTATGTTTTGGTAGTTTGTCTTTCATTCCTGCTTCGCAACTAAAGGAACTTGCTTTGGGATTGGAAGCATCAAACCATCCATTCATTTGGGTGATTGGAAAGAATGATTGTTCTGTTGAGTTAGAGAAGTGGTTAAAAGAAGAGAATTTTGAAGAAAGGAATAAGGGAAGAGGAGTTATAATTAAAGGGTGGGCGCCGCAAATTGAAATATTATCTCATCCTTCAACCGGTGGATTTTTATCTCATTGTGGTTGGAATTCAACAATGGAAGCAATTTCATGTGGTGTACCAATGATAACTTGGCCAATGTTTGCTGAACAATTCTTTAATGAGAAGTTGATTGTGCAAGTGCTTAAGATCGGTGTGAGAATTGGTGTTGAAGTTGTCGTGGATCCGATGGATACATTTAAGGGTGAGAAAGTTTTGGTGAAGAAAGAGGATGTGAAGATGGCTATTGAAAAACTTATGGAGAATGGTGTGGAAGGGGAACAGAGAAGAAATAGAGTTAAAGAGATTAAAGATATGGCTTATAAGGCTGTTGAAGATGGTGGATCTTCTGATTCTAATTGCAAATTGTTTATACAAGAAATTTTAGAACAAAGCTCATAATTTAATGATTTAGCATAGCAAAGTAGGAGTAGTTTTTATTTCATTTGTAGCTTTCACTTTTTTATAATCACTATATGTCATGCCTTTGGATATTGATTTGTATGGAAAATGTTAACCACTGTTTGGTTAGATAAACCAATGTTTTAAATTGCAAAACTTAAAGACTTGTACATACAAAAAATAAAAACATAAAACTTCTTTTTACTAAACACACCCTTAAATATAAACTCAGTAAAATTATACATCCTAAAATTCTCTATATATGTATCTCATTTTTTGAGTTTGATGAAGATGTTATATATTGAATTTTATCAAATCAAAGTGTCTATAGCTTCAAACAATTTAACCTAAAGAAGTGTTAACAATTTGTTGATAAAGGGTGCGTTTGTTTAAGCTTTAAAAAAAATCTAGAGATTTTTTTGTAGAGATTTTGAAGAAAATTTAAAGCTACTTTGTGTTTGTTTACAATCATAAAAATCTATTTTTTTAAAAAAAGAAGTTCATACACTTAGATTCCTTAGTTTTAAAAAAATAGATTCTTTAAAAGTTATTAGAAATAGCTTTTCATTTTGGGGCTAAAAATGATTTTTTTTAAGAAAATGATTTAAAAAAAAATCTATAACAAACACTATCAACATTAAAAAATGGATTTTTTTAAGAAAAAAATAGATTTTTTCTTAAAAAAATCCCAAACAAACGCACCCAAAATGGTTGCAGCTAAAATGGGTTTCTTATGGTGGTGTTGTGAATTCTTTTGAAGAATTTGAACCAGAATATGCAAGTGATTTAAAGAAAACTAGGAATGGTAAAGTTTGGTGTGCTGGTCCTGTTTCACTAAGAAACAAGAATCACATAGATATGGCTCAAAGAGGGTTAATTTAATGATCATCGTAGAATAATGATTCATATTTTTTTCATTGCTGTGGTTGCATGTATTTTTTCAATAAATCATTGTTGTAAAGTGAACATTGTGACAATAATAATTTAGATGGGTAATTCATTAGTTCACGAAAACTCACATTCTTAAAAACTAATTTCTAAGTAATTCCCATTACCAACGTGTTGTATAATTAAATTATAATAAGTTAAACAATAAATTTGGTCTATAATACTAATTTTTACTTCATGAAGCCTAGAAGGAGTAGGTCTCACGCTGCAAATATCTGGTTTGCTTCATTAAAAATAGGCTTATTACACTAAACTAGAAACTTTAATTTAATTCTGATTTTCAAATATTTTAACTAATTTTTTGATAAAAAATAATTAATTGAAATGAGGTAATATAAAGGGTTAAATATGTTTTTGGTCCCTATAAATATCTCAAATTTTATTTTTAATCCCTATAAATTTTTTTTAGCAAGTTTTGGTTCCTCAAATATTTCTTATCATGATTTTTAGGCAAATTCTAAAATGGACCACTTCATCAAGTGGTTCATGGTGAACCACTTATGAATAACCCTATAATAAATACGAATTTTACAAAATCGATCGTTAAATTGAAAGTTTGTTTCATATAGATTATCTGAACAAATTTTTAGAAAAATTGAAAATCATTTAAAAATGTATAAAAGTAGGACTAAAAATTGTGATAAAAAATATTTGGAGGACTAAAAGTTGCTGAAATTTTTAATAGGAACTAAAAATAAAATTCGAGATATTTGTAGGAATCAAAAATATATTCAATCCTTATATAAATATATAATTTGTGACATATTTTTAATACTTTAATTAATTTAAAATATTTGTATTAATGCCATTGACATTTGCCTTTTGTGGTATATTACACTTTTATAAATAGTTATTTTGAAAATGGTGTATATATGTGATATTTAGTTCATGTTAATGGAATTTAGTGAAAATTTATAGAAATGTGTCAATTTTGATTTGATGAAAATTAAACTCCTACACTATCATAAAAAATAAAAATAAAAAAAGAAAAAGCCATTTCTATGAATTGACACATTTTTAATAGTGGGAAGGGTCATTGCAAGGTCAACCAATTAAATGACATACTTTTGCATGCCATGTAAATTATTATTTTTACAAGACAAAAAGCATCTAGATAATATGAGATATAGTAAGTTTCGCCTCCATCCTTTGCCTATAGATTCCTTCGCCTATAGATTAATTCAACATAATTACCTTAAGTTAATTCATATATTTTTCGATTGTGGTTGCATGTCTTTTTCAATTAACCATTGTTGTAATGTGAACATCGACAATAATATGGTAGTGATTCATTAGTTCAATAAACCAATTTCTAAATAATACTACTATAATATAATATAATGAAAGTGTTTTCATGCAATTCATAATATATATAAGAAAAGCTCAAGTGTTTTGTGAAATTGTAAACCAACCTCCTCAAACATGAGATTCAACACCTTCTTTGCTTTTGTCAATTTTTTTTGAATCATTCATTCTTCCATCCCTACATTTAATTGTGACGAGTCTAAATGGAATTCTTCGCTCATTTCAACTTACAATGTAACATCCGTTCTAGCGGTGGACTCAATCGGTTGTAAGAATTTCACTAGAGTAAAAGTTCCACCTAATTTTAGAACATAGAGATAAATTATCTTTTTATTTATTTAAAATAATATCTCAATACATTCATTGATTAGAATGACTATACCAATCCCGCCAGCATGTCTGCACGCAAGCATGCCCGCACGCGCATACACACGCACACATATATTTACTAACAAGTGGAGTCTATCAACTTGGTGCTCCTAAAAAATATGTGGCATGTACGTTGCACACACTAAACATGCTCAAGGCTATCCTATAATCTATGCACCTTATAATTTAATTTACGAAAGAACTTCAAAAAAAAATTGGTCGGATAGAAAACTATCTAAATTAATGTAGAAGTGAGCGAAACCCCAAAGCAATCCTCTCTTCCCCTTTTTTTAGCTTTAGCCAACTCCATGAATGTGTTGAGATATTTGACATCAAATTTCATTTTATTTAATTTAAAGGTTTAAAACTCTCAAAGAAAGAAGTAATGTACGCAATAAATGAATTGTTGTTGACGAAAATTTTATTTTAACTATTATACAGAGGGAATAAGTTGTTGCCCGATGAAAAATTAAAATAACTTACATGGAGAATATGTTATTAACTATATTATTTACAACGAACAAGTTTTTGTTGATAAAAAATTTAAATAACTACTATTCAGGTGGAACAAGTTTTTATTGAAGAAAAATTTAAATAACTAATATATCAGTTTTTTTATTTATAAACAAAAATATTTCTTAATCAATTTTTTCAACTTTAATATTCAGTAATATTTAGTAATATTTACAATTCAAATAAACGTGTGATAAAAAATACGAGACATATATTTTTCAACGATACCTAAAATAACCACTACAAGAAAACCCTTATTTCCAAACAGATTTTTAAATCACTTATTGGCAGAATTTTCCCTCAATAATTTACTGACGGAAATAACTGCCACAAAATAAAAATATTCCACCACAATATTTATCAAAAATAAAAAATAGAAAATGAAAATTTATTGGCGGAAAAATCTGTCAATATCTTGAAAGACGGAATATCCTGCATATTTATTGGCGGAAATTTCCGCCAGAAAATCAAAAAGCAACTGTTCAAAGTTTGTGGCGGAATTATAACCAGTTTGTTAACCTTAGGAAAGGTGGGTCTTAGTTTATATCTTTAAATATGAATTTTTTATTTCTACTATTCAAGTGATTTAATGTATGGTGGTTATGTTATCAAGTACCAACGCAAGCTACTCTTCCAGACTCTTCATCAATCTCTTTCACCTTTCATATATTTTTTCTACAACAAACTCATCATCAACCATGCTGATAATCAATTTTCCTCCTGCATCACTTTCCACTTTCCTTCTTTCACTTGTCATTTTTTTCTACTTTTTTATTCTACTACTATATAGTGAGAATCAAGTTATCTACCTAATTTCTAGCTTTTCAACTGCCAAAGGAAATCATTTTCGCCAGATCTGAAGCATAGAAGAACAATCACAAAAAAAACCCTTTCTCATGATACAACTTAGATCTGGAAGCATAGAGAGAGACAAAAATCTAAAACATAGAGAAACTATGATGGAGAGTGGCAATCATGTTTCAGGCAGCATAGAGAAATAATCACAAAAATTCCATTTCTGGTGATACAACTAAGAATTTGAAATCTTTTCAATGTTTCTCATATGGGTTTTGTTCATAGTTTAATGGGTCTTTCTTGAATTATTTATTTGTTGTTGTTCAGATGGAAGTGAATCCTAATCCTAACAGCGGCGCTGGTTTCATCAAAGAAAACGGGACACAGAGCATCGATATGTCTCCGTCTAAAGAGAAAGAAATAGATCTGGAAGCATTGAGAGAGAAATTAAAATCTAAAACAAATAAAGAAATAAAAAATGAAAATCTGAAAAAGTGGGGGAGAGAGAAACAAAAATAATAAAAAATAATAATACACTTATTGGCGGAATACTCAGCCATAAAATGTTGGATTTCGTCTTTTTAGTTTTTGGCGGAATTTTCTGCCACAAAATGAAGGATATCTACTTTTCACTTCTGAACAAATTTATTGGCGGAAATTTCTGCCAATAAATTTACTAGCATATGATTTACTGGCAGATCGATTCCGCCAATAAATTGTCACTTCCTGGCGGAATATAGCACTTCCTGAGGGAATTTTGCTGTCACTAAATGACCATTTTGTAAACTTGAACAATATAGTAGGAAGTAGGAACCCATGCCATATTACTATTCCACTGTTTCAAAATTATACAAATATATTTTTCAAACAAATTATCACAAATAATCTTACTTCCCTCTTGACAGATATAATATCTGTTTGATAAGTCCAATAAGCTAAGCTTATAAACTTGTTTGATAAAAATAAGATGTGTTTGGTAATAAGATTCTCTAATTAGCTTATAGCATTTTTTGAAATGTTATTTCAAGTAGTATTTTAGCTTATAACTTTTTACATTTTATTTCATTTTTACTCTTATTATTTTCATTTACTAATTCTTTAGTTTGTTTTAAAATATAATAACTATCCACTAACCATATACTTTTACGTCATTTTGTACATACAACAATTAAATTTTTCAAATATTTTAATTTCATTCTATTAATTTTTCAGCTATAAGCTAACTTTGCAGTTATCAACTAGCTTTTTAGCTATAAGTTAACTTACATACTTATAGCTTAATTGTGTTGTTGATGAGAAAAATAGGTTTTTATGAAAAATGATAAGATTGATGATTTCTAGTATGAAATGTTGTTAATACTTGTTATAAGTTGTACTTCCATGATAATTTTTTTTTGGTAGAGACTTCCATGATTATTATGCTTATATATATATATATATATATATATATATATATATATATATATATATATATATATATATATATGTCTAAAGTTATCACCTTTATGAATTGGTATGTTGGAATTTCGAGATTTGTAGGCTTTACACCAAAAACCCGAGGACAGGGGTTTCCTGTCCTGATGAACTTGCTACAGCGAGTAGCTGCTCGCAAGGGTGAGTTGGTTCTGGTGCTTACTGGAACTGAGCTCGCCCCGAGCTCGCCCGACGAGCTTATCAGTGCTGAAAAGTGTCTTTTTGTCGAATAGATGAGATATATGTTTATACTATGATTGGATTATGATCTTATGACTATAAATTGAGTCGTGAATGATGAATTGACTTGTGATATTGTAATGTTAATTAACTATGATTATTATGTATGTTGAGATGAGATTATGAATTATGATAACATGATTATTGCTATGTGATATGTGTGCTTGAATGTATAACCATAATGATGATGTGTTGAGATGAGTTGATGAGAACTTAAGAATGAATAATATATATGTTGAGATATCCTAATATTCATGAGTATATGTGAAGAGTATCAACATAGGTGGTAAATGTACATTCATGCATTCATGAGTCAATGTCCATCATGACTTAAAACTGAACTTGATGCGGATGAATATAATTCTATCCTAATTTGAGCGGGTATCACATGCATTTAGTTGTGTCTAGGGTGACATAACATTAATGATGACATTAGTTGCATTAGGAACTTGTGCATTCATAATTGATACTTGGTAATTGATACTATTGTGTGCATTAATTGTTAGAGTACTGCTATTTGTAGCAAATGAAAATATTGCGAACGTTTCACGAAGTTATTGCCATCATTGGATTTTGTTTGGTGGAAAACATGAACGGTTGGATGTAAAGAAGAGAGTAAGATGCAGTTTTAATGTACAACATACAAGTTGTCGTGATGCATTCGTGAGCAAATTTGTCGCACTAAGTAGCATTATTATAATTGTTATTTGTGTATCAATTGTGAGTAATTTGATGTTGATAATACATGATTGCTATTTGTATATCAATTGTGAATAACTTGATGATACGTGGATTATATGATTTACATGATACTTGATTTATGAGTTATAGATGTATCTTAATCAAGGTTATCAGAACCGGACCGGTTATTGAACCGGCATGCTTACCGGTTTAAGGTTCAATCGGTCGGACCGGGTTCAATCGGGGTCGGACCGTTTCTAATAATATATATATTATTTTTAAATAATATATTAAAGTTACAATTTTCGTATAATAGTTTTAGATTAATTTACCGTAAAAAAAAGTTTTACATTAATTTAATACTACTATTATTAATGAATATGATTAATATCACTACTATCTACTCCATTCCAGGTTCCAGCCAATTTACTATGCATGTTGGAACTAATAACCAATTTATTGCAAAAGTAAGTTACCAAAGCAACAACATATGGTCATGGTAATGGGACTACAAAGTGGATCCTCGGCAGCAACATTCATACTGCCATCCATGCAGCAACAGATTAACGGTTGGATTATTTAGTTATTCTAGACCCATTTCTTTGAGTTACAGTTGATCATTATATTTAAAATTGTGTGCTGCTTATTAGTTATTACAAATATATTTTCCATGGATCACTTTAGCTTTGTACACGTAGGCACACGATTATACTCTAATATTTTCTTTTATTACAGACTTGTACAAAAAAAAATATTTTAGTAAAAAAAGCATCGAAACCATATTTAGTAAAAAAAATCATTAAACCCATAATTTTACTGTAATAGCTCAACATGCAAATTCAAAAAAATAAATTAGTGGTTGAAAGGAATAAAAATTCAAAGTTAAATTAAATTGTTAAAGAGAAAAACATTAAATCAAATTATTGTTATTCAACAACAAAGAGACTAATTTTTAGATTTTATTTGGTATTTGTTTATCACAATGGATAAAAACTTTATCTATATAAAAAAAAACAACTCTTTTAAATAATTTTACAAAAAAATTCATTTTTTTATAATCAATATTCACACAAAAAAAAAGTTTAACAACATATCCATGTAGTGCAGATTATTGATTTAGTTCATGTTATTTCCAAGCAAAAAAAAATTAATTTTAAGTGTTGTGCGCCATCGTTTTATTTTAGCCAATATTGTATTAGTTTATATAAAATACTTTATATGCTTTTGATAGAGATTAGAAATTATACGGAGACAAAGTGCATAAATATTGGGATCTTAATAAATATAGACGATCAAGTCTTGTGGACTCCGTATACATTAATAATATTTATCATCAATAAAATCTACTATATGTACTCAATCCAACGACTGGAGTATTGCAGCACCGATGGCAGCAGGGGTAGCAGCTGCCGAGGATCCGCATCGAATGTGACTAATGTCCATTCACATCACACTATTCAAGTTTCTCTCTCATTCCATAAAAAAGTTTCTCTCATATGTACAATGGTCATCATCTTCTTTCTTTGTCTTTCTCTCTCACCCAAATAAAGTCACTTTCTCATTCTCCTTCCTCATATTCTTCATACAAAATCAATAATTCCTCCACCCATTCAAGCACATAGCTCACCGAACTGCCATTGTTAGAAAGTGCACCTCCAGATCCAAACATCTCATGAGAACAAATGAATATAGAAGGTAAAAGATAACTTCTGTTTTGATTTTGCGTTGCTGAATATGAATTGATAAAGATGAATGAAATGAAATGTTCAACACCAAAACTTCTAGTTTTTTCTTTTTTTTTTTAAAAAAAGGGAATATGCGGTTGAACCGATAGAACCGCTGGGTTTTTCCAGTTTTTATCCGGTTTTCCGGTTCATTTCCCAGTTCAGTCGCAGTACGGTTTTGAGGGTGAAACGGACCGGACACAGGTCCGGTTCACGGTCTAACCGGTTGGACCGGACGGTCCGGTCCGGTTTTAATTACCTTGATCTTAATTATATAATCTTGCATCTTTATGGTGCGAATGTTGGTAGAATTTATTAGGTTGTTATTAAGTATATAGTATTCGATATACTTACATTTATTTTGGGATTCCTTACTAACTCTCTATTTTGTGTATTTGTTGGACCTTTGGGGGTATAGGTTCTCAGGTTATGTTTATGGTCGAGTTGTCGGTGATGTCTCGCTCTGATTAGGACACAGGAAAGAGTTTACCTTTTATGTTTAGAGTTGTTTGTTATTATTTTAATTAAAGATGTGTCATTATAGAATTTGTAATTTTGCATATATGTTATCTTACTAATTAAGTCTTTAGTAGTGTTTTTGATGAAACATATAATACTCGAACCATTGTTTTTATAATTCAAATTTTATTTTCCGTTGCGCATTTTAAAAAAGATTTTATAAAACTAGAAATAGTTAGATAATAAGTTTGGGTGTTGCAATTATAGTCTACAAATTTTAGTCCATGTTAAATATAACTAATGTATAATAACTTTAAGATTTTTTATCAATTAACTAAGCGTTTTAAACATGTGAATATCCAAGTTTACATCTTCAAAGACAATATTTAAAAAGACTCATTACTTGTAAGATTATTTTTTTGGTACAAGAAGAGCAAAAAAAATAAACAAAAGGAATAAAAGGAGATTATCTAGAGAACAATGTCCCACTAGCATCACCTCGTCGGAGAAAACTCATTCCTACATGCGGGATGACTATAAGGGAAAAGGCTTCCAAATTGCGAGTGTCTTTTTATCCGATTCTAATTAAAAAGACTCATTAGTACTTTATCTGATTCTAATTATAAGAAAAAATTCACATCCTAATTATAAGAAAAAATTTATTTTTTTAATATTTTGAAAATTAGATACATTGAACTTTGAATGTATCTAAAAGAATGAATCTTTTTTTATAGTTTTTTTTTTAAAAAAAAAAAACAAATCTTTTCTTTTAACTAGCACTAAGTATTACATTACTTTACATTACCAAAATAAAATTAAAAAAACATTATTTTTGTTGTGAAATCAATCTAAACAATAGCAATAATAATATATAGAGAGAAGAATAGAAGAGAGGAGAAGAGAAAAGAGAAGAATAGAATCAGTTTTATTAAGCAAGAGACCACATATTACATGAATCATAGGTTATATTTATAGGCAAGGGTAATGGGCCAATAACATGGGCCAGAAACCTATGTGGACATCCACTAATATTCATAACACTCCCCCTTGGATGTCCATCGAGGATATGCCTCATTAAAACCTTACTAGAAAAAAAACCCGGTGGAAAAAAATTCTAGTGAAGGAAAAAGAGTACATTCCTTTTACAATATATTTATTTCTCCCCCTCAACTAGACAATTGTCTCTGCGACGACGAAGACCAATCTTTTGTACTAGTTTCTCGAAAATTCTGCCCGAGAGTGACTTTGTAAAGAGATCTGCAAGATTATCACACGAACGAATTTGTTGAATGTTGATTTCACCATTCTTCTGGAGATCATGGGTGAAAAAGAATTTTGGAGAAATATGTTTTGTTCTGCCTTCTTTAATTTACCCCTCCTTTAACTGAGCAATGCATGCAGTATTGTCTTCATAAATGGTTGTTGTATTCTTTCTTTCGGAATCATGGACCTCAACTATACACATTTTTTACTTGCCTCATGTAGTGCTAAAAGTTCCGCATGAATTGATGATATTGTTGTTTCTTTAAGGTATAAAAAATATGCTCGACTTTGTTCCAATATCAGTGTTGGCTGAATTGATAAAAATAAAATACGACAATATGTATGTTTAACTATAGCAAAAATATATTAGCATCCTTAATTGAATTAAGATATGATACTTCAGGACCAATTTTTCATCATTTTCTTTGAGACATGACAAGATCTTTTCATACATCAAATGACGTTGCATCCATTTTAGTACACAACAAATTAAATTTGTTCATGTCAAACTGTTTTGATACTTTTGCTATATAATTTTATTGATGTGCAAAATTGTATTATAAATTTACAATTGCAAATAAAATTTGCGCACCAGCATACATCATTTCAAAAATTTCTTTAATCTATAAACTCCAGAAGCTCTTCAGGAGTTCTAATAATATTTATAGCAAATGATTTCTCAACAAATAATTAGTAAAACATATTAGCATTTGATTGTTATAATATATATTGTAACACAATTTTCAAATAAATTGAGTCTTTTTGTGTTACTAAACTTAATCAAGTAAGAAAACATTTTGATTTCACTTCAGATGAATATTTCTCATTTCACTTGAATACGAAGCTCATATATTTATATCTTCCGGGTATAGACTTCAAGTCCAAAAACCATTATACTTTGCAAATGAATAGCTTCTTTATATTTTGGTTAACCACGTCCCTTAATTTGGGTTCAATGTTCTCACACTTATAATATTTAGCGCTACGTCATTTGTCGACAATATTTCAAGTTCTTGGTTCCTTGTTTTAATTGGTAGAGATGTAATCGATTGAGATCTCTTTATATCATTGATGACAGGTACCTGAACCTCTTTTTGGAAGTATAAATATTTTGCAATCTCTACACTTTTCATGATTGTTTTTCTCACCAACAAGACCATCTTCCTTCTCTAAATTTTATCTTTGGAACCAAGTTTTTAGGCATGCCTTAGCCTAATCAAATTTCAATAGAAAAAGACATTTGCAGCATAAATGAATTTAGAAATTTAGAAATTCATTTTAGGTCAAAGAATGCATATTTTGAACTTCAGGTTCATATTGTTGTGTGCGAGTATTTGAATGCATTCTATACAAATTTTTCAGATCTGCTTAATTTTTTTTTTCTCTCCCCCTAATGCCGATAACTAATAACAATATATAAAATATCTAATGGTAAAGATTCAAACTCATCATATAATCTTAGTTTTCTAGTAGTTTTATCTAACATTGTCTACTGGACAACGGAGAACATATAGTTCACATAAAAAGTTATTAGATAAGAGATATTATCCTCCTGACCATGAATAAATTGTAATGGGTAGAATTTTAATGACTCATTGGCTTGATGCACATAGATGTTATTACTAGCAAAGTAATATGTCCAAGTAAGGACCTTTGTTCTCATAATAATTGTCTGACTATAAATATGAAGCATTTAGCTAAATATCTTTCTCATATCATTCTAAATATGAACATGTGCAATTTGACATTCAAAATCATGTCGCACACCAACTTGATCAAGGTTGGTGACATTTACTTGGCCATTATTCGATGCATCGATAAACTTATATCATATATATGTGGTCCACAAAATATTAGATATATGCACATGTATTGCGTCAAATAATGGGAAATTCAAATCCTTTATTTCGCCTTTTATTGGCTTTGAGAACAACATATGATAATTCATTATATATTATATTGAAGAATGTTCATACTCTTCAATTGCATCATAAGATTCAGGATGGTCTAACCGGTCATGCCAATTATATTAGCTTTTTCAAATGTAGAACTTTGTCTTAAATAAAATGATACTTCAATATATCAGATAATATTTTCTCGCAATTTGAATCCTTCAGGGACTTTCATATTTTCTCATTTTATTGTCCTACTTTGATACCAATAGTTGGGGGAAATGAGAGAGACTATAAATCACACTTGAATTCTCAATATTCTTCCCCTCAAGTGTGATTTCCACCACATCATCATAAACATTGTTCTGGATTTCATAGATCTCTGCCGGAGAATCACCATACAATTTTGTATACACCATCATGTCCTTCTGGGACAATTTAATCATACTTTGATAAAAGATCATAACTTACATAAAATATTTGCTTCAAGAAATATCTCGATAGTACATAAAATTCATCAACTAATTTTCAATCAATAATGATTGTAGAATGACGCAGGATAGTGTATCTCATAACATCATTAAATTGAAAAGATAAATAAATCATGTTTTATCTTCATTTGTGCTATGAATCTTCTGGATTCTTTGATAAAGTACATCACACTATGGCTCTTTTTGGCTCATAGTTAAACGCTAAATAAATTTCTATGAGTATTTGAGGAAATATAATGCATTCTTAATATTTACTTGAGTTCCTTCGGATAACAATATTTTAGCTCTTTCGGAGCCTTCAATATCATATTTTGTAATATAGTACTAACATGAATTTCTTCCAAAAGATAAACATATTTCTTTTAAAATTTCCTTGCTATTCTTACTTCTACTTCTCGTTGTTTTATCAATTAAAATAAAATAATTATCACAAGATATAATAATATCATTACGATAAATGATAAACCCATGATTTTAATTTATTTGATGGGTATAAGAATAAAGACTAACAACTAAATGATTGAATAAAAAATAATAGAATGTATGAATACAAAATTGCATAAATTAAAAAAATTATTATATACGCAATATAAGAATAAATTTTATCTCAACTTTGCTACTTCTGGAGTATATTCAAAAGAAAAAAAAAACTCCTCTAATTTTCTTTGGTCCAACACATCCCATATATAAAATCAAATAAATCTTATGGATTTCGATCATGATCCAAATATTTTGTTCTTCAAGAACTTAACCGTATATCTCTATAAAAAAATGTGTTATGAATTCGACGATAAACTCACACCAATAATAAACTGATGTGTGGGGCAAGCGAAACAAGCAACCAAATAATAAGCGGGATAGAGACGATGATGCAATAATTCAAACAATAACCGGCGGAAGAAAAAGAACACGATCAATATTGTTTACCCAGTTCAGTGTTAATTAACCTACGTCTGGGGGAGAGAGCAACTCTCCGTTCCACTAAAATCAAATAGTCACTTTACAAGAAACCTCAATTGGGTTACAAGAATTCCCAATTGGGTTACAAGAATTAATCCTAATTCTACCCAAAAAACCCGAATCTCTTCCCGTGACCAAGAGACTCAATTTGACCTAGTCTACCCAAGGTGATCCCACAAGATGATCCCAAGAATAATTTGCCCAAACCCCTAGGATCCTAAGACCCTAGCCTTGTGTGGTGGCAAACCTCAATTCCCTACATCTTGTCTCTCTTTGCTCTCTTATTTTTCTATGAACAAAACATTCTCTATTTATAGAAAAATATATACCTATTATTTTAAAACAAATCGTTATAAAATAAAACCAAATCTCATATTGTTTCTAAATATATCCAATTTAAAACCAAACACAATCCAAGTCAGATATTCTTCAAAAATATATTTTTTCACAAAATCTGAAATATTCTAACTTCCAATCTTGAGATTTCAAGGCATATCCAACAATTCTCCACCTTGCCTTTAAATCGATGGTGATCCAATCAACCACCGTGTTGCTCTCTCCATCTTGAATCTTCTATTCGAGATCACCGGCCAAGTCCAAGTCCCACTTGAACATCGACCTCTTCCACTTGCTTCCAACAACAATTTCTAGAACCACAAGTATTTCCTCCTCTTCATCCCTCAGAATGCCTTCCGCCCTCATGAAGATCTTGCATCCCACTACCATAGGATTTTTGGTAGCACCCACAAGATTCACCGCTACCTCTTCAGACTCCGGAGTAGCTAATTCCGTACCCTCCTGAAGTAACGCTTGTGCCCCGCTATCACCGGCCTTTTTGGATAGCTCAACAAGCTTCACCACCCTTCGACCCCCGGAGTGCCCTCCGTCCTCTCGAAGTATTGCTTGGCTCCGAACCAACCTTGGAATTTTAGGCGGTTCCACAAGCTGCAACATCAAACTCTCCTTGTATCCAACTACCTCCAGCAGTCCTACAAGTTACCAAGTCTGATCACTGTTGCTTTCAATTGCCTCCCTGAAGATCTTCCAAGTTTTGCACTTCTTCAGCCACAATTGAAACATAACCCACAAGGTCTTCATAGTCATACCACTTTGGTGCAACAATTCCACTCTCCTCCCTACCTCTCATTAGATAGCCAAGAGCCATTGTTGAATGTTTGTCTTCCTCTAGTCCAACTAGTAACAAACTCCACCTTAAACCGAGATTCCTTCACCAAAGTCACAAATCGGTATTTTTCACTATGTTCCCACCTTGTAACCTGCAAAACTGTCAAACTGCTTTGAAACAAACTTCAGGCCATTGTTAGTATCCAACAATTCCAATTTAGTTCCAACAGCTAGTAAACCTCGTTTCACTAGTCCAACTAAATCTATGTCACTAACAAGAATCAACCAAAGTTTCACAACTCAACCATATGAGAATCTCCACTAGTAACAAATGCATAACCAAAAGTAAACTAACTATCCATGCATCAAAGTTTAGGAACATACCTCACATCATGTAAAAGAAAACATATGATTTGTCAAACATCGTAAGACAAACCAAAAAAACCATACCTCAAACCTTTCAAACTTTCCCGTCTTCAAGATGAAAAACTCCACCTTCAACTAGCTCTCGGATTTTTCACGGTATTCCTTCTTCAAACACATGTGATAGGAGCATCCAAAGTCCATGACTTAATACTCCACCGCTTCCCAACTTTCACTAGCATCTTCAGATTCTTATAACAAAGTTGTTCTTACAACAGTCACCCGAGTATTATTCCACCGCCTCTCCAGGCCGTGTTTCTCCCTTCAACGCCTCAACACGTTTTGAATTAACACCGCACTCATCTTCACCTTCCACAACCCGTAGTCGTTACTCCCGGTGAACCTCTCAATATCCCTGTAACACCCCGTTTTTCATAAGCCAAAAAGGGCATTATTTTTTTTTTCTTTTCTTTTTTCAACTAACACTCAGAGTGCGCAAAACATTTTTAATTGAGCCGACGTTAAATATTACAAACGAACCATATATATATCACACCGTATATATATGGTATTCGAAAATGCTAAGTGTAAACCTGAATAATTACAATCCATAAGTCTATGTGCTTACAAGCACTAACTAACCAAAAGAAGTTAGAATGTCATATGCTAATCAAAAAGCACAGTGCACAAACACACCGGCGCATAGTCTAACTAAAACTACCACTCCAGCTTCAACACGAGCTCACTAAGGCCTAGAGCTGCCAACACCGTCCTCTCGACCTACATCGTCATCTGGGGTGGGATGAGCCCGCAAATGAAAGAAAGGGTCACCACAAAATAACAATAGATATATATATAACCGGTTCGAAAGATTGTACACGTAACAAAATTTCCACAAAACACAAGAGAAAGCTCTTAAAACATTCAACAATTCCCACCAACGGGCTTATATATATAATGCACAACAAGCCTAATGCAGACTTCTACAATGGGTGTGGTACTACCAGAGCTACCACATGCAAATGAATTCCGGAATTACCAATCATAACCAATAAAACCGCAAAGGGTTAAGGTGGATCCACTCACGCAATCACACCCCGTGGTCCACTCACGCAACCACTTATTGTACTCAAAAAGATCCCGTAGGATTTTGGGTGGGTCCACTCACGCAACCAACACCCCGTAGTCCACTCACGCAACTACGCACTATGAATGCATGAGCATACGATTCCCTACATATGCTAATGCCACACATACATACCTCTCAAGCATATGTAACTAGATCATAGCAATTCATACATATATTTTCAAAATCATATGTAAATTGCACAGTAATGTAAACACGTTCCCATCAACGGGCATACATAACACAAACATGTCAAACCGTTTTAAAAGACAGAATTAAAGTGGAGCCCTTACCTCGGCAAGCTCCCGTCAACAACACACGCTTAGACCACACAACGCGCTTCCTAAAACAAGCAGTGTAACAATCAATACATTGTTCTCTAACCAATCGTATTGAAACTACACCAAAACCCCAAAAACCTAAAGGTTCCTAAGGAAAATTCACTCTTTCGGATACCATACCAAAATCTATCGTATTGATCAACCACCATGAGTTATTTGTACTATTTTTAGGACCCAAAACAATTGTCAAAAGTCTTAAATAATTTGAAATGCAAAAAGGCCGTTTTCTTGCGTTACAAGCTACGTACTTTCCGGGTACCCGAAAAACTCGTTTCCAATCCCAACCACTTTCATAAATTAATAAAAAGGGATTAGAAAGTTAAAAATCAAGTTTAGAAATCAGAATCCAAAATTTCAACTCCCAGAGCTCGCCCTGGCGAGTTGGTGGCGAGTGAAGGCAGGGAGTGCTGGTCTTACTCGCCCTGGAGCTCGCCCTGGCGTGTTGTCATGACCTGTGACACTCGCCCTGGCGAGTAACCACTCGCCCAGCGAGTTGCACCTGTCATGACAGCAAAAGACAGCAACTCACACCACCTTTTTCCACCCCAAGCCTAGTTTGATTCTATTAGTTCCCAACATCTTTTCAAGGCATAAAAGCAAACCATTTTCATAAGCAAGCAACACATTTCCGAAAGCATGTTGGTTGCTTCGAGTGCAAGTTATTTGATTTTCATTTCCAAAATCAAAACCAAATCCAAGCACAAGTTTTATTACGGGCCTTAACCGTCCGGTAATCATTTTCAAACATGTTTTCAAGGTAAATAGCGACACCACATGTCACAATAGTTTTAAACCATTTTGACCCCAAAACACTACCCAAAACACTTAGGAAATATTTTCATAAACCTCAAAATATTTTTCATCGGATTTTCCAAAACAAAACCATACAACGCATTTCCCTTTCGCCCAAAGGTTCAAAGACAACTTTTCTTTTCAAAACCTTACAACATAACCTCATGTACTTGATCAATACATAAACCAACCAAAACCCTAACTTTTCTCATGAGATTTTTCACCAACTCATGGAAAACAAAAACAACAAAGCCTAGCATGCTTCCTAAACTCTCATGAACAACTTTCATGAAACAAGAACTAGCAAGAACAACATTTCTCACCAAACCCTCTTAAGAACATAAACCCAAAAACCTCACAACTCTAAAAATCTACCAACCTAGGAGATGAGAAGAGAGGGTTACCTTAAGCAAGTGATTCTCTACAACTTTCCACTAAGCTTCCAAGCTTGAAATGGAGTGAAATGGTGAGGAAATGAAATTTGTGAAGGTTGGAAAGTGAAATGGTGTTTCACGTACAAGAGAGAAAGAATGGAGATGTCTTGTGATGTTTTTCTAAGTGCCAAGGTCATCAAACCTCCTTACTATGACAAAGCTCTTGCTAACTCATGGCCATTGGATCAAAAACACAATGCCAAGACCAAACCATAGCCATTGGATCAAACCAATTCAACCCACTTGAGATAAAACTTAATATCTCATAGAAACACTCGCACGTTCAGCTCTCGCGCGACGCGACGAACGAAAACCACAAAAACATAAAACCTACGGAAAGAATGTCTAACGTCTAACATTCCCAAAACTTATCGCCGAATCTTTTTCCGCGACTGTAATTTTCTTCCATACCCTGGAAAATTATTCTCAGAATATATCTTAACTCGTGCAGATATATAAAACGTCCATCCGAAACCTCACTCAAAACAGACACAATAAGATTTTACAACGACGGGTAAAATCCTACTCGTTTTTCCAAAAACAAGAATAATCCAAAACTTATTATTCTAAAACCACATATAACTTCTTATTCAAGCAACAGGATCACAGAACCAAAGTCTGCACAATTACAGTGCACGAGCACTAAACAGGCTCCATTACAGCAAAAGCTAATAATTACACGATGTTTCATCACACGAACACATCGAAACCCTAATATTCCTTAAACCAACTATACAATGAAATCTTGGGTCTTACAATACTACCCCCCTAAAAGAAGGTTCGTCCTCGAAACTTAGACATCGTCAAACAAACCGGGGGTATAATTCCTTCATCTTACTCTCGAGCTCCCAGGTGGTATCTCCCGTAGCTTCATTCCATATTACCTTCACTAAAGGTATCTCTTTCGTTCTCAAACGTTTCATCTTCCTATCCGCAATCTTGATCGGCGGAACCTCGAATGACAAATTATCCCTCAACTGGATATCATGTGACGGGTCCGGTGTGTATTTCCGCAATTGCGACACATGGAACACATCATGAATCAAAGATAGTACCGGTGGCAACGCGACTCGATATGCTACCTTCCCAACACGTTCTAAAATCTGATAAGGCCCTATAAACTTCGGAGTCAACTTCTTTGCTTTCAAAGCCCTTTCAACACCAGTTGTTGGGGTAACACGGAGAAATACGTGATCTCCCTCCTCAAACTCTAAAGGCCTCCGACGCCTATCCGCATAACTCTTTTGTCGATCTTGAGCAACCTTCATCATTGCCCTTATCTTTCGGACCTTGTCCGTCGTCTGTTGTACCATCTCCGGTCCTACTATCAAACTTTCCCCATCTTGGTACCAACACAAAGGAGTCTGACATCTCCTCCCATACAAAGCCTCATATGGTGCCATTCCGATAGTCGAATGGTAACTATTGTTGTACGTGAACTCTATCAACGGCAACACGTCGTCCCAACTCCCACGATCATCCAGCACACATGCTCTCAATAAATCCTCTAGTGACTGATTTGTTCTCTCAGTTTGCCCATCGGTCTGGGGATGATAGGCAGAACTCAACCTCAGTTTCGTCCCCAACGCCTCATGCAAAGTCTTCCAAAAATGTGAAGTGAACTTTGGATCTCTATCCGACACTATACTTGACGGAATCCCATGTAACCTCACAATCTCAGCAATATACACATCGGTCAACTTTGCCGCCGTATCCGTAATCCTTACCGGTAGAAAATGAGCGGACTTCGTCAAACGATCCACTATCACCCAAATGGAATCATGCTTCCTCCTGGTCTTAGGTAAACCAGTGATGAAATCCATAGAAATGCTATCCCACTTCCACTCGGGGATATCTAAAGACTGTAGCATCCTTGCTGGTCTTTGATGTTCAATCTTCGCCTTCTGACAAGTCAAACACGACGCCACAAACTCGGCCACATCCCTCTTCATACCCGGCCACCAGAAATCTTGCCTCAGGTCCTGATACATTTTCGTTGCCCCGGGATGCATACTAAGCTTACTCTTGTGTGCCTCCCCTAGAATGGTGTTTCTCAAGTCCATCGCATCGGGCACACACACCCTACCATTACATCTCAAAATGTTGTCCGGTCCCACCTTGAAATCTCGGTTGGTTCCTCGAACAATCAAAGCCCTTTTCTCCATGAGAAACTCGTCACCTTGACAATTAGCAATGTCCTCTAACAAACCATTTGAGATGGTAATCATACCCAGTCTCATATTCCCTAAAGCAAACTCTACCTCTAGGTGCAAGTCACGAAACTCTCTCAACAACTCCTGTTGACTAGCCATTTGTGCCGAACAAACCGACACACTCTTCCTACTCAAAGCATCGGCTACCACATTAGCCTTTCCCGGATGGTATTCCAACGTAAAGTCGAAGTCTTTCAAAGTTTCCATCCACCTCCGTTGCCTCATATTAAGCTCTTTCTGATCGAACAGATACTTAAGACTTTTATGGTCACTAAACACGACAAAAGTGCAACCATAAAGATGATGTCTCGAAATCTTCAGTGCGAAAACAACAGCCGCAAGCTCTAGATCATGCGTAGGATAATTCTTCTCATGCACCTTCAACTGCCGTGATGCATAAGCCACTGCTCTCTTGTGCTGCATCAACACACAACCTAAACCCTGATGAGACGCATCACAATAAACCTCATAAGGTTCATCTGACTGAGGTAACACCAACACCGGTGAAGTCGTCAACCGCTCCTTCAACAATTGAAAACTAAGTTCACACTGTTCAGTCCACGCAAACGGTTGATCTTTTCGCGTAAGTTGCGTCATTGGTGCCACAATCTTAGCGAATCCTTCTATGAACCTCCGGTAATAACCGGCCAAACCAACAAAACTCCTCACGTCCGTCACCGTCTGCGGTTGTTTCCATGCAAGTACTGTGTCAATCTTGGCTGGATCCACGGCAATTCCCTCTTTTGATATTATATGGCCAAGGAAATTCACCTCTTCCAACCAAAAATCACACTTCGACGGATTCGCATACAACTTTCTTTCCCGCAACACTTGCAAAACCATACGAAGATGCTCCTCTTCGCTCTTCGAATACACGAGAATATCATCAATGAACACAACCACGAACTTGTCCAAAAACGAATGGAATATCCGATTCATGTAGGCCATGAAGATCGCAGGTGCATTCGTCACTCCAAACGGCATCACCAAGTACTCATAATGCCCATACCGCGTCCTAAACGCCGTTTTCTGAATATCCTCATCTCGTACTCTTATCTGGTGATAACCAGATTTCAAGTCAATCTTTGAAAACACTGAGGCTCCTCTCAACTGATCCATCAAATCATCAATCCGTGGCAATGGATATCGGTTCTTGATAGTCACCTTATTAAGCTTCCGATAATCCACACATAGACGAGATTTCCCATCCTTCTTCTTAACCAATAAGACCGGTGCTCCCCAAGGCGACACACTAGGCCTTATGAAACCCTTCTCTAACAAGTCCTCGATCTGACCTTTCAACTCTACCAACTCGGCCGGAGCCATCCGATAAGCTGATTCCGAAATCGGACCCGTACCCGGTTGTAAATCAATAAAGAATTCCACCTCTCTACACGGAGGAAAAGCTGGAATCTCCGACGGAAACACGTCTTGGAAATCCTGCACCACTCGAATTTCCTCAATTCGGATCTCCGACTTCACTCCTAAGCTAGCAAGTGAAACTATCCCCGGCTCTCCATTACACATCACCACCGAAAGTCGATTTGCGGACAAGTACCTTCGCACACCTGGCTCGGGAAAGAAAACCAATTTCCGAGCACAGTCTAGAATCACATAATGATAAGACAACCAATCCATCCCGAGGATGATCTCGAGAGATAAAAGCGGTAAACACACCAAGTTGACCAGAAAATCCCTATTCTGGATTACTACCAAACAATGCAAACATGCAGTATTCACTACCAAATCCTTAGCAGGAGTCAAAACATTCAAATCAAACGGAAGCACAGAAACATTCAAACTCAAACGATTTGCACAAGCCAAAGAAATGAATGAGTGGGTTGCCCCCGTGTCAATCAAAGCAGTTAAAGAATTACCTGCAATGTGACAGCTCTCGTGAATGGCATTGCTAGCCTGCCCACTCACTTCTGTGCCCATACAGTAAGCACGTGCCTTTGCCGCAGGTCTGGTACCTTGTGAGCCTTGTGCCACATTAGCCGACGGCCCGGCCTTCGAGGCTTTGCAATCTCTAGCAAAGTGTCTCGGCTTCTTGCAATTAAAACAAACATGCCCCTGATTCCGGCATTCATTCGCATAGTGGCCCGCTTCACCACACTTAAAACAGCCCTGCCTCCCGGTATTCTGACTGCCCTGATTCACCGATCGACCCTGTCCCTTGTTATACTGTGGACGGTCATATGGCTTACTGCCTTGTTTTCCACGGTTCTGACTTTGATTCGGACCACCAGAACGACTTGGTCCCCCAGCACTAAAACCACCCTGACGGTTCACCCTTTTGTTTCTCATATCTTCCACCTCTTGGCACTTTTCAACCAAGACTTGAAATTGCCGAATACCCAATGGCACAACCGCATCCTGCAGTTCGTACCTCAGCCCATCTTGGAATCGACGACACATATAGACCTCATCTATCCCATCCCTAAAGAAGCGGAAGAAACGGGATAATGATTCAAACTTCTTGGAATATGCCTCCACATTCATACTCCCCTGACGTAGTCTCAGAAACTCCTCACCATACCTTTCCCTTGCAGTCTCAGGGAAATACTTAGCCAGGAACCTCCTCTTGAAGTTCTCCCAGTTAATCTCCTCATATGCATTTTCCATAATCAGACGGGTGTTCCTCCACCAAAATTCGGAACCCCCAAGCAGCTGATAGGTAGCTAGAACTACCTTCTCCCCCTCCGGACAATGAATTGCCCCGAATATCCTCTCCACAGATTGGAGCCACAAATCAGCAGTTTCCGGACCTCCCTCCCCATTAAACTTAGGAGGAGTTTGGTGGTTGAAATTCGAAAGAAGTCTAGATCCAGCCGCAAGTATTTCCCTTTCGCGCTTTTCCAGATCCCTTTGCGCCTTAGCATGGCTCTGGGCAGTCACCGCCGCTGCCATTGTGTTCATGGCATAAGCCATTTGATATATATCAGCATTATCCGTCACAGGTGCTGTAGGTGCCCTTCTTGGAGGCATTCTATCTCTGCACAATACCAATTCTGATTAGATTCCTTATCCAGACATCTCTGGGTCTCAACAGAAAATCTCATACAACGGCTACTAACACAAAACCCGACACAGAACAACCACTAGAACTAACTCAACCCTAGGTATGTTCTAACCGACTCTGGACTAACGACTCAAGTATACACTTTCCCTTTGAAGATTTAAAGCCGGGCTCTGATACCACAATGTAACACCCCGTTTTTCATAAGCCAAAAAGGGCATTATTTTTTTTTTCTTTTCTTTTTTCAACTAACACTCAGAGTGCGCAAAACATTTTTAATTGAGCCGACGTTAAATATTACAAACGAACCATATATATATCACACCGTATATATATGGTATTCGAAAATGCTAAGTGTAAACCTGAATAATTACAATCCATAAGTCTATGTGCTTACAAGCACTAACTAACCAAAAGAAGTTAGAATGTCCTATGCTAATCAAAAAGCACAGTGCACAAACACACCGGCGCATAGTCTAACTAAAACTACCACTCCAGCTTCAACACGAGCTCACTAAGGCCTAGAGCTGCCAACACCGTCCTCTCGACCTACATCGTCATCTGGGGTGGGATGAGCCCGCAAATGAAAGAAAGGGTCACCACAAAATAACAGTAGATATATATATATAACCGGTTCGAAAGATTGTACACGTAACAAAATTTCCACAAAACACAAGAGAAAGCTCTTAAAACATTCAACAATTCCCACCAACGGGCTTATATATATAATGCACAACAAGCCTAATGCAGACTTCTACAATGGGTGTGGTACTACCAGAGCTACCACATGCAAATGAATTCCGGAATTACCAATCATAACCAATAAAACCGCAAAGGGTTAAGGTGGATCCACTCACGCAATCACACCCCGTGGTCCACTCACGCAACCACTTATTGTACTCAAAAAGATCCCGTAGGATTTTGGGTGGGTCCACTCACGCAACCAACACCCCGTAGTCCACTCACGCAACTACGCACTATGAATGCATGAGCATACGATTCCCTACATATGTTAATGCCACACATACATACCTCTCAAGCATATGTAACTAGATCATAGCAATTCATACATATATTTTCAAAATCATATGTAAATTGCACAGTAATGTAAACACGTTCCCATCAACGGGCATACATAACACAAACATGTCAAACCGTTTTAAAAGACAGAATTAAAGTGGAGCCCTTACCTCGGCAAGCTCCCGTCAACAACACACGCTTATACCACACAACGCGCTTCCTAAAACAAGCAGCGTAACAATCAATACATTGTTCTCTAACCAATCGTATTGAAACTACACCAAAACCCCAAAAACCTAAAGGTTCCTAAGGAAAATTCACTCTTTCGGATACCATACCAAAATCTATCGTATTGATCAACCACCATGAGTTATTTGTACTATTTTTAGGACCCAAAACAATTGTCAAAAGTCTTAAATAATTTGAAATGCAAAAAGGCCGTTTTCTTGCGTTACAAGCTACGTACTTTCCGGGTACCCGAAAAACTCGTTTCCAATCCCAACCACTTTCATAAATTAATAAAAAGGGATTAGAAAGTTAAAAATCAAGTTTAGAAATCAGAATCCAAAATTTCAACTCCCAGAGCTCGCCCTGGCGAGTTGGTGGCGAGTGAAGGCAGGGAGTGCTGGTCTTACTCGCCCTGGAGCTCGCCCTGGCGTGTTGTCATGACCTGTGACACTCGCCCTGGCGAGTAACCACTCGCCCAGCGAGTTGCACCTGTCATGACAGCAAAAGACAGCAACTCACACCACCTTTTTCCACCTCAAGCCTAGTTTGATTCTATTAGTTCCCAACATCTTTTCAAGGCATAAAAGCAAACCATTTTCATAAGCAAGCAACACATTTCCGAAAGCATGTTGGTTGCTTCGAGTGCAAGTTATTTGATTTTCATTTCCAAAATCAAAACCAAATCCAAGCACAAGTTTTATTACGGGCCTTAACCGTCCGGTAATCATTTTCAAACATGTTTTCAAGGTAAATAGCGACACCACATGTCACAATAGTTTTAAACCATTTTGACCCCAAAACACTACCCAAAACACTTAGGAAATATTTTCATAAACCTCAAAATATTTTTCATCGGATTTTCCAAAACAAAACCATACAACGCATTTCCCTTTCGCCCAAAGGTTCAAAGACAACTTTTCTTTTCAAAACCTTACAACATAACCTCATGTACTTGATCAATACATAAACCAACCAAAACCCTAACTTTTCTCATGAGATTTTTCACCAACTCATGGAAAACAAAAACAACAAAGCCTAGCATGCTTCCTAAACTCTCATGAACAACTTTCATGAAACAAGAACTAGCAAGAACAACATTTCTCACCAAACCCTCTTAAGAACATAAACCCAAAAACCTCACAACTCTAAAAATCTACCAACCTAGGAGATGAGAAGAGAGGGTTACCTTAAGCAAGTGATTCTCTACAACTTTCCACTAAGCTTCCAAGCTTGAAATGGAGTGAAATGGTGAGGAAATGAAATTTGTGAAGGTTGGAAAGTGAAATGGTGTTTCACGTACAAGAGAGAAAGAATGGAGATGTCTTGTGATGTTTTTCTAAGTGCCAAGGTCATCAAACCTCCTTACTATGACAAAGCTCTTGCTAACTCATGGCCATTGGATCAAAAACACAATGCCAAGACCAAACCATAGCCATTGGATCAAACCAATTCAACCCACTTGAGATAAAACTTAATATCTCATAGAAACACTCGCACGTTCAGCTCTCGCGCGACGCGACGAACGAAAACCACAAAAACATAAAACCTACGGAAAGAATGTCTAACGTCTAACATTCCCAAAACTTATCGCCGAATCTTTTTCCGCGACTGTAATTTTCTTCCATACCCTGGAAAATTATTCTCAGAATATATCTTAACTCGTGCAGATATATAAAACGTCCATCCGAAACCTCACTCAAAACAGACACAATAAGATTTTACAACGACGGGTAAAATCCTACTCGTTTTTCCAAAAACAAGAATAATCCAAAACTTATTATTCTAAAACCACATATAACTTCTTATTCAAGCAACAGGATCACAGAACCAAAGTCTGCACAATTACAGTGCACGAGCACTAAACAGGCTCCATTACAGCAAAAGCTAATAATTACACGATGTTTCATCACACGAACACATCGAAACCCTAATATTCCTTAAACCAACTATACAATGAAATCTTGGGTCTTACAATCCCCCTTCAAACTCATGGTACTTGAATCGACTGATCCCCTTGCCCCACAGTGGGCGCCAATTGTTGTGGATTCGACGATAAACTCACACCAATAATAAACTGATGTGTGGGGCAAGCGAAACAAGCAACCAAATAATAAGCGGGATAGAGACGATGATGCAATAATTCAAACAATAACCGGCGGAAGAAAAAGAACACGATCAATATTGTTTACCCAGTTCGGTGTTAATTAACCTACGTCTGGGGGAGAGAGCAACTCTCTGTTCCACTAGAATCAAATAGTCACTTTACAAGAAACCTCAATTGGGTTACAAGAATTCCCAATTGGGTTACAAGAATTAATCCTAATTCTACCCAAAAAACCCGAATCTCTTCCCGTGACCAAGAGACTCAATTTGACCTAGTCTACCCAAGGTGATCCCACAAGATGATCCCAAGAATAATTTGCCCAAACCCCTAGGATCCTAAGACCCTAGCCTTGTGTTCTCTCTTTGCTCTCTTATTTTTCTATGAACAAAACATTCTCTATTTATAGAAAAATATATGCCTATTCTTTTAAAACAAATCGTTATAAAATAAAACCAAATCTCATATTGTTTCTAAATATATCCAATTTAAAACCAAACACAATCCAAGTCAGATATTCTTCAAAAATATATTTTTTCACAAAATCTGAAATATTCTGACTTCCAATCTTGAGATTTCAAGGCATATCAAACAAAATGGTAATGAAAAATTACAATTTTCCGATCCTCCTGGGATACTTTATATTTATTCTTGAGCGATACTACAAGAATGTTTTAATATTAAATTTTAAGTTCTTCAGGAACTATACAAATAATTTTTCTTTAACAATATGGTTAAGAAAATCCATATTCCTTCAGCAATCTATCAAGGATGTGTTAATATTAAGGTTTTAGTTTTTCAAGAACTATATCACAATGATCTTCACGCAATTAGGGATGGCAAAAATATCCATACCCGCGGATATCTGCGGATAAAATCCGCCACGGATACGGAGCGGATAGCTTAATGGATATCCATGGATAAAATAAATGGATATTTCAATTATCCGCATTTAATGGATATGGATGCGGGTTTAAAACTATCCGCGCCCGCGGATATCCATACCCGCTAAATAATTAGTAAACTTACTTAAATATCTCTATTTACATATAAATTTTAGAATTTTTATATAAAAAAATTGTATTTTTATATTTTATCTTTTACAGTTTGGCTATTTTATATAAATGATATAGCTTTGTTTGGCTCTTTTGCAATTTTGTGAGGTGATTTTTGTTGTAGATTGGGTGTTTTCATTAAAAATAGAGAACAAAATTTATGAATATTATGTGTTAATGTTTTGTCTTTAAAAAAATTATTATTTTTTCAATAATTAGTTTTTTTTTAATAAAAAAATATCATCCATGGATATCTGTTAATATCCGCGGATACTTCAATATCCGCGGATTACCCGCTTAGCGGATATCCGCACGGATATGGAGCGGACACGGATATTATATTTGTCTGACGGAGCGGACACGGATATCATACTATCCGCGTCCATGGATATCCATTGACATCCCTACACGCAATGATCTTCATAATTTCTTCAAGAAAATTTCTAAAAGCAATCCTTCAAAGATGCTTCAATATTAAGATGTATTGTTTATAAAATAAAGGCAATAGATTAAAAATATTAGAAATATAAAATTGATAATCATTGATGGTAGTTACACATTCATATAATTTATGAGTACCAAGGGATTACAAAATAAATTTGTTTCAAGTAAAAAAAATCAACAATTATATTTGTTTATGAGTCATAAATAATATGATGATGAATGCCCACAAAAAAAAATAATATGATGAAAGTTTTGTAACCGTAAACTAAAATTCAATTAAAAGCAATGAAGTAAAGAGAATGTCAAACTAACATATTAACTATAGCCATGATATTAGTGATTAGTTTGATATCCGAAAAAAAATTGCACATGTGTAATGTGTTCCCTTTTTTTTTTGAAAAAAAAACCTTAATATTAGGTGAGTTTGTTCCTATTTTATTTATTTATTTTTTTTTTTAAAGAAAATTACATTACACTGAAAAAGAAGAAACGGTGCAATTTATCGTAACACAGAATCTGTAAAATTTACTTAACAATGTAACATTATATAGACAATTGCAACTTTTTGAGAGTGATGAACAAAATACAAAAGTCTATTATCATCCACTGAGTTCTTCAAGAACTACATAATAAATTACTATCGATTTACAATCCTTCAAGGAGGTAAAAATATTGAATTCATCTGGAATTAATAAAGAGAAAATAAAAAAAAGATTTTTTTTTTTAAGTTCTTCAAGAACTATATAATAAATTTAAACATTATAAATTCATTTCTATGTGCGATCCATAAAAGATGCATGATAATTGAAATTCTTCAAGAATTCATAATAAATGGTGATACTTTGTATGTTCATAAGGAACTAAAATTAGTGAATTCTTCCGGAATTCATGATGGAAAATTATGTTCATCGGGAACTAAGATTAGTGAATTCTTCCGGAATTCACGATGGAAAATTGAGTTTTCTAAATTCTTCGGGAATTAAGTTTATTGAATTCTTCGAGAACTCATAGATTATTTTAAGTTCTTATCGAATTCTTCGGAAATTTCTAAATTAGATTTATAAGTTCTTCAGAAACTATATAATATAATAAAATAATTGGTTGCAATCCTTCAAGGACGCATAAATATATTTCTTCCGGAATATATATATGAAACAAATGGATTAAAAATATAACAGTGATGCGCAACATATTAATTAAAGTGTAGTATTGATTATAATTTACAAACAGTGACACAATAAAGTTGTGTTATAGTTGTTATTATTTGTGTAACAAGGTAATGAAATGAAAATGAGAGGTTTAAAATACATACCTCTTAAAATGATTAGTCGGTTAGAGTTTCGTGCTGATAACGTGTTATGAAATCAATCTAAAGAATAGCAATAATAATATAGAGAGAAGAATGGAAGAGATGAGAAGAGAAAAGAGAAGAATAAAATCAGTCTTATTAAGCAAGAGAACCTACGAGGACATCCCTTAATATTCATAACAACTTTAGAAATTTAAAGAAAAAAACATTCTACACAGAAAGAATACCGAGTTGAGTTGTAAGAATTGAACGAGTTTGATGTGTAGTAGAAAGAAATTGTAGAATGGTAGCAAAATCGTGAATGAACAAAACGAACATGAAGAACATAAACGAAGATGCTTCCACACAAGATCTCGACCTTCAAAGCGATCACAGCTCCGATTACTTAGCTCAACCTCAACCTCGCCGTCTCCGCGGCTTCGCTGCCACGGCGGCCGGAACTAATTCTACCGGAAAAGGAAAAAAAGAGAGAGAAAAAGAAAAGGAACGAACGAAGCTCCGGGAACGACACCGTCGAGCAATTACTAGCCGAATGTTAGCTGGACTCCGTCAGTATGGTAATTTCCCTTTACCGGCGCGTGCTGACATGAACGATGTACTCGCTGCTCTAGCGCGTGAAGCTGGTTGGATTGTTGATGCTGATGGAACCACCTATCGCCAGTGTCTTCCTCCTTCTCATATGGTTTCCTTCGTTTTCTTTCAATTTCATGATTGAATTTGAATTAACTAAAGTAATGAGTCTTTTTAATTGTTATATAAGTTCCAATTCTTGTTTTCTAGGTTAGAAGCTAAATAGGGCCACATTTCCGGGGTTCGACACGGACACAACACCGTTATAGTGTTGTTAAATAGAAGCTATAGCGGCACTATACCGCTATAGGATAGTGGAATTCGGAAAAACTACGGTTGTTTCATGACATGATGCGCTATTTAGTACAAAATGTTAATAAATAGTTGCTATAAATAGTGGAATTTTAACAAATATGATATTTTCCGCTTTTGCATCGACAACATTGGTTAAATTCAACGACTTTCCGTGTGTATATATATGTGGATGCTTCATAGGATAGAAGCTCTTAACTTGAGAATTAACCAATTGTGAAAATGACAATGAAATTTGTTAGTTGTTGCTTAGGAAAAAAATTTGGATCTTAATCAGGGAAATCCGGTGATTGGTTAGGAAGTAAGTAAAGTCTGATAGAGTATTATTTGAGCTAGAAGTACTACCTAAGAGATATTTGGCCTTAACTAAAATGCTTTGATCACTTGTGCTCAACTACTTGATTTTGTTGGTGCTTAGATTGATCATAAGAAAATAAAAATATTGAAATGTTTGGTTAGGAAATATGTTGTTCACGATTTTTTGATTTGTTGGTGTTTATGTTTGATTAAGGTATTATTATGCAGGGATCATTTGTGGCAAGGTCAGTTGAAAGTCAACTATCTGGCGGTTCTTTGAGAACTTCGTCTGTTAAGGAAACACTAGAGAATCCGCCACCAATACTTAGAATAGATGAATGCTTGTCACCTGCATCTATTGATTCTGTTGTAATTGCAGAAAGGGACTCAAAGAATGGAAAGTACGCAAGTGTAAGCCCCATTAATCCAGTTGACTGCTTGGAGGCTGATCAGGTGATTTTGGCGACTAATTCAATTGTTTTGTTGCTTGTGTATCATATTTGATTTGATGCATATTTATTCGCAAAAAAAATGCATGTTTGGCTGTAATCCTCACTGTTTTTTGTGTTTGTGTTGATATGATATCTGAAATCTGATCAATTATTTCACTTAGCATAATCAGATTCTCTGGTCTTGTGTTTTTATATACTATTGGGTCTATGTTGTTAATCCTAGATAGCGGCGCGTAGCCCCAAACCCCAAAAATCTTATAGCGGTATAGTGGATAGCAGGATAACCGCTTTGTGTGGACTACAAAATTAAACATAAATTCCAACAAGATACATAAATACTCAAAATAGAAAAATGCACAAAATTAAAGGGGCAATCATACTTACTGTATTAATTATAATCAACTTTGTCATTTCCCATCAAAATAAGTTCTGAATGTAATGTGGATGTCGAGAAGTGATCATAGTTATTAGTTATACTTGTTTTTAACACAGGTGGTAGGTTTAAACTTATAATGTGGATGTCAAGAAGTGATTGAACAGGACCATCTAATTTTGTATTTTATTGGTGCAGCTTATGCAAAATATTCATTCTGGGGTGCATGAAAATGACTTCAATTGCACACCTTATGTTCCTGTTTACGCAAAACTTCCAGTAAGTGCCTTCTACTTGTTGTTTGTTTAATGTGTAGCTAGCGTCCAACCTGTGTAATATGTTCTAGATAAAAAGTATACTTACATACAGGATTCACTTAGTGTGTCCCTTTGAGGCATTCACTCTGTTTGCGTTGTATTTGATCACAGGGTTTCTAAAATTAGCCTTTTATTGCAGGCTGGTATTATTAATAAATTTTGCCAGTTGATGGATCCTGAAGACATTAGGCAGGAGTTAATCCATATTAAGTCCTTAAATATTGATGGTGTTGTTGTGGATTGTTGGTGGGGCATTGTTGAAGGCTGGAGCCCACAGAAATATGTGTGGTCTGGTTATAGGGAGCTTTTTAACATTATTAGAGAATTCAAGCTAAATTTACAGGTATATATTTTAATTGCTCATATCATATCATGTTATACATGCATCCATGTACTTCAAAATGGAAAATTCATGTAAAACAATTATGACTTTGACTTGTCTGTATACTATATATATATATGATGCATTGATAAGGCCAACCAAATCATTTATTTTCTATTACAAGGGTGTGTTTTCTGGTTAGGAATTTTGTTAAAACTAGAAGTCCTCCCTATAAAATGCTTACAAAACTATTACAATACATGAAGGACGGAATAGGGAACACACAGGATGTGACTAGGTAAGGAGGAGCATAGCTAGTGGACGGATGATGTCAGTTGTATTATTTCTTTAATTCTTAAATATTTGTTTGTATTCAGTGTGATAAATAAAATTGTTTCCCTAGCTTGGATAGTATGTGAAAATGAAACATTACATTGTTTTAAAATATGTCAGAAGTTCCTTTAACTGGATGTGTATCCAGTTCTTTGTCATGGGAATTGGAAAGCATCTTGAATGTTGTTTGAGAGCCTATCTTGATTCTTATTTCAAATTCTGAAGGTTGTTATGGCATTTCATGAATGTGGAGGGAATGATTCTAGTGATGCGTTGATTTCCCTCCCACAATGGGTTTTGGATATTGGAAAAGACAACCAGGATATATTTTTCACAGATCGTGAAGGACGGAGGAATACCGAATGCCTATCTTGGGGAATTGACAAAGAGCGGGTTCTCAAAGGAAGAACTGGAATTGAGGTATAAAATATCTAGTAGATCTAATCCTGTCATTGATTCATTTATTTATGTTTACATACCAATTTCCACTCTATTTGTACCTAAAAAGAATAAATAAATTATTTCTTGTTTGTGTGCTATTGTACATGGTTATAGGAGATTCCACATTTCATAGATTATATATACTTGCAAGTGTTCGTCAATTATCAGTTACATTACATGTTCTGTTTTATTGTGTGTTTGTTTCTGATTAGTCTTTTGCAATATATACAGGTATATTTTGATATGATGAGAAGCTTTCGGACAGAGTTTGATGACCTGTTTGCAGAAGGCTTGATTGATGCTGTAGAAATTGGACTTGGAGCATCCGGGGAGCTGAAATACCCTTCATTTTCAGAAAGGATGGGGTGGAGGTATCCTGGTATCGGTGAGTTTCAGGTACCTCATTTGTTGGCCCCATTTCAAAACAGTTATACTATTCTGTAGAATAACATATGCGTTATCATATTCTATATGCTAATAAGGAAATCTGATTTTCTATCTCTCATCTATGAGCAGTGCTATGATAAATACTTGCAACATAGTCTGCGCAAAGCAGCCAAACTACGTGGTCACTCTTTCTGGGCTAGAGGACCTGACAATGCCGGGACCTACAACTCTATGCCGCATGAGACTGGATTCTTTTGTGAGCGAGGTGATTATGACAACTATTATGGACGCTTCTTCTTACATTGGTACTCCCAGACTTTAATAGACCATGCAGATAATGTTTTGTCTCTTGCAAGCCTTGCTTTTGAGGAAACAAAAATTATTGTCAAGGTAGTTTTTCTGGTATATCATTTTTTCCAGTAGTGGTTTCATCTTGTAGTTGTGACTAAATTTGGATGATGCTAGTTGCTACCGGTATTGATTGCATTCATAATTGATAAATGGTACCTAGAGTCAGTTTGGTATGCCCTTAAAAATTGTGGCATTTACTATCACTTAAAATATAAGAGAGACCATTCATGGAATAAATATTAATGTTGTATCATTTCTTATCCCTTGAATATTATAGATGTGTAGGACAGAAGTATAAATTTTGGTTTCAAAAATAGGATAGTAAGCAGCAAAAGAGGACTGGGGTTATATCTTGTGAGCTGTGAGAAAGTCAGCAAGGAAGCGAGATTCCATCATATCTCAAAGAAAACATTCTCAGAATCAATAGCAGATCTCAAAAATAATAACTGATATGGAATTAATGTTCAGGTCATATGATGGCATTTTCATGCAACAAACGCCAAAAGAGTCGTAATTATAGTGGAGAGATGCAAGGTGTTAGAATCTTGTTGGTGAAGGATTGAAAGAGACTGGAAACCAGAAAGAAAACAAAGGACGAAGAAAGAATAATACACTTGAAAAGGGAAATACAACCTTAGTCTCACATAGTCACTTGGGGTAAAATTCAATCACCGCAAGAAGAGGAACATCACCTATAAAGTTTAATATCTTGTTTGCTTTTGTGGAACATTTTAATTTTTAGAAAATCTTACTCCTATAAAATTTTCTCTTCCTTTTAAGTTTTACTCCTAAATCAAACATAGACTTGGCGTGAAAGTTTTAACGATGTAATTTTATATAATGTTTTTGTCCTTGATTTTTGTTTCATCCCATTTTAAGGGGATATTGAACTAATACTAATTTCCTAATAATAAAGAATAATTCTTGCTTATGGTGTTTGCAAAAGCAGACTAATTCAGTAATAATTTATTTTGGAATTTCTTTATTCACTGGAAATGCTTCTGTTGGAATTTCTTTATGGGTTTGTGTATAGGTATGACTAATCTGTTTAGATGTTTAGTATTGACACTTAGCGTTACGAAGCATGATTCTCTGCACCTCTTAAACAAAAATCCTGTCCATTAAAGTCAAAGCAAACTATCCTCTTCTCTAAATTAATGAATAAATGCCGCAGATTCCTGCTGTATACTGGTGGTACAAGACTCCTAGTCATGCAGCAGAGTTGACAGCAGGATATCACAACCCCACAAATCAGGATGGATACTCTCCTGTGTTTGAGGTTCTGAGAAAACACGCCGTCACCATGAAATTTGTCTGCATAGGATTTAATCTTTCCGGCCAGGATGCTAATGAATCATTGGTTGATCCAGAGGGATTGAGTTGGCAGGTAATATTTCTTTTGATTAGTTTTTACCACCTTAATCCAGCTTTGAAGTGAATTGTATGATGGGTGAAGTGGCATCTTTATAGAAAGTTTGCAAAAATACACACTTTCATAATTTTTAAGGATCATACTATAATTAACTACATTTAATTTTCTTGATTGATGTAAAAAAGGGAGTACATTTACTAACCTACCCCTAATTACTCACATCACTAAAGACTTTAGGGTATTTTTGAAATAACAATATTAAATGTGGATAGATTAGTTGACATTGGCGTTTATTTGACTCCAACAAATGTAGGCACTTTTTTTGCTTATAATTGACTCCAAAGGGATCATTACTTATTTTGATCAACTTGGTGTCGTGCATGTTTAATCCATTTGTTATGAATGATGATTGCACAGGTATTAAACTCAGCTTGGGAAAGGGGGTTGCTCACTGCTGGAGAGAATGCACTATTTTGCTATGATAGAGAAAGGCATAAGAGATTGGTTGAGATGGCAAAACCCAGAAATGATCCTGATCAACGACACTTTTCGTTCTTTGTTTATCAGCAACCATCTTTGCTTCAGGGAAATGTTTGCTTGTCGGAATTGGATTTCTTCATCAAATGCATGCATGGTAAGAATCCTTTTACATTTTAGTTGACTTTGATCTATGTATGTTGGAAATTTTAAGTCAAAATTATTGCCCAAATCCCAATTGACTTTGACTTTGATAGGATTTTCCATTTAAATTTTATTATAGCTTGTTATCCTTGCAGGTGAGATGGCTGGAGATATGTAATGGCTGCAAATTTCACTTTTAAATTAGGCCATGTTGTGGGGTGTAATTACCCTGTTGTGGCTGCTGCATAGGGACATGCTTGAAAATAGCTAGCTGTCTTGTCTTATTTATGGCAGTGCAATGTCGTCTGTAACAACGTTAGCTATAGTTGTAATATTTATAGGCTTCAAGATATGGTTATGTAAAACCATGATATGTTTCTCAAAAAATCAAAACACCATAATCTAAGTTCTTAGTGATAAAATTGGTAATTTTATGCTCATGGATGGTAAGATTTTATGAAGAAAATTTCTAAGGATGATAATAAAAATTATTATGCCCCAGATCTAAATGCAAATATACGTGCGGTCCTCTGAGCTCGGAGTGCTACCCTACAGATTCATTTGTTTCAAAGGCAGTGGTACAATAGTGCTCCAATGATCAGCAGTGGTCTGAGTAATTCTGCAAATGACTATGGCACCACCCCATGTAAAGATTCTGCATAAAGGTCGTTGAAATTTTGGGTGCGTTTGTTTAAGCTTTAAAAAAAAGATTTTTATTTTAAAAAAAATTAGAAATTCTTTTCTAGAGATTTTTAAAAATATCTAAAGCTATTTTCCGTTTGTTTATTATAAAACAAAAAAAATCATTTTTTTAAATAGAAACTTCCTACATTACATCAGAAGTGGTTGCCAGAGAATTTCTTTAATGACAGTTGCATTACAACGATGAATAGTAACATTAAAGTGCTTCAAAATAGTGAAATCCTTAATGGAATTGGATGAGGTATTTTTAGAATTGTTAATAACCAATTTTAAATCGGATTTATAAATTTAACCGGTTATATAACCATAACCAAATTTTATAACCAGTTTAGTAACATGTTTTGAATCAAAAGTGGATTTAGTTATGGATCTTAATCCAAATAAATGGTTGTTAATAAATGGATATGATTTAGTTTTGGAGAAAAACTCATCATAAACACCCCTAATTGTTACGGACAAAGAAACATTTGCAACAATTAAATATAAATGATTTCTAGCTAAATAACTTATTCTTGAACCTGGCTTGGTTCTAGCAAACCAAATAACATTCAACAAATTGACCTAAGCAGAGGTTATAACAAACTTACATTGGAGAGACCAATTTAAATCACATAGTTTCCACATGTTTTTCATCGAAGAAAACTGCAAAACCATGTCAATTTACAACATAGGTTGCACATCGAAGGCATTTCACATCCTCTGAGCATTATATTGGGTGCGTTTGTTTAAGCTTTAGAAAAAATGATTTTTTTTAAAAAAAATCTAGAGATTTTTTTGTAGAGATTTTGAAGAAAATCTAACGCTACTTTGTGTTTGTTTACAATCATAAAAATCTATTTTTTTAAAAAAAGAAGTTCATACACTTAAATTCCTTAGTTTTAAAAAAATAGATTCTTGAAAAGCTATTAGAAATAGCTTTTCATTTTGGGGCTAAAAATGATTTTTTTAAGAAAATGATTTTTAAAAAAATCTATAACAAACACTGTCAACATTACAAAATGGATTTTTTTAAGAAAAAAATAGATTTTTTCTTAAAAAAATCTCAAACAAACGCACCCATTATCATTAGTGGGAACCTTATTTTTACAATCTGTTTACTAAAATGTAAGTTTTTATTTATGCTAAAAACAAAAATAAGTTAATACAAACGGGACCTAAGTGTCATGGGAAGATGTAAAAAGAATTTTGACCGATTATTGATGATGAGAAAAAGAAGAGATAGTAAATTGCAATTTGCAATAAATTTTATAAGAATAAATAAAAGTAAATCTTGAAAACGATAAAAGAAAATTGATTTTGCTTATAATTTGGAACAATAAAAAATAATTTTTTTGCTTATAATATAAGACGGATGAAGTATTATTTTATTATTATTCTTATTGTGTCAAAAAAAAATTATTATTCTTATTATTATTAATAATAATAATTTCTTACTATTAATAAAAGATAATTTTGTAATAACTATTTTTTTTGTTTTGTTTACAAGATAAAATTAATTACATTTTTAATTTGTGTAAAAATGTTGAAAAACGATTCATAATTTGTGTGTAGTTCCTGTTCCTTCATTCCATAGCTCTTGTTGTTTCATCATTCTCGATCTCACCTCTTTCGTATTGAATCTCGATCTCAGAAATCGATGGCACAAGATTCATCATCATCTCAGTCATTCTGGGAAGGTTACAAAGAATTTTGGTGCGATAGATTTTCCTTTATGTCCAATTATTCCACCTTCATCAAGCGTGATAAACCCTTAACTTCCTGGTCTAACTCTGATGTTGAAGAATTCATCGCTTCTGATCCACTTCATGGACCTGTGGTAATAATAATAATAATAATTCTTTCATTTTCTCATCTCCATTTCTGTCTTTTCATTCAGTTTTTTTTCTATGCCTTTTGTTCTCTCTAATTGTTGCATTAGAACTGATAAATTAACTTATAATCGATACATGATAAACTAGATGATAGCTAATAGTAGCAGGTAGCGAATAAGCTAGCGGACTGAATTTGTAATGTAAAATTAGTTGTGAACTAACCGATAAACACTAAATGACGGAAAAAGATATTTAATATGATATAGGGTTTGTTTGGTTGATTTATTTTTTATTTTATGCAAATAAATAAGCTTTTTATGTATTTCTCATAATGCCTCAAGGTAGTTTATGAAAAAACAGCTCATGAAGATACAATTTCCATAAGTGAGAACTCACGAATTAACATAAAAATTTATTTATTTGCATAAGCTATTTTTGATAAGCTCAAAAACAAGTCAATCCAAATCGGTCCATAAGCTAGTTTGTTGGCATATGTTTTAATATAGTGTGATTGGAAGAAATGCTCTCTTATGAGATGTGTGCTTGGTAAAAATTCCAAACTTTACCTAACCAAGCAAAGTGATGAAAACCACTATCTCTTCTTGCACATGGTAGATGTGTTGTCTTTGGTAAATCTACTTATATAGATCAAAATTCTTTGTGGAAGCTCTTCTGCTACCCTAGACTGATGAAGTAGATCATCATACTCATGTAAAATGAGATGCTATTGTGCGTTTTTTTCCTATTTGTGTCATGTCGGCCATGCTGAATGTCTCTTCAATTAATTTTGTATCATCCGTTCTTTTTCAGTGTTATCTGCATGATTATTAAACATTTTGAGCCACTGACTTAGACAGCCTTTGACAACTTGTTATATGGGATCCCTCGCAAATCGCTATAGATGCAAGTGGTAGTTTTAGATAGAATGGACTTGTTTGGTTGCTCTTTTTTAAGGGAAAAACATATGTTTGTTAATTAAAAGGTATGTTCAAAAGAGTTATGATGATTATGTAAGTTTGTGGGGGAAAAAAAGGAAAAGCCTCAAAAGAAGTGTTTCAATGCTTTTCTTACAACTTAAAACTAAGAACTCTTGAAAAAAATCTCTAAACAAAGTTGTATCATAGAATTACTTTTTCTAAGCTTAAATTAATGGACCACTGTATAAGTCTATGAAGCAGAGTCAGTGAATTTTTATTTCCTTGGAGATATTTGGATGCTCCAGTTGTAATCACTCAATTTTGAGTTGGGCATTAACTTTGATTTTCAAAAGCTCTTTTTTTCACCATAAGAATTATTTCCATCATCATGGATGTCATTTCTTTCCGTCATTCATAGGTTTCACTGCCATATATTAAAAGTTAAAACTATCACCTGTGTGTATGCATTGTGGTGCTCTCTCTTTGATATATTCAGTAAGCACGTCTGTAGAAAAAGTGATCCAAGTTGAGCCATAGACATATTGCACGTAGTTGTAGAGAAATCTGATATATATCACTCTGTGTTCTCACTCTTCGTAGTAGTTGTTTTTGGCTTTATCACTCACTAGACATGAAAACATTAGCCATCTATTGGTGGTTGGTATTCTTTGATTCTAAATACTGAACAAGTTTTCAATATAACCTGTGATTGGCGATCGATTGCCTTGAAACATCCCGACTATTTCTGAATGAGAAAAATAAATAAAAAATCATAATGGACAATCATATTTTTCTGTTTCATATGTAATTAATCATATTGTAGCGACTAGCTTCTTAATAGCTGTTTTTGCTACCCCATTTCTTTCTCAGTAGCTGTTTGTGGCTACCAAAATTTAAGATATTTGGTTCATCCTTTTGTGTTTCCTCTTTTAAAAATATGAATAATACCTCGACCTTTGTTGATCTTGTGCTTATACTTTAAATTTCAAATTAACTGTTACCTGAAATGCTGCTTGGGTATCATCCTTTTCCGATTTCAGCTGAGAACAGCTAGAGAAGCAGCGCAATATGGCCTCACAGGAAGTGCTTTGGGAGCGTTATTCACTGCAGGTTATGCCTGGAAATATTCAAGGAGTTTACATGGTAATTTGTTCCTTTTGATTAGATTGAAAGTTTTGAAACGTTTTACTATGCCTAAACGCGATTATCATATGCAGGCATCATTTTTGCTGTAGAATGTTTTTGACTCTTTATAGTTTATAATAATACTCTCTACGTAGGGTTGTGATTCTTGAAGCACGAAAGCCAGGCCCGGCCCTGAGGGTAGGCAATGAGTGCCATGGCCTAAGGCCCATCATTTGTAGGGGCCCAAAATATTTTATTATACCTACCTATTATTATTGAAAATAAAAAATCAATTATATTTAAAGAAAGAAAAAATACTATTATAAAAAACAAATCAATTATATTTGAAAATATGATTAAGCCTACGAAATAGGTGGTATTTAAAATGTGATTGAGGTCCATTTTTTTTTAATACCTACTAAATAATTAGGCATAATGGTAGGATTAAAATAGAACCCTTTCAGAACAACAAAAAGACGGCACCACTTGTCTTTGTTCCTAATTCCTATTGAGTTTGTTTTATTTTTTTCTTTCTAATTCTTGCATTCTTGTAAAGTACGTAAGAATGTTATAGGTTTTTCTTGTTTAGGTTTTGGCGTTGTTTTATTTTTTGTGTTTCTAATTTTATTAACAAGTTATTTAATTTATTTTCTACAAATTGTTAATACTTAACATGTTATTTTTTCATCCAATTTCAACCATTTGGATCTTACAATTTTCAATTGTTCTTCAAAGTCAGCATTCTACTTCTATGTGCTATTGTTCTCTACTTGAGGTTTTTTTTTCTATCTGAAATTTAGAAGATATTGTCTAAAAAAATTTATGTGGTAAAGAAAAACTGGAAAAAAAAAATGAAAGGAAGAGCTAATAAAATCACAACAGGAGACTCTTGAAAAATTTGTTTTTAAAATGGTAGATACCCAAGAATTATGTATTAATGCTATTATATTAAACGAATTTTTTTTTTGGCCTAAGGCCCATAAAAAGTCAGGAACGGCACTGACGAAAGCATTTCATTTTGTGATTCTAGAAGTACGAAAGCATTTCATGTACTCCGTTAATGTTGTTTTTTTACTATTGAACAGGTGCTGGACTATCTTTTTTAGCTGGAGGTGTATTTGGGTGGACATTTGGGCATGAAATTGCAAATCATGCACTTCAACTTTATAGGGTAGACACATTGGCTTCTGAGGCTAAGTTTCTGGAGTGGTGGAAAAGGAAGACTGAAGGAGGTTATTAAAGCTGTTGGCTTCTTTTGGAAGTTACCGCTACATTTGATATCGTTTATGAAAAATTAACAATATTTTCGGCGTTGCTGGTGCGATTTCTGTTCGGTGAATAAATAGTTTCTTGTGATACAGGTCAATATTTAGAACTAATGAATAATTGCAAATCAAACTGTGACTGCCATTTTTCTCCCAGTGTTGTTATTTATGGACCATGTGTGATGAGGCACTTGGTTTGAGAAAAGTTTTTAATTTTTCATATTGTTTTTATGAAAACTAGTGATTCTTGTGTCGCGGTGGTCTTGTGTCGCACACGAAAAGGTGCTTGACCCAGTTTTCTAGTGATCATGACAAACAAAATATAAATGGGGTAGAGACAGTGCAATCATGTTATTTTTTTCAATTGCCATTGTTATTTTTAAAATGTTGTAATTATAAGGGTAATCTTATTTAAAAAGACTTTTTGAGGCTAAAGAAAATAGAATCCTTTTTTTAGTTACAAGGGTGGCTAAGCAAAAGAAAAAAAAGAAAGAAAAAGAAATAGAGCTTTTGAGGTGCTCATTTCTCATTGGATTCAAGTAAAAAAAAAAATACTGTAATGCAATAACATTAGACTAATATATTAGATAAAATGCCTAATGAGAAATTTTATTACTATTGAAATTTAAAAGAAGTATAAATATTATTAATGGTCGTCGTGTCTTCGGTGTGATCGATTAGTGTGATATATATCTTACAACTGAAGCGATTTATCTTTGACTTCTAATATTGTATTTCTCTTTCCAAATAATATTTGTTAGTGGTCAATCCAATTATTTAAAAGATTATGTATTTTTTTTTCAAATAATAATGTATATTTATTTATTAATTTGTCAATTGAATATTTTTTCACACCAAATATAATTTACCAAGAATAGAATTGTCCTTTAGATTGTTAAAAAAAAATTGTCCTGTAGTTAAATTTTTATTGGAGAATAAGAGTTCAAACCTTAAATTTTTATAATGAGCATTTTTAATTTAAACTTGATAAAATAAATAAATAAAAAAGTAATTGTAGAATTTAGTAGGCAAAAAATGTACTAATAGCTGTTTTTTTTAAAAAGTCAACCCGAACCCATCCTAACCCAAACCCAAACCCGAACTGTAATCTAAGAAACCCAAATCTGTTCGCTCATTCGTTCTCGACGCTCGCTCATTCTCCAGTACAGAGAGTCAAAAACGACGTCACATCGTTTTCTTCCTCCCCAGCAAAGTTTATTACTCAAACTATTGATAAATAAAGCTACCATAACCTTCACAAGGTCCTGAAATCTCTCTCTCTCTCTCTCTCTCTCTCTCTCTCTCTCTCCATGGCCATGGCTATGCATAGTGGAATCGGGATCTCCAAGGTCCTATTCATCGCCGGAGCCGGTACTTACCCCCCCCCCCCCCCCCCCCCCTCTCTCCCTCTCTCTCACACACACACATAATCGCATAGTATCAGTTACATGATCTCACTTCTCTCCTTTCAGGTTACACCGGTACCATCCTCTTCAAAAACGGTAAATTATCGGATATCATCGGCGAACTCCAGGTATGCGTCTATTCTCTCTCTGCCTCGCTTCTCTACTTGTATCTTATTACATATTTTGTAGGATGTTATATTGATTAAGAACAAAATCGATTTTGAGTGAATTGATTCTATGAAATTAATTCTCGCAAAAATTGAGTTGAACGATAACTTTGAGTGTATAAATCAATTATTATAGAATTAGAAGCTACAATTTCTAGGTTTTAAGTAAAATCAATTATGGAGGCAAAATCAATTCTACTTATAGGAACCAATCAATTTTGAGTGAATTGATTCTATGAAATTGATTCTGGCAAAAAATTGAGTTGAACAATAAATTTGAGTGTATAAATCAATTATAGAATTAGAAGCTACAATTTCTAGGTTTTAAGTAAAATCGATTATGGAGGCAAAATCAATTCTACTTAGAGGAACCAAACTTATCAAAATTAATTCTACACCTCTAGAATCAATTTTGCCAACTCCAAAACTGCAACCAAACATACACTGACATATTCTATAACTGGTTATAGTTGGAGAAACTGGATTGTTGCATTTGTTAGTCTTTCGGTGTTAGGATTTGTTACTGTTTTAATATTGTTTTTGGTCATAGTTACTGGTGAAGGGGTTGGAAAAGTCTGGGGATCAGGTTGAAGGTGACGGGGAAGTTGCTGATGCCATTGCTGCTCAGGTAACAAACTTGTTGATTATGTCTCAATATTTTTTTGCTATAAAATGTACTTGAAAGAGCCTTTGAAATTTCTTATCATCAAATTATTGTTTCACATTGCCTTAGGTGCGTCGTTTGGCCAATGAAGTTCGGCAGATTGCAAATCACAGGTCAATTACAGTAATGAATGGAGGTTCAGGACACAGTATGTTTTATTATGCCATCTAATGTCGATGTTGCTTCAGATGCTATGTTTCTCCACTATTTTTTTTTATATATCTTTTTCCTTTTGCTGCAGGTAACTTATCATCTCTTGTGGTTCCAGCAGCTACCTTGGGTGCTGTGGGTTATGGTTACATGTGGTGGAAGGTATGGAACTGCTTGGATTATTGCTGTTTTTGTAAACTGTTGTTAAATAGCAGCGCTATAACGTGGCAAAATTTGAACAAATCACTATCACTATTGTTCCATGATATGCTATAGAATATTGTGGAACTGCTATTTTGCTCTATCTGCGATTGACAACACTGTTTGCAATAGTTTCATTAGCTTGTGGTTGACAGTTTATTCTCTGTTACCAGTATTTGTTGTTTCATTAAGGGTTTTAAACTGTTAATGTTATTCACTTATTTGATTACCCTGAATTTTTATGAGTGATTTTATTTATTTGATATTTCTGAAATAATTGTATACTAATTTCCTCTTTTTTCTCTCAATGTCAGGGCCTTTCATTCTCGAGTCTTATGTACGTGACTAAACGTAATATGGAAAGTGCAGTAGCAGATTTGACAAAAAAGCTGCAGCATGCCTCAGATGTCATTGCTGTATGTGTCTATTTACTGCATTTGATATTCTTTCCAAATTTTTGAGTTTTAGTTAGGCACACACACCATGATTGCACCCAACAATTCTTTCATTTGAAGGGTATGAAGCCCTCTGGTTTAATATTCCTTCAACTGAGTAGTTGACATCATGGTTTTTAAACGTGTGCTAGATCGTATGATCTCACTGTCAAACATGGAGGAGTGGTTTAAAGATCGGTAGATGTAGGCGGTGGGATGATGTTTTTCACAAGCCAGATGTTTGGGCAACAGTTTTTTTAATTAATAACGCTACTATTGTAGTTTGTATCATAGGAAATCTTGAATATTGATTGGAGTATAATATACTGTTTAAGAGTCAAATATAATGCTTCGAAACTCGTCCGATTACTAAGTGGTTTTAAGCCATCAAGGCATGTAAAGCAACCGTGAATGTTAGGGTTTTAAAATATTTACCGTTCAGAAGTATATGCATGAGGAGGTTTGACTGCCCCCAATCCTCTACCCCTAGAGTAAGGTAAACCCCACATTATAAGAGTTTGCAAGCTATTTATTATCCTTGATATGGGGATGTACCAGTTTTACTCACATTTGCCACAATGACCCACAGTTTGTCTGGAAATATTTTTCCCATCATCGTTATGCACTCAATTCAAAGATTTAACATGGAAATTTGATGCATAAATGTATTAGAAATTATAGTTGATGTCTCTTTTAAATTTTAATTGTTTCTCAATTTTTTTTATGGCAGGATGCCAAGAAGCACTTGACCCAGAGAATTCAAAATTTGGATGACAAAATGCGCAAACAAAATGAGATGGCACGCTCTATTAAGGATGGAGTACGTCTTTTTATGCATAATGATTTTATGCTTGCAACTTGTAGCTATATAAAGATACATGCAATCAAACGGATTTTTAGATACACACATGACATATGTGCACTTACATACATGCATTTTTGTTATCTACTCAGACTTACATATATGGACCAGCACTTACTATTTCTTTTTAGACAACTGGATCAGGTTTTCTTTAAAATTTATTGTTTTCGAAAATTCAAGTCTTGATGGATATCTATATTAGTGAATATTATGTACAGTAAGGCAGATAAACTCCCATTAAACTGTAATTATTTGACCCTGAACGGTTACAGAATGGCTTAATAGGCTAGTTGTTAGTAAACACTTATTGCACTTGATTAATAATGGAAACATTGGGTTCTCTAATTGTAAGACATGTTCCATCTTTTTTCCCATCTTTCTGTCTGTTTGCTTTGAGGTATTTTATTTGACCAACCACTTTTTGACAACTTATGGGACAGCTAAAATATAGAAGGCAATGTGGATATTGACACGGAAACAAAAGCGAACAAAATTTTATTAAAAACACTAAAATGATTATGTATGAAATGAAGGGTTGTCCCAAAAAGTTGTCAAAATATCATTTCGCGCTTGCTTTAGGTTTTGGTTTTAGCTACATTCTCTACCTTAACAATAAATCACTATTTACTCTTTTTTATACCCTTAACCTTTGAATCCTTAAAATCACAACGCAACATTTTTAACTCTATATCCTAGAATCTTAAAACTTTCAGTTGGAAGGTTTTTACATGGTTACTTTTATTAAATTGCTGAAAATTTTATTGCATTAGTCTTTAAGGATGGTACAGTTTTAAAATATTGAAGTTTAGAATTTTTATTGATGCATATAATGTTACAAGTTAGTTACTTATGTTATTGAGCTCTTTCAAATGAGCTGTGTTCCAGTCCTGGATAACGGAATTGAAAGTGTAACTTTGCAATGTCATATTACAATTTTATAAACATGATGGTAAGGAAGGAAAATTGTGGATAACATTTTAATACTCTTGGACACAGGTTTCTGAAGTTCGAAATACTGTTACTAATATACATGATGACTTGAGCTACGTGCAACACTCGGTGGCAATATTGGTATGTTTAATCCATGCTTTGGCTTATTAATTGTTAACACAGATATTTCTAGTGTAGAGCTAAGAAGGATATTTTGGAGTTTGGCATGATTTTTAATTATCATTTGAACTGGTCTCTACTCTTCATTGCGGAAGATACCTGTTGTACACAACTTTTTTTATCATTTGAATTTGAATGATTATATACGTTATTCTTACAAAGCAAATACAATTATTATAGAATGTAAACAGCAAAGAGAGACTCTAGGGTAAAGAAAAACCATGAGAAAACAATGGTTTTCTGTAAATCTGAATTATGATCTCTAGTTAACAACAGTAGTGCAGATAAATTTATTTATAGAGTACATAAAAACTTCTAGAAACAATAACTGTATTTTTTTTTTGTCAAAAGAAACAATGTCAATAACTGTATTTGAATATACGATATTTTTTATTTGAATCATTCTTATGTTGTACTTACCTTCGCAGGATGGAAGGTTGAATACATTGAATAAGAATCAGGTAAACTTTTTTGTGTTCCCTTTAAATTTGGATTGTAGTTTGTAATGTTGTAGTTAACTTTATCATTTCCTTTATTTAGAAAATCTTTATTTAATTTATTTTGAAGCATGGTAAAAAAAATGGTTAATTCTGTGATGCCCAACTATAATACTGATTTAATAGTGTGGTTGCAGGATCTTGCAAACAGCGGATTGGACTATATTATTGACTTTATAAGGACCCAGGCAGGGCCGAATTCTTTACCGGTGGGTATTTTTTTCTTATATTAATTAGTGTTAATTAATTATGTTTGGTTGTGTTGTTTGTCGCCCTCTACTAATCTGTTATTGCTGAATGTTTTAGTTATGTATGGTTTGGATTGGATTATCATTTGTTATTTATTCCATGTGTTGATGAAGGCAAGAAACCTAATGAAATTGAAGAGCTTGTTCCTTTTTTATTCCAAAATAATTCTCTACTTTCAGTTTTAATTTCAAAGAAATTATTTTGTATTACTTTGTACTATGTTTTCAAATTTTTGTGTAGAAAATTGTAAAATCTGAAAACAACAGTTTCGGAAACACAGTGAAAATAAAGTGAGATTTTTGTTATTAAAACTAAAAACATGAAATGTAAACAAAAAACATAAGTGGAAAACAATCATGGCCTTATATCTAGAACTGACGTTTTAAGTTACATTGTTTAACAGTTAGCACCTTTCCTGATCCGGGTAGTGGCTTAATTATTAATATTATCTCTTGTATTTTCAGGGAACTATTCCGCGTCACCAACCAAAACTTCAAGGGAGGTCTCCTGGTATGATCACCTATCCAGGAACTCCAAATCTGATGGTATTCTTCTACCTTGTACTCTGTTCTCTATTTTCATTTTTTTAGTGGTTTACGTTTACAAGTTATAGTCTGCCGTCTGATAATATGGGGTTTAAGATGCTATTTACCTCAATATGCTTTAGTTTTTCGTAACTTGTAATTTACTACTTTATAGTCTGTTTAATCTGTTTTCACTTGCAGGGTCTTAAAGACATTGCAGAATCATTGTCTAGTTTAGGCAGATCAGCTTCAGATTCTATTGTGCCGGGTGGTTTGGATATGCCAGAGCAGCAGCGGAGGCCATTGTTGAGGTTTGAATTAGCTAAATTTTGGTTTGAATATTTTCCAATAGTACTGATAATAACAATAACAACGACATATTTTAGTCAGTACTTTTATACTGTACTGTATAAAGTAATAAGGGTAAATTGCATTATTTTGATTCAATCATACTTTGATTTTGCAGGTCTACTTCGACAAAGCCTTGATGGCAAGGTCTTATATGACGACCAAGCACGTCTTTTTAATTTGTACTTTTTTATCAGTAACTTTTGTCTACATAAATCATAATATACCTGTTAATGGCTGTTATAGCTGCTGGAATATTTCCTCTAGCATTCTAATTTTTACATTGTATCAAATGACTATCAGCTTTTTGATTAAGCTAGTGAATTGGGATTGTATGTTGTAAATAGAATTGAGCCATCAAGGAGTTTGATTTGGTGCTACTGGCTTATTCCGTTTGCTTTTGAACCTGACATGTGATTCGTGACTTATTTTGCATTTTGCTTTTTCAAAAGAACTATCTACCATCATCCATGGATGATCCAAAAACCATTGAACGGGGGACAAATAATCATCACAAACATTACTCATAGTAACGAGGGTTGGCCTAAGTTCTTAGTTGTTAAATCAAAGGCCTTAGGTCTTCTAAAAAAGTTTTTTTTTTCTTGTATTAACATTCTCAATAAAATAAAAAGGTTTAAATAAATCAAGCATAAAAAGTGTACGTATATATATGGACTAGCGGTTACTATTTTTTTTCAAACAACTGAATCAAGTCTTTTTTAGAAATTATTGATTTAGAAAAGGAAGACCGACGTTAAAATGTGTTTTAAGGGTACATGTTAAGGAATCAAAATTTGAAATTTCAGCTTTTAAAATGTGTATTCAATTTATCAAAAAGTGTAAATATTAACTTTTGCAATCCTTAACATATGTCTTAAGAGCATCCATGTCAATCATGTGAGTGGTACAAAAGAGCCCCACATAATATTTTATGCAGTTTTGGCTTTCAAGTTTCACAATTGTGCGATTTTGGTATCCTATGTTTCAATTGTTTGATTTTAATCCCCTAAGTTTCATAATTGCTCGATTTTAGCTCTCAAGTTTCAATTGCTTGATTTTGGCCCCCAAGTTTATCCCATTTTCATTTGCTATCCCCCAATTGACTTTTTTGATAAAAATTGGTTAAGTGATATTTTAAAATTAATAAAAAAATTAATTTTTTTTTAAAATAACTTATAAAATAAATTTTTTATTATATGTATTTTATAAAATAATTTTGTTATAAAAAAAGTAAAAAAAAATTATGAACTATTTTTGTTAAATTTTCTAAATATTTTATTTTTTAAAATAATTATTAAACCTTTTATTAAAAATACATTTTTTAATACATTTTTACAAAAGCAAATATTATTATTTTATAACATTTTTTAATTTTAAAAGCATATTTTAATTATTTTTAATATATTTTATTTTTTAAAAGTGTCACAAGGAGTTTTTAGTCAACGGGGGCTAGAAATGCAAAAAGGGGTAAACTTGGGTGTCAAAATCGAGCAATTCAAACTTGGAGAACTAAAATTGTGCAATTATGAAATTTAAGGGGTTAATATCAAGCAATTGAAACTTGGGGGGGCCAAAATCGCATAATTGAGAAACTTAGGGGGCCAATACTGCATTTAAGCTTATTTTATATTATTTTACACTTTTCCAACTATTTAAATCAGTCAACGATACTTTCTAAATATCCATACAACCACTCATCCAAAACTCTAACATGGCACCCACAAAATTCACAATATAATTCCAATTTATATTTTATATTAATATATAAAATGTATAATTGAAACAAATTAAATCAATTATATCAAAAGGCATAAAAAAGAAAATAACATACATATAAAATAGATTAAAATATTCTCAAAATATAAATAAAAGCAAATTAAGAACATATGAAAATATATTAAATAACATACTACATCGCACATAAGTTTCACCAATCCTCTTCCATAAACTATCTCCTTTTTGATCAATCCCAACAATTGGATCCCTAGAAATGTGAGCCATGATTGAAAGAGAAGTTTATCCTCCTTTGGTTGAAATCTTGTTTTGAATGTATTCACAACTGATGCTCCAACTTCTTCACCAAGGATAGTTGTTTCCAAGCTATCTTGAGTGCAAAATTGTGGTGTTTTAGGCTCTTGATCATTTAATTGCACATGACTATTATCCTTTTGAACTCCATGAGATATAGTGAGATTAATTGATTGAGATGAAAAGTGTTGATAATGATATATGTAAGGTAGAGAATGATATGAGTAATTTCTTAAGTGTGAGTTATTTTGTTGATTTGAGTTAAAAGTAGGATTTTGAAAATTTGAGTTGGGATGTGGGTTTGGACTATTGGATCGATTTTAAAAGTATGAGATATTTTGTTTATTTGGGATAAATGGTGGAAAGCCACCATTTTGCATGAAATTGGACCAAGAATTGTGGTGGTTGAGTTCATTGGCAAATGAAATGTGTGGAAGAAAAAATTTAGAAAGAGATAAAATAAATAATTTAAATTTAGATTAAATATGGATGAAAAATTGTGATATATTGAAATGGTTGATTACTTATTTATTCTCACACTAAATTTTACAATATATAAAAATTGTAAAAAAAAATTAACTTGATTGCGTCATGTGGCAACGATAACAAATATTCAATGCTATATTTTTGTTTCTATTATTTTAATCCAACAACCATTTCAAAAAAAAAATAAAAAAAGTCAAAAGCTACAGTGCCATCTTTGGATACGGTGGTAAGGCAAAAATACCACATGTGCAAACATCCAAATTACTGTGACACAAGTTAACATGAACACTTTAGAAAAATGCATATATTAAAAAAGTGAGAGAAAGAAGATGATTAGATGAATATGAATGAAATGTGAAATGAAAATAAGTCAAACGGTATAGAATTTTGAATAAGTGATGAAAGGGGAAAATTTTTAATTTTAAATTGGGTTCGACATTGGAAATCGAAAAATGTGAAAGCGGATGTGATAGCTTCACATGGGTTAATTTGAAGCAACTAACCAGTTTTTTTAATAATTAATAAATGGAAAATGCTAAACAGTGCCCTGGGGGCAATGGTTAAGCAAATTAAAATAGAAAATTTGTCTCGAAATATGTGCATTCAACACATTGGAAATGTAAAAAGTTGTTTTCTCAATATTAAATTTTTATTTTATTTCATTTTTTGGTATGTTTAACCATTGCCCCGGGGACACCGTTTAGCATGACCCTTAATAAATATAGTGGACCATATCATTTAATTATTAAAGCTGACTAGTGCTATTTTAAAGTAAATTAAATGAGATATTAACTAATTAAATGCACCTTATCATGTGTTTTTAAGACACATATTACTATATTAGCATAACCCTTTCTTTTTTAGTTATGAAAATGATTTTTGTAAATATGATTCACTTGAATTTTGATTTCTATAATTTTAAATCCTTTCAAAGAAAGAATTCACCTAATTAATTGAAAGCAACTATGCTCCTTTTTCCTTAACTCCTTTTCTTCCTTTTCTTGTCACAGATTGAAGATACGTGGCAAAATAAAATCAAACGATTGGGATTAATTGGTTACAATTATTTATTTGTTTTTAATAATAACTAGTTTTTGAGACCCGTGCATCGCACGGGTCTATTGACTTTTATTAATAAAATATTTTTTAAATATAAGTTAAGTCATTGTGTTCTTTTTTGTAAAATTTATTAAGTTAATAATTTTTTTATTAAAGTAATTGTCACGTGTATGATTTTTGTGTAATAAATTATAATTAATAGTAACAAATATTTATTATTCAAATCCTTTTTTTATTAAAGCAATTGTCCCATGTATGATTAATTTTTTTTGATTAAAGCAATTGTCCCGTGTATGAATTAAAACAACGGTCACGTATATGATTAAAGCAATTGAGTAATATTTATTATTCAATTCCTTTTTTTATTAAAGCAACTGTGCCGTGTATGATTAAATTTTTTTGATTAAAGCAATTGTCTCGTGTATGAATTTTTGATTCAATTCCTTTTATGTATCACTGATGAATATTTTATCTTGTGTGTTTTTTTTATATTTATTATTGATGAGAATTCATTATGTTGTTTAAAAAAAAAACTATTTGTGAAAACTCATGTCCATTGATTTTTTTATATATTTAAGATTGATATTATACTAAAGTATAAAATTAATTTATAATAAAATATTTAGAAAAATGTTATAAAATATTATTAAAATATAAGTGACGTCATTGTGCTCATTCTTGTCAAATTTATTAAATTAATATTTCTTGATTAAAACAATTGTCCCGTGTAAGATTTTTGTGTAATAAATTAAAATTAATAAATATTTATTATTCAATTTCTCTTTTTTATTAAATCAATTGTCCCGTGTATAATTAAATTTTTTTATTAAAGCAATTGTCCCATGTTAATTCGTAAGCATTTTTGACGCATGTTAATTCATAAATTTTCACTAACAAAAATTATATCTTTAAAAACTCTTTTCATGAACTACCTTATAAAATTTATAATAAGTCAATCCAAACGAATTCATTTTGTGTAATAAATTAAAATTAATAAATATTTATTATTCAATTCCTTTTTTTATTAAATCAATTGTCCCATATATGATTAAAAAAAATTATTAAAGCAATTGTCCCGTGTAAATTCGTAAGTTTTTTTTTTACGCATGTTAACTCATAAGTTTTCACTAACAAAAATTTTATCTTTATAAACTTTTTTCATAAACTACATTATAAAACTTATAATAAGTCAATCCAAATGGGTTCATTGTGTTTTTATTTCTATTTTTATGTTCTTTTATTTTTAAGCTCATAAATAGTATTTTCTTTTATTAGGTTCTTCTATTTTTATTTTTGATATATAAGTTGTTATATGTTAGATTGAATTATCATTAAAAAAAATTATTATTTTTTCATTAAATTGCACTACTATTTTGTATGTGTATCTTTTATATTGATTTTTGTTCCTATATTTATGCGTACATTTTTTTTAATTAATTTTTTTTAAAATATATTTGATTAATATATTTTTTTAGAGGTAGTTTCCGATGCTATTTTTATGAAAAATATTTTATGCTTATCTTTTTTTTTTTTTTTTTCTATTTTTGTTATGTATTTTTTTAAGTTTAGAGTTAAAATTATATTTAAGGGCATAAACTAAGAAACACTAGCCGCCAAACGGGCACGGTTTTTTTTTGTTTGATGTGATCAATATTCTCTATTGTGGAAATATACATAACTACTTAATCTTTTTTTTTTTATTGGACTTATTTAATTATAACTACTTAACCTACTTTTATGTGTAAGTTGTGTTTATTTTTTTTTTTGTAGTTTTTTTTAAGGGTAAAATAGGAATAATGAAAAAGCTATCCAAAAAATTTGTATCCTTTATTAGTATAGATTATTAATCTTGATTGGACAAATTTGGTATTTTAGTAGTAGTTTCTTTTAATATAACAGTTCTTTTAATAACACAGTTTCATCTTCTCCATCTTCTTTCACCACCGTTTCCACCACCTTGTCCTCCGTTTCTACCACCGTCTCACCGCCGTCCTCTAAATTGCTCCACCTCTTTCAATTCACTTTCTCTTTAACCTTACTTGGTGTTGCTCCACTGGTTGTTTACCATAGGTATAGGTATTCTTATCTTTTATGAGAAGAACCCAAACCCGGCCCGTTCTTTCCAAACCGGTCATCTCAGATACCCAAACTCTCTCGCTCTTGATCTCAGTTCATCGTGTTCAATCAATTTCGCTCCATTGCTCTTGCTTCATCAATTTCGATTTCATTCCCCTTAACTGTGATCGAAACTACTATCGATAATCAAGTAAGCATTTTCATGAATTTTTCGTATCTTCTTCTTAATTTCAATTTCAATGGTTTTCATTTTCGGTCTAAAAATTGAAATTGATAGATGGATCAAGGGAGACAAGTGTTCACGGTGGACCTTCTTGAACGATATGCTGCAAAAGGTCATGGAGTTATCACGTGTATAGCTGCTGGAAATGATGTCATTGTTATTGGAACTAGTAGAGGATGGGTCATTAGGCATGATTTTGGAGTTGGTGATTCTCATGGTAAACTTTTTATTCTTTCTGCTGATACATTGTGGATACAGATTATCTGTTGATTTTTAATGCACGTTTTGTTCTGCGGTGACAAGAATTGATTCTGGCTAAAAGCGAGTTAAATGTCAATGATTTATGTTTGAATAGGTTTATGTAAAAGTGAATTGAACAATAAGTTTGAGTGTAAAATTCAATTATAGAATCTAAAGAACCACTTTTTAGCTTAAGTTAGAATCAATTCTGGAGACAAAATAAATTTTCCTCAAGAGTAACTGAACATGTCAAAATCAATTCTACACTTCTCGAATCAATTTTGAGTTTTTCAATAGTGGAACTTAACATAATGTTGTGCTTGAGCATATGCTGAAATTTGGAGTTTGTCTCTTGCTTTGATATCATGATTGTTTGTTCAAATGAGTTGATGAGAGTCTGATATGTTATTCTTCGTTGGTGTACAGAGTTTGATCTATCTGCTGGTCGTCCTGGGGACCAGTCAATCCATAGAGTTTTTGTTGATCCAGGAGGTTGTCATTGCATTGCCACTGTTGTTGGTCCGGGGGGAGCTGAAACTTTCTATACTCATGCTAAATGGACCAAGCCGCGAGTTTTGAGCAAACTGAAAGGTCTTATTGTGAATGTTGTTGCATGGAACAGGCAACAAATAACTGAAGGTATCAGCTAATTGCTTATCTGGCTATTGCACTATTACTAATGTACAACGTAGACCTCTTCTCCACATATTTCATTTCTTGATCAAGGTTCTGATTTAACTTTCAAAATGTAGTTTCCACAAAGGAAGTCATTCTCGGTACAGATAATGGTCAACTTCATGAACTGGCTGTGGACGAGAAGGACAAGAAGGAAAAATATATAAAGTTTCTCTATGAATTGACAGAACTTCCAGAAGCTTTAATGGGTTTACAGGTATATCTTCTGTCTGTTTAGTGTTTTAGGTTTTATTTCTGAAGATTTTGCCTTTGGTTTCATCCTATTTTTTGAGAAATTAAAGTCAAAGACTTTTTTCTAGGTTTCAAATGTGATTAAGGCATTCAATTTATGGTTCTTGTCATTTCTGTTCAGATGGAAACGGCTAGTGTAATTAATGAGACTAGATATTATGTGATGGCAGTTACTCCGACCCGGCTGTACTCTTTCACTGGCTTTGGGTCACTAGAAGTAAGTCAAATACTATAAATTTGCTCATTTCTGGTTTTAATTTTCCCCCCTCTTTGGTGTGCATTCATCCCAATTGAGGCACAATGCAAGCATGATAACATAGAATGAACACTTGAGTCATGACACAACTTTTTGTTTTGTATAATGTTGAATTTGGCTTGAACTCTCTATCTTATGTGTGTGCCTGCATTGTGTTATCATTCTGTCTGCTCCATTTGTGTTTGTTTTTACTACCTTCTCATTTACCTGGTTTTGTGGCGCCGCGTACCGATTGAGGCATCATCTGGTGCGTATAATCTTATAATTCAATTACTAATAAGGCAAATACTTGTGTCAAATAAAGCAGAAGAAAATATTAGAATGTTATTGGCTGTTAGTTATTCTAAGTGTGACACCTTTGTATGTGCTCTATTTAGGCTATGGTTGGCAAACAATAGCAGATAGCTGATACACTAGCTTATAGTGGATAGACTAGCTGATTGAATTTGTAGTGTTTGGTAAAATTAGCAGTTGAACTTGCTTATAAATATGAATGACATAAAAAACATATGTTTAATTATTATTTAATTTTTTTCAAGTATGATGATAGGGATAAAATGTGAAGAAAAAATGACAAGCTATAAGCTAATTGAATTAGCTTATCAAAATAAGCTATAAGTTAATAAAAATAAGCTATAAGCTTGTGAGAAAAAAATGTTACCAAACAGTTTTTTTTTGTTTTCAATATGAGCTTCTAAGCTATAAGCCATAAGCTCAAAATTTGGCATTGCCAAACAAAGCCTTGGTGTTTTGATGCTCCTATATAAGGAGTCTTTAGTTTGAATTCAATAACATGTTAAAATGAGAAGATTTTTATAAACACTTGACAATGAATTCTAAAGCTCCACTCCTGAGCATAGTGAATTTTCTTCACTAAGCTTCATTTTTAATTCACAAGATCATCGTGAAATCTGTTTACTCCTCTTTCTAGGGACTTAACCCTTGATTATGGGGCGGGCCTTGTTAATATGGTCGTTTTCTTTGTGTGCTCTGTTTACTCATTTTTCTCTATCTCAAAATATTGCGGTTTCTTTCCGCTGTGCATTTCATCCACATTTTCTCAATTATCGGCAGCATATAATTTGGCAATCACTATACAACTGAAAAATAACAATATGAAATTTGCTACAATACCCTTTCTAGTGTATTTATCATACATATAATACATATTATTCTGTATTTTAATATGTACATTTTAAGCATGTGTGTGTGTAGTACTCCCTCTGTCTCATAAAAAATGTCCTATTTGGGTTGTGTGTGGTTCATAAGAAAATGATTAGTTGTGTTGATTATAATGATAAAATTAGTACCATATTCTAAAACGCCCTTATTTATTATAGTTAGTGGAATAGTTAAGTGGAGTGAAAGTCAATTAATAAGGGTATACTAGTGGAAAATAATAATAATAATAATAATAATAATAATAATAATAATAATAATAATAATAATAATAATAATAAATATTGCATTGATATTCTAAAGTGACAATTACTTTGAGACGGAAAATGTTCAAATGAGACACTTATTATGAGACGGAGGGAGTATGTTATAATTTAATCTATTATACATGGACATTCACATATTCTTAGAGCGAATGTGGGGAGGGAGGAGCAGAGTACTTTTATCTTTTAAGTAGTTGTTTTCGGGACAACATGTTGTCACATGGTTTGTTGAGTAACAAACTTTTGAAGTTCTTTTCATATACCTTGATTTATTTTTCCATTTTAAGAATTAAATAAATGTTACATAATATTTGTGAACATGTGATTAATGTTATATTGTGTGTTTGTGCTAAATCATATTGTCTTATTCTATCACACCATCAAATATTAATCTCGGGTTTTGTCTTTTTATCATACCATCGTTATATTTGACAACTTTAAACTTTGCTAATTGTTGTACAAAATGTAGACTGTGTTTGCAAGTTATTTAGACCGTGCAGTGCATTTCATGGAACTTCCCGGCGACATACCAAACAGGCAAGTAGTCGTTCTTTTCAAATAATAATAATGGCTTAAATATGTAAACAGTCCCTGCACTTAGGGGTCGTTTGAATTTCAGTCCCTGCATTTAAAAAACATTTCAAATTTGCCCTGCACTTTCAGTCAACTTTAAAAAGGTCCCTGGGCTGACTTTTTTGCTTGTGTCAAAAATTTTGCCATTTGTCACTGATGACTGGGCTTAAGTGGAAGCTGAGTCACGCAAATATTATATGAAAGGACAAAATTACCCTCAGTGACTATTGAAACATTTGAAAGGACGAAACTGCCATTTCCTAGGTAACTCTCAAGCTCTCACCATAACACGACCATGAACAACAACACCATAACTCTCAAGCTCTCACCGGTGATGGTGCAAGTCCTGGGTAACTTTATCTTTTTCCTCTTCCTTTGAATTTATTTGTTTTATAAGAATTTTATCTTATTATGTTTGTATTATGAGGAAATTGAAGAATTGGAACCTTGAGATTTGAGAAAAATACTTTGTAAAGGAGTGGATGTTGATGTCGCTGTGTTGGTGGCTGTCGCGGTGGTTGTGGCTACGGTAGCAGAAGATGAAGAATTAGAAGAAGATACACGAGCGCGCTTGTTTGAACAAGTTTTAGGACTGGATGAAGAAGATGAAGGGGTGGCTGAGGAAGCCTCCGCCTGCTTTCGACTTCGAGTTTCCATACAAAAATCAACCCACCCTGCAATTCGTTAACTCGCTCACCAAGGAGCGTCAATTACACTATTATCAACGCGATAATCACAAACATTCCAAGTTTCAGATCGATCGAATCTCAGTTAAATTGAATGAATGAATCAATCAATTTCCTAACTCTTCGATTCGAAACCCTAGAAATTGGAGAGTATTGAATAAATTGTCTGGTGAAAATCGGTGGAAATAGAAAGAAGATGATGAAGTTGAGAGGAAATGGGTTGTTGCAGAAAACCCTAACGCAGCAGAGAAATGGGAAGAGGAAAATGATGGAGAAGAATAGAATAAAGGGGGTGAAAGAATGCGTTCAAAGAAGAAGGAAGAAAAAGGGTAGTTTGGTCATTTAATTGGACCCAAGAGTGAATAAGGGCATTTTGGTATTTCCACGTGACATTTTAATGACTCAACATCTCTCTCAGCCCAGTAAGCAGTGACAAATGGCAAAAATGGTGACATGTCAGCAAAAAAGTCAACTCAGGGACCTTTTTAAAAGTTGACTGAAAGTGCAGGGCAAATTTGAAAGGTTTTTAAAATGCAGGGACTGAAACTCAAACGACCCCTAAGTGCAGGGACCTTTTACATATTTAAGCCTAATAATAATAATAATTTGAAATGCAAGAAACCTGGAGGCTAAAAGTTCCCTTGATATTTAGATTTCACATTCTTTCTTTTCCGTTCTAAGACTTCATTTTATTGGTTATCTTTCAGTGAGTTGCATTTTTACATTAAGCAACGAAGAGCTGTACATTTTGCATGGCTCTCTGGAGCTGGCATTTACCATGGTGGCTTAAATTTTGGAGGGCAACATAGGTAATTTAGGCCATGACTTGATTTTGTTATTTGTTAAATCTACATTGGATTTTATTTAGAACATGCTCCTTATGTGGGTCTTCGTTCTGCAAATCTCATTTAAGAGCACGCTATTTGTGCTTTATGAGTGGTTCTAAATGTTGTTTTTATTAAACCCTTCCATATTGTTTGTTCTTAGGAACTTATTCACCTGTCTAATCTTTTAACCACTTGATTGCTCTTCTAGTGCAAATGGAAATTTTATTGAAAACAAGGCTCTTTTGAACTACTCCAAGTTGTCTGAAGGAGTTGAAGCAGTTAAACCAAGTTCAATGGCATTGTCTGAATTCCATTTCTTGTTGCTTTTAGAGAATAAGGTCAAGGTGTGTATGCACTTTTACCTATCATTGTTTTGTTTGCATCATAGTGCCTATGCCATGCACAATATCTTTTTGAGTTAACATTTGCTTGCTAAATTGTTTGTACATCTATAGGTTGTAAATAGAATTAGTGAGAATATCATAGAAGAACTTCAGTTTGACCAAACATCTGATTCAGTATCAAAGGGTATTATTGGATTGTCTAGCGATGCCACGGCTGGTTTATTCTATGCTTATGATCAAAACTCCATCTTTCAGGTTTGTGTTCTCTGACTACTACAGCCTTCTGTTTTTTGGTTCTAATTGTCTTGGTTGTGATCAATGCTGCTGCTGAATTTGTTAATAGGTGTCTATCAATGATGAGGGTCGAGATATGTGGAAAGTGTATCTTGACATGAAAGAATATGCCGCTGCTTTAGCAAATTGTCGTGACCCTTTTCAAAGGGACCAAGTATATTTAGTGCAGGTAACCTTCATTTGCGTTTATTGTGACTTGATATGGTTTGTTTGGCAACATAAATTCAAGGTTTTTTTTTTAACCACAATACCGTGGTTTAGTTTTTGACTAGAATCGTTTATGGTGCAGGCTGAAGCTGCATTTGACTCTAAAGATTATTTTAGAGCTGCATCTTTCTATGCCAAAGTAAGTTCTCTTTTTTAATTTAACTATTTTGTTTAGTAAATGCCTTTTATTTTGTTTATGGTGCACTAATGCTGAAGACGTATGCCTATCTTGCTTCAACTCTCAAGTAGTAATACATGGGAACTTGTTATTATAAAAGATAAAAATGTCTGACAGAAATATCAAATATGCCGTGCAGATCAATTATATTTTATCATTTGAGGAGGTCACTTTGAAGTTCATCAGTGCTGGTGAACAGGTACTTTTCATGTTTCTGGCCTTTTAAGCTATATGAAATTGAAGAGATAGCTATTTTTTTATTCCAGAAATCATTAGTGTTTATGTCCAGAAAAAGTCTGCTGCTTTTATATCTGAAGCATTTGTGTGTGTGATAAGTGGAAACTCATATGATTTCATATGCTAGTTTAATCTTTACAGCTAATGCTTTCTTATGCAAATTGATTTGAATTGATGAACCTTGTTTCCAAAATTTCTGGAATTAACATTTGGCTCGTGCATATGCAAATTCACCAATTTTTCTTCTTATCCGCAGGATGCTTTGAGGACTTTCTTATTGCGGAAGCTTGATAATTTAGAAAAGGACGATAAATGCCAAATAACAATGATATCCACATGGGCAACTGAGTTATACCTGGACAAGGTTCTACTGTGTGCTTGAAACTTTGTAGGAAAATTGTTTACCACTTTTATTCCTTTATCTCTGATTCTGTGAACAATTGCACGAATAATGATAAAATATTATGTACTCTTCTCCAAAGTCCGATGGCTTAGTGTTCACAAGAACCATTTTGTTGCATGGAGTGCAAGGGTTAATGTACACAAGAACCATTTTGAACACCTCCAAGTACAATAGAAAATAAACTTGTTGTTTCTAAGGAAGAAATAAATTCCCACTATGGCTTTGGGAAATTAAATTACTACATCAGTTGCATATTTCCCTTTAGTTGTGAGATATTTTATGTATGGTCATTCATTTTAGTTTCATATATTGATCTTTAGATAAATCGACTGCTTTTAGAAGATGACTCTGCTTTGGAGAATAGCAATTCGGATTACAAATCAATTATTATGGAGTTCCGTGCTTTTCTCAGTGACAGCAAGGATGTATTGGATGAAACAACTACAATGAATCTTTTAGAAAGGTAGCAGTTGACACTTGATTTTTTGGTGCCGTTTTCTTTTATTTATACAGTTCTGGTTGCTTGTATATGAAATAATCTCAATCACTTGGTTATTTCATTTACTACTCAACTTGACAAATAGATGTAGGAAAGATAAAGGATGTGCTTCTAAGGCAGATTAGGGGACCACTATCTTTGGTACTTCATCAATATATATATACACACACCTTGTCAAATGTTATTTACCTGTTGGTAGAACTTATAAACCTTGTCATTCAATAACATTGTATTTACTGCTTTTCATATTAATAAAAAGAATAGTATTCCAGTTTACTTCATGGTTCATTTCCGGCTCATTTAAAAGTCTTGGTTAAAATTAGTTAATATACATAATACAGTCATTTTATCTATATGTAATTATGCTTTTGCAATTTTTGACAGTTATGGAAGGGTTGAAGAAATGGTATATTTTGCTAGCTTAAAAGGGCAATATGAGATTGTAGTTCACCATTACATTCAGGTGATCTGGTTCTACTTATGTCTTATGTGGTTACTGAAGACTTTCATTTACAGATCTATGATACTTTATTGGAATGTACTATCTGACTATGGCTGTTTCTCTTTTCTTGTTCTTTCTATTTTTTTTTTTTCGTTCTTGATTCAGCAAGGAGAAGCAAAAAAAGCACTGGAAGTTCTTCAGAAACCTTCTGTGCCTGTAGATCTTCAGGTAAAAGTTCAGCCTCAGGGATTTGGGGAATCATAATCTTTTGGTTTCTATTCTATCTGGTTCTTCCTGAGCTTTTACATTATGATTTTGTTTGGAACCAACGCTTCTCAATTTCTTCGGACAAATATATAATACAATGATCAGTAATGTTTGTCCTATGCAGTATAAATTTGCTCCAGACCTTATTGCCCTTGATGCATACGAAACTGTGGAGTCATGGATGGCTACAAAGAATTTGAACCCAAGGAAACTGATTCCTGCAATGATGCGCTATTCAAGTGAACCTCATGCGAAGTACTGCATATTCAGAATTGCATTTTCAATCTTTCAAATGTTTCAGTCAGAAATGATGAGTTCATGAATTCGTTTTAATTATATCAACTGTTTAAAAATGCAGGAATGAGACACACGAAGTCATTAAATATCTTGAATTTTGTGTTCATAAATTGCATAATGAAGATCCGGGTGTTCATAACCTGCTGCTTTCTTTATATGCAAAGCAGGTTGAGTAGTTTTCTTTCACATTTCTATTGTATTGTACTGTTGTTCATAATACACTCTTTCCATCCCTTTATATACGTCTCCTTTTATTCAATCACACTATCTCTGTTGCTAAATACAGGAGGACCCTGCTGGAAAATTTATTTTTCCCTTTTTATAGGATTTTCTTCAAATTTTCAACTGTATTAATGATTTCCTTAAGAAATTACCCATAATTATTTTACCTCATTTTCTGTAAACAATAAATATGTTGATTATGTATTTTGGTCTACATGTTTAAGTTGTTTCCATTTTTATCTACACAGGAGGATGATAGTTCACTTCTACGATTCCTAGAATGTAAATTTGGAAAAGGACCAGAAAATGGTCCTGAGTTCTTCTATGATCCCAAGTATGCTCTACGTCTTTGCCTCAAGGAAAAACGAATGCGTGCATGTGTTCATATATACAGCATGATGTCTATGCATGAAGAAGCCGTTGCTCTTGCCCTACAGGTGAGACTAACACAGCGAATATGTTCCTACTTACCACTGCATCGATACAATAAAAGAGGTAGTACTGTAGGAACACCTGCTTTGCATCATTTGTGATGTTTCATCACTTGCCCTTGTACCTTACGGGCTTGCTGCACGAACAACTAATTCCAATACATTGGTATTTAACCTTTTATACATTAAAATTCTTAAGTCACGGAATAATTCATTGATGAGGCCCAAAAGTACCCTTTATTGTGGTTTTTTCATCCCTAATTCGTCCTCTTCTCTACTATGTCTGGAATATGGTAATGGTTGCTGAATCTTAAAGCTTGGAATCATCCTGCAATTTTGTAGGATATAAACTTCTCCTAGAGCCAGAGTTTGAAAAGAAGTAGTAGAGGACGGACATCCAGTTAGAAGTGCTTTAATCTACAAAAAGGGCTTTATTTTTTTGAAAATGAATTTTTGGTGCTAAGTTGTTTCTCTATACCAGGTTGATCCAGAGCTAGCTATGGCTGAAGCCGATAAGGTTGAAGATGATGAAGATTTGAGAAAGAAGCTATGGCTCATGATTGCCAAGCATGTTGTTGAACAAGAAAAAGGAACCAAGAGGGAAAACATTAGGATGGCAATTGCATTTCTTAAAGAAACTGACGGCTTGCTGAAGATTGAGGATATATTACCCTTTTTTCCAGATTTTGCCCTGATTGATGACTTCAAGGTACATTTATTTTTTCTCTTAGTTTGCTGTCTCTATTAACAATATTCAACTCTGGCCAATTTTCAAGGTATATCCATGATGCTTACTAGTTTATTTTTTTATTGGCTGTTATATGTTTCCATGTAAATAAAATAGCATGGCTTCCTTTCATAATATTAACAAAACTTGTTTATATGAGTCATTTGTTGTTTATCTGAATTTATGCAGGAAGCAATCTGCTCATCATTGGAAGATTACAACAAGCAAATTGAACAGTTGAAGGAAGAGATGAATGACACAACCCATGGGGCTGATAACATCAGAAATGATATCAGTGCACTTGCTCAAAGATGCACCGTTATTGATCGCGATGAGGAATGTGGGGTATTGATCTTCCTGATATACATTTGACAAAGTTGCACTATCGCTGTTCAGTTTTTTACTTGTGGTTGTTTACCACAACTATGTTAAGATCAATCTGCTTTCAATTGTTAAATGCACTGTTTTTGTTTGTTTTTATGAATCTGTGGTTGAGATGATTGTTAATCTGCCTCCCTAGGTATGTCGGCGAAAGATTCTAAATACTGGTAGGGAGTTCGGCTTGGGTCGTGGTTATACATCAGTAGGACAAATGGCTCCATTTTATGTCTTTCCATGTGGACATGCCTTCCACGCACAATGCCTTATTGCCCATGTGACTCGTTGTACAGTTGAGAACCATGTGAGTATACAAATTGTTTTTCCTATTTTTACGCCATCTCTTTGTGACGATCTCTCGCGTATGCTACCTGAAAGTTTATTGTTCTCGGTAGTACCTTCAATTTTTTGATAAAAATCAATATGTGGCTTTATTCGAAATAATAGAGACCTGTGAACTACACATTGTTTCAGATGATTTGAATACAGGTGCCAATATAACTAAGTTGAAAGAGCACACTGATCGTATGTCTTGCTTTTCATATAAAAGATTTAGATAGCTTGAGAGGGTTTCTTTGTTGCATTAATTTTATTAACATGACACATACAATAGTCGAGCACAAAAATGCTGTTTGGATCTTTGGGTTTGACTTCAGCACACTGTTTACTTATATAGAATATAAATCATAATCCCAGCTATATAGAAACTTTGGGTTGTAAAGTAGTAAAATACTAGAGCGCCACCTATAGTATTTGGAAACTTCATTGACTTCTAAGAATGAAAGGTTTATACCTACAACTGTAATTGGTAATATTTAGTACTTACCTATGCATGGTCATATTAACAATATGCTTTTGTATCTTAAAGTTGTATTCAAATATAGTTTTTTTTTTTTAAATGGCCACTAGGACATGAACCCTGGTCCTTTAACTCCTTCAACCCTTAGCTCAAATTAGTTGAGCTACCCAACCTGCCATATTCAAATATAGTTATGATTGACAGAATCCTGTTTGCGTGTCCTTTTCACCCCCTCAAACTATTCTTATTATCTCCAGCACCCTCATTTAAATAAATTCTTTTGGGAAATGTTGCAGGCCGAGTATATTCTGGATCTACAGAAGCAACTTACTTTGATCAGCAGTGAAGCAAGGAGAGAATCCAATGGCAATCTTACTTTAGAGGGATCCATTCCTAGCATGACCTCTGTAGATAAGGTTTGTTCAGAACTTACTTTCATGCATCAATGATGTGTCATAGATCAGTTGGTAATGAAAGAATTTTGTAACTCAGAAATGCAATGCATTTTACTTGCATTGAAGTTTCAGCTTCAAATTTATTTTACTTAGGCATGAAATGTAGTGTTACATGCTGATGCTTCGTGAATTTGAACTATGTTGAATGTCGCTGTTTACTCACGTCACAAATTTTATGGCAGCTTCGATCACAACTAGATGATGCTATAGCTAGTGAATGCCCATTTTGTGGTGACTTGATGATCCGAGAGATTTCTTTGCCATTTATTCATCCTGACGAAGATCAGCATGTCGTATCATGGGAGATAAAACCAAACAATGGAAGCCAGAGAACTATCCCATTATCTGTCTGATTTGCAGTGTGTGAAAAATGTTTGTTCATCTATGTACAATAAACACAATTCTTTGTAGTGTTTTGTTGCTGATATTTCAAATCATTTTATATGTTCAGTCGTATTTTTCCTTTTTATTTTCCGGTTAGCTCTCTGATTTTCTGATTACCATAGAAAATATTTGTACACTAATCCCCACCCCCACTGTAACTCTTGTACCTTAATGTAATTTAGAATTGCATAGAAATTTTTAATTTTGGACGTATCAATATGTATAAATTTGCATTCCAATTGCTTATTTCTCAATAAACTTTTTTTTTGGTTGTCTCAATAAACTTCTTATATCAATATATTATTATAAGTTTTAAGTTTTAACACAATTTTATTTTAAATACCAATCCAATTAAATGCTAAATTCTTTTTTGGTGAATAAATACTAATCCAATTAAATAGGTTATCACTTGGTCCTTAATTTTATTAGCCACCAACTAGTTAGGCTGTGTTTGCTAAAATTAAGCTATAAGCTAGCTGATAGCTAAAAAGCTAGCTTATAGCTGATAAGTTAGCTTTTAGCCAATAGCTGAAAAGTTAGTAGAATGAAATTAAAGTGTTTGGTAAATTTAGCTGTTGTAATTATAAAATGACATAAAAGTATTATGTAAGTGGGTAGTTATTTTTTTGAGTGAGTAGTTTTTTTATTAAAAAAAATAAAAAAAATGATAAGGTTAAAATTTGAATAAAAGGTAAAAAACGATAAGATATAAGCTCAAACTTATTTAAAATAGCATATGGAAAAAAAGCTATAAGCTAATAAAAAAAATTTGTTACCAAACACCTCCAATTTTATATAACAAGCTTATAAGCTAATACAATAAGCTATAAGCTAGCTTATTTGTATTACCAAACACACCCTTAGTTACTCCCTAATTATGTATTGATATGATCGAACATCACCCTGCAAACTTATGTTTTTTTTAGCTTCTACGGTATTCGAATATACCGGTAAATAAGTCACTAAATTCATAAATTAACGATTATTTATATGAATTAAAAAATTATTATCCGATTATTGTATTTTAGAGACGATAATATCACAAGAAAAATCACAATTTCACTGTTTATAAGCATTAGACTAATTTCTTAACATTTTTTCATAAAAAGTCAAATATTGACTATTATGAGAAATAAAAATTCAAAAAAATATCAAATTTTATACTATTTTTTTATAGTTTTAATAAATAATACTTGGTTATTATAATTTTTTAATGATAAAAATAATAATTTCTTTTAAAAAATACTTCATTAATGTTATGAAACTAATGGAAGCAAGAGTAACAATAATAGAGATGCAAAGGAGAGAAAGAGAAGAGAGACAGAGTAATCTGTATTCACTATTAGAATCAGAATTAGGGTTACATGACAATGATACATAGTGTCTATATATAGGTGATTAGATGGGCCTATGAGATGGGCCAAGACTAATGGGCATCCACAATATATATTCATAACACTCCCCCTTGGATGTCCATTAAGGATATGCCTCGTTAAAACATTTACTAGAAAAAACCTCAGTGGGAAAAAATTCTAGTGAAGGAAAAAGAGTACATCTTTTGTGTTTAAACCTGCCTCGTTAAAAACCTTACCAGGAAAACCCAATGGGATAAAATCATGGTTAAGGGAAAAAGAGTGCAGAACACAATTATATCTCCCCCTCATGAAGACAATTATATCTGAGATGAATAAGACCAATTAATCTTCTATGTAGTTGATCAAAAGCTTTACTCGATGAAGACTTTGTAGAAAGATTTGATTTATCTCCTTTTATATACTCTTGATTGAGTCAGCTGGTGCAATATTATCTTCTTCAAATTTCTTGTATGCGTAGAATTGAAAACTTCAATAAAATCATATTCTCAACTTTCTTGATGTAGTGCTGAAACTTCCACTTTTAGATGATATTGCCGTATCTTTAAAATATAAATTATATGCTCGACTTTGTTGCAATATCTTCAAGATTATTGATATTGACAAATACAAAATACCACTACATGCAATTGCAAAATGCAATAATGTCCTCAATTAAAATATGGTACTTCAAGAGACATCAAGTGACATCATACACAACCAATTATATCTTTCCAAATCAATTTATTTAGTACCTTTGATATATATAATTTTCTTCATGCACAAAACCTCATTGAAGTACTAAGTTTGTAATTTCAAACAAACTTTGATCATCGAAATGTATTTCATTTCAAATTTTTCTGTACTCAACATATTTCATAAGCTTTTCAAGAGTTATGATAGTATTATAGTGTTTGATGTGGTGCTTCAGGACCACCTAATGAATCATCATTTTCTCAAACTCTAATGAGATGTTTGTTCATAATGAGTGCTCTTACAACAACTAGAGCACACAACTGATAACAATTTCATATTTCATCTCAATAGAAGAAATCAACTTTCAGAAACTCTTCAAGAGTTCTTATAATATTCATGTCATAAAATATGTTTCCAAATCCTTTCTTCAAAATTGACAAAGGATGTCATAATCATATTTCTCATTTGGAAATATTCACTAAAATTATTACACAATATGCATCTATATTGTTTGAGTAACAATGAGACTTATACATTTTATCATCTATTCGATAGTTTGAATAATAAGTCTCATGAAATTAAATCCTTCATGGAGTTTCATATAATCATCACTAAAAGTGAGCCATACAAACATATTGTAACACTTTAAATAAATTGAACATTTCAAGTGTTACTGAACTTAATCAAGTAAGAAAAATATTTTCACTTCAGGTGAATATTTCTGTTCACAATCAATGGCAAACTTTTATCGATATTCTTCAATAACAAGTCAAACTTCTATTCGCACAAAAATGGATTTGTATCTCATCATTTTTACAACTTCAGGTGTACGGACTACTGGTCCAAAAATCTTTCACTTTGCAAAGTGACTTTAATTACGTAGCAATTGCATCTTTTCATTTAGACAATCATTGTGTTTGTTTATAATTCTCAATAGACTTTGGTCTATGATCCTCATCATCTCTTATCATATATAGCGCTATATTATATATAAGATTATCGTCAATGTTGACTTCATTTTGGTTCCATCGTATTCCATTCATGACATGATTTTTCGAGATCTCTTTATTTTCATAAATCTCAGGTACCTGATAAGTTCTTCTGGAACTTAAAATCAATTATGTCAATACTCTTTTAGAGTTTTCATATCCTCACTTGGTCATCTTTCATTTTAGCTTCTTTTCTTATTTGAGGATTTTTATCATTGGAACCAATTTTTCCACCATACTTCAAGTGTGGTTGAACTCATTTGCAATATAGAATTGTTCAACAGGAACATCTATTTTGATTGGAGCAATAGCAGCTGATATTTGATTTCAGAAACATTGCAAATGATTTATCTTTTGAACTTTTAGTTCAAATTATTGTATACGAGGATCAAGATGAGATACTAATCATAATTTATTTCAAGTGATTCATTTGAACTTCTGGTTCACATTTCAGCTGCTTATTCTCTTCCTCTAATATTGGGAATATTAATTCATCACTTGAGAAGTAGCCTTCTGGGCTGTAAATCTATTTTCCCAATATTTTTTTACGACAGAATTAAATGCATTATATTGGAGCAATTGTGACGTACACAACACATCCAAAAATGCTTATATCGGAAATTAGGTTTATAAACCAAAATTCAAATAAATTAGGGAAGAACTTATTTATATAAAAATTTGTTGGCATGATGCAATCCAATATCATATTTGAATATTCCCATAATATAAATTAGAAGTTATGATCTCATAAGTATCAGTCATGTGATTACTTTAGACGTCTAAAGAATGAATCTTCAAGTCCATTTTTTTATGATCATATTCTATTCGATATCAATTTCAATTGACATACGATACTTATCGAATATTTTCTAAGAATTTAGAAAGTGAGATCTTATCGAAACTATTTGAGAAAACAATCTCACAAACTTCTAGTTGTGAGTAAACATGCATGTGATCAATTTAGTTGAGGCATCCATTTCAAGTCACAAAGTGTCTAAATGGTCCATATTCGCAATTTGTGACATGCTCAATTCATCAAATTTCAACTTTCTTTGGGAACTCGTAACAAACAAATTATTGGATTGAAGAATCTTCTGGCTCTTCAATACATATTCATAGACAAAAAATTCTTCACATTATGATAGAACCGGGATACCCAACCGGTCTTGCCAACAAAAAAACTTAATATAATTTGTAAACTTCTGGTTTACAATAAAATGTATTGTAATTGGTTCTAATATATTTGAATCAATAATGAACAATACTTTCTTTGCTAGTAAAAGTATATAATTATCTCACGAACTTCTGGTTGTGAGAGATTCAATTCTCCAAATCTTCATATATTAAGAGTTTCTAATTTTAGAAAATTCGGAAAAAATTATAACATTTTCAAATATAATTGCACATTTATTATTTTAAAAGGAGTAGATAATATTGAAAAAAATCTCCTCATATGCAATTATATAATAAGTCACAAGAAGATAAATAATTGCACAACTAACCTCTAAAAGTGTGACTTTCATCCTTGCAAATAGACTCGATAAACATTGATGACTTTATAATTATCATAAAATATTTGAAGGTGTCATCTCAAAGAGTCCCAAATCAACAAAAAAACGTTATATCATAATAAAAAGACTCCAATAATAAATCAATGCAAGAATACAATTTTCAATTGCCTTAATAATTGCTCAAAAGAATAATTTAGATAATAGTTTACAAGTGAGCATACAAATAACAGTAGGACAATATATCGAATTTATACAAACTAGCCGCCGTGCCCGTTTGTGTAATCAATATTCTTTTTTTTCTTCGTGTGTGATCGATATTCTGTATTGTGTAAATATAAATAATTATTTAATCTCCTTTTTATTAGACTTTGTTAATTGATAACTACGTAACCTCTTTTTTTGTTATGGTTAGTTATTAAGAAGAAAAAATATATTTTATTTTTACTATAAAAAACTGAAAACCTACTTTTATGTAGAAGTTGTGCTTAAGAAAAAAAAATTATTTACTAAAAAAAACTGAAAATCTATTTTTATGTGAAAGTTATTTTTTAAGGGTAAAATTGGAATAACAAAAAAGCCATCCCAAAAATTTGAATCCCCTTTATATATTAGTATAGATATTTATAAATTCATATACACAATATTTGGTATAATAATTTCAAAAACAACTTGTTTTTATTTAAGGCTCGGCTTTACTTCGCTTTATATAAGGTTCAACTCTACTTTTGGTTTCAATACCGTAATAATATAAATAGCGGTATACTAAAGTAAATATTAAATGCTTCAGGAATACAAAAAAAATATAGATTTTCTTTCTATTGTAAGTTCTTTTAGAAATATATCATAAATCAATATAATAAAATTATGAGAAATCTTCCATGAATGCATAATATTCAATTCTTCCAGAATTTTTGAGGAAAGACAATATGTTTTTTCTTTTTATTTCATGCATCTCTATAATTTAACTTTGTGCAATCCTTCAAAATGCGCCCATTATTGAAATTTTCTTGAATTCATGAAAAAAATTTGAATTTTTCTAAGTTCTTCAGAAACTAGAGAATAAAAATTGAGTTTTTTTTTTGTGTTCTTCAGGAACTAGACTATTGAATTCTTCTAGAATTCATGATTAATAAAAACGGAGATTTTTCTAAGTTCTCCAGGAACTAGAAATTTATAGATTATAAAAGTTCGATTTTTTTTTAAGTTCTTTAGAAACTGAACAGTTGAATTCTTATAGAATTCATGATGAAAATTATGTTTTGTTTTTAAGTTCTTATAAGTTCTTCAGGAACTTAACTATTGAATTCTTCTAGAATTCTTGTAATTTCATAGGTTCTCATAATTTTTAAAAAAATTCTATCTCATAGGTTCTTTAAGAATGAGTCTATTGAATTCTTCTGGAATTCATAATGATAAAAATTGAGTTTTTATTTAAGTTCTTCAAGAACTATATGGTTAAGCAATGGGGATAGTTCTTCATGAACTTGATTAGTGAATTATTCAGAAATTCATGATGGAAGAATTTGAGTTTTATAAGTTCTTCGGGAACTAAGTTTATTGAATTCTTTGAGAATTCATAGATTAAATTTAAAGTTCATCAGGAACTAAGATTATTGAGTAATATCAGATGAATTCTTCAAGAATTCATTATAATAACATATATAGGAATTCTTCTGGAATCTATTATAATAACATATGAATTCTTCAGGAATTCATTATAATAATTGTTCTTTGCAATCTTTCAGGGATGCATGAATATATTTCTTTTCAAATAATAAGAATTAATAAATTACTAAATCGAACATATGAAATGAAAAAAAAATTAGATCTGTAAAGTTTTTTTTTTTTTTTTTTACGTTTGAATTAGTAATATATGTCACAGATTTAAAGTAATAATATTTGTCCCATATAGATCGAGTGTTATGTGTCACCGATCAAAATATAGATCAAGTGTTATGTGTCAATGATACATAGTGTCTATATATAGGTGATTAGATGGGCTATGTGATGGGCCAAGACTAATGGGCATCCACAATATATATTCATAACAATTAAGCTATTTTTCTTAATAAATTTTCCTTTTTTCTTTCTTTTCCACATTGACTTGCCAGCGTCACCTTGTGATATAGGGTTTTCTTGCTGCTTAGGGTTTGCGTTAACTTTTGTTTGCGTTGCAAGCCTCTCTCCATAAATAAAGGTAATCACAAACTTCACTTTCATATACTTCAAAATCTTGTTTCTTTTCTTAATTACTTTGTTTTTTAGTCTTTCACTATCTTGTCATCATCTACATCAACAAAACAACATTGCTTTAAATTCGAGTTCAATTCCTTGTGAGAACAATTCTTGGCTAGGCCAAATCCTGAATTACCGGGCCCCTTTCCCCGAGAACCAGAGGGTTACTAAAAAAATATTGTTTTTTGTTTGTTTGTTTGTATATAACCATAATGATACTGTTAATCATTTTACAACTTTTATCTAATTTTGTTATTGCCTTACATGCACTTTTGTTATCAGTTAACCTAAAAGAAATACTAGCATAAAGGTTTGTTATGGATTTCGACGACCTAGATGTTCCGAGCCAGGCCACTTCTCGAGTGTCAAAATTCGCGCCAAAATCATCAAAACTCAAACCTAAAAAAGAACCAGAACTTGTCCCCAAACTAGAGCCACAACAAATAGGTTTAACTTCCAAACAGAACTTTGAAACTATCGCGCCAACTCAAACAAAGGTCGAACCTAATAACATTGTTAAAATTGATGTTGAATCCAAGTCTGAAGCTAAAGAGGATTCAAGAAATGTCGATTCCACGGATGTTGAAATGATTGAGGCTGAAGAGGATTCAATACAAGTCAATCCAATAAATGAAGACAACGAAGAGGACACAATCGTGCGTGAAATTGACGTATTCTTTTCTCCTTCTATTAATGACAACACTAAGGTTTGTTACTGCTTCTGTCTGTTGGATAATGGATTCCACATTGTACCTTGGTAGTCTAATTTATTTATCTTTCTTGCTTTTAGTTGTACATTATGCAATATCCTTTGAGACCTTCTTGGCGACCATATGAACTCGATGAACGATGTGAAGAGGTGCGTTTCTTGTATTTGGTTTTTCTTTTAGGAAAAAGCTTGGTAATCCTATTGACTAGTTATTGTGTTTTTGACTGTTTAGGTCAGGTTGAAACCCGATAGTTCAGAAGTAGAGGTTGATTTATCAGTTGATTTTGAGTCAAGTAATATCGACAGAGACGTTTCCAATAAACTCAAATATACAAAACAGGTCTTTTCATTATCTCTTATTACAATGTTCGATTAAATGATGCTATAAAAGCTAACGCGCCAATTGCCGCTAATATCAGCAATATGATGACTGTGTTTCACGTCTTATGTTTCAATAAGTAAATAATCGAGATATACATGTTGAATATTCGACAAAGAATTAAGGCTCCATGATTCATCGGCATTGAATTAGTAATATCTGTGTATTACTTTTCTATATTTCGATGAGAGAAAGAAGAAGACACCAGTTTAAACCTTGAATTACTGATTAGGATCATTTCATTTTTTAACTTGATTAGGTCCTGCATAAAAGAAACCTTATATATAAAACTTAAATTTTTGATTAAGATATCTTCATTATTTAATGTAACTTATAAATTTGCTACTATATTTTTATTTCTTTCCAGATTCTATCAACTACGTGGAAGCCTCCTGCTGCAAATGGCTGCGCTGTTGGGCTTCTTATGGGAGATAAGGTACTTGTTTCTCATTCTATTTTGCAATGTTTAGTTTTCTTTCAAAGTGGTATATTACCTAAAAACAACATTGTGTTAGGTATGCCATCACCACGTTGAAGATTGTGATCCTATTTATTGAACATTTAATTCTTCAATAAATTTGGGACGGGAGAGTTTTGCAAAAATGCTTTAGAGGATGAGTTTCTAATTTTGTTCTTGCTTTGTGATTCATTTATGTCTTGTGTCTTCTTTTCTCTTATTAAATTGAAATTGAGGCTTTCATGGATTTTATCATTGTGATACTCATTTCTGTCTTGGTTGCAGTTGCACCTTCATCCAATTCACTCAGTAGTGCAGCTCCGACCTTCACGGAAATATCTCGATTCTGGTGGCTCAGAAAAGAAGAATGTTGCTATGTCAAACCAGGTATTGTGTTTGTTAAAGCCTGTACAGGTATAAGCTGCAAAAATTGTAATTTTTGCAGGATGACACTAATGTGCCGATAATCTTGTAATATTTAAGTCTTACCTGCCGGCTATCATGGATCAAACAAAACCATCTATCATTTCATCTAAATCTTCCTTAATAGTTTCCAGACATTTTTAAAAATATGATTAAATGTGTGTTTGAGTCTTCCAATCAACAATTTTTAACAAACCCCCTATGAGAAGCCAAAAAGTTTAGAAACTGCTGGATGCTTGTAGGAACATCGCGTTTTAACAGTCCTGTTGAAGTACCACCAAACCTCTACCTCGGTTTTATTTTGTACTTTTTTCTGCTATCTATCAAATTATTGTTTCTTTAAATCTAATGCATGCCGTGATATTATGCGTCGATTGATTCACGGAACTAACTGACCCAATCTAGTGGGAAGAGGCTTTGTTGCTGTTGTCTGCCCGTAATCTGTCAACATATTTGGATATCCAATTAGCTAATTGATTTTGTTTCTTTGTTGCAGAATAATCAGATGAAGCCTTCAACGAGTGATGGTGATCAGGTATTACAGTTGTTAAAACAGTAATGTAATTTACTAGAAGTTTAAAATAGATTTTAAACTCGAACTAGAGACACTAGGGTACAATGTCGTTTTCTCTGTATCTTGCGCAGAGCTGGGTTCCCCTCGAGTACCATGATTGCAAGAGTGATATCTCATCTAGATATTTTCAGAAAATGGTGACACAAGAAAATTCTCCGATAAACTTTGAAATGAGCTCGTAAGAATGTCCTTTTATTCTTCTGCACACTCTTTTATATGAATATATGTAAATGTAAATTTATCATGCTTGTGATTAATATTTGAATGGTTCAAGGTATGATTACATTGCTACACTTTGTCCTGTAGTAAGCCGCGACACTTTAGCTAAAGGTCCTTCGAAAAGGTAATGTCTACCTTTAATATGAAGCAAACATCTTTTTTTGTCGCCTTGATTTTGTCTCTTCAATAATATGTTTATTTTTCTTATAATGCTATATTGATTTTGTTCAGATATCTTCTATCATTGCCAGTGGAAAAGCGTCTTGAGACATTGCTTATTGACGGCCCTACACTTCATCGTTTTAGTGCTATCAAGCACTTTGCAACCGAATATTCTAATGACGAACTGCTGAGTTATCTGCAGCAAAATGCACAATTGCTGCAGGGATATTGGGTTCCAAAAAGTAGATTGCTGTATCCTAAGGGCGGTCCAGAATCGTTGGCAAGAAATTATGTCCTCGTATTGTTTAACAAGCGTTTGAAAGTTATGCCAGCTGATGTGACAATCAAGAAGGGCGAACTTGCTACTCGCGTGAAACACTTTCTGATGCAATTTGCTTTCGAAACAAAGGATCTAAAAGGAGTTTCATATTGGCAGTTCAAAGAGGTTCCAGATGAGTCCTTTATAAAAGAATTTCCTAATGTTGTTAAACAACAAGAAGAAATTTTTAAGATTTTAGACAAAGAGGTATCTTCTGAGGTTGAAAAACATAAACCAAGTAAAAGTGTTGTAAGAAAGGGTGGTGTCAAGAATGCTCTTGTTAGTTGTTAGATAAGTTTAATCAAAAATCTATCTGTTAACTTCTCATACTCTGATAGAGGATGAAAGTATATTAAATAATTTAGGAATTTAAAGTTAGTTTAAAATTTATATTAATTAGTTGGTACTTTAATTTTAATTATTTTTAAAGTTGGGCTTATCTTTGGTCTTTAATGTTTTTAAGTTATTTTAAGTTAGGCTTATCTTTAAGAGATTAAAGTGAAACCTTTTTCTTTTTGGGACCAATGTGAAATAAAAAATATTATTAAGGGACCAACGAACTAATTAAGCTTTTATCTTTTCAGTAAAGTAGTTATAGCTCTCTTTCATACTCCCTCCGTGACTCAACAACTATTTCGTTATCTTTACTAGCCTATGTGTCGTACATCGTAACTTCGAAGATAATTCATATATAAAACATTAACTCTAAAGGAACTAATGATTTTGATAATTTAATGCAAATTTATTATTCATTTATTTTTTTGTTAAGTAGACTAGTGACTAAAAATTTCATTCTTAAGGTGATTTGATAGTTTAATCCAATTTTTTTTTTTTTGTCAAGCAGACTAGTGAATAGAAATTTGACTTTTAAGGTGAATTTGTGAAGTGTCTCGAGTTCAAATCTTGATCATACATATATAATGTGATGTTTCTATCAATAGAGTTAAACTCACGGGGAGACCGCAAACTTACTTTTCTATTGGCAAAAACAAAACTCAAACCTAAATAATTCAAACAAATTCAAAATCTAAAACTATGTTGACATCTCGGTAACCGGACTTTCCTTAGATTTTTAAAGCACTTGATTTGATTTTTTTTTTACATGATTTAATTTATTTAATCAATGAATTTTAGTATTTAACTAGTATAATACCCGTGCGTAAAGCACGGGTTGCGGCGTTGCTGTGATTTTTTTTATTGTAGAGTGAATATTGTATATTGTGAAATTAGTCTCGTTACAAAATTATGTGTCGTGATACGGTTATTGTCTAGTTTATTATAGTTTTTTTTTTTTACAAAATAAATGATATTCATTCCTTCAAATAAAAAGAGTACATCGTTGTAATACAAATTCATAATCGATAAAAACAAAAAGGATGAATCTGCGAACGAACTCATGACATCCATGTTAATAGCATAAAACAGCAAATTACATATGCCTACAAATATGACTATATTGAAGTGTCCGGAATATTCATGCCCTCGGATCTGTAGCGTTGATGACACCAAAGTCGACATTGATTAGATCTGCACTAGATTAGACATACTCCTTCAACCTGAAACAAAGAACACCGCACAAAGACGGAAAAACAAATACACCGCACAACGACGGGACAACCAAATACACCGTACAAAGACGGGAAATCAAAACAAACAAATATGTGAAAATCACACATATTTATTATAACGAGAAAGAAAAATAATTTAGAGGGATGATTTTAAGCCAAAACTGACCTAAAATCACCCCTCTTCAATGGATTAAGAAGAAAAAAAGTAGTGACGGCCAGGTCTAGTTTATTATAGTTATAATTATAATATTATAATAAAACATAAAAGTAACTATACACATATAGACCTTAAACACATGACTTCTTTTCCCGAAACCATTTTCATTTTTACCAAATTTAAATAGAATGGTATCACCATTTTTGAAGTTGTTAGAGAGACAAAAATAAGCCCGAATCTTTTCTGAAATGTTTAAAGCCCAAAGTTCAAGATCTAAACTATTTGCCACTAAGTTGGTTTAAGAGATATATTAAACATGGAGTTCACCTAGCTAAATGACAATTGTTTATATCTGAATAATAAAGTTTGCTCTTCCCACCCCCCAGTTTTCTTTTCCACCCCCGAGTTTCCCTTAATGCCCCTAATAAAAAAGGACGGACTACGCGGGCCGTATTTTTACATGAATTTTCCACCCCCTACGTTTTGGTACATAAAAGTACTGCTTTTGCGTGCAGTACTTTCTGTGCGGGGACTTGCGGGCGCTTGCTGTCCCTGACGAGGGCTTGGGCGCAACCCTGCCTGGGTCTTGCGGGCATGCTGCGGGCGCTTGCTGTCCCTGTCAGGGCTAAGCTTGTCTTGGCTAAAATGACACACATAGTTCAACACAATACAAATATTTTATTTTCATAGAAATACATTACAATAGTTATACACTTAAACTTAATCCGTCCTAAACTGTGTCAGAAACCTACTAAGCAAGTGAAGAAGAAAGACTGATGTTCTGGGTTTATTAAGGAAAAGTACGGACTACGTCATCCGTATTTTTTCCGCACTGATTTTGTAATCCGTACTTTTCAAAAGTTCGGATCGCAAGATCCGTACTTTTTCGTTCAATTTTTTTGAATTTTCAGGGGTAATTTTGGGTTTTAGGGGGGTGAAAAAGAGTTAGGGGGGGTGGGATGAGCAATCTTCGCTTCCTGAATAATATAGAACTTGTTGGAGTGATATTCTTTTATTTTTATAGAGAGTTGGAGTGATATATTTTAATTAATATAACAATTTCTTATATACATATCCTACAAAATATAAAGTTAAAACAAAAGCTATTAATTAAAGTTCATTGTAATTTTTTAAAATAAAATAAAAAAGATTTGATATGAGTTAAAATTTGGAGACTATAATAATATGTAAGACTAACACTTAGTATATATATATTAACTTAAGAACGAGGTTAAATTACTTGCAATAATAAGCTATTAATTGCAATATTTGACTTGCTCAATTTTCAATACATTTTTTTTTTACAAAATTACCCTAGAATTATTATTATTTTCATAATTCTCAATTAAACATCATTCACTTAGTATTTATAACACCAATACTTTATAAAACTACGTAGGATGCATATAAATATAAGCGCCGCAAAAATTATCAAAAAATATACAACTTTGTTAATACATATGTTGGAGTAATCGAGAGAATGAGAGAAAAGGAATTGAATCGAAAGAAAGAATAGAGAAAAATATAAGTTGTTATTCATCCACTAGGGGCAAAGGTATTTATATACAAGTGGAGGCTTGCTTCATTACCAAGCAATTGTAACTAACTACCTAAGACAAAACAAAAAATCTCTAACTAACTAACAAACTAAGTCTTCAGCGTTCAGAACCTACATGTTCAGAACCTGTGTGATCAGAGCCTGAGAACATGAGCTTCTCAGCTTCTGAACCTCTTGACCTGTTAGAGCTTCTGAGCCTAAAGCTCAGCTTCTGACTTCTTGAGCTTCTGGAGCTCAGCTTCTGAGGACCTGAGAACTTGGATTACAAACATCACACCTCCTAATTCATGTTCTCCAACGATCCCATTCCTATCAGTTTCTTCAAGGCATCAAACCTAGCCTTAGCCATAGGTTTAGTTAGAATATCTGCAAGTTGAATCTCAGTGTTGCAATATTCCAACTCAAGCTTCTCCTTGTTCACTTGATCTCTCAAAAAGTGAAACCTTCTTTCAATGTGCTTGCTCCTGCCATGACTCACAGGATTATTAGCCAAGTTAATTGCTGACTTGTTATCCACAAGCACCTTCATCTTTGTTACTTCAACTGCTTTCAGTTCTGATAGTAACATCTCAATCCAATTTGCCTGACAAGCTGCAAATGAAGCTGCAACATACTCAGCTTCACATGATGATAATGCAACTATTCCTTGTTTCTTAGAACACCAAGAAATTGGTGCATTGCCAATCATGAACAAATAACCTGCAGTGCTCTTTCTGTCATCTTGATCTCCTCCCCAATCTGAATCTGAGTAGCCATAAGCCTCTAACTTCTTACTACTGTTCCTTTGGTTTGGAATCAAAATGCCATGATCATTAGTGCCTTTCACATATCTGAGCACTCTCTTTGCAGCAGTCAAGTGACACATCCTTGGTTGATCCATGAATCTGCTCAACAGACCAACACTATGACATAGGTCAATTCTAGTGTTGCACAAGTACCTCAATGAACCAATTATCTGCTTGTACAAGGTTGAATCAACCAATTCATCATCTGTATTCTTGCTCAGCTTCACACCAGTTTCCATAGGAGTAATTGCTGGATTACAATTGCTCATATGAAACCTCTTCAATATGTCAGCAACATATTTCTTCTGATGCAAGAAACAGCCTCTGCTTGTCTTAGCAAACTCCATGCCAAGAAAATATGATAGCTCACCTAAGTCAGTCATCTCAAACTCTTTCATTATATCTGTTTTGAACTTCTCTAACACAGCTTTGTGTGATCCAGTGATCAACAAATCATCAACATACAAACATAGTATTATCATTTCTTCATGATTTGAACCCTTCACATATACACCATGTTCTGTTGTGCATCTGGTGAATTTCAAATCAATTAGGAAGCTATCAATTCTCTTATTTCAAGCTCTTGGAGCTTGTTTCAAGCCATAGAGGGCTTTCTTCAGTTTTAACACCTTGTTCTCTTGACCTTTAATCTCAAAACCTGGTGGCTGCTTCACATAAACTTCTTCATCTAGAGGTCCATTTAAGAAGGCAGATTTTACATCTAGTTGATGCATAGACCAATTCTTGTAAGTGGCTATTGCAACAACTAATCTAATGGTCTCTATCCTAGCCACAAGTGCAAACACTTCATTAAAGTCAAGTCCTTGCTTCTGAAGAAATCCTTTTGCCACTAATCTTGCTTTGTACTTAGCAATTTCACCATTGGGATTCATTTTCAACTTGAAGACCCATTTCACATCAATTGGTCTCTTGTTGACTGTTTTGTGCATTAATTCCCAAGTGTTGTTTTTCTCAATAGACTTTAACTCTTCTTTCATGGCTGCTTTCCATTTAGAGTTATTTAGAGCTTGTTCTAATGTAACTGGCTCCAATTCAGCTATCATAGCTTCATTGATCAGTTCACCATCTTTTGTTATTGCTTGATCTGGAAATACATCATACTCATTCAACCTAACTGACTGCACTCTATCTCTTGTAGATTTTCTCAGAGGCTGATTAGGTTGATCATTAGAAATATGAGCGTGATTACCAGCTGCATCATCTTCTGGATGATCAGCTTCTGGTTGATCATCTATTTCCTCAAGCACAAGCTTTCTATTGAGCAATGAACTGGTGTTCTCAGCACCAGTATTTTCAATCCAGTCCCAACCCTTTGATTCATCAAACTTTATGTCTCTGCTTATCACAACTTTATTCTCTTTTGGAGCATAAAGCTTGTAAGCACCAGTGGGGTGATATCCCAATAGAATCATCTGCTGACTTCTATCATCAAGCTTTCTTCTCACTTGATCAGGAACATGTCTAAAACAAAGTGAGCCAAAGATTCTGAAATGACTTACACTTGGTTTGAGACCTGTCCAAGCTTCATAAGGAGTTTTGTTCTTCAGCTTCTTGGTTGGACTTCTATTGATGATATGTACTGCTGTTGAGGTTGCTTCTCCCCAGAATTTATGAGGCATGTTCTTTCCCTTTAGCATGCTTCTGGCCATGTTCATTATACTCCTGTTCTTCCTTTCAGCAACACCATTGTGTTGAGGAGTGTAAGGAGCAGTAACTTCATGCACTATACCTTCTTCTTCACAGAATTTTGCAAATTCTAGTGAAGTGTATTCACCACCTCCATCTGTTCTCAATTTCTTAACACTACAGCCACTTTGCTTTTCAACTAGTGTCTTAAATTTCTTGAACTTAGTGAATACCTCACTCTTCTTCTCAATAAGATAGAGCCACACATGTCTGGTATAGTCATCTATGAAAGTTAAGAAATGGCTGTTACCTCCAATGGACTTTACTTCAAAAGGTCCACAAACATCTGAGTACACCATTTCTAACTTCTGAGTTGATCTCATGGGCAATTCATTCTTGAATGAATCTCTGGTCTGCTTGGCTGCACAACACTCTTCACACACTGTACTAGGTGTTCTTATCAGAGGCAAGCCATGTACCATCTCTTTTGACTTCAACAAGCTCAAACTTTTGAAGTTCAAGTGCCCAAATCTATGATGCCACATCCAATCTCCTTCAGAGTTTGTAATTGAAGCGAGGCAGTGATGATCAATTACATTGATTTCAATTTTGAAAGTCCTATTGTTCGACAGTGCAGCTTTCAAAATTAATCTACTCTTAGCATCATAAATTCTCAACTCTCTATTAGCCATCTTCATTGTATAACCTTTCTCAAGTAATTGACCTAAGCTTATCAAATTACTTGCCATAGAAGGAACATACAATACCTCATTGATGGTTGATTCTTGACCATCTTTTCTTTTCACAAGAACAGTTCCCACGCCAGCACTAGTAACTTGACTGTTGTCTGCAAACTTGATGTTTCTCTTTACTGAATAATTAAGCTTCAAGAACCACTTCTTGTTACCAGTCATATGATTGCTACACCCTGTATCAAGATACCACAAATTTGACTTGTCTGCCTCAGAATTTGTGATTGCCATTAGGAGTGAATCATCAGAATCACTATCACCTCCATTAGCATATTGGGCTTCATCTTTGTCTTCTCTGGCTACCTTCTTAGAGCGACATTCTCTTGCATAATGCCCAAATTTTTGACAGTTGTAACATTGAATTTCTTACTTATCAATCTTCTTCTTGGAACTCTTCTTGTTCTGATTTGCATCTTTAGTGGAATCTACATTCTGATTCTTTGAATTCTTGGTTGAATTCTCTGAATCCTCTTTCTTTTTCTTCCACTTATCTTTTCCTTTCTTGCTCTGAGTCTTGGCCTGTAATGCTTGTTCCACTGCCTTGTTCGAACTCCTCTGCTTAACCCTTAGCTCATGAGCTTCTAAGGATGCTTGCAGCTCTTCAATCTTCATAGTTGCCAAATCCTTTGATTCTTCAATAGCAACCACTATGTGATCGAATTTCTCAGTCAAGGTCCTCAAGATTTTCTCAATCTTGACCTTATCAGTCATTGCTTCTCCACAAGACTTCATCAAATTTGTCAAGGCCAGCATTCTCGCCAAATACTCAGAGATCGTTTCTTGTTCATTCATCTGCATCATCTCATATTGCCTTCTCAAAGCTTGAAGCTTGATACCCTTCAATTTCTCATCACCACCATAGATTTTCTTCAATGTATCCCAAGCTCCCTTTGAGGTTTCTTCTTCTATTATCTTCTCAAAGATATTAGAATCAACGCATTGATGAATGATGAACAAGCCTTTAGCATCTTTCTTTTTCAATTCTTTGTGTCGAGTTCTTGCTGCTTCATCAGCATCTGCAGCCAATTCTTCTACTCCATCAGTTACAATTTCAAGAACATCTTGAAATCTGAAAATCACTTTCATTTGTGCACACCAACGATCATAGTTTTCGCCTTTGAAAACTGGAAGATTTGCTGGGAATTGCGTGGAGGTTGTACCATTGTTTGCCATGATTCTTGATCAAGGAATCAAACGAAAACGATGAATACGAACCGGGCTCTGTTATACCAATTTGTTGGAGTAATCGAGAGAATGAGAGAAAAGAAATTGATTCGAAAGAAAAAATAGAGAAAAAGATAAGTTGTTATTCATCCACTAGGGGCAAAGGTATTTATATACAAGTGGAGGCTTGCTTCACTACCAAGCAATTGTAACTAACTGCCTAAGACAAAACAAAAAATCTCTAACTAACTAACTAACTAAGTCTTCAGCGTTCAGAACCTACATGTTCAGAACCTGTGTGATCAGAGCCTGAGAACATGAGCTTCTCAGCTTCTGAACCTCTTGACCTGTTAGAGCTTCTGAGCCTAAAGCTCAGCTTCTGACTTCTTGAGCTTCTGGAGCTTAGCTTCTGAGGACCTGAGAACTTGGATTACAAACATCAACGTATATGAGTAAAAACTTAGGTCTCATAGAGATCACAAAGAAATTAGGTTTTCATATTAATATATGAGAATAAATATATGTCTTATAAAAATTAGGGTAAAATGGTGTTTACCTCCTGCAAAGTAGGCGACTTCTGGATTACCCCCCTGGCAAAAAATTCGTTTAGATTCCCCCCTTGCAAAATATGGTTTTCTAGATTCCCCCTCAAAATCAATACGTGGCAGCTGACTGGCCCAGAATCTCCAAAAGAAGAGTAATATCCACCAATTTGTATCAATTAACTTCAGAAACAATTGTAGATCAACAACAAAACACCATCATCCACACTGATACTTGTACAAAAGAAGAGTAATATCCACCAATTTATTGCCAAATTTCTTAATATTTCTTAAGGTTTTTCATCTCTTCCATTGCAACCAATTTCTCAACCATCTCAACCAATTTTATTCTTTTAGCATACACCACCACACCAGATCATAGCATTCCGTTAACACCAGTAGGCTGAAGAAAAACAAAATTTCACTGTCACTTTTGCTTCATCTTCAAAATTGAGCTCAAAATTGAGATTAAAGAGTTTCAAAACCTAACTTACCAGAACGGGATGTCCAATTAAGCTATTCAAAACCGCTGACTTACCAGAACCCTACGAAATTAAAATTGAAATCAAAATTGAAATTGAAATCACGAAATTGAAATATAACAAAATTGAAACTAGAAATATGATTATGATGAGAAATGAAATGGTGGAGACTTACGATGTTGCCGAGAGCAACAACGTTGAGGAAAGTTGAAGGTCTTCTAGTATTGGAAGTTTCGTCGATATCTTCATCGGCGAGTAATGCAGAAGCTTGACGCATGGAATCAGCAAGCACCGATAATTCTTCGATCGCCGCCATGGATGATGAAAATGAACAGATCGAAAAACGAATTTGAGAAATGAAAGCGTTTGTGTGTATGTTGTGTTTGTGTGTGTGTTGTGTTGTGTGTGCCTGAAAAATAGGGATCGATCTGAAACAATGAATCAGATCTCTTGAGTTTCTCTCTCTTGGTTGGAGTTTTGCGATGGAGAAGAAGAGAACAAGCTCCTTTGTTTTTTTATAAACAATAAAAAAACTTAATTAATTAAATCAATTTCAATTAAAATAAAAAATATTGAGTAAATGACGTGGCATTTTTTTTTAATTTGGATTTTCCTACGTGGCAGCTGCCACGTGGAGATTCTGGGACAGTCAGCTGCCACGTATTGATTTTGAGGGGGGAATCTAGAAAACCATATTTTGTAAGGGGGGAATCTAAACGAATTTTTTTTCCAGGGGGTAATCCAGAAGTCGCCTACTTTGCAGGGGGGTAAACACCATTTTACCCTAAAAATTATATAAAAATAATTAAATATATTTTTAGTCCATATAAAATTATAAATTTTCTTTTTAGTTCTTAAAGAAATGTGACATATTTTGATCACTACAGAGTTAATATATGAGTAGAAATATAAATTATAAATAAATAGATAAAATAAAATGTAAAAGCAATGTATAATATAGTATGATGATTATAATAATATTATTTTATTAAAATTTGATAAAAAAATACTAAAATTACTTTAATTTAAATATGTGTCAACAAAGGAGAATGAGGTAGAGATGACATTTCATATGTATCCACTACAAGAAATAAGATATTTCGCGGCGACTATTTCGCAGCGACATTCAAATTGTTGACAAAAATATACATATAGCAGCAACTAATTTAAGTTGTTGAAATAAGTTAGTTTTTTCTCGACAATTACATTATTGTTGGGAATAATGACTTGTCCTGACATTATTTTTCTGTCGTTACAAATAATGCAATTTTTTAACAACGATATAACTAATTTGCTGCTGTATACATAATTTTTTTATACATAAAAAAAACTACCAAAATTTTATTGTTTTATTCCTATTTTCATGCATAGATTCGTGTATAATCTTTTTATTGTTTGTTTTTTTCTAAATTTTTTTTACTAAACTTCATATAATCTTTATTTTTTTTCTTCCTAGTTTATGCATATATTGTTAAAGGGTAAAATTACAATGTATGATACAAAATTTGGAATATTACTAAAACTGATAAGAACAAATTAGTAAAGATAGTAATAATCAATTTTATTATATTAGAAATAGATTAATTAAATCATGTTTATTTTTATTTTAAAAAATAGTGATTTGTTTTCTTTTCTTCAAAATTCAACGGTATCACTCCATACCCTTTTCAAAAAAAAAAGGTACCATACATATCCACCACCACTGTTGAGATAATCATGCATATTTGAGTAAAAAGAATCCATTATTTTATTTTCTGGGAATATTTGTTAAATCTATTTAAGGATCAGTTGCAACATATTTTCGACGGTATTTGGGACACATTGAGGAGGAGTTAAAGTTTGAAAAATAGCAAGAGAACGTTTACTGACAATCCTAATGGGTTCCATGAACTTCATGATTCCATTGTATCAAGATTCCACCATATTGCAAATACAATTCAAGGTATATATATAATTATTATATATTCTCCATTCAAGCCCATAAAGAATTAGAGAAGGAGCATTCTGACTTATTAAAGGCGGAAGAAACTCTCTGGAGACAAAGGAGCCGAGCAATTTGGCTTAAAGATGGTGACAAGAATACCAAATTCTTCCATGGAAAAGCGAGGCAAAGAAAGAAAACCAACGAAATTAAGAAGCTTTGAGGGGAAGATGGCGTATGGAGGCATGGCCATGATAATGTGGAGAATGTCATTGTTAACTTCTACACTGACTTGTTTAAATCTTCCAATCCTACAGGTATTATTCAATCTTGTGAGAATATCCAGCGCAGAATGTCTTATGATCAAACTGAATGGTGTGACAGAAATTTCAGTATTGAAGAAGTCAGAGAGGCTATTGAGCAAATGCATCCGCTTAAAGCCCCAGGTCCAGATGGGCTCCCAGCCCTTTTCTACCAAAAATATTGGCACATAGTAGGGTCTGATGTTAGTGCTTTGGTTCTAAGCATCCTTAATGAAGGAAAATCACCCATGCATCAATATCAACAAAACCTTTGTGGCCCTCATCCCAAAATGTAAAAATCCATCTGCTGCAAAACATTTCCGTCCCATTAGCCTATGCAATGTCATTATGAAAATAGTGACGAAGGCATTAGCCAACAGAATTAAGACTATTCTTCCTGATGTGGTGGATGAAGAACAAAGTGCTTTTGTCAAAGGTCGCTTGATAACTGACAACGCTTTAATAGCAATGGAATGCTTCCATTGGCTCAAGAAGAAAACCAAAGGGAAAAAAGGTATGATGGCTCTCAAGATGGACATGGCGAAGGCTTATGATAAAATGGAGTGGGATTTCATAAAGCAAGTGCTAGTGACAACCGGTTTTCCTACAAGACTCACAAATACAATCATGGACTGCATTTCCTCGGTTTCCTACCAATTTCTCATCAATGGTAAACCAAGTAGAAGCATTGCGCCTGAAAGAGGAATCCGTCAAGGTGACCCTCTTTCTCCCTATATTTTTATTTTATGTGCTAATGTTCTATCCGGTTTGTTACATAAAGAGGCTCTCGAAAACAATCTCCATGGAATTCAAGTGGCAAGGGGTGCTCCAAAAATCACTCACCTCCTGTTTGCGGATGATAGCCTTCTGTTTGCTCGAGCTAATCAAAAGGAAGCTAATTCCATCAACCGTGCACTCCATTCTTACCAACAAGCCTCGGGTCAGACGGTTAATTTTGAAAACTCTGATGTGTCATATAGCCGAAATATGCCTGAAATTGAGAAGAATATGATCTGTAACAAGTTAGAAGTAAAGGTTGTGACATCTCATTCAAGATAGCTTGGGTTACCAGTTCTCTTCGGTAGATCCAAAAAAGAGATTTTCTCCTTTGTCAAAGATCGGGTTTGGAAGAAGATCAAAGGGTGGAAAGAAAAATGTCTGTCCAGAGCAGGGAAGGAAACTCTTATCAAAGCAGTTGCTCAAGCAGTCCCAAACTATATCATGAGCTGCTATAAAATTCCGGATGGTTGCTGTAGAGAAATTGAAGGTATGTTGGCAAAATTCTGGTGGGGCACTGACGAAAGACAAAGGAAAGTGCATTGGCTTAGTTGGAAAAATCTTGGAAAAGTTAAGAATAAAGGTGGTATGGGGTTTAGAGGATTTGAAGAATTCCATCAAGCTCTACTTGGGAAGCAATGCTGGAGAATTATCTCTAATCAGGACTCTTTATTTGCAAAAGTATTTAAGAGTCGATATTTTCCAAGAACCGGTTTCATGGAGGCTCAGATTGGTTACCAACCCAGCTATGCTTGGCGGAGCATTTTCAGTGCAAAAAAGGTGATTGAGATGGGTTCTAGATGGTCGATTGGCAATGGTCAGCAAGTGAGAATCTGGAGGGACAGTTGGTTACCCAATCAAGCTGGTTTTAAAGTTTGCAGCCCTGTTAAGGTTTTAGCACCAGATGCTTGCGTTAGTCAGCTTATTAACATCTCCACTCGAAGTTGGAATTACAGACTTATCAGAGACATATTCTCAGATTTTGAGGCCCAACAAATCATCAACCTTCCGTTATCATGGAGGCTCCCGGTTGATAGAAGGATTTGGCATTGGGAAAGAGATGGTAATTTCTCTGTCAGATCAGCTCACCATATGATCAAAGAGGCTGGTACTTTGAACAATCCTGAATCTTCGTCATCAAATGGCTCAACAATTTGGAAGGCAGTTTGGAAAATTAAGGCCCCTCACAGTGTGAAGAATTTTCTATGGAGAGTGGCCCGGGATATCCTACCAACCAGAGGCAGATTGAGTAAAAAAGGTATGCTTTTAGATACAATTTGTCCCCTTTGTTTTGAAGCTGATGAAAATCGGGAACATATTTTTATGAGATGCAAACTTGCCCAACAAACTTGGTTCAGTTCTAAACTTGGCCTTCATGTGCCTCCTCATTTGTCTTTAAATGATTGGATGGTTGATTGGTTATTGAAAAAGGACCATCTAGCTTCTCAATTGTTTGGAATCACTATGTGGAAAATATGGCAGGGTAGGAACCAACTGATTTTTCAAAAAACTCCTTTTAATCCAATGCAAATAGCCTCTGATGCTGCTGAGTACACTGTGGAATTTAATTGTGTTAACCGAAATGTTGATGTGGTGACTCCCGTCAGTTCTGTTGTTGAAAATTGGTGCCCTCCTTCAATTGGCATGCTGAAACTGAATGTTGATGCGGGCTGCTTTGCTGATGGTTTTATTAGTTTTGGTATGGTTATTAGAGATAGTAGTGGACTTGTTCAATTTGCTTCAAGGAAGCGTGAAAAAAGGCAAGCGTCTCCTTCCTTAGCTGAGGCAATGGCTCTCCGTTGGTGTCTCCAATGGATTTTATCTTCAAACCAAGATGGATAGTTCATAGTAGAAACAGATGCTGAAGTCGTAGTAAAATGTCTGCAAGGATGTACTCGTTTGTCTGACATTGAGAACATAATTCTTGACTGTAATGATATATTGTCTAGTCTAAGCAATTGTAATGTTGTTTTTATTAAGAGATGCAAATATACTGTTGCTCACATCTTAGTAAAATTTGCAAAACAATTTGGCTCTAGCTCTTGGGTGGGTTATGTACCAGAGCCTGTAGCCTCAGCTGTATCTTTGGACTTGCTTTCTATTAATTGAATGCTTGTTTGATTGTCAAAAAAAAAAAAAATACTATATAGTTTATACTTTTCTAGTTGTTGACATATGAAATAACAGCTATAAATTCACTCACTTGACTCATGTATTGCAAAATTTCTATACCACAGATTATAATTCATCCTACGCACCTCTTTAAAAAGCTACGATAATAAGACATCAAATATTAGAAAGTATTCTAAGAATGCTAACGCAAGCGAAGAAAAATGTCGAGACTATGAAAGAAGATGATGAATAATGGAGAAAAAGAGAGTGGGGCATAAGATCAAGTCATCGATGTCTTAGTAATTTTTGTGGTATTCATATAGGATTAAGTGATAGACATTCAAAGTAGTACTGCTATTTTTGTGTTTTTTTAGCTTGTTGTTTTTTAAGCTTTTTGTGTTTCGATATTATGTGAATGACCACTTGGTTTTGTTACAGTCTAAAAACTTGTGATCTGTATTTTGGTTCTTTTTATTTATATTTAATTTTTTTTTTTATAAATAAAATTCGTTGAATAAAAAAAACGATTGAACGAGAAACATAACTTATAAATAAAATTTAGCAGTCAATGGTTGATAATTAACAGTAATTCCTATGAGAGTTTAAATTAATATTTGAAGTTTTTGTTGTAAATAGTAACAAAAAATCAGCGACTTTGGAAAAAAAAATTCTACAAAAAAAAAAATACATTTTTGCAGCGACTTTAGTTATTGTCAAAAATATTTTTTTGCAGCGACTTTAGTTGTTGACAAAAATACTTTTTCGTAGCGACAATAGTCTCATTAGACAACAATTATTGTTGTTGTAAAAATACTAGTTATGGCAGCGACATTAATTGTCATTGCAAAACTTTTCGCAACGACACTTATGCCAGCAAAATGCAGCAACAATTTTTTCGCTGCGAAAACCACTTTTTGCAGCAACTTTGCATTTTTAGCAACGATATTTGTCGCTGCCAAAAACGATATTTCTTGTAGTAATCTATGTTTAATAGATTTACGAGACGCCAACCCACCCGTCATCATGACAGAAAATAAACACATTAAAATTGCACAATTGTGAAATTAATATTATTAAGCATGATGTGAAAAAAAATGAATTAACTTTAAAATTAATGTGTCAAAATATTAAGCATGAAGCATGATTTTTGAAGCATGAAGTATGATGTCAAAACAAAATTAATTAACTTTAAAATTAACATGTGTCAAAATATTAAGCATGGTTAATTAAGTAAATGCATAATAATATTAATTAATTTAGAACTCTTTGTTGGGTTTCACACGGCACACATTTAAAAATCATAGTTTAACTTCACCTAGAATTATAATAATAATAATAATAATAATAATTAACACTGTAGTACAATGCAGTATTTATCAAAATTGAAATACTTCTATAATGCAGTACAATGTGCAGTACAATACAATAGTTTCCTACTTTCCTTAGTAATAGCAATAAAAAAAGGGAAATGTACAATGCCAAGGTTTTAAATTCGTTTAGAGTTGGGCTCGTTTAGAGTTCGAGAGCTGTTCAATATGTTAGCTTTAGTTCATTTTTAACTCAAAATTCAACTTATTAATTCGACATGAATTCTTTTTCTATTTATTTTCCTTTATTTATATACACTCCGAAGTGAGATTATTAATTCATTTTTAAAATCCGTAAAATTACATGATTGTGCATGACGTTTCTATCAATTTTAATGTTGGTCATTATTATTCTATTATTGTTAAGTGTTTGTTTTTAGTTTTTTTTTTTAAAGTATTATATATATTATTAATTATCTAAATGTATAAAATCAATTATTTATCTATAAAAAAAATCAATTATATAAATATAAATGTATAAAATCAAATATATAAATTTTAATTTTTTTTGAAGTGTTATACATATATATATATATATATATATATATATATACTAGCTGCTTGTGTAATCGATATTCTTTCTTTTTTTTCGTGTGTGATCGATATTCTGTATTGTGCAAATATAAATAACTACTTAATCTCATTTTTTATTGGACTTTGTTAATTGATAACTACGTAACCTCCTTTTTTTTGTTGTGGTTAGTTATTAAGAAGAATTATTATTTTTTTACTATAAAAAAACTAAAAACCTACTTTTATGTGGAAGTTGTGCTTATTATTAAGAAGAAAAAAAAAATTATTTACTAAAACAAACTGAAAATCTATTTTTATGTGGAAGTTATTTTTTAAGGAAAAAATTGGAATAATAAAAAAGCCATCCCAAAAATTTGTATCCCTTTATATATTAGTATATATATATATATATATATATATATATATATATATATATATATATATATATATATATAATCGAGTCAGCTCAAGAACCAAACGAGCCGAACTATATATAATTCAAATTCAGATCATTTAATTAACAAACTTAATGTTTAGCTTAAGTTCGGTTTATTTGGTTCATGAACCAAGTTCAACGAATCAATTGTTGAATCGAATTTCGAACTTTGTTCGAGTTGGTTCGGTTCATTGAGAGCCCTATATATCATATACCTTTAAACAAAAATATGTTTATATACCTATAAAAAATTTAAAAATTGAAACTTAGAGCGGGCCATGGCCCTACCCAATCCATTAGTGGCTCCGCCCCTGCGGATGCGGTAACGGTTGTGGTTGTTACGAATGTGGGTAATGCGGTTATTGCAAATGTGGGTATTGCAGTTGTCGCAACGCCAAATAGAGCTGTTGCAACGTAAAATCATTTTGAAATTTTATAAACTATATAAAATGACACTGCTATGTCACTAAACTATTTTTCATCATTGCAGAGTCTTAGTTTATTCTATAAACACAAATTCGAATGTGCAATACATGGTTGAGAGATTGTTAAAAGTAAGATTTTCATTAAATTTGACACAAATTATGATTTAAAGTTCAAAAATTTGAACAAACATCACCAGAATCGTTTGATGCGGCTTATGATTTCAGTTACGATGCAGTCATACACGTGAACTAAAATCACACCATAGTTGCGGTGCTATACTGTAATATCCCAAAATCTTAGTAAGGGCAAAAGGGTAAATTCACATTGTTCTATCATTTTTTCTTCTCAATTCCCTTCTCTCAAAAAAAAAAAAACTCAATTTTATCTTCTTCCCCTCTCTAGAAAATTCGGCTATCACCCTCCAAACCCTAACCTCATCAAGATCTCACTTTTACTATGGAATCATCATGAAAATTGCTAAGAGAGTTCCTTGTAGTGATGAAATCAAGAAACAAGTTGCAAAATCAATTCCTCTCCCTCCCCACCCTTCTAGGCTTTGGGTAAACTTCTATTTCAAGCATGGGGTAAAGAGTTCAAGAGATGAAGTTCATTTTGAGGATTTATTTGGTTGCTAGATTCAAGGTTTGAAGTGGAATCTCAAGTGGGAAGCTTATACTAGTGAGAGTTTATTTTAAACAAGGTGAGAATTCTAAATTGAGCTTGAATTTGAATTGTTATAGATTGAATTGTTGATTAAGCTTAATGGGTATGTGAATTGTGTGAGAAAGTTAAGATTTCTATGATAATTTTCATGTTAGAGTAGCTTTGTTCATGAAATGAGATAATTAGAGAATTGTTGCTGATGATCATTGTTGATGGTTTGTTGTGGATGTAAGTAAGATGAGTTGGTGATCAAAATGGAGTATTATTGTTAAAAGTGATTGTGCTTGAACCTTGTGAAAATTGGTTAAAAATTTGTATGGCATATTTGTAGTATATTCGTAATATCTCTTGCTATGTAACCTGAAATTAAGTAATTGTTGAAGTTTCAGATTCTACACTTAATTCCCTTCAGTTCGGATATAAATTTTGTATGATTCGGATGAGAAATGAATTCGAAAAACACGTTTAAAGTTTGGGTTTTATGCTGATAATCACTTACGGGTTTTATGTGGATTTTTCCGAAATAAGCTAAAATGTGAGTTTAAGTTGGTTGAGTAGTTCCAGAACGTAATATGTATGTTTAATGGCCTTAATAAGTGTTTGTTTTGAAGCTAAAATGCCGAAAGTTAGTAACCGAAGCAATAAGCCGAAATAAGCTATTTCGAGTAAAATGTAATCTTATTATTATAGGAATTTAAAGTGATTTATTATAAGTTGATGAAATTAAATGTTAACTTGAGTGTTTATTAACATTGATGTTTAGGTCCTTAAATTGAGGGTAGAAAGGATTGATAATTATTGGAGTCATAGGATTTTGGGATCTAGTTTAAGTGCTCGATGTGGATTGTAGATTGATTTTCAATTAGAGGGTAGCCGTTTGCCACAACGAAGAGATAATGTGGTGTAGCCGTTTGCCACAACGAAGAGATAATGTGGTGTAGCCGTTTGCCACAACGAAGAGATAATGTGGTGTAGCCGTTTGCCACAACGAAGAGATAATGTGGTGTAGCCGTTTGCCACAACGAAGAGATAATGTGGTATCCGTTGGCCACAACGAAGAGATAATGTGGTATCCGTTCGCCACAACGAAGAGATAATGTGATATATGTGAACGAAGTGGGAAACGATAAGCGATATGAGATTTGACAAGTTTATTATTAGTTTCAGTTGTAATTGTGCGCGTAGAACTTCGAGTAGAACTAGCAATCAGTTTAGGTTAACGATTTTATCAAATATATTGGTCCTTTGATGTGTTAAAGATTATTTTTTGGTATAAATTTTGCAAAGTACGATTGTTTTAGTTCAAAAGGTTGTTGGATATATAGTGAATTAATTGGTTTTCTTCTATTGCTAAAAGAAATGTGTTTTTATTTACAGTTTGAAATTGTTCCCTTTATGCAATTCATTATTATGCAAACCAGTTGTTTTCTTTAGTGCAGATTGGTTGAATTCCATTTGATTCGGTTTTTGTTATGTTTTGTTTGATTCTACTCCCTTTAATTTAGACCTCTGATGTTGGTCTTGAATGAGGTTTATGTGCACATAATAAATGAGATAGTTTTTATATACTTTGTTGATATTTAACCAGCACTTAGAGAACTACGTGGCTCTGATTCCCTAATCGTTTAGGGATACGTAGGAACAGGAATTCTCCTGTCGAGCTATAAATTTCAGTAACTCTATATTTTAAATAAGTATGTTTGTTATAGTGTATTAGGCTTGCCAGACTAAGTATAGGGTTAGTTAGCGATGGTCTGTGCGCCGGTCATGACCAGACTAGAGTTTGGGTCGTGACAAAGTTGGTATCAGAGCCTGGTTGCAAAGCCAAAAACTTTGCGAAAGTGGTTTTTGGGTGTTAAAAATAAATAAATTTAGGAGTACTTATTGCATTGATATTAATTGAAAACAAAGAATTCAAACATAGTCGAAAGCATAGGGAATGTTGTATGAGTATAGGAATTGCTTGACAAAAGGGTTTTCTCTAATTATTAAACTGGGTGATATCAAGGTAAAACTATGAATTAGTCATTGAAGTTGTTTAAATTGAAATTGGTTATTGAAGCTATGAAGGTGCATAGAGATTAGGGAGGAACATGTTAAGGCTTAAATGGACGAGTAGAGCTATTAGTCGATTAGAGTACGCAGCGGAAGGTTAGATTGTTAGCTAGTGCGAAATTTCGAGGACGAAATTTTTTTTAAGGGGGATAGAATGTAATATCCCAAAATCTTAGTAAGGGCAAAAGGGTAAATTCACATTTTCTTCATGGTATATTGGTCAAAGACCATTGTTCTATCATTTTTTCTTCTCAATTCCCTTCTCTCAAAAAAAAAAAAAACTCAATTTTATCTTCTTCCCCTCTCTAGAAAATTCGGCTATCACCCTCCAAACCCTAACCTCATCAAGATCTCACTTTTACTATGGAATCATCATGAAAATTGCTAAGAGAGTTCCTTGTAGTGATGAAATCAAGAAACAAGTTGCAAAATCAATTCCTCTCCCTCCAATCAGCCTTATTCGATCCTCCCCACCCTTCTAGGCTTTGGGTAAACTTCTATTTCAAGCATGGGGTAAAGAGTTCAAGAGATGAAGTTCATTTTGAGGATTTATTTGGTTGCTAGATTCAAGGTTTGAAGTGGAATCTCAAGTGGGAAGCTTATACTAGTGAGAGTTTATTTTAAACAAGGTGAGAATTCTAAATTGAGCTTGAATTTGAATTGTTATAGATTGAATTGTTGATTAAGCTTAATGGGTATGTGAATTGTGTGAGAAAGTTAAGATTTCTATGATAATTTTCATGTTAGAGTAGCTTTGTTCATGAAATGAGATAATTAGAGAATTGTTGCTGATGATCATTGTTGATGGTTTGTTGTGGATGTAAGTAAGATGAGTTGGTGATCAAAATGGAGTATTATTGTTAAAAGTGATTGTGCTTGAACCTTGTGAAAATTGGTTAAAAATTTGTATGGCATATTTGTAGTATATTCGTAATATCTCTTGCTATGTAACCTGAAATTAAGTAATTGTTGAAGTTTCAGATTCTACACTTAATTCCCTTCAGTTCGGATATAAATTTTGTATGATTCGGATGAGAAATGAATTCGAAAAACACGTTTAAAGTTTGGGTTTTATGCTGATAATCACTTACGGGTTTTATGTGGATTTTTCCGAAATAAGCTAAAATGTGAGTTTAAGTTGGTTGAGTAGTTCCAGAACGTAATATGTATGTTTAATGGCCTTAATAAGTGTTTGTTTTGAAGCTAAAATGCCGAAAGTTAGTAACCGAAGCAATAAGCCGAAATAAGCTATTTCGAGTAAAATGTAATCTTATTATTATAGGAATTTAAAGTGATTTATTATAAGTTGATGAAATTAAATGTTAACTTGAGTGTTTATTAACATTGATGTTTAGGTCCTTAAATTGAGGGTAGAAAGGATTGATAATTATTGGAGTCATAGGATTTTGGGATCTAGTTTAAGTGCTCGATGTGGATTGTAGATTGATTTTCAATTAGAGGGTAGCCGTTTGCCACAACGAAGAGATAATGTGGTGTAGCCGTTTGCCACAACGAAGAGATAATGTGGTGTAGCCGTTTGCCACAACGAAGAGATAATGTGGTGTAGCCGTTTGCCACAACGAAGAGATAATGTGGTGTAGCCGTTTGCCACAACGAAGAGATAATGTGGTATCCGTTGGCCACAACGAAGAGATAATGTGGTATCCGTTCGCCACAACGAAGAGATAATGTGATATATGTGAACGAAGTGGGAAACGATAAGCGATATGAGATTTGACAAGTTTATTATTAGTTTCAGTTGTAATTGTGCGCGTAGAACTTCGAGTAGAACTAGCAATCAGTTTAGGTTAACGATTTTATCAAATATATTGGTCCTTTGATGTGTTAAAGATTATTTTTTGGTATAAATTTTGCAAAGTACGATTGTTTTAGTTCAAAAGGTTGTTGGATATATAGTGAATTAATTGGTTTTCTTCTATTGCTAAAAGAAATGTGTTTTTATTTACAGTTTGAAATTGTTCCCTTTATGCAATTCATTATTATGCAAACCAGTTGTTTTCTTTAGTGCAGATTGGTTGAATTCCATTTGATTCGGTTTTTGTTATGTTTTGTTTGATTCTACTCCCTTTAATTTAGACCTCTGATGTTGGTCTTGAATGAGGTTTATGTGCACATAATAAATGAGATAGTTTTTATATACTTTGTTGATATTTAACCAGCACTTAGAGAACTACGTGGCTCTGATTCCCTAATCGTTTAGGGATACGTAGGAACATGAATTCTCCTGTCGAGCTATAAATTTCAGTAACTCTATATTTTAAATAAGTATGTTTGTTATAGTGTATTAGGCTTGCCAGACTAAGTATATGGTTAGTTAGCGATGGTCTGTGCGCCGGTCATGACCAGACTAGAGTTTGGGTCGTGACATATACGGTTGCGGAGGCTACTACATGAGTAATTTAACTCGATGCTTCAAAAAAGAAATATTTTATTTGTAATCATGTATTTAATTAACTTTTTAAACTTTTGACAAATTAATTGCACAAATTTTGAAAGAAATAATTTATTCAAAAAGAGAAACATATTAATTTGCAATGTGTAACATAACATATTTAAAAAAAAAAAATAATCACAAAAACTTACTATTTAAGATTCATAAAGAGTGCCGGAGCCAAGGCAACATTTAGCATTTTTTTTTGTTTTCACCAGAAGTTTAATCTGGTTCGGGGGTCAGTTCTAGCATCAAGTGGTTCCAACCCCCTCCCGGATTGAACCATGGTTCTCCCTACCAAGTTCAACGTCAATCACCACCGAACCAACTGACGATCGGTAACGTCTATCATTTTCTTTTTTGAAATAGTAACGTCTAGCATTTTCCAATGCAGTACAATATGATTTGTTGCTTCCCTATTAATTAATCCAATATTGTATGGTAAACCCTTCTAGTATATATATAGAGAACCACAGAACAACAGTTGAGACCAAACACAACCGCTAAAGTCAGTCGTCATGGATATGCTGCACAGTGGAATGGATGGGATGTCAATGCCACCAAAATCATCTACAAATGGTAGTACCATGATGATGGATCATAATAAGATGATGCATATGACATTCTTCTGGGGAAATGATGCTTTGATTCTCTTCAATGATTGGCCTGCTGGTAAACCTGGTAATTATTTGTTGGCATTGTTCATGGTTTTTGCCATGTCTGTACTCATCGAGTTACTCTCTTATCACACCCGCTTCATCAAACCGGGTTCCAACCCTATGGTGGTTCGTTTAGTTCAGACACTTTTGCATGTTCTTAGGGTTGGATTAGCTTATTTGGTTATGTTGGCACTTATGTCTTTTAATGGTGGTGTGTTCTTAGTTGCTGTGCTTGGTCATGCTCTTGGATTCTTCTTTTGTAAGTAACCGTTCTTTCAAAAAACCACTTCATGATGTTTTTCCTGATCCTATGGCTTGTTAATTACGTACTAATTAATTATTATTTACAGTTACAAATTGTGTAGTTCTTTTCTGCAGTGTTTTACTCAGATCTCTTATGAAACACTCGTTAATGTTGTGTGACCAATAAATCAATTCGTATACAAAGTTTGTTACAAACAAACATATTATCCCTCTAATATAATAAAATTCACGTTTGGTGTTTTATTTGTTTTTAAATCAAAATATGTACTAGATTGACTAATCTCCATTCAACGACTACCGATGTAGTGACTATGTGAACTTGTGGATTTACCGACCGAAACAAATCCCCATAATGCATATATACTTTATGCGAATATTGGTGAATTAACTGTTATTGCTAATTCCAGGGCCGACTATGTCTAAAAAAAAAAAAGATTAGAACAAGACCTCCAAAATGTTAAATGAGAGTATGAGACCCCGACTAATTCATCCACCCTATAGGTGTTCACGGTTCAGTTGAGAGCAAAAAAAATTCAAACCGTTATATGTTATCCGAACCGAACTGAAGATGCTCAAAAGCATTTTCTCGCTTTTGCAGACTTTGAAGTAAGTTGCAATGAGACCGACCGTGCTAAATGTATATATCAATTTGCACTTCACCATCATGTTCCTAATGGGATCAATTGCTGATTATTTGCTTACTTTTTAGGGTAAATAGGTCTTTACCCCTGCAAAGTAGGTGAATTTTGCTTTACCCCCTATAAAGCAAAATAAGAGAGTTTTGTTCTCGGAACAGATAATGACGCCAAAAGCTCGTGTAGACATTCACATGAATCTTCCAGCACTCCATAAGTTGGAGACTCATGTCATTTCTTTATTACAATAAAAAACGATCTTGAATTTTTATTTTTTTTTGTGTTCGAATTTATCTATTCTAATTAAGAAAAGTCTTCTGTCATATTTTTCCTACATCTGTGCAGTCTTGCACAGGATCTTTACAAGTAACATATTAAGCCTGCTAAATCTTATTTGGATTATTTGTTGTTGATAGCATGCACTTGATTCTATCACCTTAGGGAGCGATGCGAGTGCTCGCACTACAAGAAATATGATTTTTTGCAACAACTTTTTTTGTTAATAGTTGTTACAAGTCGCTGGCAAAACTACCCAAGATAAGTAGTTTTGCCAGCGACCTGTAACAAAAAAAGTTGTTGTCAAAAATCATATTTCTTGTAGTGTCGGCATAGTAAAAGATGGTGGCTTTAATCACCTTAGGTGCCAAAAACTGGTCTTTCTGATACCGAAAGAAAGAGGCTGGTTCATCAAGCAAGGGTGGTACATCAAGTATTCAAGGCTGCCAAATCTATCAATGAAAATGTGTTGCAGGTATTAATGATGCACTTGCAAAGGTAATAATAGTCTTGTAATGTTGAACAACTTTAATTTATATTCTAGTGCATTGAAGAAATTTAACTGTAGGGTTTGGTTCTTAATTAGACAACATTTAGCTTAAATAGTTATACTAGTAAATGTATAAAAAATTAACATTTGTTGGTATTTGATTGTATTTTGCTTAAAACTTGTGAATGTTTAATGCTTAAGTATGACTATTTAAAGATGCTATATTTTCATTTCTTCTGTTGATACTCATTACAATTTCATAGTTGCTCCAAAATTCAAAGTTAAAGTGCTAGTTATGTACCATAAGGTCTAACATTCTTACAAGCTAGATACCAAATCTGCATAAATTTAATGTGCTAGTTTTTTTGTTTGTTCGTGTTTGCGATTGGACGTCCTTCATACTTGTAATTGGCTCAGGAACCAAGAGAGAAAACACTCTCAATATCTCAAAAGAGAACACAATTTTTTATAAACTTCAAGATGCAAATACAAGAGGGAAATGACCATATTTATAGTAATCCTAGAGGCCTTGATTATAACAATAAAAAGTGAAAAACAATGAGAATGCAAGAAAAAACAATGAGAATGCAAGAAGTAAAATGTCAAAAGTAGTTGCTATGTGAGGAAATGTCAATTATGGAGGCTTGCATGAGGTAAGGGATGATGCAACATTATCATATGGTAAATTATGGTAAATCATGTACTGCAACTTCTTTGAACTGAGGCTTGCATGAGGAAGGTCAGTTTGAACATTTGCTTCGAACATTAGAATAAAGCTCACAGTTTGGACTTCATCCACAACTTCTTTGAACTGAGTCTTTGTAATTAAAGTCACTAATGGCTTGGAATCTTTCCTTCTTGTATCAAGTTCACTCGGTGGTATTGGAGTCAGCTTGATTTTTACTCCGTCTTTGAAAATGGAGTAAGTGTTGGTATAGCAGTCATGAGTGGCACGACGATCATATTGCCAAGGTCTTCCAAGAAGAAGATGACATGCATCCATTAGAACTACATCGCACCAAACTTGATCTTGATACTTTTCACTACAAGAAAACAGCTATTTTCTGACGCCCACAAGCCCTCACTAAAAGGGAAAAACCGTCACAAACTCAAGATTTCCTGACGGCCAACTGGCGGCCAAGGGACGTCACTAAATAAGGCGTAGGTAATTTTGTGACGGCCTTAGCCGTCTTAAACGAAATGGACGAAATTTCTGACGGCTTGGATCGTCTAAACATAACAACGGTCGAATAAATTAAAGACAGCCTAAGCCGCCACAAAATAAATCAATTTTTAAAAAAAAAAATAAAAAAATAAAACTTCATACGTTCCAGATCCAGATCTGCTCATTTCTTTGATGGCCATTTCAATTCTTTACGAGTTTATTTGTTTTTTTCCAACAATATCGACAGATCTAACAATATTCAGAGATATAACTTCATACAATATTCACAGGTTGAAGAAGAAGAGAAGTTTTTTAAAGACTTTATGTTTTATCGATGAAGAAGCTCGATCAGATCTAACAAAAAGAGTTTTTTTAAAGACTTTGTTATTTTACCGGTGAAGAAGTTATTACTTTGAGGTGCTTTACGGAGGCAAGCTGAGTTTACCCATGAAGAAGAGTTTTATAAATACTGTATATTTAGAGCGAAACGTGAGAAATTGTTGTGTTGTGCGGTTCAAAGAGATTTGTGTTGTGTGGTGGTGTTATTATTTTAAAGACTTTGGTTGTGTTTTTATTTTTGAAGTTTACAGAGAAATGAGAGTTAGAGAGTTAAGGGTGAGAGAAATGAGAGTGAGAGAGATGATAAGGGTGAGAGAAATGAGGGTGAGAGAGATAAATGTGAGAGAAAGTTACGGTACAGTTTAGAGAAATGTGGGTTAGTGGAAAAAAGAAAAAAGAAAAAACAGCTTTCTTTATCGATGGGTTGGGCTGTCAGAATTTTTTTTTTCTTCTTTTAATTTATTGGCGGTTCAAACCGTCAGAAACTTTTTTATTTTATTTTTTAAACTTTAAAAATATTTAGTGAGGGCTTTCTATTATTTAGTGAGGGTTTAGGTTGTCAATAAATTTGTGAGGGCTTAGGCCGTCAATAAATGTTTTATAAATTCGTCGGTAAATCAAGATTTTCTTGTAGTGTTTGACCAATGGAAAAGGTCACAAGGCAACGCTTTGTAACCTTCACTTCACTACCTTTACTGAGCCACTGTGGCTTGTAAGGATGAGGATGACTTTGTGTGGGTAGCTCCAATTTCTCCACCATGTAGTTTGACACCACATTTTCACAACTACCACAGTCTATGATAACATCACAAACTTTTCCAGCGGTGGTGCAACGAGTATGAAAGATGTTGTTTCTTAACCAATGTTCTTCTTGGGCTGACATCGCATGGAGGCTTCGTCTGATCACTAAGGACTCACCATGATAAGCAACGATGAGTTCTTCATCATAAATTGGCTCAGATTCTTCCCTGTTAGTGTCATCTAGAGTTTCTTCTTCTTCTTCAACATCTTCATAAGCTTCTCCCTTGATGATGGTGATGGTTCTTCGTGTTGGACAGTTTGAGGATATATGTCCAAAACCTTGACATTTGAAACATTGGGTAGCTTTAGTCTTGTTTACTGTTGTGGGTTTTGAAGGAGGTTTGTTAGAAGTGTTGGGTTGTTCAGTGTCCGTTTTGCGCGGATAAGAAGAATTCTCATTAGAGGAAAAATTCCTATAAGAAGGCTTCTTAGGCAAATGTTTCTCCACTCTCATGGAGAGATGAATAACATCATCTAATGACCAATATTGTTGAAGTTGAACTTAATGAGCAATGTCAACGTTTAATCCACCAAGGTAACGAGCAATTGTCTGTTCTTCCCTTTCATGAATGTCACACTTCATCATCAACTTCTCAAATTCTCGGGTGTATTCTTCTACAGACAAGTTCTTTTGACGGAGGTTCTGCAGTTGAATAAAATTATCTTGATAATAGTGAGAAGGCACGAACTTTCTAGTTAGTTCTCGATGCATTTTCTCCCATGTCTTGATCTTGCTTTTTCCTTCACGTGCTCGCTTCTTTTTGAGGTTTTCCCACCAAATGGAAGCATGCTTCTTTAGTTTGACAGCAATGATCTTTACCCTTTTTCTCTTCTTCTATCTCCTTGTACTCGAATATTCTTTCAACTGTTTGCAACCAATCATCAAATTCATCAGGCTGGAGTTTTCCTTCAAAATCAGGAATGTCAACCTTGATGTCATCATTTCTGAATTGTTGTCTTTGAGGACGATGACTTTCAATTGATGATGAATCACCATCAGATTCGTCATTTTCTGGATGGATTTGTTGTGCTTCCAACCGAGCTTGTTGTGCATTCACAATCTCTTGTAATTGTTGGATTTGTCTTCTCATTTCTTCCATTAGTATGTCTCTTAGAGTTTGCTGTTTTCTTGGAGGCATTTTAAAGGTTGGAAATAAAAAATAAGTACCGTATAACTAGAATAATTCTTTTCTGATGTGGAAGATAAGATTTAACTGCAACCACAGAGCATACTAAGATTTTTCTATGAAATTTGCACTATTTTCTGAAATAGGGGCAAAATTGTAATTATGAAAATTTTGGGGTCAATATTCCAATTTTGGAAAATTTAGGGGCAAAAGTGCAATTTTGGAAAGTATAGGGGTGATTTTGCAATTTTAGAAAGTACATGGGTGATTCTGCAATTTTCTGAAGTTGAGGGGCAAATTTGCAATTTCCTGAAACTTTGGTGATGTGGCACAGGATGACACGTGGCTGAACGGTGGCAGTTGACTGGACAGGGTGAGTGATGGGGCACTGTTGACACGTGGCCAAAAGTGAGTGGTTGGAAGGTGACACTTGTTGATGACGTGGCAGCTGACTGGTCGTCTTCAACCTCTGGTTTTCCGGCGAACAGACAATGGTCCGGCGAAGATTCCGGCGAGGCGCGTGGCGGCTGGTGGTGGCTCCGTTTGCGACGAAAATCTCCAGTCCAAGGTTTTTGGACCTTCCGAACGCAATGGCGGTGTTGGTTTTGCGAAAAAATGACCGCAAAGTAGAGTTTCGAGGGTGGCAGCTCTTATGCACTAAGAACACCCCAAGAATACTCAAACTTTCCGTTGATTCTATCACTCAAACTCAACTCCGGATTTGGAACCAGGCTCTGATGCCAAAATGGCTCAGGAACCAAGAGAGAAAACACTCTCAATATCTCAAAAGAGAACACAATTTTTTATAAACTTCAACATGCAAATACAATAGGGAAATGACCATATTTATAGTAATCCTAGAGGCCTTGATTACAACAGTAAAAAGTGAAAAACAATGAGAATGCAAGAAAAAACAATGAGAATGCAAGAAGTAAATTGTCAAAAGTAGTTGCTATGTGAGGAAATGTCAATTATGGAGGCTTGCATGAGGTAAGGGATGATGCAACATTATCATATGGTAAATTATGGTAAATCATGTACTGCAACTGTATCAGTAATTGCTTATCGTTTTGGGGCATTCACATTACAGTTTGAATCGGGAGGAAAAAATTCATCTGAACCAAAGGTAAAATTGATTGATGGAAATGCTTGGTGTTGCGGTTTTGCGGAGTGAAACAGGTGGCAACTTGGCAAATGATGTGTGGTTCTTGTTAGGAAATTACGCAAAATTTCCCCATATTATCAGATTTGTGGAAGATCAAAATAACGCGGAAGCACTCTAATATTAATAATAATGAAATGTACAAAGTGTTTATGACAACTACTTTCTCACAGAACCCACAACCCAGTTACACCCAAAGAAATATTTATCTCTAAACATTTCTCACAAAACTCCTATACTGGAATTTTCTTCTTTGTAACTAGCTGGTTGTAATTGCACTTATTGTTGTTGTGATTAGAAATGAAATACACTTTGCTTTTATAGCTAAGCAGAAGAAAAAACAAATGGTTCAAATGAAAGAGAATGTTTCTCATTCTCTCTCCATGCTTTCCGTCCATGAATTGCTCTGGACCTTACTTATTTCATTTCCTTGTTTTTTCTCATCCATTTTGACCAACAATCTCCCACTTGAAGACTGATTTCAATCGGTCTTCACACCTTGGTAAAACAATATTATTTAACAGTCTGTTATTCTAGCAGGCCAACTGAAGATGAGCACAACTTCACTTTGTCAATTGTCACCACCTTTGTTGACATGTCTGCGAGGTTCTCACTTCCTTGAATCTTGCTCAATGTTAGCACCTCATCCTCAAGCAGAGATCTGATGAAATGATAACGAAGACCAATATGTTTTGTTCTTGAATGAAATGCTGAATTCTTTGCCAGATGTATAGCACTCTGACTATCACTATACAATACATTTTTCTCTTGTGTAAAACCCAACTCTGTTAACAATCCCTGAAGCCATATCAATTCTTTGTTGGCTTCTGTTACTGCTACATACCCTGCCTATGTAGTGGATAATGCAACAATCTTTTGTATCCGTGATATCCAACTATCTGCTCCAGTGCCAATAGTAAAAATGTAACCGGTGGTACTTCTTCGGCGATCAACCTCACCTCCGAAGTCTGCATCTACGTAACCATGTACTTTTAAATCTCCTTTTCCAAAGTACAAACATTTCTTAGTGGTGCCTCGTAGATACCTCAAAATCCACATAACTGCTTCCCAATGAGCTTTACCTGGATTTGACATAAACCTGCTAACAACTCCCACTGCATGGCCAATGTCCGGCCTAGTACAGACCATTGCGTACATCAAACTTCCAATGGCTGAAGCATATGGAATGTTAGCCATAGATTCTTTCTCTTCCTCCGTCTGAGGAGACTGGTCCTTGGATAGGCGAAAATGACTTGCCAAAGGTGTCCTAACAGGTTTGGCATTGCCCATGTTGAACCTTTGCAAAACACGGTTGATGTACTCTGCTTGAGATAACTGCAAAACTCCTCGTTGCTTATCTCTCGTTATTTGCATACCAAGGATCTTTCTTGCCGGACCTAAATCCTTCATGTCAAACTCTTTTGACAACTGCGTCTTCAAGTTTCTGATCTCGTCCATATCTGAACCTGCTACCAACATGTCATCAACATAAAGTAACAAAATGATATAACTGGACTTATATCTCCTGAAGAAACAACAATGATCAGCATTGCACTTATTGAAACCTTCCTTGTGCATGAAGCTTTCAAACTTCATATACCATTGTCTTGGAGCTTGTTTCAGACCATACAAGCTCTTCTTTAGCCTGCACACCATATTCTCTTTCCCTTTTTCTGAGAATCCTTCAGGTTGGTGCATATATATCTCCTCAACTAAGTCTCCATGAAGAAACGCAGTCTTCACATCTAATTTCTCAAGATAGAGATCTTCACTGGCAACAGTACTCAACACAGCCCTGATAGTATTGTGCTTCACAATCGGAGCAAAAATTTCATTGTAGTTAATTCCTTCCTTTTGCTAGAATCCTTTTACCACTAGTCGGGCTTTGTATCTCTTAGAGCCATCATGTTCCTCCTTCACTCGATACACCCATTTGTTGTGAAGTGCCTTCTTTCCCATAGGTAACTTAGCTAGTTCCCATGTTTGATTGGAAATTAAAGACTTCATTTCGTCTTTCATTGCAAGCTCCCACTTACTAGCATCTGTGGTCTGACATGCTTCTTCAAAATCTTCAGGCTCACCTCCATCAGTCATTAACATGTAATCCATGTATCTCCTGTTGGGAACATGAGGTCGGGAAAACCTTCTCAATACAGGAGTAGGAGTATGATGCTCTGGTGTGTCAGACGGTTGTGTGTCACTTGATTCAGTTGATTCCTCTATCTGAGAACTTTCAACAGTGGGGCTTTCTGGGACATCGTCCACTTCTGCATACATAGGCTCACTCAATTCTGAGTTGTTGGTGGTTGTGTTATGTCTGTCTTTGTACATCACTCTTTCATTGAAGATTACATTTCTACTGCGGATCATCTTTTTGTTGTCATCATCCCAAAGTCGGTAGCCAAACTCATCCTCACCATAACCGACGAAAGTGCACTTCTTTGATTTAGGATCAAGTTTATTTCTACCTTGATCACTAATGTGCACATATGCTACACAACCGAAAACTCTAAGATGTGAGAGTTTTACCTCTCTTCCGCTCCATACCTCTTCTGTTATTTTGTGCTCCAATGGAACCGATGGACCTCGGTTGATCAAGTATGCTGTTGTGTTGACTGCTTCTGCCCAGAACTGCTTAGGTAAGCCTGACTGCACACGTAAGCTTCTGGCTCTCTCAGTCAATGTTCTGTTCATATGCTCTGCTACACCATTGTGTTGAGGCGTTCCTGGTACGGTTATCTCCATTCTGATTTTGTACTCATAACAGAACTTCTTGAATCTGGTGTCTTCATATTCACCACCATTGTCGGTTCTGAGCTTTTTGATCTTCAATCCTGTCTCATTTTCCACCATAGCTTTCCATCTCTTGAAAGCCTCAAATACATCAGACTTATGTTTCAGAAAGTATACCCATAGCTTCCTAGAGTGATCATCGATAAAAGTCATAAAGTAGTTCTTTCCACCAACGGATAAGACATTTGTTTGAGTACCACTCTTTCTTAGGGGTTCTTCCACTTGTCTGAAAGCTGACTCTTTTCTGCTTTCCAAGTATACAGTCTTTACACATGTCAATTTCTATTGGCCGTAGACTTGGTAGTTTTCCTTTTGAGTGCATAACCTTCATCCCTTTCTCACTCATATGGCCTAATCTCTGGTGCCATAGATTGGGACTTTCATTTGTTGCAACTGCAATCAAATGATATGCTCCTGCTGTCATGTAAAGAGTACCACTCTTCTTACCGCGAGCAATCGTCATTGCACCCTTTGAAATCTTCCAATCGTCACCATGGAAGACTGTTGTGTAATCGTCACTGGCCAACTGACCTACGGAGATCAAGTTCTTCGTCAGGTCGGGAATATGTCTGACATTTTTCAATTCCCATACAGACCCATTCAACTTAATCTTTACTTCACCTTTGCCGACAATCTCACAAGATTGTTCATTACCAAGGTAAACTTTACCGAGGTTTCCAGAGACATAATTCTTAAAGAATTCTTTCTGGGAAGTAGCATGAAACGATGCTCCAGAGTCTAACACCCAAGACTCTTCCTTACTCTCCAAAGAACATATCAAAGTATCACCTCCTCTTGAGGTTGAAGCAACATTTGCTTCATCTTTGACCTCTTGGTTCTTTCTTGGGAGCCTACACTGATTTTGTAGTGTTCCGACTTTCCACAATTCCAACATTCGACATTCTTCGAATTGTGAGAACTACGATGATTTCTGGATTTGGACCGTCTTTCCTTAGATTTACCATGTCCATATCCTTTGGTTGAATTTCTTCCTCTTGACTTAGTATGCAATACTGAAGAGGATGATGATTCACCCGACTCTCTCCGTCGGATCTCTTCACTGAGAACCAGATCACGAACATCATCAAACTTCATCTTTATACTTCCTGATGAGCTACTCACAACCGTGACAGTAGCACTCCAACTATCTGGTAAGTAAGATAAAAGTATCAATGCTCGTACCTCATCGTCAAAGTCGATACCAACCGAACTTAATTGGGTTATGACAATATTAAGTTCATTGATATGTTGCACAATCGATGCGCCTTCTGTCATCCGAAGTGTAAACAACCGTCTCATCAAATGAAGTTTATTTGATGCTGAAGGCTTTTCATACATGCTCGAAAGATCCTTCATAAGACCAGCTGTTGTCTTCTCCTTCGCAATGTTAAAAGCAACATTACGAGACAACGTCAACCGGATAACACCGAGTGCTTGCCTATCGAGAAGGTTCCACTCATCTTCCTTCATTGATTCTGGCCTATTTTCTGTGAGAGGTTGATGTAGCTTTTTTTGATACAAATAATCTTCTATCTGCATCTTCCAAAAGCTAAAGTCCGCACCATCGAACTTTTCAATTTTCACTTTGCCGTCGTCTGCAGCCATTTCTCCCACTCAAATCTGACTTCCTCAGGATCGTCTTTGAAAATTTCTACGAATCACCGTGTTTAGAACACCTCTGTGAAAAGTTGGTAACGCTGACCAAATTTTGCACTATTCACAAAAGTTTCTATTTATGTGAATAATACATTCCCTAGAAAAATTAGCAAAAAACAACCAACTGGCTCTGATACCAGTTGTTAGGAAACTACACAAAATTTCCCCATATTATCATATTTGTGGAAGATCAAAATAACGCGGAAGCACTCTAATATTAATAATAATGAAATGTACAAAGTGTTTATGACAACTACTTTCTCACAGAACTCACAACCCAGTTACACCCAAAAAAATATTTCTCTCTAAATATTTCTCACAAAACTCCTATACTAGAATTTTCTTCTTTGTAACTAGCTGGTTGTAATTGCACTTATTGTTGTTGTTATTTGAAATGAAATACACTCTGCTTTTATAGCTAAGCAAAAGGAAAGACAAATGGTTCAAATGAAAGAAAATGTTTTTCATTCTCTCTCTATGCTTTCCTGTCCATGAATTGCTCTGGACCTTACTTATTTCATTTCTTTGTTTTTTCTCATCCATTTTGACCAGCAGTTCTTGGAATTCTTGATGTTGCAATTTTGCGATTGGCAGCTGTTCATTATAGATTGAGGTATAACAGGTCAAAATCATCCATCTATTATAGAGGTATATATCATTATGTTACAGAAAGTAAACTGATTTGAATTTCAATAATTCAATTAGCTTATTCAATGTTCAATTTGTTCAATTCACCTCACACTAAACTATAAGTCATTTTGGTCTTGCCAAACAAACTCCAAGTGCAGAAAAATTGGTGTTAAAATTTCAACAAAATTATCACAGAGCCACCACCATCACTTCATCACTTTTGCATTTTCCACTACATGTTGCATCTAGTATTTAAATCCTTACTTTTGTATTCCCCACCACACCCTCTTGCTCCACCAACCTTAGTTATAAGCGCACATTCGTTTTTTAGATTCATTGAATAACTGGTATTACCTTCAGTCTTTAATGTATCTAGACTGTGATATGTACCAAATACATCAAACATTCTATGAACCTAAAAAGTAAAATTCTTCTTATAATAAGGACTTGAGGGAGTATATTTAATCTATAATATAGACTATAAACATCAGTTATTCAATAAATCTAAACAGTTGACTCAACAATAAATCCTAACAAAGTTCATTTTTCAGATTCATCGCGTGATTTTCGAGCTTGAGTTTATAAAACAAGTATAATCTATGACCACAATTATAGCACACAGTTAGGTTTTTTTTTACAGCTAGCACACAGTTAGTTTAGTTTGTTAGAGTTTCCTGACTCAACAATAATTAGACATTCTGTTAAAAAAAACAATAATTCACTACTAGAAAAATTGTGTTTAGCAACGAATTAGCGACTGATTCTGATGAAAATTGGTCGCTAAATGCTTTAGCAACCGAAATGGCAACCGATGAAAATTGGTATCAAATACCTTGGTCGCTGATCTGTTGTGACCAAATTAGCAACCGATTTTCTAGCGACCAAATGAGCAACCGAATTTTGACACCAATATAGCAACAGAATTAGCGACTGAATTAGCAACCAGCTTAGAAACTGACTTTGCGACGCGATGAGCGACGCTATTAGCGACTAGTATAGTGACCGATTTGCAAATAATTTATCTATTCATCGCTACCCACTTTGCAACCGATTTGAAGAAGTTGTGTGGTAAATTCAGTCTCTATTTCGGTCTCTACGTCAGTCTCCATTATGATCTCTATTTGGGTCTCTATTTCGGTCTCTATTTGAGTCTCTATTTCGGTATCTATTTGAGTCTCTATTTCGGTCTCTATTTCGGTCTCTATGTCGGTCACTATTTGAGTTACTATTTCGGGTCTATTTGAGTCTCTATTTCAGTCTTTATTTGGGTCTCTATTTCGGTTATTATTATTATTATTATTATTATTATTATTATTATTATTATTATCAAATTCTTAAAAAAAAAACTGTTCAAAAATAAATACTTATAAAAAATATGAATTCAAAAGATGGAATAAATTCCTTTCAATTCTTGAATACAAAAAGTCAATATCCTAACTCAAATAAAAACTATTAAAGTAAACCACAAAGTCATATTCTAACTCAAATAAAAACTACTAAAGTAAATCATACTACTAAACTTGTCATTCTTCATCAAAATTATCATCATTATTATCAGCCACATTCTCATTATCATCAACCACATCATCTTCATGAACTTGATCTCTAGTATATGACTTGGGCTGAAAGTTAAGCTTTCCATTAATTGTTTTATCATATCACGAAGTTCATCCCTTTCAAACTTCAGTTCTTCAAATTCATGTCTTTGCAACCATTCAGTTGAAAAGGAATTTGAACCACGATAATTTCGCCGGCTTGCAAATAAAGAAGATTCAGTCCCAAGACCATATATATGTCCTTTCCATATCCCTGCAACCTCAGTCCATACATCTATTTCCTTTGGTGGCAGAGTTCCTTTCAAAGATGCTTGTTGGGTTAATTCTTCTCATCTATGTTTATACTTTTCCTATTGAGACAAATACAAGGCTAATTAATATTTTAAAATTAAGTAAAATAAAATGAAATCAACATAGGAAAAAAAAATGTAAAGTTGAGAACTCAATTATATAAATTAGAATTGTTTATAGCAAAAAATAATAAAGTAGAAGCCAAAAAAAATAATAGGCGAATGTAAAGGGACAAACAAGTAAGTTTCTCAATCCACATAAAACTGCACCAAACAATTGAACCAACTATATTGAAATCCTAACGCGGCACCAAATTCAAAACAATAAAAAACAGATACACATATTTATAATTATTTTTCCAACGACGTGCTAACAAGATAGAGGCCTCAAAATCATTAGCAGGGTTCACACAAAGATTAGAAGAACCAGAAAATACAATATGGTTAAGATAGAATATATCACATATAATCTCAATAAAGCAAACATGAAGACCCGCTCTATGAGGAAAATGAGGAAGCACTCACCGACGAAGAGAAAAACTACGGCGAACCCGACTAGGGCTTCTCACTGAACTGGGGCTTCCCACTGAACTGGGTTGCTTTTTGTTTCTCACTTTCTCTTTCAATTTCTATTTTTGATTTTTCCCTTTCAGCTATACTTTATTATTTATATTTATCTATAAAAAAAAGAAAAAAAAAACGATGCCTTTTAATAGGATGGTGATCAAAATTGAACTTTGTGATTAGGTTTTGTTTTAATATCTCTAACTGAGTTTTGGAATAACTCAACCAAGTTAAAAGATATATTCAAAGTATGTTTGTTTTTAAAACGTTTTTTTTTTTTACCGTAGAAAAAAACATAGTTTTTTTGGTAAAACAAAGTTTGTTTTTTTGTTGCATATAATATTTGATGTTTGTTTTTAAAATAAAGTTTTTTTTTGTTGCATATAATATTTGATGTGGAGGACATAATTACTATGAACGAATGACTATAAAGACAACGTTGTTCCATGATGGCAAATATTCATCAATAAATTTCTACACTATTTAATCATCTAATTTTAAAGTGATAGTTTAACATAGCATGATTAAAAAACAGAGAAAAATGTTTTTGTTTTTTTTTTTTTAATTTGTTTTTCTAGTGATATGTAAAAAAAAAAGTTTGCGACGAATATTTTGTTCGCTATTTATCGGTCTCCAATTCAGTCTCTATCATTAGGTAGCGATTGATATAGCAACTGATAAATTTTTCACTTTGAAGCTCGAAATATTGATCTCTAATTCGGTCTCTAAAAGTGACCGATTTTTTGGTCACTAATTATTGGTCTCTAATTCGGTCTCTATAATTATGTAGCAACCGATATAGCGACTAAATTATTTTTAAGTTTATGTTCAAAATATTAGTTTCTAAATTGGTCACTATAGTAACCGAAATTTTTCGGTCTCTAAATCGGTTGCCAAAAGCGTGTTTTCTAGTAGTGATTAGACATTTCTAAAAAATAAAATAACAAAAATAGGCCAAGTTGAATGTAGCATACAGTATACAATAAAAGACTAAAAACTACTCCCCCAATACAAGGCCCCAATCCTGTTAATAATTTAATACTACCACCGCCCAAAACAAAATAAAACAGAATGAGATATTATAATTGATCTATAAACCAGCAAATGAGAGTTACCACAAAGTATAAAGTTTTGTTCTACAAAATTACCATATAAGGATACCCTCTTGCATTTCTCACTAATTATAGTATCAAACACCCTCTTGCTGAAACCTTATATTTTCTTATTACCTATGTCTTGGTATATAAACCTTCATTTGCTTCACCTTTTCACCTTAACCTTAATGTGGTTTGGTCCAAATAGAACTCTGACTATGACACTAGGAAATCAAACTGATCATTTGGCTTTGCTCCAATTCAAGCAACAAATATCTAATGATCCAAATGGTATCTTAGATTCTTGGAATAGTTCAACTCACTTTTGCAACTGGCAGGGAATTATATGCAGTCCCAAGCATCAAAGAGTTACAAAGTTGAAGTTGGAAGGATATAAGTTGCATGGATCCATATCTCCATATGTTGGAAATCTCTCACATATGAGATTCCTCAACCTTGGAGACAACAAGTTCTATGGTAACATTCCACAAGAATTGGGTCGTTTGTCAAGATTAAGATATCTTCTTCTATTCAACAACTCGTTGGTCGGAGAATTTCCAATAAACTTGACAAATTGCTCAGAGCTCGAAACCATGCGATTGGCGGGAAACAAACTGATTGGCAAAATACCTAGCCAAATTGGTTCTCTTCAAAAGCTTCAAAATTTCTTCATTGAAAGAAATAATTTATCCAGAAAACTTCCACCATCCATGGGGAATCTTTCATCCCTTACTCTTTTCTCGATTGGTTATAATAACTTGGTGGGAAATATTCCACAAGAAATGTGCTTCCTAAAACAGTTGAAAGCTATAACAGTGCATGTCAACAAATTGTCTGGTACATTTCCTTCTTGTCTTTATAATATATCATCTCTTGGAATGATTTCAGCTCCAATGAATAACTTTAGTGGCTCTCTTCCACCCAATATGTTCAACACCCTCCCCAATCTCTATTTCTTTGGCATTGCCAAAAATCAATTTTCAGGTTCAATCCCTATTTCCATTACAAATGCTTCTAGTTTGACGGTATTTGATATCAGTGAAAATCATTTTGTCGGACAAGTTCCAAGTTTTAGGAAGCTACAAAGTCTTTCGGTGCTAAGCTTGTCTAACAACAATATCGGTGGCAATTCCATCAAGGATTTGGAGTTCTTAAAATCATTGGCAAACTGTACTAAGTTGCAAATGATCTCTTTGACGTATAACAATTTTAGAGCACGTTTGCGATCTTTTATAGGTAATTTATCCACCACACTAGAAGAATTATATATTGGGAGCAACCAAATATATGGAGAAATTCCCTTAGAATTAGGAAATACAATTAGCTTGAGACTCTTGGCCATGGAACATAACTATTTAGAAGGTATGATTCCAACTAGTTTTGGGATGTTTCAAAGGATAGAAAGTTTATCATTGAGTGGAAACAATTTATCTGGAGATATACCAACCTCGATTGGAAACCTCAGTCGACTGTATGAATTAAGACTACATAAAAATATGTTAGAAGGAAATATTCCTCCAAATATAGGAAATTGTCAAAAGTTACAATACATAACTCTTTATCAAAACAACCTTAGAGGAGCCATACCCTTAGAGATTTTCAGTATTCCTTCTTTATCAAATTTACTAGACTTGTCACTAAACTCATTTAGTGGTAGCTTACCAAAAGAAGTGGGTATGCTAAAAAGTATTAATTGGCTAGATGTCTCTGAGAATCATTTGTCTGGGGAAATTCCTAGAACCATCAGTGAATGCATAAGCTTAGAATACCTTCTATTACAAGGGAACTCTTTCAACGGATCAATACCATTCTCTTTGGCTTCTCTCAAAGGTCTGCGATATTTAGATCTTTCAAGAAATCAATTGTATGGACCAATTCCTGAAGTTATGCAGAATATCTCTGGCTTAGAACACTTGAATGTTTCTTTTAACATGTTGGAAGGTGAGGTACCAACAAACGGTGTCTTTGGAAATTCAACCCAAGTAGCAATAATTGGAAACAGTAAGCTTTGTGGAGGAATTTCACAGTTGCATCTACCACCATGTCCTATCAAGGTTAGGAAACACGCAAAAAACCATAATTTCAAGTTGATAGCAGTGATAGTTTGTGTAGTTTCTTCTCTTCTCATACTCTGTTTTATCATAGCTATATACTTGAGGAAGAAAAGAAACCAAAAACTATCTTTTGATTCACCAACAATTGATCAACTATCTAAGGTTTCATACCAAGACTTACACCAAGGAACTGATGGATTCTCATATAGAAACTTGATTGGATCAGGAAGTTTTGGTTTTGTGTACAAAGGAAACCTCGAGTCAGAAGATAATATTGTTGCTGTAAAGGTTTTGAACCTCCAAAAAAAGGGAGCTCACAAGAGTTTTATTGTTGAATGTAATGCACTCAAAAATATTAGACACCGGAATTTAGTTAAGATTTTAACATGTTGTTCTAGTATAGATTACAAAGGCCAAGAATTTAAAGCTTTAGTTTTTGATTACATGGAAAATGGAAGCTTAGAACAATGGTTGCATCCTGAGATTTTAAAAGCAGCGCCACCAACAACATTGGACCTCAGTCATAGATTAAACATCATTATTGATGTTGCTTCTGGATTACATTATCTTCATCAAGAATGTGAACAATTGGTCATTCATTGTGATATAAAGCCAAGCAATGTCCTTCTTGATAATGACATGATTGCTCATGTTGGTGATTTTGGCATTGCAAGACTCGTCTCAGTCATTGACGGAACCTCTCATAAATACACCAGTACAATTGGAATTAAAGGAACTATTGGCTATGCTCCTCCAGGTATGTTCTAAATTCTCGAATCTTACATTGTTTCATTGCGGATTTAATATTATACTAGCTTCGGACATGTTACTAACAACTTTTGCTACATATTTTAGAGTATGGAATGGGTTCTGAAGTGTCCACATGTGGTGACATGTATAGCTTTGGAATCCTTATGTTGGAAATGCTTACCGGTAAAAGACCCACTGATGAAGCTTTTGAAGATGGTCAAAATCTGCATAACTTTGTTGGGAATTTATTTCCTGATAATCTTATAAAGATTTTGGATCCAAATCTTGTATCAAGAGATGCAGAAAACAATGAGATACTTATTTCAAGTACAGTGGAGTGCTTAGTTTCTCTCTTTAAGATTGGAATTGTTTGTTCAATGGAATCACCGAAAGAAAGAATGAATATTGTGGATGTCACTAGAGAGCTTAGCATAATCAAAAAAGCCTTTCTCTCTGGTGAGATAAACTGATGGTTTTATATGTTTATTTGCATCAGAATTAACTCACTGATTGCTTATGGTGTAAAAATTTGATTTTAAAGTGTTTCTTGTTGATTGAAATTTCAGGTGTTCACACTCGTCATTAATTCTAAGGTCATTTGTGGAAAGAGAAGAATATTCAGCTTTATGCACACTCGTCGTTAAGAAACTGAATGGCCAAACTGTTGGAAGCACATGTTTGGCAATGTTTAGTTTACTATTCAGTTAATTCGTTAACAACATTTGATTATGTATGACTGTGTTGTATTTCTTTCTTATTCAATGTAGTAAGAATTGGTTGATTCATTCATTCATTTTTCTTGTATTTAGATATTCATAAGAATTGTCATTGTAGTTAAAATGATTATACTAACAAGAAAGACTAACTGTATTCAACTTCTACTCTTGCAGTATCACTAACTATATTCAAACATTTGATATTCTTTGTACTGAAATAACAAAACCAATCTCATTTATATACTCATGCTTAATCATATGATATCAGTTCCTTTTGAAAAAAGACCTTAAGTGGTCTGCAAAACAAGCCTTGCCTAGCTACTGTGTTACAAAGGATGGATGGAGCATAAACAAGGTTAGTATAATATAAAGAATAATTTCTTCATCTGTAGTGTTTATTTTTTCTAATGTTGGAACATTTGAATGTTTCTTTTAACATGTTGGAAGGTAAGGTACCAACACATGGGGTTTTTGGAGATGAAACTCTAGTAGCAATTATTGGAAACAATAAGCTTTGTGGAGGTATTTCAAAGCTGCATCTACCACCATGCCCTATCATGGGTAGGAAACACACAAAACACCATAAATTCAGGTTGATAGCGGTGATAGTTAGTGTGGTTTGTTTTCTTCTCATACTTTCATTTATTATAACTATCTATTGAATGAGGAAAAGAAATAAAAAACGATCTTTTGATTCACCAACAATTGATCAACTAGCTAACGTCTCATACCAAGAATTACATCGAGGAACAAATGGTTTATCGGGTAGAAACTTAATCAGTTTAGGAAATTTTGGTTTTGTGTACAGAGAAAATGTTGTGTCAGAAGATAATGTTATTGCCATGAAGGTCCTTAACCTCCAAAAGAGTTTCATTGTTGAATTTAATGCTCTCATAAATATTAGACACCGAAATTTAGCTAAGATTTTAACATGTTATCCTAGTACAGATTACAATGGTCAGAAATTTAAAGCTCTAGCTAGTTTTTTATTACATGAAAAATGGAAGCTTAGAACAATGGTTGCATCCCATTATTTTAAATGTTGAGCATTCAACGACGTTGGATCTCAGTTACAGATTAAACATCATTATTGATTTTGCTTATACATTACATTATCTATATAAAAAATGTGAGCAATAGGTCCTTCATTGTGATCTAAAAAACTTGTTGTGAATTTGAGAGAAATCACCGCAATGAAACTTTGATATGTGGGCCAAACGTAACCAAGCAACCAAATAAAAAATGGAATAGAGATGATGATGCAATAATCCAAATAAAACGGCGAGAAAGAAAATAACACAATAAAGTTTGTTTACCTAGTTCGATTAAAACAACCCACTGTAATCAAATGAGTAACTTACACAAGAAATCTCAATTGGGTTACTAGAATTAACACTTAACTCTAACCAATTCCCGAATTTCTTCTCGTGGCCAAGAGACTCAATTTGACTTAGTCTATCCAAGGTGAACTCAATAACCTTTTGCCCAACCCTAGAATTATACCAAGAGACACCCCTCTTATTTCTCTCTAAAACTCTAGCCTTTGTGTTGACAACTTATTGACTTTCTTTCACTCATATTTTTCTCTAAAAAATCCTCTATTTTTTGAAAAATATATGCTTATTAAATTAAGGGTCATGTTAACATGTGCCCTAAGGGCACATGTTTAGCTACCTAAAAATAGAAATTTAGCATTTAATGTTGTAAGATATTTAATATTTATAAAGTTAAACACACTATTTTCAAGAGAATATTTCTACATTTATCTCCTTAACTTGTGCCTTAAGGGCACAAGTTAACATTTTCCTTAAATTAAAATAAATCTGCTTTAAAATAAAATAAAATCTAAGTCAAATATCCTAAAAAAAAAACAGATTTTTCCATAAAATATTTTGCATCTGTCGCAAGCACCTTCGCCCGGGGCGAAAAAACTAGAAGCTCCACCCTTTCCTTGCTCGAACTTTCGCCTGGGGCGAAAACTGCCGCACCTTAGGAGAAAAAGACAAACACCACACTTTTTTGGGTCTTCCGAACTTTGAGATTTCAAGGTATACTCAACAAAACTTCTATTGGATGCATATCTTTTATGTTTATTATTTTTAGATAGAAAAATCATCACTTTTATTATTTTCTCCAAACAATCATCATATATATATCTATCTAATGGCTTATACACGTGTTTGAGAGGTTGATGTAGAAGCTTTAGAAGGAGAGACTCATACAAGTTCATCTTTAACGATTAGTTTTCTCAGTATAAAAATATACCCCGCCAAATTTCTACTACAAAATACAAAATATATATATCATGTTGGAGGACATCATATCATTGGTGGAATAAAATTCAAATTATTTATACTCTATTTTGCCGGACCTAGTTTTCACTTTTTCTTTATAAGTTTCTCCTCCTTCCTTCATCGGAGAGGGGTGATTTTAGGTTATTTTTGGCCTAGAATCACCACTCTAACTATTTTTTATTCCGTTCTTTTTATATTAATACAAGTATTTTTTCACTTAGATCAAGCTTTTGTCTTTTGTGTTTGTTCGTGATTTCGCCGTCTGACTGCAGCGTTTTATTATTCGTCGTCTTGTGCGGTGCTATTTGATTTTCTCGTATTGTTGCGGTGTTCATTAGATTCTTATTGAAAGATCGGCTTCAATCAATTACAAATTCAATTAATGATTTGAGCATCAACGTTGCAGATCCAGAGGCATAGATATTCCAGACACTTTAATTTTATCTTATTATTTATAGTAGGCATTTTGCCGTTATATGCAATTAACTTGGATGCTGTGCCTGTGAGTCTGTTCACATATTTATCTTTTATGTTTTTAGCGATATTAAATATGTGGTTGTATTTGATATATTCTATCAATTGGAATGAATGAATATTGTTTTGATTGTAAAAAAAATCAAATTATTTGGGATATGAAAGTTGTTTTTTAGGCATAAAAGTTTGATGTAAAAATTTCCACACAATTATCACAAAGCACTATTTTCACCTTAGCTCAATTGGTCATATATGCCGTGCTACATTGCTTTATTAATCAATTAATTGACTTACTTTCCATGGCATTCTTTTTCTAGCGTCAAAATAAGATTGTCCATTAATTACCACGGAATGTTGCATTTATTTATGAGTAATGCTAGCAACACACTCTCTAACACACTCTTTTAATACACTCCAATTGTAATTGTCCACATCATCCACATATTTCCATTCCTTTACCTGTCACCGGATATATGTTTTAACCATTTATTTTATTTATTATTATTATTATTATTATTATTGTTATTAATTATTATTTCATCGTCATCTTTTAGTACTCAACTCCAAGCAAAACTGTATCTTCACGTTTCCATTAAAACCTCAAAAGCAAATAGGTGCAAATGATGAATCAGTAAAGAAAATCTCACCAAGCACGCCGGAAACATTATGTTGTATATTAGTGTACTCAAATTATAAAACTAGAACAAAACCCAACCAGATCTGAAAAATCCTGCAATGAAAAATCCTACAACAAAAATGAAGTCCAACTACAAAACCAAAAATGGAACCCAACTCATTAAAGCCTACATAAGCTCTCGACCAAGACGTCGATAAACACCTAAGCTTGCGAGGAAGACAATACAAATGGGTCGATTCAGATTGGGGCGTTAACAAGGAAGAGATAGAGATGGGTCGATTTTTAGATTGAACCTCGAGAAGAAGACGATACAAATCAAGAAAAGCCATGAACAGATCGGAAGTTGAAGAAGCCATGGACAGTGAGAAGAAAGAAATGAGAAGTAATTGTTGTTGAGAAATGAACCGTCTATGTACAGTTAATTTACATTTATTTTTTTAAAAAGATAATTGTAATTTAGAAACCTATCACGCTGGTTAACCGGTAAAGGATATAAGGAATGAGATGATGTGGACAATTATAATTGGAGTGTGTTAAAAGAGTGTGTTAGAGGGTGTGTCCCTATCATTACTCTTTATTTATTATTAATTATTTTTTTTCACCACCAGTTTAATCTGGTTCGGTGGTCAGTTCTAACATCAATGGTTTCAACCCCCTCCCTGTCGCAGTTGCGAAGATCAAACCGTGATTCCCCCTATCAAGTTTAACGTCAATCACCACTGAACCAACTAACGATTATTACAATTATTTATTATTTAATCCATACTGAAAGAGAGGGATTGACCATACTTCTGTATTTCATCAAACAATCGGAAACTATCCATATCTATACTTGCATTGTATCGTAATAAAATAATTCGTATTCAAGGGATTGTTTCAATTTCAATTAAGCAATTTAATTGAATTTATGATATAAAAAAAGGGGGTATTACTTGGTTTAGGTTTTAAAATAAAACTTTGGAAATAAAATAGGGTTTTGACTGAATATTGGAAAGCGATTGGACCTCATGTATGTTAACAAATTACTGCATAAATTCCATGATTTGATTAAAACAAGTCATTATGCCTAATGTCTTGGTAACATAATCCTCTCCCTTGATCATGAATCCTTAATCTCTTAGGATGATTTATGATCAAGTTTAAACTTTAATCATTTAATCTCAATTAACAATCCAAAATCTCTTAAACGAAGGTTAATTGAACAACTATTCCTAGATCGATGATTTATCTTTATTCTCAGAGTAAACAAACAATTGAAATCATCACACCATTGGCCAAATGATGCAAAACATTAAACACAAGGAATAATTGACTGAAACTAACTTCGTAATTCATTAACATAGCCTGCTCCAAAAAAAAATTCATTAACATAGCATATGAAGAACTACATGGTTTAAGATAAATTGCAATTAAAATTCCCTAAGATCCGATCACAAGAATATAGTTACTCATATATACAATAATCATAGCATAAAGTTTGAAGAAAGAATACATGATTAAGATGTGTTTCCTTGGTATTTTTACACTGAAAATCGACGCCTAGGTCAGTTCTGGAAGTCCATATTTATAGAAAATGACTTTACTTTTTTCATGAAAGTTTTAGCTCTTGATCTTAGCTTTCATTTACTGCAAGTCCCGTCTCATTCCGAGTTACAAAAGTCTAGATATTGTCAAAATACCGAACATACATCATGATGCAAACTGTGCTGTTGCAATATGAAGTATAACTAAATGACTCATAACTACTTAAAAATTAAAATTGACGTTAACATAACCCTAAATACAACAAATGACTGGGTGTCATCAACTAACAAGAACGACTATCTTTATTCAACTTACTGTTAAATGTCTGACTTCAACAAATCAAATTATCCAGTAAATCAACAGAATCTAAAATTAACAAGATCCTTGCATTAAAAAACAGATAGGATACTATAGTTTGATAAGGAATTATGTCCTGCATTTGTTTTGTACTAAAAAAAACTAAATAATATGACTTTTATTCAATTTTCACAAACTTAATTTTCAAGTAGATCTCATAAACTGTAAATTTAAATTCATAGGAATTGTCCAGAATACCTATAGTGCCTTAGTGGAAAAAAGTCCATGGAAATTGAGTTAGTGGATTTGGAAAAAATACCTATTCATTGTAGTTCTCTTTTCTGGGTCTTGTGCCCCCTTTTTTAACAAAAGAAAAAGTCCATGGAAATTGAATTAGTGGATTTGGAATTGGAGCTTCCATTATTAGACATGTTGAAATTGACCAAGACTAATGAAACCATACCGTTAATATTGTATTATTTTTGTTTTCACCATCGGTTTAATCTGGTTCGGGCGTTAATTCTAGCATCAATTGGTTCCAACCTTCTACCCATCGCAGTTGCAGGGAATCGAACTGTAATTTTCCCTATTAAGTTTAGCGTCAATCTCCACTGAACCAACTAATGATCAGTTAATATTGTATGCCTAATTATTGATAGCATATGATATATTCGGACCAGGATTGAGTGCAGTCACTAATCAGTGACTGCACTGCAGTCAGTCAGATCCAAACCATTTATTTTTAGATCGGACGGTCAGAATTAAAACTCAATTTTATATTTAAAAATAAACTAAAATTTATACTTTAAATCATAACTGTCCGATCATGATCGGACGGTCCATATTCACCGAATGCAGTGCAGTCAACTGCATAGAATCCAATTCCGATATATTCATTTCCCATAAACAATACTACTATCTATATTAAAGTCCGTGGAAGTTAATTGAATCAGTGGATTAAAAAGTCCAATTGTGTCCGTATGTTTGTAGTGGATTTAGAAATAGAGCCTCCAATATTATATTTTTTTTTGAAGTAGTTATGGTTGCATAAACTTTTTTCTTAGACACCATGTATAAATAATGAAAATTGTTTAGCGCATTCCTAAATTTCTAGCACACCCCTCAGATTTCTATCGCACCCTCAGATTTCTAGGGCACCCCCAAATTTTTAGCACACCCATCAGATTTCTAGCGCACCCCCTAGATTTCAAGCGTATCCCCCAGATTTCTAGCGCACCCTCCTAATTTCAAATGTATCCCCCAGATTTTTAGCGTACCCCCAATTTTCTAGCGCGCCCCGCATTTTCAATTAAATAATTACTTTTGTTCCTTTGAAGTACATATTATAAGATTCCATTTTCAATTAATTGTGTTAGATGATTATATAGCCATATTTTAATTTAAAATTACATACTAAAACATGTACTATAATTATGGTTTAATTTATCACAATTAACATAAAAACTATTAAGTATATCTAATGGTTTTGGAGTACAAGTCGTCTCCAATTCGGTTTCTATAGGCACCTGATATAGCGACCGAAAAGTTTTTAGCTTTGACTTCCAAATAATAGTATCTAATTCGGTCTCTAAACTGATCGATTTAATGGTTGCTAATTATCGGTCTCAATTTTGGTCTCTATAATTAAGTAGTAACTGATATAGCGACCGATTTTTTTTACTTTCACGATAAAAAAATCGGTCTCTAAAACGACCGAAAAATTTAGGTTTCTAAATCGGTTGCTAAAAGCAAATTTTTAAGTAGTGTCAGAAATTTAAAGCTCTAGCTAGTTTTTTATTACATGAAATGGTTGCATCCCATTATTTTAAATGTTGAGCATTCAACCACATTGGATCTCACTTACAGATTAAACATCATTATAGATACTCCTTCTGCATTACATTATCTATATAAAAAATGTGAGCAATAGGTCCTTCATTGTGATCGAAAAAACATGTTGTGAATTCGAGAGAAATCACACCAATGATACGTGGGGCAAACGTAACCAAGAAATCTCAATTGGGTTACTCGAATTAACACTTAACTCTAACTAATTCCCGAATATCTTCTCGTGGCCAAGAGACTCATTTTGACTTAGTCTACCCAAAGTGAACACAATAACCTTTTGCCCAACCCTAGAATTATACCAAGAGATCATACCCCTCTTATTTCTCTCTAAATCTATTGCTGCCACATGTCTTTAATCTGCGAAGGGAAAAAGAATAAAAGGAGCCTTAGAAAATGGAGCAAAGCTGCACTCGCCTTGCTCGCACTTTCGCCTGGGGCGAAAACTGCTGCACCTCTGGAGAAAAAGATTTGGATCTTCTGAACTTGAGATTTCACAGTATACTCATCAAAACTTCTACTGGATGCATATCTTTTTATGTTTATCATTTTTAGATAGAAAAAATCATCACTTTTATTATTTTCTCCAAACAACCATCATATGTATCTAATGGCTTATACACATGAGAGATTGATGTAGAAGCTTTAGAATGAGAGGCTCATACAAGTCCATCTTTAACGATTAGTTTTCTTGGTATAAAAATATACCCGCCAAATTTCTACTACAAAATACAAAATATATATCATGTTGGAGGACATAATATCATATAAGTAGTGGAATAAAATTCAAATTATTTATACTTTCCTTTGCCGGACCTAGTTTTCACTTTTTCTTTATAAGTTTCTCCTCCTTCCTTCATCGGAGAGGGGTGATTTTAAGTTACTTTTGGTCTAGAATCACCACTCTAACTATTTTTTTTCCGTTCTTTTTATATTAATACAAGTATTTTTTTTCACTTATATCAAGCTTTTGTCTTTTGTGTTTTTTCGTGATTTCACCGTCTGAGTGCGGCATTGTATTATTCGTCGTCTTATGCGGCGCTATTTGATTTTCCCATATTGTTGCGGTGATCGTTAGATTCTTATTGAAAGATCGGCTTCAGTCAATTACAAATTCAATTAATGGTTTGTGCATCAACGTTGCAGATCCAGTGACATAGATATTCCAGACACTTTAATTTTATCTTATTATTTATAGTAGGCATTTTACCGTTGTATGCAATTAACTTGGATGTTGTGAGTTTGTTCACATATTTATCCTTTACGTTTTTAGCGATATGTGGTTGTATTTGATATATTCTATCGATTGGAATGAATGAATATTATTTTGTTTGTAAAAAAATATCAAATTATTTGGGACATGAAAGTTGTTTTTTAGGCATAAAAGTTTGATGTAAAAATTTCCACACAATTATCACAAAGCACTATTTTCACTTTTGCTCAATTGGTCATATATGCCGTGCTAAATTGCTTTATTAATCAATTAATTGACTTACTTTGGATGGCATTCTTTTTCTAGCGTCAAAATAAGATTGTCCATTATTTATTATTATTATTTTTTTCACCATCAGTTTATTCTGGTTCGGGGGTCAGTTTTGACATCAAGCAGTTCCAGCCCCCTCCCAATTGCAGTTGCGGGGATCGAATCGTGGTCCTCCCTACTAAATTCAACGTCAATCACCACTGAACCAACTAAAGATTGGTACATTTATTTATTATTTAATCTATACTGAAAGAGAGGGATTGACCATACTTCTGTATTTCATCAAACAATCTGAAACTATATTTTTTTTTTTTGACAAACATATCTTTTCTTGTTACCTATATCTTGGTATCTTTACCTTCATTTGCTTAATCTGTTTACCTTAACCTTAGTGGTGTTTATTTAATGTTAGTAGTGGATTAAAAAGTAAGTAGTGAGTGTAGAAAATTTGATGTTAAAATTTCCACATAATCATTATACTTCACTTTTGCATTTCCCACTACATGTTGCTTCTAGTATTTAAATACACATCGAAAGAGAGGGAAGGACCATGCTTACTTAGCTTTTGTATTCTCCACACCTAAGTATATCAAACACCCTCTTACTCCTCAACCAAATGAAGCCTTATATTTTCTTGTCACCTATGTCTTGGTATGTATACCTTCATTTTCTTAATCTTTTTACCTTAACCTTAATGTGTTTTGGTCCAAACAAATCTCTGAGTACGACACTAGGAAACCAAACCGATCATTTGGCTTTGCTCCAATTCAAGCAACTAATATCTAATGATCCAAATGGTATCTTAGATTCTTGGAATAGTTCCACTCACTTTTGCAAATGGCAGGGAATCATATGCAGTCCCAAGCATCAAAGAGTTACAAAGTTGAAGTTGGAAGGATACAAGTTACATGGATCCATATCTCCATATGTCGGCAATCTCTCCCATATGAGATTCCTTAACCTTGGAGACAACAACTTCTACGGTAACATTCCACAAGAATTGGGTCGTTTGTCAAGATTAAGGTATCTTCTTCTACTCAACAACTCATTGGTTGGAGAATTTCCTATAAACTTGACAAAGTGCTCAGAACTCAAAACCATGCGCTTAGCTGGAAACAAACTGATCGGCAAAATACCTAGTCAAATTGGATCTCTTGTAAAGCTTCAACTTATTTCCATGGAGGAAAACAATCTGTCCGGAAATATCCCACCATCCATAAAGAATCTATCATCCCTTACTGTTTTTTCGTTCGGTTTTAATAACTTGGTAGGAAATATTCCGCAAGAAATGTGTTTTCAAAAACAGTTGAAGATTCTAGGAGTTCATGTCAACAAATTGTCGGGTACATTTCCTTCTTGTATTTATAATATGTCATCTCTTAATGCAATTTCAGCTGCAGTGAATAACTTTAGTGGCTCTCTTCCACCCAATATGTTCAACACTCTTCCCAATCTCCAATTTTTTTCAGTTGCAATAAATCATTTCCATGGTCATATACCAATTTCCATTGCAAATGCTTCTACTTTGACATTATTTGAGATTGGTGCAAACCATTTTGTCGGACAAGTTCCAAATCTAGGTAAGCTACAAAGTCTGATAGTGCTAAAAATGGGTAAAAACAATATAGGAAACAATTCTACAAAGGATTTGGAGTTTTTAAACTCATTGACAAATTGTAGTAAGTTGCAAGCTCTCGATTTCTCAATTAATGATTTTGGAGGTAGTTTGCAAAATTCTATAGGTAATTTGTCCACCTCACTTGATCAATTAGGTTTCAGCCATAATCAAATATATGGACAAATTCCTACAGAATTAGGAAATCTGATTAACTTGAGTGTCTTGACCATGGAATTTAACAATTTGGAAGGAACAATTCCAACTACTTTTGGAAAGTTTCAAAAGATACAAAAGTTAGGATTGTACGAAAACAATTTATCAGGGGTTATACCATCTTTCATAGGCAATCTTAGTCAATTGTATGATTTGGGATTAGATGGGAATATGTTTGAAGGTAATATTCCTCCAAATATTGGAAATTGTCAAAAGTTACAATATTTAACTCTTTCACAAAACAACCTCAAAGGAGTCATACCCTTAGAGATTTTCAACATTTCATCATTATCAAACATGCTAGACTTGTCAGATAACTCATTGAGTGGTAGCTTACCAAAAGAAGTGGGTATGCTAAAAAATATTGATATATTATTTGTTTCTGAGAATAAATTGTCGGGGGACATTCCTGAAACTATTGGTGAATGCATAAGTTTGGAATATCTTTATTTGGAAGGGAACTCCTTTAGAGGCATTATACCATCCTCTTTGGCATCGCTCAAAGGTCTTCAACATTTAGATATGTCGAGAAATCAATTGTCTGGAGCAATTCCAAAAATTTTGCAAAATATTAGTTTCCTAGAATATTTCAATGTTTCTTTCAACATGTTGGAAGGTGAAGTACCGATAGATGGTGTATTTGGAAATGCAACTCAAGTAGCGATTATTGGAAACAATAAGCTTTGTGGGGGTATTTCACAGCTGCATCTACCACCATGCCTTATCAAGGGTAGAAAACACGCAAAACACCATAAATTCAGGTTAATAGCAGTGATTGTTGGTGTGGTTTCTTTCCTTCTCATACTTTCATTTATCATAACTATGTATTGGATGAGGAAAAGAAATCAAAAACGATCTTTTGATTCACCAACAATTGATCAACTAGCTAAGGTTTCATACCAAGACTTACATCGAGGAACAGATGGTTTCTCGACTAGAAACTTCATAGGATCAGGAAGTTTTGGTTATGTTTACAAAGGTAATCTTGTGTCAGAAGATAACGTTGTTGCTATCAAGGTCCTTAACCTCCAAAAGAAGGGAGCTCGCAAGAGTTTCTTTGTTGAATGTAATGCACTCAGAAACATTAGACACCGAAATTTAGTTAAGGTTTTAACATGTTGTTCGAGTACAGATTACAAAGGCCAAGAATTTAAAGCTTTAGTTTTTGATTACATGAAAAATGGAAGCTTAGAACAATGGTTGCATCCTGAGATTTTAAATGCAGCGCCACCAGCAACATTGGACCTCGGTCATAGATTAAACATCATTATTGATGTTGCTTCTGCATTACATTACCTTCATCAAGAATGTGAGCAATTGGTCATTCATTGTGATCTAAAGCCAAGCAATGTCCTTCTCGATGAAGACATGGTTGCTCATGTGAGTGATTTTGGCATAGCAAGACTTGTCTCAACCATTTGTGGTAACAGTAGTACAATTGGAATCAAAGGGAGTGTTGGTTATGCTCCTCCAGGTATGTGCTAAATTCATGAATCTTCCATTGTTTCTTTGAATTCTCTAAGTATTGGTGCAGACTTAATATTTTACTAGTGAAATAATATCCCTTCATTTTGCTACATGTTTTAGAGTACGGAATGGGTTCTGAAGTGTCCACGTGTGGTGACATGTATAGCTTTGGAATTCTTATGTTGGAGATGCTTACCGGTAGAAGACCCACCGATGAAATTTTCAAAGATGGTCAAAATCTGCATAACTTTGTTGCAATTTCATTTCCTGATAACCTTGGAAATATTTTTCACCCACATCTTATATCAAGAGATGGAGAAGTGGCAGAAGATGGAAACAATGAAAATTCGATTCTACCTATAAAGGAGTGCTTAGTTTCACTTTTTAGGATTGGACTTATTTGTTCAATGGAATCACCGAAGGAAAGAATGAATATTGTGGATGTCACTAGAGAGCTTAACATAATCAGAAAGACCTTTCTCACCGGTGAGATACACTGATATTTTGTAATGCTTATTTGAATAATATCTAACTCATTAATTACCTTTGAAGTTATAATTTGATTTTTACCATCTTATTGTGCATTTCAAAATTCCTAAGCTACAGAATACAACTCGTAATAGTGAGCTTCTTTATTTGAATTTCAGGTTTTCGCACTCATAATTAGTATTTAAAGTTGAACTAAATTTCCAAGTCATTTGTGGATAGAGAAGTTATGCAGCATGATGTACTTTTGTTGGGAAAGTATATTCAGTCAGCAACATTTGATTCTGTGTGATTGTGTTCATTGTTAATTTCGCTACAACCTACTGGTTAAATAATTTTGTAATGTATTCTAATTCAATAAATTGAGAGTTACTTCTCTCAAATTTATCTTCATTGCTTTGTCATGTATTTGCATTTTGTTAAAAATTGCCACTGCATAGCTAAAATTGCAGTTGCACAATTGTTTCATGAATTGTTTGTTAATTCTGGTCTAGTATTGTCTATATGATAGCTAAGATAGTTTATCATTTGCTACTATAAGTTATACATATGAGTCCCTAGCAGAAAAGAGTTTGTTTGAAGTGTTGTGGTTAATCATTTTTGTTTTGTTTCTAGTACGATTAAGGGTTCATCAACATGTTTTGTTTTGCTTTGATTACGTTTGCTCGTAGTAGAGACATTCATCCTGAGAGATGTGTTTATGAGCACGTCTGCAAGGTTGGTTACGACCCCTTTATGCTGGCGTCTGATGAGAAAAATACGCAAGTGCACGATTTCCGCAAGTAGTAAAAAAAATATCGATCCACGGGGATTATCTTAACCGAATTTATAGGCAATTAAAACTATGTTACTAATATCTAACCAAGACATAATTGGGGGGTTTTTCAAATATCAAGTTTAGAATGCAATTATCAACGAAATTTTCAAATGCGAAGTTAGAAACGATTGAACCTCCATGCTTCTATGAACTCATTAAGGTGTAGTGGCTAAATTCACAAGTATTGAATCAATTTCATGCAAGATTGATTAACCTAAGTTGCAACCACAAATCTCTTTGCTAGTCACACTCTCTAAATAATGTCAATTACCTAATCTCTTAACTAATTCAACATTAATAGAGGATTAAGAACAGTTAATCATGCAATCACACACATTCATACAAAATCTCTTAAGCATAAACATGTGTTCTATCAATCTAGATCCATAATTCAAGTGCTATTCTCATAGAAACTCAATTACTAAATTCAAATCTAACTAGATCAAGGAAAGATAAGCATTAAACTCAAGATCAATAGATGCATAAACATTGAATTCAATACAAGAAACTTAGCTACAACATGATAGAGTTCAAGTTACATGGAGATTCAATCCTAAAGAGTCTTAGCCAATGGTCTTGGTGGATTGGAAGTGGAATTCTTCATCTCCATTCATGATCATCAATCTTCTCTTCAAACCTTCTTAGATCTGGTTCTTGGAGGTAGAAAATCCTCTATTCTAAGCTTCCAATCTTCAAAATCCGAACCTCTTTCCATTTTAGCAAGTTCCCTTTTATAGGTTGTTGAAACAAGGCTGTTAGCTCAGTTTTCGCTCAAGCTAAATTCTGGTCGCTCAGCTTTCTCTCAAGCTAAATTTTTCGCTCAGCTTTCGCTCAAGCTAAATTTTTCGCTCAGCTTTCGCTCAAGCTAAATCGACAGAATGCTTTCCACTTTCTCAGCTTCTTCCTCGCGCAAGCTAAACACATTCTCGCGCAAGCTAAGCAGCTTCAACCTCTTTTAACCATTTTTATGATATTTTTTTCCTCCTTTTTGCCCTTGACTTGTGGATCAAGTAATCTCTTAAAATCTTCATTCTTCATCACTTGTAGCTTACTTTTATTTGCAAAAACCATAAAAACTACTTGAAACAATCCTTGATTTAGAGGAATGATGAGATATCATCACAACCCCAAACTTATCTCGTTCCTTGTCCTCAAGGAACACTTTTATCAAACGAAAAACCACAAAACTTTGACAACCTTCTTAAATCCCTTCAACACACAATTCATTTGATCTTTTCATCAAGCACTTCAATTGATCCACCTTCCATGCAACATTTCCCTACAATGACTTTAATTCACACAACAATGGAAACATTCACAATATTTGATAAACAATGATCACTTCACACTACTCACATTCACTCAACTTTATAGTAGGCTAATCACTCAATCACCACATACCTAACTCTTCTACCATAAGCTTGCAAGCATTCTAAAGATAAATCAAATAACATATGAAACACACACATTAGAGGACTTTCAAGGTTATAATGGGGCTTAAGGTAAGGTGGATGTTTTTGGGAAGTGAGTTAAAAACTTGGAGTTAAGAACAAACTTTTCACACAATTTTCAACACAAACTTCCATTTTTCAAGGCTATACTAGAGAGCATTTCATTTCCCTAAATTTTTCCAAGCTTTTCAAAGATTTTCTTTTCACAATCTTTTTGAAGAAGTCAATTTTTTCATTTTTCAACTTTTGGACTTCTTATTCTTTCACAACTTTTCAACAATTTTTTTTTCTTTTTCACTTTCAACATTTTCTTTTTTTTTTCAACAATTTTCATAACATTGCTTGCTCTAGTATACCCACCCCAAACTTAATTTGTTGCTAGTTCCAAAAGCAACCTCAAACTTATGCATTTGCCATAAGAACAAACAAAAACAATCAACTTAACTCCAAGAAAACAATTTTTTTAGAAAAAAAACAAGGGTTAAGAAGACAATCAACCAAGAAAATTTGTTTTTTTTTACGGCTCAAAAGTGGGTTAGCAAAGGATATAACATGATAAGGTAGGCTACAAAGGCTCTAGGTACCAACAAACTTGCCTCGTGTGCTAATCAATGCTACTCAATAAATCAAGAGAATGAAAGCAAGTTCTAGAGTCGAGAGAGATAGTGGACTCACATATTCAAGCAAATAGAGTGTATAGGCTCAAATCCCCACGGTTTAAAGGCTCGGATCATTAGGTCATCAAATACGTGAATGTCCCCTAGCTCGTGCTTCAATCCATGCATTGCAAAAATCCGTTGCACTTCAAGCATCACAACTTCATGCCTAAGGTCAAAACCAAACAAACTATACATCAAAGAAATTCAAAAATGATATCAAAAGTTTGAGATATTCCAAAAGATAAATTTGTGCCTAGACAACAATTAACAAAACAAATTTAAGAGTCATGGTTCATCTAACATCATTCAACTTATTGAAGGCAAGAGGGATAAAGATACCAAACCCATGAGTTGCCTCCCATGAAGCGCTTGTTGTTGACGTCTCAAGCTTGACGTATCATCACAATGTTAGGGAGGATACTTCATCTTTGACTCCACCCGGCTCCTCTTGAGCTTCTCCACAAGGATCGCCTCTTGAGCAACACACAAAACTTTTTCAAGAACCGGAGGACTCATGAATTCTTCCCACTTGCTCTCCCCTTTGTTTCTATTTGTCTTCTTAGCTTTGGGAAGAACCTTCTTGGACTTTTTCACAAAATTTTTCTTCTTTTGGACAACTTGAGCCGAATCAAGCATTCCGGACTCAACAAGCTTCATTACCTCCTTCCGCACCAATTCCTCCAAAGATGGGTTAGGAGGGTCAAGTGGCACACTACCCAGATTAGGCTCTTCTTCATACTTGACCGGGGTCACACAAAGAACCGGGATAACACCATTTAAATCAAAACCTAGGCCACCTTGGCCTTCCTTGAATTTCTTCAACAAAACCTCTTCTTCCAAGGGAGTGAGAGAGCTACTAACGATAGCCGGATCCTTGGAATCTTCATTCAAGAACACATACTTCCAATTGGGTGGAAGTTCTTTCAATTCCGGAACGGTAGGCATAGGTGCCTCATCACTAGAGCTATCCTTCACCACTTCTTCACTTGCCTCCACTTGAAAACATTTAGGCTTCTCCTTTTTATAGGGCTTCATTCCTTCAAAGACTTTGAAGCTCACACTTTCCTCTTCCAACCGTAACATCAATTCACCCATGGCAACATCAATTAATGCCCGACCGGTTGCTAAAAAGGGTCTTCCCAACAAAACCGGTGTATCCACACACTCATCCATATCAAGAATCACGAAGTCGGCCGGAAAGACAAACTCGGCACATCTCACCAATACATCTTGTAGTATCCCATAAGGGTGTGTGATGGATCGATCGGCAAGAGTGATTTGCATCTTGATTGGCTTGACCACGGCACCGGGAATGCACTTCATCAAACTAAGAGGCATCAAATTAATGCTAGCTCCCAAATCACAAAGGGCTCTTCCTACATGCAAATTCCCAATTGAGATAGGAATTGTGAAGCTACCGGGGTCCTTTTTCTTTTGAGGTAGTTTGGATTGGATAGTAGCACTACACTCTTCATTCATCAAACCCGGCTCATCCTCTTTGAGTTTTCTCTTCTTCGTCAACACCTCCTTCATGAATTTGGCAAACAACGGCATTTGCTCCAACACATCGGCAAAATGAATGTCAACTTGTAGGCTATGGTACATTTTCATGAATTTCCCAAAAGCCTCCTCTTGGTTCTTCTCTTTCTTCGGTGCACGAGGATAAGGTAGCTTATCATATGGAGACACTTCTTGAGGACCGGAATCATTCATGAGATCCCTCTTCTTTTGCCTTCTCCATTTTTCAATCTCCTTCCTCAAGGATTTTCTCTCATTTTCAAATTCGCCCTCATTTTCCTCATCACACTCATTTTCAACTTCTACCTCAAGCTCACTTTTTTTTTCTCCTTTTCTACTTCTCCCTCTTTTTCTTTACCTTTGTCATTTTTTTCAACTTTTTCTTCTATACTCACTTCTTTTTCAACTTCTCCCTCAACCTTTCTTTTCACTCTTGGCTCTCTTGCCGGTGGTGTAGGGACCACTCTAGATCTTAACTCAATAGCATTGCAACTCTCCTTTCTAGGATTTTCACAAGTGTTGCCCTCGAAACCTCCACTAGATGACGAAGCCATTTGCTTGGATAGTTGACCAATTTGTACCTCCAAGTTCTTTATAGATGCCTTGTGATTCTCGTTGGAGGTCTCTTGGTAGTCTCAAAATTGCTTTGCGTCATTTTAATGAATTGAGTGAGAGTGTCTTCCAATGGTGAGGCACGACTTTGTTGAGGTAGATTCGGGGATTGATTTTGGTTTTCACCCCACCCTTGATTATAGGGGTTACTTCTCCTAAAATTTGCCATATACTTTGCCTCTTCGGACCCCTTAGGCATGCATTCCCCATTCTCATGGGCTTGTTTACAAAAATCACATCGGAGTCCTTGCGCTTGACTAACTTGTGCCTTTGATTGGTGTTGAGCGGACGAAGCTTTGGTGAAATGTTGGACTAATGCTTCCATTTTGTTATTCATCAACTTTTGCTCGGCCAACATCGCGGAGTTTGCTTCAAGTTCAAGCATGCCCGACTTCTTCTTTGCTCCTCGGTCATTGTTGGCCCTATACTCATTTTGAGCCATCGATTCAATTAATTTCATTGCTTCTTGCTCATTCTTATTTTTCAAAGAACCACCCGCCGAAGCATCCAACAACATCCTTGTTTGTGCTCTCAACCCTTGAGTGAAATGTTGCATTTGAGCATGTGTATCAATGCCATGCTTGGGACACTTCTTTAAACACAATTTGAATCGTTCCCAAGCGTCATAGAGTGATTCGGCATCCCCTTGCTCAAAATTAACGACGTCGGCCCGTCTTTCAAGGAACTTGTGAATAGGAAAATACCGCTCAAGGAACTTTCTCTCTAGTTCTTGCCATGTGTTGATGATACCACTTGGCAAAGTATCTAGCCAATCCTTGGCTCTCCCGGTGAGTGAAAACTTGAACAACCTCAACCTCTTTTGGGACTCGGTAACACCCGGTGGGTCCGTATAGTCACACGCTTCATAAAGCCGTCCTAGATGAAGATTCGGACATTGGCTTTCCGCCCCCGAGTATTGGTCTTCTTTCAAAGCATTGATCACGAAGTTTTTGATGTCAAAATTAACCGGGTTTGCCGATTGGAACCCCAAATTTGCTAATTGTCCATCGTTCCATTGACCATAATCGCCTAGAGTCCTCCTAGGTGGAGGTGGAAGTGGTGGATTATCCCCCATCTCAAAGTGCTCCTCTTCTGACTCTTGAGAACTAGTAGAAATGTTCTCAATGTTCTCTTGTTCAATCCGAGCTAGTCTCTCCGCTTCTTTGGCTAATCGAGCTTCTTTACGGTTAGCCTTTGCAAGCTTTTCGATTTCCGGCACGAATAGCAATTCACCTCCTCTCCTACCTTGCATACACAACACAAACAAGAAAAAGGTAATTCCGAACAAGCAAACAAATGAAATCGAAAATTAAACACTATCCTAATTTTTTTTTGTTTTGGTTTTTAATGAAAAGAACAACTAAAAACAGAAAATTAAAGCTAAACACGGTTCCAATTGCCTTGTCGATTAACGACAATCCCCGGCAACGGCGCCAAAAACTTGATGAGAAAAATACGCAAGTGCACGATTTCCGCAAGTAGTAAAAAGAATATCGATCCACGGGGATTATCTTAACCGAATTTATAGGCAATTAAAACTATGTTACTAATATCTAACCAAGACATAATTGGGGGGTTTTTCAAATATCAAGTTTAGAATGCAATTATCAACGAAATTTTCAAATGCGAAGTTAGAAACGATTGAACCTCCATGCTTCTATGAACTCATTAAGGTGTAGTGGCTAAATTCACAAGTATTGAATCAATTTCATGCAAGATTGATTAACATAAGTTGCAACCACAAATCTCTTTGCTAGTCACACTCTCTAAATAATGTCAATTACCTAATCTCTTAACTAATTCAACATTAATAGAGGATTAAGAACAGTTAATCATGCAATCACACACATTCATACAAAATCTCTTAAGCATAAACATGTGTTCTATCAATCTAGATCCATAATTCAAGTGCTATTCTCATAGAAACTCAATTACTAAATTCAAATCTAACTAGATCAAGGAAAGATAAGCATTAAACTCAAGATCAATAGATGCATAAACATTGAATTCAATACAAGAAACTTAGCTACAACATGATAGAGTTCAAGTTACATGGAGATTCAATCCTAAAGAGTCTTAGCCAATGGTCATGGTGGATTGGAAGTGGAATTCTTCATCTTCATTCATGATCATCAATCTTCTCTTCAAACCTTCTTAGATCTGGTTCTTGGAGGTAGAAAATCCTCTATTCTAAGCTTCCAATCTTCAAAATCCGAACCTCTTTCCATTTTAGCAAGTTCCCTTTTATAGGTTGTTGAAACAAGGCTGTTAGCTCAGTTTTCGCTCAAGCTAAATTCTGGTCGCTCAGCTTTCGCTCAAGCTAAATTTTTCGCTCAGCTTTCGCTCAAGCTAAATCGACAGAATGCTTTCCACTTTCTCAGCTTCTTCCTCGCGCAAGCTAAACACATTCTCGCGCAAGCTAAGCAGCTTCAACCTCTTTTAACCATTTTTATGATATTTTTTTCCTCCTTTTTGCCCTTGACTTGTGGATCAAGTAATCTCTTAAAACCTTCATTCTTCATCACTTGTAGCTTACTTTTATTTGCAAAAACCATAAAAACTACTTGAAACAATCCTTAATTTAGAGGAATGATGAGATATCATCAGCGTCTAATAGAGCATGTCCGCAAGGATGGTTACGACTCCTTTATGCTGGCGTCTAATAGAGCACGTCCGCAAGGATGGTTAGACCCCTTTTTGCTGAGTAATGCTATTTTTGCAACTTCTATTCTTGAAATGTATGCAAAATGGTTCAACCAGTGACCTTGTCGAGTGGATGACCAACCTTTTTAAAACATTTCTTCGTTTATTATTTAATACGAGTCCAATATCCTTTTATGCCATGTAAAACCTTATCAGATGAAGACCTGATCATCTTTAGCAGAAATTTTGTTTACTGAAGCAATAAATAAATAGAAAATGGACTTTTAACAAACCTACAAAAGCAATTAATCAGAATTTTCTAGATAACTCAGCCAAGCATAGTTTCCTTTCCAAGAAGAATGAATATTGTGGATGTCAATAGAGAGCTTATCATAATCAAAAAGGCCTATCTCGCCGGTGAGATAAACGGATGGTTTTATATGTTTTAATTGTATCCGAATAACTCACTAAATGCTTATGGTGTTATAATTTAATTTTAATAATCATACTCTACATTTTAAATTCCTAAAAAGCAAAATACAATGGTAATAATAATTTGTTTATTCTTGATTGAAATTTCAGGTGATCACACTCATAATAGTTATTAAAGCTGGCCAAATTTCTAAGGTCATTTGTGGAAAGAGGAGAATATTCAGCTTCATGTACTATTGTTAAGAAACTGAATGGTTCAACTGTTGGAAGCACATGTGCAATGTTTAGTTTACTAATTTGTTATTCAGTGAATTCAGTTAACAAAATTTGATTAATGGTGTAATCAAGTCACAGTTCTCAAATTAATGGTGCAATAATTGTACTAATATTGTATGGTATTTTGGATAATCTATAAGAAGTTTATTTGCTAGTATAAAGTTATATATTTGAGTCTGTGGAAGATTCAATTTATGTAAGATCACAGAAGAAGGAAAGAGTTTGTGTTTTGTTATAAGATTTAATGTTTCTAATATGATTAATGTTGTATTGCTTTCTAATTCAATGAAGTGAGAATTGATACTTCTCCAATATTTATCCTCAGCCATTCATTAATTCATTCATTCATTCATTCATTCATTCATTCATTCATTCATTCATTCATTTGTCTTTGTATTTAAATTTTCATAAGAATTGTCATTGTAGTTTGAAATCCATATCTATACTTGCATTTCCCCTAATTATGCTAATGATGACAAAATTAGTGAGTGTACTAATTGTATCGTAATAAAATAATTCGTATTCAAGGGATTGTTTCAATTTCAATTAAGCAATTTAATTGAATTTATGATATAAAAAAAGGGGGTATTACTTGGTTTAGGTTTTAAAATAAAACTTTGGAAATAAAATAGGGTTTTGACTGAATATTGGTAAGTGATTGGACCTCATGTATGTTAACAAATTACTCCATAAATTCCATGTGATTTGATTAAAATAAGTGATTATGCCTAATGTCGTGGTAACATAATCCTCTCCCTTGATCATGAATCCTTAATCTCTTAGGATGATTTATGATCAAGTGAGGAATTTAAACTTTAATCATTTAATCTCAATTAACAATCCGAAATCTCTTAAGTGAAGGTTAATTGAACAACTATTCCTAGATCGATGATTTATCTCTATTCTCATAGTAAACAAACAATTGAAATCATCACACCATTGGCCAAATGATGCAAAACATTAAACACAAGGAATAATTGACTGAAACTAACTTCGTAATTAATTAACATAGCCTGCTCCAAAAAAAAATTCATTAACATAGCATATGAAGAACTACATGGTTTAAGATAAATTGCAATTAAAATTCCCTAAGATCCGATCACAAGAATATAGTTACTCATATATACAATAATCATAGCATAAAGTTTGAAGAAAGAATATATGATTAAGATGTGTTCCTTGGTATTTTTACACTGAAAATCGACCCCTAGGTCAGTTTTGGAAGCCCATATTTATAGAAAAACGCAATTTTAAGATGTGCTGTCACGAGGCTGCGCAAGGCGCAACTTATTATTGCGCTAGGCGCAGCCTACAGAATTCAAATGACTTTACTTTTTTCATGAAAGTTTTAACTCTTGATCTTAGCTTTCATTTGCCGCAAGTCCCGTCTCATTCCGAGTTACAAAAGTCTAGATACGGTCAAAATACCAAACATACATCATGATGCAAACTGTGCTGATTGTATTGTTCTTCAATCTGCGCGACGCGCCAAGTTTTCTTCAAATTGCTTCATATGATTGGCATATCCAAATCTTTAACTTCTTGCAATATGAACTATAACTAAATGACTCAATTTGACTCATAACTACTTAAAATTGACGCTAACATGACCCTAAATATAACAAATGACTGGGTGTCATCAACTAACAAGAACGACTATCTTTATTCAACTTACTATTAAATGTCCTGCATTAAAAAACAAGATAGGATACAATGGTTTGATAAGGAATTAAGTCCTGCATTTGTTTTGTACTAAAAAAACTAAATAATATGACTTTTATTCAATTTTCACAAACTTAATTTTCAAGTAGATCTCATAAATTGTAAATTTAAATTCATAGGAATTGTCCAGAATACCTATAGAGCCTTAGTGGAAAAAAGTCCATGGAAATTGAGTTAGTGGATTTGGAAAAAATACCTATTCATTGTAGTTCTCTTTTCTGGGTCTTGTGCCCCCTTTTTTAACAAAAGAAAAAGTGTATTCCTAACCGTAACCTTTACTCAATGGAAATTGAATTAGTGGATTTGGAATTGGAGCTTCCATTATTAGACATCTAGGAGGTGGCTTGGTATCCTCCAATAGTGGTATAGCATGATTCTGACTTCTAGGAGGTGGTAGTGATGTTGGAGTCCGGAATACTGAACAGTAAGTGTGTAGCAACAAGGCAATTTCAGGAGCTAAATCTTGTGGCAGCTCTTTCAAAACATCATCCTCAGTGTGCAACTGAAGTAACTGAACTGCAAATGATTCAGCAATAGCATCAGTATTTTGCATCCTTCTACAATGATTGAATTGAGCCAGCTTAGGTGGTGTGCCTCTCTCTCCTTGTAATGTCACAAATTTTCCTTTGTAGAAAAATTTTAATGTCAAAGCTGCATAGTCTGCCACATGTGGACCTAGTGTAGCCAACCATGAGGATCCCAAGATAATGTCAGCTCCTGCTACCGGCAATAAGAATACAGGTACAGACAACTCATGCCCTTGCAATGTGATGGACAAATTAGAAACCACTCCCTCAGCAGTCATAGTTTGGCCATTACCCACCAAAACTTTGAAACAAGGACCTGGTTCCACTGGAAGTTTGAGAAACTCGGCAATTCTGGGCTGTAAGAAGTTGTCTGAACTTCCTCCATCCACTAAGACTTGCACGCTGATTTGTCCAATTTGGCCTGTAAATCGCAATATACCCATGCTACTGGTCCCTTTCATTGCATTCAGAGAAAGGTGGTGGTCATCAGTGGCGATGTTGGGTTCAGGGTAGGTCATATCTGGCTGGGTTTTTTCTGGTTCAGTTTGGGTGTCCTCTGCAGGATCATCAAATTGTAACATCATAAATTGACGGTTGGGACATTTGTGGGTTAAATAGAATTGGTCATCACACCAATGGTTAACCGGTCCGGATCTGGCGTCCCATAGTAATCAAAAAATTGCTCCGCACGAAAAATCCATTCCAAAACATTTTTACCATCGAATCGAGGAAATTCGAGCTTAATGTTTCTCACCTGAAATGATTGTTTGTTTGAGTTACCAGCACCATGGGAAGATTTGTGGGGACTCTGGTTCAGCAGTAAGTCAAGCGCGTTGTGGATCTGAGAAAATTTGTTGTCGGTTTCCAACTGCATAGCTTCCATCCGGTCAAATCGAGATGTATTCGCGAATTCCAGCTTGTCGATCTGTGCATGGAAGTCGTTGTACATCTTTTCGATAGCTTCAGCGTTGCGCTTGACGTCGGCGGTGAGCTCCTTCAAACGGGTGTTTTCTGCCATGGTGAGATGAAAGCACCAAAATGTAATGGGTAAAATAGAGAAAAGGGAAATAGCACTGTGATTAATTTGGGAAAACAAAAATCACTTCTAGAAATAATCTAGAAGGAAGTACACTGATGCAAATTCAGAGAAAGAGAGTACAGGGAGAGATAAGAAAGGAGATAATTCTCACAACTTGCATAAAATAACAATACTATCAATTATTCCTTAAATACTAGCTCAGTGCATACGTAGTCCTTCAGCTTGGTGTTAGTCACGTGCTTCCTCATTCCTTTCCTATGCCCCGTCACTTTCGGATTAGCTGATGTGGCGCTTTCCCTATTTTCTTTCATTGCACATCCATAAGGAATCTATCATCCCTTACTATTTTTCGGATTGGTTATAATAACTTGGTGGGAAATATTCCAAAAGAAATGTGTTTCCTAAAACAGTTGAAGATTATATCAGTGTATGTAAACAAATTGTCGGGTACATTTCCTTCTTGTCTTTATAATATGTCATCTCTTAATATAATTGCAGCTGTTGACAATAACTTTAGTGGCTCTCTTCCACCCAATATGTTCCACACTCTTCCCAATCTCCAATTTTTTTCAGTTGCAATAAATCATTTCCATGGTCATATACCAACTTCCATTGCAAATGCTTCTACTTTGACAAGCTTTGAGATTGGTGCAAACCATTTTGTCGGACAAGTTCCAAATCTAGGTGAGTTACAAATTCTTAGAGACCTACATTTGTCAGACAACAATTTGGGAGACAATTCCACAAAGGATTTGGAGTTTTTAAACTCATTGACAAATTGTAGTAAGTTGCACATGCTCAGTTTTTCATATAATAATTTTGGAGGTAGTTTGCAAAATTCTATAGGTAATTTGTCCACCTCATTTGATCAATTATTTTTGGGGGGTAATCAAATATATGGACATATTCCAATAGAATTAGGAAATCTAGTTAGTTTGAGTCTCTTGAGCATGTCTCATAACAATTTTGAAGGAACAATTCCAACTACTTTTGGAAAGTTTCAAAAGATACAAGTGTTAAGATTGTTATGGAACAATTTATCAGGGGTTATACCATCTTTCATAGGCAACCTTAGTCAACTGTATGGTTTGGGACTAGATGGAAATATGTTTGAAGGTAATATTCCTCCAAGTATTGGAAATTGTCATAAGTTACAACACTTAACTCTTTCACAAAACAACCTCAAAGGAGTCATACCTTTAGAGATTTTCAACATTTCATCATTATCAAACACACTAGACTTGTCATATAACTCATTGAGTGGTAACTTACCAAAAGAAGTGGGTATGCTAAAAAATATTGATATATTATTTGTTTCTGAGAATAATTTGTCGGGGGATATTCCTGAAACTATTGGTGAATGCATAAGTTTAGAATATCTTAATTTGGAAGGGAACTCCTTTAGAGGAACCATACCATCCTCTTTAGCATCACTCAAAGGTCTTCAAAATTTAGATCTGTCTAGAAATCAATTGTCTGGAGCAATTCCAAAAATTTTGCAAAATATTACTTTCCTACAATATTTGAATGTTTCTTTCAACATGTTGGAAGGTGAAGTACCGACAAATGGTGTATTTGGAAATGCAACTCAAATAGCAATTATTGGAAACAATAAGCTTTGTGGGGGTATTTCACAGTTGCATCTACCACCGTGCCTTATCAAGGGTAGGAAACACACAAAACACCATAAATTCAAGTTGATAGCAGTGATTGTTGGTGTGGTTTCTTTTCTTCTCATACTTTCATTTATCATAACTATGTATTGGATGAGGAAAAGAAATAAAAAACGATCTTTTGATTCACCAACAATTGATCAACTAGCTAAGGTTTCATACCAAGACTTACATCGAGGAACAGATGGTTTCTCGACTAGAAACTTCATAGGATCAGGAAGTTTTGGTTCTGTTTACAAAGGAAATCTTGTGTCAGAAGATAACGTTGTTGCTATCAAGGTCCTTAACCTCCAAAAGAAGGGAGCTCGCAAGAGTTTCTTTGTTGAATGTAATGCACTCAGAAACATTAGACACCGAAATTTAGTTAAGGTTTTAACATGTTGTTCGAGTACAGATTACAAAGGCCAAGAATTTAAAGCTTTAGTTTTTGATTACATGAAAAATGGAAGCTTGGAACAATGGTTGCATCCTGAGATTTTAAATGCAGATCCTCCACCAACATTGGACCTCAGTCATAGATTAAACATCATTATTGATGTTGCTTCTGCATTACATTACCTTCATCAAGAATGTGAGCAATTGGTCATCCATTGTGATCTAAAGCCAAGCAATGTCCTTCTCGATGAAGACATGGTTGCTCATGTGAGTGATTTTGGCATAGCAAGACTTGTCTCAACCATTTGTGGTAAAAGTAGTACAATTGGAATCAAAGGGAGTGTTGGTTATGCTCCTCCAGGTATGTCCTAAATTCATGAATCTTCCATTGTTTCTTTGAATTCTCTAAAGTATTGGTGTAGACTTAATATTTTACTAGTGAACTAATATCCCTTCGTTTACTATATGTTTTAGAGTACGGAATGGGTTCTGAAGTGTCCACATGTGGTGACATGTATAGCTTTGGAATCCTTTTGTTGGAGATGCTTACCGGTAGAAGACCCACTGATGAAATTTTCAAAGATGGACAAAATCTGCATAACTTTGTTGCCATTTCATTTCCTGATAACCTTGGAAATATTTTTTACCCACATCTTGTATCAAGAGATGCAGAAGTGGCAGAAGATGGAAACAATGAAAATTCGATTCCAGCTATAAAGGATTGCTTAGTTTCACTTTTTAGGATTGGACTTATTTGTTCAATGGAATCACCCAAGGAAAGAATGAATATTGTGGATGTCAGTAGAGAGCTTAATATAATCGGAAAGACCTTTCTTGCCGGTGAGATAAACTGATATTTTTTTTTACCTATGAAGTTATAATTTTATTTACCTATGAAGTTATAATTTTATTTTTACCATCTTATTGTTCATTTCAAAATTCCTAAGCTACATAATACAACTCGTAATAATGAGCTTCTTTATTTGAATTTCAGGTTTTCGCACTCATAATTAGTATTTAAAGTTGAACTAAATTTCCAAGTCATTTGTGGAAAGAGAAGTTATGCAGCAACATTTGATCTGTGTGATTGTGTTCATTGTTGATTTCTCTACAACCTACTGGTTGCTATAATTAAGTAATGTATTGCATTCTAATTCAATAAAGTGAGAGTTAATTACTTCTCTCAAATTTATCTTCGTAGCTTTGTCATGTATTTTCATTTTGTTGAGAATTGACTCTGCAGCTAAAATTGCAGGTGCACAATTTTTTCATGTATTTTTAGCAATAGGTCAATTAATGGTTTGAACTCAACTCACGTGCCATTATGAGATTAATGTTCTAATCACTGTAATATTGTTTGGTCTTTAAGATAGTTTATAAGAAGATCATTTGTTGGAATCCTTTTTAGTGTTGTGCAGAGTGCATGGATAATTGGCTTATAATTGGATTGGTTGAGGTTAATCATATTTGTTTTGTTTGCTTGGAGCATAAAATTATCATTAAATTGACCTAAATTGAATATGCAGATTCATAAACACCTATAAATCTGATCCTCAAAGGCTAATATAATATATTTGCAAGCAACTAGAGTCAAGTATGGCTGCAACTAGAAAATGGCAGCATTATGTCTGGAACCAAGAAAAATGAAGTGAAACCTAATTAATTTTCTCTACAACATTAGCTGCCATTTTTCCTGGTTCCAGATATAATGTTGCCATTATGACGCGACCAAGAAAAATGAAGTGAAACCTAATGAAGGCCCAACTGCCACTGCCCATCAACTATTGATTTTCTTTCATGGTTGTTGTTTGTTCCAGTATACCCAATTCATCAGCAGAATGATCACCTGCGTAATGACCCGAATAAATCCTACATAATTTATTTTTTTATGGAATTATAGTATAAAAGCCATTGTAAAATTCATAACCATTCATTTAATCCATAACTGTTCATTTAAAGATTCATATATATAGTATCAAGAAACAACAATAGAATGAATAACATACCGCAAATTATATTCATTGCAACTCTCAACGACGGATATTTGATGCATTACATTTTAATTCTTCATGCCATTTCGGAGAACCCTTATCTTTGAGAGTCGCAATACTGAGGAAATTCACATTTGCACAAACCTGCTCTAACCTGGTATACACAATAAATTAGTTTTAACATGAGAGTTTGAACACAAGAAAGAAAAATGACTGAACAAACGATTATTTATTAGTAATTGTTATAAGTAAAAGGTTGTGCATCATAGATGTTTATCATTATGTGATAGTCTAGGCTCATTGCATCACATAAATAAACTAATTAGGACAACATATGTTTCTCTTTTCACTTCCTTAAATTAGTACCATAGCCTGTATGATATTATTTAAGGGCCTTAGAGTTTAGCCCTTGCTACTCACATTCTTCTTACAAAACGATTAGATTCAACGGAACTATTCAAAGCGTTCTTCCATTAGTTTACGGGTGTATAGATTGTGAGTCTTGTTAATAAGGTAAGATAGTTTGTGCGTTGTCTATAAAACAATTTATGTGCCTTCACTCAACAACTTAAGCTTCAGGGTATGATGGTTCACAACAAACACTAATGATGAAGCAGAAGCATACAAATGGTTCTCAACGTGTTTGGAAATTGAGTGTTATCATCTTTCAAGTTTCAAATCAACCTAATCGTTGGATTTACAGAAATGCTGTACAGGAAAGTTAGAGTCTATACGAAGTTACCAACAAATCATATTGACTAGAACAGAAAATAAACAATATATATAGACGTAAAAGCGCACGTGAAAAGACATAGCATCAAATATAGTTTGATTTTGAGTCACGACAACAGATGTAGCTTCTAATTAATAATCAAGAAGGGGACTCTGCTGATGGGATTAAATCACTTGTCAACGAAAATTTCATTATTTTTGTGTTGTGTTGAACAACTAGATATTGAATCACTATAAGTCAAATATATCAAAGGATATTGTTATAGGCAGACAAAAAAATAGCCATGACATTAACACACCTTACACAATGTAAAAGATACCCTTCTTGAAGCCCTTCTAATGACTCTATCGTTCACTTTGTCTATCTGTCGGGGAGAAAATATATTCAGATGCAAAATTAGAGTTTACGTTAGGAACTTAGGTTATAACCTACTTTCAGCATGCAAAGGTAGAAAGAATATGAACATTTCTTAAACATTAAACCTTGTGGTGTGGAATGTAATGATGCCATGCGTATCGTCCTTCACCGGATAAGAGTAGCAAAGATCTAGGGGGGAGATAGATAGCCTTCTTTATACAATTTGAACCATCTTCTGGACTTTCTCCTTTTGTAAGAGTACTTGAGGCAACTTTAGGGCGCCAATCACCATCTTCATATCGTCTGAATTCCATTATACACGGCCCTGCTAATGAAAGGCTGAAAATTAAATCTTCAAATGCAGAATGAGTGTCTATATGAGGCGACAAACCGACTCCAGGTGGGTACTCATTTACCTATAACAAAGAGACAACGATTACATCAAAGCATGGGATGGTGTTCAAGTAATAATGACAAATGAATGAACAAATATAAATAATAACTTTTTATCATTAGATTAAAAATTCATTAAGATAGTAAGTTATCATACCGTAAGTTGGTCCAAAACTATGCTATCAGGGTCAACATTCTTGAAAGCTGGACATGATGATATTCTTTCAAGTAATGGAGAAAGAAATGGGGGAAGTTCGCCTAAGCATCGCTTTGTATTAACATTCCGAATCTGGACAAAGTTGAAACAAGAGTCGAGATTAATCAAAACTATCACATGATTCTGCAACTTAATTGACATATGTAACACAGATTTCCAATTAGTTCAGAATAAGTTCATCAATTGTATTAGCAAGTTTGGATTCTGCACTAATTTAGGTACGATAGAAAATGATGTAGAAATAACAGGGAAAACTCGAATAATCCTTAAAACTCACATCATAACAAAACTCATAACCATAGTGTTGAACCCTTCTTTTGGCAAGACAATTCCAAGGCCTACTGTCAACAGCTTGGAGCAATTCCTGAGAAGATGGGAAATGCCAACGTTTGTAAATAAAGTTCTACTACAAGCTACAAAAAGAAAAACCAAAACAAAGGAATGCAAGAAAAATGCAAATATGTTAAGCAAAACAATGTAGCATTTGATATGAAAGGAAAAGACTAGTAAACCTCTTCTTCTTTAGCACTAACGAAGTCATGCACCAGGTAAATGCCTAGAATGTTCAGATCTGAGGTCGTCATGGATACAGAAACCAAGTCCTTCACTTGATCCTGAACAATGTAAAGTATAGATCCATCAATAAACATAAACATGAGGTAATTGCTAAGGTGGAAAAGTGTCTGATGTGGTCTAAGGTATACCAATACTTGAAAATTGCTTAAAATTTCAATGGTGACCAACATCACCAACTTTAAGTAGAAGTTCATAAACCTTCACATCCTTAAAACTGAGACAGTCACCTAATCGGCCCTTGATTCAAGAAAAACAAATATAAGTTGAGTTTTGATGCACTAATATTCGTTCTCATTGTTTTTTGCCAAACCGACACCGATTAGGGTCACAGGTCACTATCTCAGTCATGACGACCAATACTTGAAGTCGCTTAAAATTTCGATGACAAGGGACTCACCAATTTGAAGTAGAAGTTCAGAGTCCTCCACAATCCACATCCTTACTACTGAGACAGTCACCGAATTGGTGTTGATTCGACAACACCAAAGGAAAAAAATATAAGTTGAGCTTTGAGTCACTAATATTCATTTTCCTTATATTTTGTCAAACCGACACCAATTTGATCACCATCTCAATTGTGAGGACAGGTAATACTATGAGCTTCTACTTAGGGGGAATGACATCAGTCATTGTTAGTGTTTCAAACGATATTCAAGCATCGATTCACATTAGACCACATAAGATATTTTGTCACCCTAGATTAGAGCCACCTAAAGCTAAATAAGAACATAAACAAAAACAAAAACATAAACAAGGACATAAACATAGACATAGACATGAAACAAGGTCATAAACATGAAACATTGCAATTCCAATGATTAGTATCTATCTATCTACTACCTGTGGATTTGGCTGAAGAACTGAATAACGAATATACAAAGAACGACCACCTAGTTCATGACAAGGTTGTCCATGTAATGCCATTAAAGCAGATTGAGCAGAACCCACTTCAGAATAAGATACAATAACACGTGTGCCACTATCATCAGCTGCATAAACACCATTGAGTTCACCAAATTTGGAGAAAACAGAAGCAATATCATCATCAGAAATTCCCACAGCTGGTCCACAATTTGCTACAAATAGATTTGAGCTCAATTCATCACCATTCTTTGGACGACCAAACCTTGGCAAACCCATTTTTATATGCCAATGATTTATCAATTTTGTGATTTTTTTTTCAATTTCGATTGGTTGAATTGAACCCAGTAAAAATTTAGAGTGAAATCATGCGAATATGGATTTGAAATGTTGAGGGTATGAATCAAGTTTGGTTTTTTTTATCGAATTGGGGACAGATTAATATGCAGAATCAGAGCTACCTTCGATCGAATTTTTTACCAAATGGGGCTTAAAATAGTACAAAATTCCCAAACTACACCCCAAATTTTAAAAATTTCCGTAATACTCCCCCTTTTTGACTCTGTTCTGTCTTTTTGCAGGTGTTGCAGGTGGAGCAGTTGGCAACCACGCCATTGACAAAGGGGTGGCGGAATTGGCAACCACGCCATTGACCCCACCTTTGACTGCACGGAAATTCTTGTGCTGATGCATGGGAGACAGTCTTTTTGTTTATTTTTTTTTCAAATAATAATTAAAAATTTTTTTACAAAAATAATAAAAAATTTAATATAATTATTAATTATAAAAATTAATTAGTTAAGATGTTTTAGGTGGTTTATTTTTTGGAAGTGGATCCTCGGCAGCAAACTTATGTGCAACCACTTCTTTAGAGTGTCAAAACAAAAAAAATATATTATTTTTTTGGTGAAACTTGTTTGACTATTCTGACAGATGTCGTGTCATACAAGTATCGGACACCGACGCGTGTCGAATACCGCGACACGCCACCTCCTAGAGGTGTCCGTGCTTCATAGTCATATAACGGTGGTTTATAATATTTTTTTCTTTCTTTTTTACAATAATACATTTTTTTTTTGCAGTAATACAATAATACATACTTGGCAATCCATCTTTTTAACTATTGTTTTTAAGTTAGTAATTACACTGTGACGTAAAAAAAAAATAGAATAAATAATTTGTAGTGAAAGTGCCTAAACCGGAACTGTGTCATGGAGTTTGGCATTTCTTTCTAATCTGACGCGCATAACTCATCCTACGGCTTATGTGTTGCAGCAGAAGTGGCTGCAGATAAGTTTGCTGCCGAGGATCCACTTCCAAAAAATAAACCACTTAAAACATCTTAACTAATTAATTTTTATAATTAATAATTATATTAAATTTATTATTATTTTTGTAAAAAAAAATTTTAATTATTATTTGAAAAAAAAAAAACAAAAAGAGGCTGTCTCCCATGCATCAACACGAGAATTTCCGTGCAGTCAAAGGTGGGGTCAATGGCGTGGTTGCCAATTCCGCCACCCCTTTGTCAATGGCGTGGTTGCCAACTGCTCCACCTGCAGCACCTGCAAAAAGATAGAACAGAGTCAAAAAGGGGGAGTATTACGGGAATTTTTAAAATTTGGGGTGTAGTTTGGGAATTTTGTACTATTTTAAGCCTCATTTTGGTAAAAAATTCACCTTCGATCACATTTGAGTAAAAAACCCTAGTCATATCGTATACGGTAAACTATAATAACAACAAAATATTAAAAATTTATCAATTTTTTTATAATAAAAAATAAATATTGTACCAAAAAAAAAAATATATATATATATATATATACACATTTTTTACGGGAAAATAAATAAATATAAACATATACCATTAAATTCCTTCAAAAAGAAAACTATAATATTAAATGAATAAAATATTTATAAAAAAATAAAAAAAATACCATCGTAAGATTTACTCAATTGATAATATCAATATTAATAGACCAGAAAACACTTTAACTCAAATTCAAAACATAGTTTTGTGTGTTATAGTTTCAATTGTGATTGTCGTTTTATCTACAGAAAAAATATACTTGAGTTTTCGTGTTTTCTAAAAATTTGATTAAATGAATTTTTCTAGTAAAAAAACATTTTCAATTAAGTGTGAATCTTTCGAAAAAAATTGATTTTGAATCTTTATTTAAATAATTATTATCAAACTTTACTTGAGTCTCAATAACATATCAAATAATTTTAGATTTTTATAGAACTTAACATAGATGATCTATATGATATAATCTTTCAATCTAACGGTGAATTTTATAAAATTTGAATTCGTTATAGCGTTATTGAGTGGTGTAACATTTGGTGTCAAATTAGTTTGTGTCATTTGATCATAATCCATATATATGAGGTTTGCTAATTTAGACACACTTAAAAACAAAAGTGTTTAATTTGTAAAGCATGCATTTTCATTTTTTAAAACTACTACTACATATTGGATTTACAAGAATATTGAACAGGAAAATTATGATTTATATCAACTAAAAAATGCTAACTAGTTAGGGATATTAATTATAGTAAAGTTATCTTGAAAATTGTGTAATCAACATTTATAAAATATAAAAAGTGTTATTTTCAATGTAGAAATTACCATTTTTGTATCATTAACTAGTGTTCCGACCCTTAACTTAAAAAGAGAAACAAATAGAAAATAGACCAAAAAGTACATATGAAAAGCCATAACATCAATATACCTTGTGAAATGTAAAATATGCCCTCTTGAAGCCATTCTGGTGACTCTTCCATTCACTTGAAGAAAAAAGGATCACATTTAAGTTTTCTACTAATGAAAATGTCATAAATTAACAGAGATCAACAAGTAAAAAGATATTCAAACCGGTGGGACAAAGTTAAATGTTGTGTATGTATGTTGAAATTTCATTTCTTAATAATTTTATACATATTTTGAATCCACATCTTATATCGAGAAATGAAGAAGCTACAACAGAAGTTGAAAACGGTGATAATTTCACTCCAGTTGTAGAAAAGTGCTTAGTTTCACTTTTTAAGATTGGACTGGCTTGTTCAATGGAATCACCGAAAGAATAAATATAGTTGATGTTATCAGAGAATTAAACATAATAAAAAAGGCCTATCTCGCTAGCCGGTAAGTTTGATTGATACTTTTAGATGGATCATAGTACATACACATTGTTTGATAAACATTTCATCCAATTCTTTCCAGTTAAATGCCAATCTTTCATGTAATCTTTCAAATTTGCAACGTTGATAATGTTAAAGTCGTTGAATCTGCACTGATTTTGGATCGAAACAAATCTTTAAATCTAAATAAAATAGACACCGCCCAAGACATGAAATCAAAGCAAATACCGTACCAAGACAAAAATTATAAACAAACACGGTATCAAAACAACTCAGCACTAAGATGAGAATAAAACAACACAAGACAAAAAATCACAAAATAAAACTCAAACGAAATTTAAAAATATATGAAAATCGCTTATTTAAATAAAAAAGAAATAACTTATTTAAAGAAAAATGATCAAGATAGATGATTCTAAATTAAAATTGATTTTTAAATTACCTCTCTTTAGTTGATGAACAAAAACAAATACCGTGATAGTACTACTATGTAATTTATTTATTTATTTATTTTTAAATTAGTGTATTCAACTTTAAAAAATAATATTTTTTATATTATATTTAGTTTAAAATTTCCATATTTAAACACCATACTGTTTTAAGAGCACGTGTTAGTATATATTTAATATTTAACATCTATAAAAAAAAAAGGTGAAGTCTACCCCTTATTAATTTGGGGTGCTTACTTTATAATCGATAATCGATGAGGATAAGCCACATAAATAGATTTGCATGTGGTATCCACAACTAATTTGTAATCAATTTTTACTTCACATGAATATAAATTGTTCTTTGATGGATGAATACTTCAAAATAATATTGTAAAACAAGTCAGGACAGTTCGACCGGGAACCGGTCACAGTACCGGTCCGGACGGACCCTAAAAGCCATTAGCCGGCAGAACCTGACAAAAATCGCAAAAAACCGGTGCGAACCGGTCCCGGTTTTAGAAAACCGGCCAAAACCGGCCGGTCATCTTTAAATTTTTTAAAAAAAAGTCAGGATGTCAATTTTTTTACATTATTTTTCTTTTAATTTTTCCAATTTTAAAAAAGTTACATAAACAAGAAAATAAGTCATTCCTCTATTCTCTCTTTGCTGAACCCATGGATGACAATACAAAGAAAACATCTCAGATCTAAAAATATAATTTTTCTTTCTTCCAGTCATGTTAAAAGCAAAAGAATTACACACCATTTCATAAAACAATTCTGCACAGAGGACATATCTTATGAGAATAAACATTTTATATGAGAATGATAGGAATAAATATCAGCCTTTAGATCAAAATGAAGGGTTCAGATTAAAAGCTAACACATGTGCCTCTCCTTATTGCATCTATTCTCATAAACATCGAACTATTCATCTTCTCCAGCTTTCGTCTTCTTCCTCTCGCCTAAGCAACCTTCCTCCATTTCCGGCCGCCACGAAACTTCTCATCTTCGCTGTGATGTCGCTGCTGTACCACTCGCGCCGCCGCAGAACCACCGTGTTTGCTGTCTTTGCCATTCGCTCTTATTTCTCAATCTTAAACACGCATTCACCGGCGTGCAACAAGTTGTATTCGTTTGCCGATGTGCCAGCTAATTAATTTGGGATTCGTTTGCAATGTTCGGCGGCGTGCAGCAAGCAGTTCGTCGTGTGGCATAAGAAAAATTCACTTGAAGATTGTAAAGGCCATATAAAATCTGATTTTCATGTTAATCTTTATCTGCATATGACTTATTATTTTTACAGTGATAATTTTCAATTTAATTTTCTCAGATTTGCATCTACTCAAGGGTTTTTTTCCCCTTTTTCATCTAAATTCTTCAATCAAGGTCTGTTCATATCTTCGTGTTGTTGGCAAGTGGAGATATATTAAGAATGGATAAAAGGCATAGTTGATTTCATAAGTAATTGATTTCAATTGAGTTAAAAATGCATAGAAGAGGGACAAAGATGGGTGGTCGGAACCGTTGGGAGTCGATGAGTTTGAGGAGAGAGAACATGTGAATGAGAATGAATTACATGTGAGAAAGACACATTTGTCACTTAAATCAATCTTTTAATCTCAACCACACATTTTAATTTAAAGGTGAATAATTATTCTCACCATTCTCATATATTTTTACCATTCTCATATGATACATCCTCTTCTGCACAAACATTTAATATTAAATCAAAGAAACACATTTAGGTTGTTCTAAGTTTTGTTTGAATCTTATAATCTACTATTTGATTTTTGATGATTTCTCTCTCCGTTTGAGTGAGTATTTTGAGGATTTGTATGTTTTGTGATGAGTTTTGAAAGAAGAATAGTTCGAGGATTTGTATGTTTTGTAATGGGTTTTGAAAGAAGAAGAAGAAGAATAGTTGCTTACTGAGAGAAGGAGATACTAAGTTCACACTAGTAAAAACAAAAAGTGATTGCATGCTTAAAGAAGAAAAGTTGCTGCTGGAAAAATAGGAGGAGGGTTTCATCTTTTGTTCACTTATATTCTAAATGGTTAGGGTTAAGTAAATGGGTATGACGATAATTGCTACATACGCCCCCTGTGTTTGCTCTCATGCCCCCCTTGTTGACAAAACTGCCCTTGGCAACGATTTCGTAAGACAAGAAACGAAACTAATAAAAATCGTATCGTAAACAACGAAATGGATATTGCAGTAGTTACGCCAAATGTTCAATAATCTTCGCCCCGTAGATGACGAAATGGAAGTTTTCGTTTCGCAGGCAACGAAATGTATGGTACCCTAGCCCTGAAGTCCATGCCTACCACACGTCCACGCATAATGTCCACAAATTCGTCCCGTAGATGACGAATTTGAAATTTCGTATGCTAGGTGGTAAACACGCGCGATTTTGTTTCCTGCGCGACGAACTGGGGCAATAAACCTGCAAAATCCCTTGCTGTCAATTCAAAACAACTTTCACACTCAAACTAACATAAAAAATTGTGTGGTGATTTTTGGGGTTGGAAGTGCTCGAAATCAACGTTTTTGCTCTGCTAGACGATCCCCACGCTGATTTGGAGCAATATAACAGGTAATGTACTGTTTAATCGCTTGATTTTAAGGTTTTTTTTAATTTTCTGATAAGTGTGATTTTTTTACCTAAGTGACGAAATTAAGGGAATATGAATTTGTAAAATATGAAACGAAACCAGGAATAACTGTAACATGAATGTGATTGTACCGTGATTGTGTTTGTTTATATGTTTTTGTTTTTGTACCATGATTGTGATTGTTTATATTTTATGTTTGTTTTTGTAAAATAAGTGCTGACATGAATGAAACAATTGATGAACCTGACATTGCTAAAGATGAACTTAATGTTTGTCGAGATATAGTTGTTGCATCCGACATCGCTCAAGCTAATGTTTCTGTTGACACTGCCAGTTATTTTTTCAATGCAAAAAAGTATAAAAATCAAGATGAATTGATTGACTGGTGTAAGGTCGAGGCTATTAAAGCTGGATATACCATGGTGATTGAGAAATATGATATGGGTAAAAATAATAGGAAGCCGTTTTTCGTTTTGGGTTGCGAAAGAGGTGGTGTGTACAAGGAACCAAAGAGGAAATTAAAGAGAGATGACACAAAAACAAGGAAATGCGAGTGTCCGTTCAGGTTGCGGGGATACTTTGTTGCAATTCAGGAATGGAAGCTTAGTGTGGTTAGTGGTGAGCATAACCATGAGATGGCTAGAAATTTGGAAGGTCAAATTCTTGCCGGACGCTTAAAACCAGAGGAAAATGAGTGTGTCCACCAGTTGACAAGGAATTTGGTGTCTCCAAAGAACATTCTAAATACGCTGAAGGAGAAGAATAAAGAGAGTAAGACAAATATGAAGCAAATCTACAACGAGCGTCAACGGTACAAACGCAATCTCAAGGGTGAGATGACAGAACTTCAACAACTTTTGAAGTGTCTTGAAGATAATAGATACTTCCACATGTTTAGAACGGATGGCTAGTCGTCAACGTTACAGGATATTTTCTGGGCACATCCTGATAGTGTGAAATTGTTTAACACTTTTCCTACCGTATTGTTGATGGATTCAACCTACAAGACCAACATATATAAAATGCCTCTATTTGAGATAGTCGGTGTAACCTCCACCGAGTTGAGTTTTAATGTTGGTTTTGCGTTTCTGACAAATGAAAAAGATGACAATTTCATATGGGCACTTGAGACATGTAAGAGTCTTTTGAAGATTAAAGAGGTAATGCCGAAGGTCATCGTCACTGATAGGGATAAATCATTGATGAATGCGGTTGATGTTGTATTTCCAAATTCAACCGCATTAGTGTGTCGGTATCATGTTTAAAAAAATGTAAGAAAAAATTTCAAGTTACTTTGTAGAGCAAAGGATGAGAATCTGGATGAGTTGCTGAATACTCTAACTTTTCAATGGGAATCAGTTGTTGAGTCGTCTTCTGAAGATGCATATGGTCATGCTGTTGTAGAGTTTAGGAGAGTGTTTGAAAAATTTCCAAAGTTTCTGAAATATGTTGAGGAGACTGTTTTAGGTCCGGTGAAGGAAAAAATTGTGAGGGCATGGACGGACAAAGTTATGCACATTGGAAACACTACAACCAATAGAGTCGAGTCTCAGCATGGTTCATTAAAAGAGTATATCAAAGATTGCAAAGGTGATTTGGTATTCTGTTGGGATGCGACCAATCAAAGGTTGTCAAATCAATTTACCAATATAAAGACTTCTTTCGGGAAGAGTACTACATGTGTTGAACATCATTTTAAAGGACACTTCTTGTACTCGAAGTTGATCTATAACATCTCTAGGGAGGGCTTGAGATTCATTGGAGGTGAAGAAGCGAGATCAATAGTTTGTGGAAGGAATCGAAAGATGTGTGGTTGTGTGATAAGGAGAACTTATGGGTTACCTTGTGCTTGTTTAATTGCTCTAAAGATTGAACCTAAATTAGCAATTAGGCTTGACGAGGTGAACACTCATTGGAAACGGTTACACTTTGAAGAAGGCGTTGGAGGCGATGATGTTGAAGTCTCGATATTGGAAGAGTTAAATGTTATTCAGGTACCTTGACATTTAGTCTCAACTTAGTAGTTTCATATTTTGTCTTTTCATTCTTACTATTTAATGTTTAATATATAATGTTTTGCGATTGGGATATAATGTTAGAAAAATCTTGCACCGATGCTACAAATGTAATGAAATCTTACTAATTCTAATTTTCATAATTATTATATGTGAATCATTTATTTAATAATTTGATCTAATTTTATGTTGTTTTCAGGAACGCTATAAATTAGCGAATCATGAGATGAAGATGCAAATCAAAGAGGACTTGCGGTTGACAGCATATCCAGAAACCACATCAGTTAATGCACCGGTTAAAAAGTGCGATACAAAGGGTACAAAAAAGAGAATGAGGTCATCTGTAAGTGATAGTTCTACTGCTAGAGAACCATCTCATTGGGAGCATATTGATTGTCAATTTCCTGACTCGCAAGGCTCACAGTCAAAACCATCGAGACCTAAAAGGAAGACTGCTCGCATCGGTCATTCATCTCCATTTTCAACACCCGGCAAAAGAATTCGTGATCTTCGGTATATGCCACATTTCATGCATCCATATATCGAGGATATTATTGATGTGGCACAGGACGGTCACTGTGGATTTTAGGTTGTAGCTCAGCATCTTGGTAAGGGCCAGGATAGCCAGGGTTTAATTCGTTTGGCCCTTATTAGAGAGTTAACTATGTTTAGGAGTGACTACTTGAGGTTTTATGAGTCGGAGGAGCGTTTGCAATATGTGCTTAATGGCTTGCACCCTCCAAAGATAATGCCGAAGAGCGGGGTTGCGGCGAAGACTAAATGTTTCACTTTTCCTGATATGGGCCATCTCGTTGCTACGGTATACGGCCGCGTGGTGGTTGACTTAACTTCTCCCACAATTGGTTTTTCTGAGAATTTTTTCCCGGTGTGTGGTCGTCCACGGTCTGATCCTTTTTCCAAAATTATGTGTCTTGGTTTAATTCCTAACCACTTTGTTGAAGTGAAACTAAAGCCTGGGTGTTTGTTGCCTCCTACTTCTAAGAAATGGAAACTTCATCGTGCGCCAGAAGCTGCAACTTGGGAGGATCCATTTTTGGAACGGATGGCTCAATTTCATGAAATGATGGAAAATGAAAAAGCACTCCTCCCGAAGAAAAAGACAAATGAAGGCGATCCCATCATCATTGAAAATTGAAAACGACAACTCTGCCCCTTACTATTTTGTTTTTGTGGTCCTAATGTGACCGACACTATTTTGTGGTCTTAACGTGATCGGCATTTATATTTTGAGGTTGTAAATGTTTGGAGGTTTAGAGATAAGATATTTGTGTATTTATGTGGTTGTAAATGAACAAGAATTTATGTGATTGTAGTTGAACAAAAAATTATATAAATATATCTATCCGTTAGGCTCATAAGATAAAAAAAATCTTATCTTCTTCTTTCACTTGCTTTGCATACATTTTTTTAGTTATGGATAACATGAGTGCGGGAGATCGGTGGGTTTCAAATTATTTAGCAAAGAGTTTTGATTTTGCTATCAAATTGACGGGTAAAAAAGAGTTTCACCTTCAGCTGAAGAACAACATAACATGTCTTCAGAAGTTGAAAAATAAGATTGAATACATGTATGCATTCATGTTCGGGAAACAGATCAAGGTTGAAAAGGTTTCGTATTATGAATCTTACATCGATCTAGCAGGCGAAAGCGTTGGATTCGACGATGCTGAGGTGAAATTTCATTTGAAAGAGTTGCAGTCTGATGATGAGGTTGGTTTCATGTTTCACACCATTGAAGCCGACCCAACTCCAATTCATATGGTTTGCGCTTTAGGAAAAGTTTAATGTTGTTGGTTTTAATGGGGACGATGCTTGTTCGTAATCGCACCCTTTTGAACCCTTAAATCGCTCTAATTTGGCCAAATTGATTTTATGTTAAACTGAACATGTAACAGCTAATATTTTACTAACTTCGTCAACTGCGTAACGAAATGCACCGTCTTCGTGGCCTGGGATACGAAAGTTGTTTTTCGTGACACAGGATACGAAATAATGGGGGGTTTGTGCCACTACTGCCTACGCCCATGCTCGCATCTTGGAGGTGGGTACTCAAAACTAATATTCGTATTCTATGAAACGAATTATTATTTTTTAGTTCGTTTCCTACAATCCAAACTCCACTGGAACGTAAATCAGAGGTATTTTGGGATTTTAGGGGGGCGTGGGAGCAAATGTGAGGGGCTTAAATAGAATTTTTCAATGGGTATTGGCTAATGGGCCACTCTACTATAATTAATAGTCCATGATCATTTTTCTTTTTTCTCTATGACAATTGACAAATACAAGATTAGTTCATTTAAAATTATTAAAATAAAATGTAACAATACAATATTTTATAAAACCATGTAAATATTTTAAAATTTATGTCTATATCATATAATATATTATATTAAAAAACTACTACTATTATTATTTGGGTGGATTTTATTATATTAGTAAAAAGTTACTACTATTATTAAAAAGTTTCTTATTTATACTATGATTCAGTAATAAATAGTTTCTATTTTTTTATGTTATTTTGTTAATTTGTTATTAGCTGTGAAATAGAAAAATTATATGAACGGTTCAATATAAACGGTTGAACCGATCCGACCGATTGACCCTTGAACCAGAGGCCACAACGGTTCGACCTCCGGTCCGGTTCTTAAAACATTTAATTATAAAGAAGTAAATTAGAAAAAACCAAAGAAATATTTAACATTCAACCATAAACTATGATAGCAATGACTTTGTGTCTAATTCGGATACGAATACATGCATGCACGATGATGGATATTGACTTTCCTGTAGAGGCAAAGACAAAACAAAACAAAAAATGAATCTCTCTACCTATGATTCATAAGCACCCGCATCAACAAGACACAAAAAATAGAATTGATTAAATCCAAAGTGTGTGACTTATATAACTCATTACTACTTCAACCAATATAAGGAGAGTGCCAGCTTCTTGCAGCAATTTTAAAAGAACAAAAACCAGACTTATCGATCTAAATGGTATTAAGCACTTAAATAACTACTAATCTAAATTTAAGACGGCATAACATATGCTACCTACCTCCTGTATTTAAACAGAAAAACAGTGTATATAACTATACACAACATATTCACTAAACAGTATATATATAACTACACAACATATTCAAATTTCACAATCTAAAAAATAATACTTTGTTCCTCAAAACCTTTTCCTGCCATGTTTCCAACATTTGCATTTTGTTTATCTCTTCTCTTTGCTTTCAACTTTGTTCAAAACACAATTACCTCTTCCTTGGGAAATAAGACAGATAACTTGGCATTGCTCAAATTCAAAGAATCAATATCTAATGACCCACATGAAATCTTGGCCTCTTGGAATAGTTCAACTCACTACTGTAACTGGCATGGAATTACATGTGGTCACAAGCATCAAAGAGTTACAAAGTTAAACTTAGATGGATACAATTTGCATGGATTCATATCTCCTCATGTTGGCAATCTCTCTTTTTTGAAATATCTCAACCTTGCAAACAATAGTTTCTTTGGAAAAATCCCACATGAACTTAGTCGATTGTTCCGATTACAGAAACTCTTCATTAATAATAACTCTATCACAGGGGAGATTCCTACAAACTTGTCAAGTTGCTCCAATCTTGAAGTCTTATTCTTAAATAGAAATCATTTGATTGGTAAAATACCAATTGGAATCAGCTCTCTTCATAAGCTTCGGTGGTTGCGGATTTCAAGTAACAATTTAACTGGAAGAATTCCATCATTCATAGGGAATCTTTCATCTTTAACTGTTCTTTCAATGCCTATGAATCACTTAGAGGGAAATATTCCACAAGAAATGTGCAGCCTCAGAAACTTGACATTTATGCAAGTTGGTGACAACAGACTATATGATACATTTCCCTCTTGTCTATATAATATGTCATCTCTTACTATAATAGGAGCTGCATTCAATGATTTAAATGGATCTCTTCCACTCAATATGTTCAACACCCTCTCTAATCTTCAACAATTCTCAATTGGAAGAAATCAATTCTCAGGTAAAATCCCTGTTTCCATAGCAAATGCTTCTGCCCTACAAACACTAGATTTAGGTGGAAATAACTTGGTCGGACAAGTTCCAAGTCTAGGAAAGTTACATGATCTTCAATGGCTAAATTTTGAAAGAAACAATTTAGGTGACAATTCAACTAGGGATTTGGAGTTTTTGAAAACCTTGACAAACTGTAGTAAACTAAGAATGATTTCTATATCCAGTAATAATTTAGGAGGAAACTTGCAAAATTTGGTAGGAAATTTATCTACTCAACTTAGTCAACTATTTCTTGGGGGTAATCAGATATCAGGAAAAATTCCTGCAGAATTAGGAAATCTAATCGGCTTAATTCAATTGGCATTGGACTTTAACCACTTAGAAGGAGTTATTCCTACTACTTTTGGTAAGTATGAGAGAATGCAAAAATTAGTATTGAATGGAAATAAGTTGACAGGAGAGGTACCACCCATTATAGGCAACCTCAGTCAATTATATTATCTGAATATAAGAGATAATATGTTAGAAGGAATTATTCCTTCAAGTATAGGAAACTGCAAAAAGTTACAATACCTAGACCTATCACAAAACAATCTTAAAGGAACCATACCCTTAGATGTTTTTAGTCTTTTCTCGTTAACAATCTTACTGGACTTGTCAAAAAACAATTTGAGTGGTAGCTTACCCAATGAAGTGGGTATGCTAAAAACTATCAAGTTAGATGTCTCAGAGAATCATCTATCTGGGGACATTCCGAGAACCATCGGTGAATGCACATTCTTAGAATACATCTATTTTCAAGGGAACTTCTTCAACAAAACTATACCATCCTCATTGGCTTCACTCAAGGGTCTTCAATATTTAGACTTGTCGAGAAATCTATTGTCTGGACCAATTCCTAGTGTTCTGCAGAATATATCAGTTTTAGAACACTTGAATGTTTCTTTCAACATGTTGGAAGGCGAGGTACCAATAGAAGGTGTCTTTGGAAATGTAAGCAGGTTAGCTGTGACCGGAAACGATAAGCTTTGTGGAGGTATTTCAGAGCTTCATCTACAGCATGCCCTGTTAAAGGTCTGAAACATGCAAAACACCGCAAAATGAAGTTGATAGTAGTAGTGATTGTTAGTGTGGTATCAATTCTTCTCACGGTGACAATTATCCTAACTATCTATTGCATGAGGAAAAGAAACCATAAACTATATTCTGCTTCACCAATAACTGACCCACTAGCCAAGGTTTCATACCAAGACCTTCACAATGGAACTGATGGGTTTTCTGCTAGCAACTTGGTTGGATTGGGAAGTTTTGGTTCTGTTTACAAAGGAAATCTTGCATTAGTAGATAAAGTTGTTGCCATAAAGGTCCTGAACCTTCAAAAGAAAGGAGCTCATAAAAGTTTCATTGTAGAATGCAATGCACTTAAAAATGTGAGACATCGAAATTTGGTTAAAATTTTGACATGTTGTTCAAGTACAGATTACAAAGGTCAAGAATTTAAGGCATTAGTGTTTGAATACTTGAGCAATGGAAGCTTAGAACAATGGCTACATCCCGGGATAGTGAATGCAGGGAATCAAAGAATGTTGGACCTTGATCAAAGATTTAATATCATTGTCGACATTGCTTCTGTATTACATTACCTTCATCATGACTGTGAGCAAATGATCATTCATTGTGATCTAAAGCCAAGCAATGTCCTTCTTGACAATGACATGGTTGCTCGTGTGAGTGATTTTGGCATAGCAAGACTAGTCTCAGTTGTTGACGACACCTCTCACCAAGAAATTAGTACACTTGGAATCAAAGGGACTATTGGTTATGCTCCTCCAGGTATTTTGAGACTCTTAGATCACTCAATGTTTCATTGAATTCTCCTATGTTTTGGTTTATGTCTGATATTTAACTAGTTACAAAATATTAATTGTTTTTGCTTTATCATGTAGAGTATGGTATGGGTTCTGAAATATCCACATATGGTGACATGTATAGCTTTGGGGTGCTTTTGTTGGAAATGCTTACTGGAAGAAGACCGACAGATGAAATGTTTGAAGATGGCCAAAGTCTACACATGTTTGTTGAAAATTTATTTCCTAATAATCTTATACATATTCTGGACCCACATCTTCTACCAAGAAATGAAGAAGCAACAATAGAAGATGCAGACATTGGGAGTTTCACTCCAATTGTAGAGAAGTCTTTAGTTTCACTTTTTCGGATTGGACTTGCTTGTTCAATGGAATCCCCAAAAGATAGAATGAATATAGTTGATGTTACCAGAGAGCTAAGCATGATCAAAAAGGCCTTTCTCGCTGGTGAGATTGATTGATATTTTACATGCTTAATTGCATAGTTTTTAGCTTATGCTCTTATTATCTGATTAAGTAGTTACGTAATTAACTCAATTTTTTGACATCTTAGCTATGCATATGAAAATTCCTAAACTACAAAATACAAATATAATGGGTTTCTACTTGATTTCAGGTGTTCGCAATCGTGTTTAGTTAATGGTGAAGTACATATCCACAATCATTTAGGAAAGAGAAGTGTATGTAGTATGTACTATTATGCACTGCCACAAGAGAGTTGAATGTTGCTGGTCCAGAACTGTTTGATAAATTTCTATCCAATTCTTACCATTTGAAAGCAACAATCCATCATTCATGTAATATCTACCATAAAGTTTAAATGAGAAGTGTACTTTTGTATTTTCAATATTTATTTTCTTGATATGGTTTTATAATATCAATTCTCAAACTAGAACCATTACAGTAATACTTCATTTTATTGCTCTCTTTTCTCAATAGACATTTTTTGTTAGAATATTTCTGGGTTTAAGGACAATTCAGAGATCAGAAATTTGGACTGGAACTATCCATATTATCTTAAAAAAAAGAAACAAAAAGAAAATAGACCAAAGAGTACTACATATTATCAACTACTACATATTGGATTTATAAGAATACTGAACAGGATAATTATGATCTATATCAACTAACCATATTATCTTAAAAAAAGAAACAAAAAGAAAATAGACCAAAAAGTACATATGAAAAGCCATAACATCAAATGGAGTTCATGAAAATTATCATAGCATCAACAAACCTTGTGAAATGTTAAATATGCCCTCCTTGAAGTCATTCTGGCGACTCTTCCATTCACTTAGGTGCACAAATATATTGTCAAATCACACCTTAATGTAGTCCCATAAAATGAAAAGAGCACGGATCAACAAGAAGTCACCGGACCTTGTAAGAAAAAGAAGTTGTTACAGCCGCTAATTCTGGTTCCGTAAAAAAACATGTTGTCGACGACAACAATACAAATGGAAGTGCTTCTAAACGCTCTAAGAAGAAAGAAGTTGTTACAGCCGCTAATTCTGGAAGAGTCTTCAGTGAAGAAGACAGTCTTATTATTTAGAATGGCATGATTGATTTTATTTCCAAAACTGGAAACAATCCTTTTAAGGATTCAAAGGATTTTCACAATTTTATGAAGAATTCGATTGGTACTGAGATCAGTACCAAACAACTAAAACGGAAGGTTCGTGACTTTAAGAAGAACTTTGGAAGAGGAAAATGGAAATACGATGATAAGACATATTTTGAACTTTTAAAGAAGATTGGCTGAAGAAATAATGGTGGAAATGAAGCTGAAAAAAGTAAAGGAAAAGTTGTTGCCGAGAAAGTTCATAAGAATGATGTTGATATTAGTTTGCTTGTGAATGAAAGTGATGATGATATTAGTTTGCTTGTGAATGATGATATCATTACCAAAACTAAACAATTCATTCACAAGCAAACTAATATCATCACTTTCATTCACAAGCAAACTAATATCACCATCATTCTTAGGACCTTTCTCGGCAACTTTTCCTTTTCCAGCTTCATTCCTACCTTTATTTCCGCAGTCAATCTTCTTTAGAAGTCCAAAATCTAATTTATCATCATATTTTCATTTTCCTCTTCCAAACTTCTCCTTAAAGTCACGAACCTTTCATTTTAGTTGTTTTGGTAGTACTGATTTCAGCATCAATCGAATCCTTCATAAAACTGTGGAATGCCTTTGAATCCTTAAAATGAACGTTTCCTGTTTTGGAAATAAATTCAACCATATCATTCTGAATAACACGACCGTCTTCTTCACTGAAGACTCTTCCCGAATTAGTGGTTGTAACAGCTTTTTTCTTCTGAGAGCGTTTAGAGACAGTTCCATTCGCATTGTTGTCGTCGACAATACGCTTTTTCCGCAATCAGAATTAGCGGCTGTAACAGCTTCTTTCTTCTTAGAAGGTGCAGTGACTTCTTGTTCTTCACACATCCAATGACTTAAAGAAAAAAGGATCACATTTAAGTTTTCTACTAATTAAAATGTCTGAAATTAACACGGATCAACAAGTAAAAAGAGATGCACACTGGTGGGACAAAGTTAGATGTTGCGTATGTATGTTGAAATTTCATTTCCTAATAAACCTATACCTATTTTAGGCCCACATCTTGTACCAACAAATGTAGAAGCAAAACAATGGAAGATGGAAACAGTGGAATTTCTAGCGACTCTTCCATTCACTTAGGTGCACAAATATATTGTCAAATCACACCTTAATGTAGTCCTAGAAAATGAAAAGAGCACGGATCAACAAGAAGAAGTCACTACACCTTATAAGAAAAAAGTTATTACAGCCGCTAATTCTAGTTCCGTGAAAAAGCGTGTTGTCGACGACAACGATGCGAATGGAACTGCCTCTAAATGCTCTAAGAAGAAAAAAGTTATTACAGCCGCTAATTCTGGAAGAGTTTAGTGAAGAAGACGGTCTTGTTATTTAGAATGACATGGTTGATTTTATTTCCAAAACTGGAAACAATCCTTTTAAAGATTCAAAGGCTTTTCACAATTTTATGAAGAATTCGGTTGGTGTTGAGATCAGTATCAAACAACAAAAACGGAAGGTTCGTGACTTTAAGAAGTTTGGAAGAGGAAAATGGAAATATGATGATAAGACCGATTTTGAACTTTAAAGAAGATTGACTAGGGAAATAATGGTGGGAATGAAGCTGAAAAAGGAAAAGGAAAAGTTGTTACTGATAAAGGTCCTAAGAATGATGCTGATATTAGGGAAATAATGGTGGGAATGAAGCTGAAAAAGGAAAAGGAAAAGTTGTTACCGAGAAAGGTCCTAAGAATGATGCTGATATTAGTTTGCTTGTGAATGAAAGTGATGATGATATTAGTTTGCTTCTGAATGATGATATCATTAGCAAAACTAAACATTTCGTTCAAAAGCAAACTAATATCAGCATCATTCTTATGACCTTTTTCGGAAACAACTTTTCCTTTTCTAGCTTCATTCCTACCATTATTTCCCCGGCCAATCTTCTTTAAAAGTCCAAAATCTATCTTATCATCGTATTTCCATTTTCCTCTTCCAAATTTCTCCTTAAAGTCACGAACCTTTCGTTTTAGTTGTTTGGTATTGATCTCAGCATCAATCGAATCATTCATAAAACTGTGGAAAACCTTTAGATCTTTAAAAGGATCGTTTCCAGTTTTGGAAATAAATTCAACCATGCCATTCTGAATAACACAACCGTGTTTTTCACTGAAAATTCTTCACGAATTAGCAGCTATAACAACTTCTTTCTTCTTAGAGCGTTTAGAGGAAGTTTCATTCGCATCGTTGTCATCGACAACACGCTTTTTCCCGAAACCAGAATTAGCGGCTGTAACAGCTTCTTTCTTCTTAGAAGGTGCAGTGACTTCTTCTTGTTCTTTACACCACCAATGACTTAAAGAGAAAAGGATCACATTTAAGTTTTCTACCAATGAAAATGTCAGAAATTAACACGGATCAACAAGTAAAAAGAGATGTACACAGGTGGGACAAAGTTAGATGTTGTGTATGTATGTTGAAATTTCATTTCCTAATAAACCTATACCTATTTTAGACCCACATCTTGTACCAACAGATGTAGAAGCAAAACAATAGAAGATGGAAACGGTGGAAATTTTACTCCAAATGTAGAGAAGTGCTTAGTTTCACTTTTTAGAATTGTACTTTCTTGTTCAATGCAATCACCGAAAGAAAGATTTAATATAGTTGATGTCACCAGAGAATTAAACAAAATCAAAAATGCATATCTCGCTGATAAGTTTGATTGATACTTTTAGATGGTTAACTGCATATGCAATGAGCTTATGCTCTTATCTGATTAAGTAGTTAAATCCCTGCCATCTTACTATGCATTTGAAAATTCCTAATATTACAATATAGAAAAATGTATTCACACATGATTAGGCAAAGGTGAAATAGACTTTGGTGGTCACTAAGGAAAGAGTATATACTATATGCAGAATTGTTTGATATAAGTTTCCTTGCAAATCTAGCCATTTGAATGCAACAAACCATAATTCATGTAATGTAATATCTATCATATACTTGATGGATGTAGTATTGTACTGTAAATGAGAAGCGAACTTAATTGTATTGTCAATATTTTTCTCATATCACCCTTGTGATTTTCTGAATTTCACTGCAACAACTTTAAGCTTTTGGGTAAGTTGGTTCACAAAAAACACTAATAATGGCTACCAACGCGAGTACCATTTGTTGTATCTACATTGATTCATGCTAACATTAAGCTTTGTGACTAATTTAGGCCTAGTATTATCCTATAAATTTGAAAAATTTTGCTATATTTTTAAGTTTGTGTCATATTGTGTGCGTACTGTGTAGTTCCAAGCTACAGATTGACCGGCAAAACACGCCCTAAAGTTGCTACTGAGAAACTAAAAAAGTAATTTTTTATTTCGATAGCGAATAGAACAAAAACCATCCTCACACAACTAAAAAAGTACATGAATGAAACTTGCCTCTTCCGGTGAGTTTGGTTTTGTCTCATAGTAAGCTCTCTTCTGTAGAAACCTCAAAGCTTCAGACCTTCATAAAAAACAATATCATAATATGAACAATTTGCATACTGAATCAACGAAGTTTAACTAATGTAAGGGTTGCAAGGATTGTTTGCAAGTAAAATATAAAACCTTAATTTTGCAGAAGTCCAAATGGAATATAGTAAATCGTTGATAATACTTATAGCGGCACTTACCGATGAATTTTACTCTGTCAATTCAGTGACTTAAACAGTTCTCCCTAGACACCAGCAAAACGCCTCGGGGTGCTTTTGAACGCCTAGCGATCTTCTGAAACGCGTCACGATGTTTTGAAACTCCTCGCGATCGTTTGAAACGCCTCGCGTTAGCCTTGAGCGCACTGCTGCACCTGGCGTGTTTCGAATCGCCACACAATCGCCTCACGATCTTCTGAATCGCACGGCTACGCCTTGTGTGTTGTTGGTATAAACGTCTCGCGTTTTCAACAAGGGCTCATCTCTCTTCCTTCAAATTTTAAAAACGACTTGCGTTTAGTGAAAAAACCAAATGACCTTCAATTAGAGGTCGGAATAGGCTAGGTCGAGCTAGGCTTGAGTCTGACCTGTCAAAAAAATTGAAGGCGGAAGTCTGGCATGTGGCCTATCATAGGCTTATCTTTTAAGTCTGAGCCTGAGCTTTTGAAAGTCTATGTGGTCTGTTAGTCTGTTTAAAAGCCTATTTCACATGAAAATATTTAAATAAATAATTACATTTATTTTTCAAAATACTTATGAACTAATAAACCAACATATTTTCGATATTTAACATAATATTTTGGAGAATTTGACTATATATATAACTATATTTCAATTCTAGTATATAATAATATATTTATATATGTGAAAAACTAACGTAGGTTAATAAACTTAAACTACTGAAAAAGTTAATAAATTTATAATTTATTCAAAGTACAAATTTTAATATATAAATAATAATAGTACTAAAAATATTATTCATATTAACTTAAGTAGGCCGGCCTAATAGGCTAAAAGGTTTTTTTAATGGCATGCGGCCTGACCTATTTACTTAAATAGGCTTATAAAAAAGTCTTGGCCTGCTCTATTTAAAGAAATAGGTCAGCCTGACCTGAGCCTATGTAGGCTAGGCCTTAAGGCCTCGTAGGCCGGCCTGGACTATTCCCACCTCTACTTCAATCAATATTACTATTAAATAAAATCTTAAATATATTGTTAATTCCTAATTTGATGTGAGTTTCGACTTTTAGTTTTTATATTTTTTTTATTATATTTTTAGTCTCCATAATTTTGTCGTTTGCAACTTTGGTCTCTATTGTCAAGTTGTGACTAAGCTAACGAAAAACGTGACATACGACAACACATAGGATGTCACGTCAATTAACGAATCAACGTGGTATTTCTGATGTGAATATGTTTTTAGTCTCATCTTTTACATGAGTTTTCACATTTAGTCCCTATATTTTTAAGTCGAAGTCGAAACATATTTAACCCTAAAAGTTGAAACCCTTGTAAAAGTAGTGACAAAAAACATATTTAATCCTAAAATCTATTTCTCAAGAGATAAAAAAAAAATTATGGAATTTTAATTTCACTCGTTTTCCCTAATTGTGAATTTTTTTTTCCACTTTTGGTCCTCACCCTATTTTTTAACCAATTGGCAGAAAAAATGCTGATATGGCATTATCCACATGGCAAAGAACAAGTACATGTCAACAAATGTATTGTTTTTAATAAAAAAATATAGTTAAAAAAATATTATTTTTAGTCCTTACATTTGTCTTATAGTCAAGAATAATCTCATTTTGTTATGGTGAAAAACAAAAACTCTACAATTTTTTCCGTTATCAAAATGGATCTCTGCCGTTAATTTTGTAAACATAATGATGACGCCAGCTTATTAAAACCAAGGTTTAAAAGTTTTTAGTCCCTACATTTTGTCATATACTATTATTTAAGAATAGTCCGTACATTTTAAAAACAAGGTAAAAAACCCTATAATTTGTTGGAACAAAATGGGTCTGACAATACTTTCTTAGTGGATATTAAGTTTTAATGGTAACAAAATATTAAAATTACAATTGGTGTTACTGATAATTGTTCTAGTGTGCAAAATTGTAAGTTAAAATTTCATAATATCACTATGAACAATAAAACAAAGAAGCCAAGCTGGAAGCTCTGAGAAGCATCAGAAGCTAGTCATGTTTCAAGCTTTGAGATGCATTCAGAAGCAAAGCCTTCAGATTCTGAAGACCTTCAGAAGCAGGCACGTCAGAAGCTAATGAAACAAAAGAAATTTACATCTTCCAAAGACTGACAGATAAGATCATCTGATTGAAGAATAATCATAGATGGACAATGTCATTCTCGTTAAAGAAATATTCTTGGCGTTACAACGTTAACCTTATCCATAAAGGAAGGGAGCGTATGGAAGAATTGAACTATTATTACCCAAAATGGTTGAGCAATATTCAAAACGCGCAAGGTAGTGGAATTACCTTTCTTGAAAAGAAATCAAATTCCACTACAAAAAATAATACAATCAATAGCTGCCACCTTATTTCTCTGCAACAGTCATCCTCAAATATTTCTCTATAAATAGACGACATCATTTGAAGAAACGACTACTGTTTCATTACACAAGCAACACTTTGAAGCTCTGGCATTTAGAAAAATCTGTCAAACACTTTTAGTTCTTTGTTCTTAAATCCTAGGATTAAAAATTTGAGTCTTGTAATTGAGTTGTATTTTGTAAACACATTTGATAGTATATCAAGTGTTTGATTCTTATCATTCTTTTACTTTTTAGTTTGAGAAGTCTTTTGTTAGTGAACTTGAGCATTGAGAAGTCTCTTGCAATGGTGCTTGAGCAATTCTAATCTAGTGAGATTATAACGAAATTCTTTGGAAGTGAAAGGAGACTGAAGTACTCTCGATATGTGAGAGGAACCGGTATAAATTGATTGTGCATAGTGCTTATCTCTCTCCCTCTCTCTCTCTCTCTCTCTCTCTCTCTCTCTCACTCTTTATATTGTGATTGTGATTTTGTGTTCTTAACTGCCGGAAATAACTTTGTTTTTGAAAAAGTTTTAAACTTTCGAAAACACAATTCAACCCCTTTTCTTGTGTTTTTTCACATCTTCATAATTTATTATTTTACTGAATTTGGTCTCTGCCGTTAATTTACGAACATAATGCTTATGTGGCAATTGTGGGCCTCATTTTTTTGGTTAAAAAAAATGAATGCTAAAAAAATAGAAATATTTATAATTTGAAATAAATATTTCTTTGTGCACAGTCACAACAAGATTCACACCTTATCACCATCCTCAATCACAAGATTCACCTTATCGTCACCTTTCGCTTCTCCTCCGTCATCACCCCCGTACTCTTCCAATAACAAGCTGCAACAATTCCTTCAACAACGCCACCACTGCAGCACGATCGAAAATCGACGTATGCAACCATAAAAACACCGCAAATAGTTTTTCATCAATCGCGTACGTGGTATCATACATAACATCTACATCGTTAGTATCTCGTCACGTATCACGGTTCATCTCTTGTTCGAGTAAAACATAGAAAGGGTCGATTTAATCATGATTGTTGGCTTGTGTTTGGACGATTTGGGAACAATGTGAAGTTGATTGGAGACCAATTAGGGATTTATGGAGGTTTAGAGAGATAAAGAGATAAATTTATGAAATTTTTTTTTAAAAAAAAAATGGCCCACATTTGCCATAATTATTCGGTATGTAAATTAACGACAAGGACCAAATTCAGTAACAGAATAAATTATGTGTTTTTTTACACAATTTTTAAAATCACGCAGACTATTAGAATTGAGTACCAACTATTAATAGGTCAAGCTAACTAGTGTCTCGGGGCACTAGTTAAGGATACTTAATATAGTAAAACTGCATTGAAACTTATATAAACAATGTTTGTAAAGTATAAAAAATGTTATTTTCAATCCAAAAGTTGCTTCTTTTTTTTTTAATCCTTAACTTGTGTCCAAATACACTAGTTAGCATCATCCATCAATAATTATGATGTCATTTGAACAAAAAATTGAAGAAAATTTGGAAAAGTAAACTGCCATGTAACAAAGGAAAAAATATGGAGAGTAAACATTGCTCAAATAACTTAAATATAATTTTTTTAATTTGTTTTGTGATTAAATTTTAATATATTTTATTACTAATTTAATTAAAAATAATAAAATTTAATATTTTAATGTTGACGAGTTTCACTAAAAGAAAAAATTAAATTAAATTAAATTGTGACACCCTATTCTTTGACATCATATTTAATTTTGATTACAGGGGGCACTATATATATATATATATATATATATATATATATATATATATATATAACTTTGTAGCATTATATATCACATTTCTTTCTTTTTTTGACAAAATCATATTTAATTTTTTGAAAGCATAAAAATACATCATTATGTTCTCTGTTGTCATATTTTGGAAATTTTGAATGATTTTCTCATTTTTCAATCTCAATAAAAATATTCCTCTCTTTCTAACTTAGTTGATAAGAACATTGCAGTATACAAGAATCGTATGAACGGACACCCCCACTAGCCATTATTTTTTAGATGTTGTAGTTTCTACAAGAAGTACCAAAGAAAACTCTTAAAAAAATACCAATGGATACACAATATTTTTTCTTGTCTTTGCTTGTTTTATTCTAAGATCCCAATCCCCTCTAATTCTTAAAATGCATATTCAGAGCAAGCATTGCTCCTTCTAATTTTCAAGGGAGAATAGGGTAAATTTGTATCTTTCTTGATTGAATTTGCTAACGGGAAAAATGATTACTAGTGTCTCAGAAAACTTTTTTTTTTTTTGGTTCACAATGGTGTAATAAGGATTGAATCTAGCATTTATGCATACTACTTAAATCTCCCACTATTAAATCAACCTTTGTGGCTTAAACTTTGTTGTTTGTATTAATAAAAAAATTGACTTAATTCAACATTTGGTCCCTTATGTTTATTTTAGGTTTTAATTTGGTTCCTTATCTTTTAAAAGTTTCAATTGGTCTCTTATATCTCCACAATTTGCACAAGTTGGTCATTTTCGTCAGTTTTGATGTTTCCACTATTTCATTTGGACATGTGTCCAAGTGTCCAGATGTCCACGTGTCTATCCACGTATGCAAATCGTGTGCAACATGTGACAAAACTGACGAAAATGACCAAATTGAAATAAAAATAAATGTAAGAGAATAAATTGAAACTTTTAAAACATAAAGGACCAAATATTCAATTAAGCCTAAAAAAATTCCTTTAGTTATATTTTAAAAAATATATCACGTGTATGTATGTTTGTGTGTATTGTATAGTGGGTGGAGGAGTACAGCTTTTATAGACTCGTATAAGCAATTTTCTATTGAATGATAAATATATATGTGGGGTAGCTAGTAAAAAAATTGTCAACACATATATACTATGAAAAAAATTCTCAAAAATTTGTGTAGGCTGGTGCCCCCACAGTGCTCTATGTACCTCCGTCCCTATATGACCATGATTAAGTCAAGATGTTCAAATTCAACCAACACATGTCACATTTTTGACAATTCATAGAAGATGATAAAAAGTATAGGCCCTATATCTTAATTAATTTTTTTTATATACTATATTTTAATTATTTATTTTGTCTTATAATAATATATGGTGGCATTTAGATTTTTTTTTTACTAATTAGTTTACGGGTCTATTGACATTTGTTGATAAAATATTGTCAAAATATAAGTGATGCTATTGTGCTCTTTCTTGTAAAATTTATTAAATTAATAATAATTTTATTTATTAAAGCAATTGTCTCGTGTATGGTTTTGTGTAATAAATTATAATTAATAATAACAAATATTTATTATTCAATTCCTTTTTTTTTATTAAAGCAATTATCTCATTTATGATTAAATATTTTTTATTAAAATAATTGTTCCGTGTATGAATTTTAGGTTCAATTCCTTTAATATGTGTCAGTGATGAATATTTTGTATTGTGTTTTAAAAAAAAAATGTTTGTTAAAGCTCGTATCTATTGATTTTTTTTATATTTAAGATTGATATTATGCTAAAGTATAGAGTTTACTTGAATAGAATATTTAGAAATATTTTATAAAATATTTTAAAAATATAAATTGCGCATTTTTATATAAATTTGTTAAATGAATAATTTTTTTTAATTAAATTTATTGTCCCGTTTATATTTTATTAATAAATTATAATTATAAATAATAAATAGTTATCCAATTTCTTAATGTATGAGTGAAAACTATTTCTCATTTTTTATATATTTATCAATAAGAACTAATTGTCTTTTTTACAAAAACTATTTGTTAACTTTTTAGGTATTAGTGATCAAGATTTTTTTTGTAAAATTAGTGATCAACACTTGTCTCGTAACGTTTTAAGTATAATGACAAATATTTACCACAAAATTATTATAATAAATTCATCAATTATACATTTTTCCTATTTTTTTTATATAAGAGTAAACAAAAATAGAGTATAATTTTTTTTATAATAAAAATAGAGTATAGTTTAACTATTATATAAAAAAAAACAGTAAATTGATAAATATAATTCTCTTTTAATGAAATAGAAGATTTGCAATATATATTATTAAGAATTGATGAGGATAGATTAAACTTTTTTAGTTGTAATACCTTTTAATATATTGAGCCCGTTTGAATTTGACTTATTTTTAAGCTTATGAAAATAGTTTATGCTTATAAATAATGTTTTATGTTAATTTGTAAGTTTTTTTTTACGCATGTGTTAATTCATAAATTTTCACTAACAAAAAATTATATTTTATAAACTGTTTTCATAAACTACCTTGCAAAACTTATAAGTTATAATAATACATAAAAGTTTATTTATTTGTATAAGTTATTTTGTATAAGCTCATAAATAAGGCCCCGTTTGAATTTGACTTATTTTTAAGCTTATGAAAATAACTTATGCAAATAAATAAATTTTTGTGGTAATTTATAATTCTTTACCGACAAAAATTGTATCTGTATAAACTATTTTATCATAAACTACCTCGAAAAGCTTATAATAAAACACAAAAATTTATTTATTTATATAAGTTATTTTGTATAAGCTCAAAAATAAGGCAATCCAAATAGGAAGTCAATTCAAACGGGCTCATTGTGTTTTTGAAAAATTATATATAAGTTGTTATATGTTAGATTGAGTTACTATTTATTCATTAAAAAAAAAAAACTTCATATTTTTTATGCATATATTTAATCGTGATTTTTGTTCATATTTTTAGTCGTAAATTTTTTTATTAAATTTTTGTGTTCCTATTTTTGAAGTAAAAATAGATTGGAATAATAAAATATTTTTAGAGGTGGTTTCCTTTTCGATGCTATTTTTATGGGAAGATTTTTTTTATGCTTATCTTCTTTTTTTCCTATTTATGTTTTGTATTTTTTTTTTAGTTTAGAGTTAAAATTAAATTTAAGGGCATAAAGTCTCAAATATTATTAAATTTGAGGAGGACAAATTTGATTTTTTACTAGTTTTTTTTTTTTTTACAATTGAGCATAAGATAGAACCTAGGACCTCTTGCATACAACTCAAACCCATTACCGACCAAATCTAGTGACTTTATTTTTTAGTAGTAGTTCTTTTTAATATATTGGTTTCAATACAATATAAGTAAAATATGATAAAAAATTATTTCCATTAGAAATGGAATTCGAATTTTTCTAAACAATTCGTTGTATGGAAAATTCAATAGCCACTTGTGCCAAAAGATTGTCGCTTTTATTTTTTCAATTGCCACTTGAATAAAAAGTTTGTTTTAAAAAAATTGTCACTTTTATTTTCTAATATAGGAGTACAACATTTTTTGTTCCAATTATACATTCAATGTCAATTATCATCCTTCACTTTACATTTGTGACAGTAGAATATACAAATAGTTAAGATGGATTTTTCTTTCACTTTTTACAAAATTTTCGCAATTTTCGTGAAAAGTGAAAGAAAAAAAGAAAAAAAGAAAAATTAAGTAAAATCACAATTCTCTTTCTTTCATTTATTATATTCCTTAATGTGAAATCATCAAATACGATGATATATATTATATGAAATAAATGATGATAGATTTGTTTTTTTGCCAAGTAGTCTATTGGATAGAAAATTATAACACCCCAACTAAAATATCTAGAATATTTAGTCAAGACATAAATAATTGAATCTGAGTACATTAATTTAACGAGGTAAACAAACGAATTACAAAATAATTCTTTACATCAGTTGATGAGCTTAAGACAAAACAGCGGAAATAGAATATAATTCAAGGTATACAGATAAATTAAAACAAGGGAAGACTAAATAGTCTAATGCGATGATCCAAGCTCAGCTCCAATCATCAGCTCCATCCTGGTCCTTGCTCCAGTTAACCTGTATTCCTAAAAAAAATTGATTTGGAGTGGGGTGAGACTACTAAGCCTCAGTGAGTCCTACTACCCTCCTAGAGGTGACTACACCGGGGGCACCTAAATCAGTCGTACATACTAACATAACTAAGCATAACATAGATAGCAAAATATAAAGGTGTATCACAGATTAACAAACTCTTATTCATTTTAACCGCAAGGATTCTCCGAGGTGAGCATATCTCGGAGGCCTGCCTTATTCGTCGATCGGACCGATCACGGCATACAGCTCACAATACATATCCTAATGGATTATCCCAATGGGAGTCCATAAAGCGACATCATAAATCGCACCTAATTGACTGATACTAATTTAGTTCTTACTACCATAATTTCCCAAAACCCGGGGAGCATACAAACCTAATTAATTGCTAAGTTATACCCTAATGATTATCTGCGATTAACATTCTGTTCTACATTATGTTAATTACATTACTGCAAGTTATCTGATTCTAACGAGGATATAAAACGAGTGTGGAAATCTTTGTTTAGAAAATATAAAATATAGGTCAGTTCTGTACAAGCTCACTACGGCGAGTCACCAGCTCGCTATGGCGAGATTATAGGTCCTGACCTAAATCAACTCGCTGTGGCGAGCAAAAGCTCGCCATGGCGTGTTTCATCAGCCTAGAACCCAGCTCGCCATGAATGCGCGCCAACTACTCGCTGTGGCGAGTTTACACAGAAAATGCCCTGTTTTACTAAAATCATAGTTACTCAAAAACAACACCTACAATCCTCATATTAATCAGTGTAGCAAGATAAATTACATAATATGGTACAGAATGGAGGTGAATTGGGGTTTAATTCTCCTCACACAACAATTATTCCTAAACCTATATTAACATGCAAAATTCATAGTTTTGGGGGACTAGCTACACTATCCTAAGGAACCCACCTGTAATGAGTTTAACTCAGAAGCTTTAACATGTATACTAGCTCTGCTACAGCACCAAGCCTCCTTGTCTAGGACTCACATAAACCCCAATTTGTGCTTGATCAAAGAAAATGGAAAGAATGGTTTGATAAGTGTTTTGAGTAATTTCAAAAGAGTTAAGGGATTGAATCAATCACCACCATAACTGAAAGGGTATTGAAGATTAGGAATAGCTTACCAAGTGTTTGGAAAGGTTTCAAGAATATAGATACGCATGCAGCAGCAGCAGCAGCAGGTGCTGTCCTGCTACGCTCGCTACAGCGAGCAACACACTCGCTTAGCGAGTTGTTCGATTCTGCAGCAACAGTTCCGTTGGTTGCTACTGCAATACCAGCTTCAGTCCTTGACTCTCCATCGTTTCCCAGTTACCCACGAAGCTCGAAATCCAACATGCAACACAAGGGCAGAAAAGATGAGAATTTGGGGGTTTATGATTCAAACCTAGAAAGGAAATTCTTAAGAATCATGACTATACCTTGTTTGTAAAGAATTGGGCAGATGATTTCTTGTCAATCTTCCATAAACACATGCAGAATTTTTCTCCATCAACAAGGTCTCTATTGAAAAGGGTTTGCAAAGAGAGAGTGAGATAGCTCGAGAGAGAGAGGGCGGAGAACTAGTATGAGAGAATCCTATGAACCCTTGCAACTCTAATTGCATCATGCATGTGGAAACAAAGTGATAAATTGATGATTGTTGTTGGTGGAAGAAGAGCAAGGCGTGAGAGAGAGAGTGGAGGAATGTGTTTTGTTCTCTGATACTTAGATTCCATGAAATGAAATGAAAATGAATTGGGCAAATAGGTTTAGTCCACTTATAAACTCCTTTCCATGTACAATTCCTCTTTTGCCCCCTTCACTTACTAACAAATTAACTCATTTTCTTCATAGTCCTCTATTTTATAGGCAATAGAAATATCTCCAATTAAGCTTCAATAATGTTCTTTTTAATTAATATTCTCCTATTATTTAAATTGGGATGTTACAATCTACCCCCCTTAAAGAATTTCGTCCTCGAAATTCAGACTTCTTCATTCCACATCAGGGTAGGTTGTTTAGGTCTGCATCTGAAACTACACTTCGTCTATTCTTCAGTTTAACGCATTCAATCCCTTGGAATAAAACTTTCCTCTCTTAAGGGTTACTGGTTAAATGTTATCCTCACATTCGCGGAGTTCCAGTGCTGCGCACTCTGATCCAACTCGTTACTACCATTACACTTCTTCCATTCCCAATGGAATTAGTTGCAGTTCCAACTGATTTAGAGGGTCGGTATTTGACCTGGTATTGATATTGTCATATCCAAATTCCCTCAATCATGTTGTCGTTGTCCTACCTGAACACCACCGTGCCTTCCACGCTAGATGTACCTCTGTGTCACGTGTTGTGTAAATACTACAAGATCGATCGAAATATAAAACGAGTGGAAAACTGTCTAAACACTACCGGTCCTTCTGCCGACAAGTCAGACTCATCCGCAGACGAACTTATAGTTGTCCGATAAAATCCCACCTACAATCTCTATCCATCCCGACACGACACGATGATCAAGTTATACATTTAGCACGCGGACGCACTTAGGTTCAGATTATTCTCAGGGCTACAGGTCAAACTTGTTTGAAATCCTTCGTTGGTAACTAATGTATATAACTTGGCTAGTCGAGAGCATATGGTCTGAATTTGTAACGCTTAAGGCTGGATTGAATGGTCTGGCTTAGAATGGTTGACTGAATTATCTTAGCAGATCACTGAGGATAGGGAAGGGTTTCTAATTGAGGGTGATAGTTTTCCCAGGCGAGTAATTAACATTTATACTATCTAGTTACTGGCAACCAGACTTGGAATTGGAATATTCTGGTCCAGGCGTTCAAACTCCAGCGCTTGATGTCACGAGATTACAAGATTTGAGTTTTGGAAGATTGAAACGTTCGGGTAGAGACACTCAAGGTTAACACACTGGTCTTACATGGTTAGAAGTACGAAGTTAACAGGTTTGGATTCTCAGCTCTGCTTTCGCTGATATAACTTAATTCCACTGAATTTGGAATTGGTCCAACTTAATTCTGAATTCGACTGATAAGGCTACGAAAGGTAGATAACAAACTTTATTGAAGAATAGCGTACTGGATTCGAGTGCACGAAGTTTAACTAATTGGCCGATACTGGGCTGGATAAGTTTTACCGGGGTGGCTTAAAGTATGTTGATTGGCAGATCAACCGAGCGAGTAGGAAATGAAACTGAAAATATTCTTGACCTTCTCAAGAATATTTATCTTCCGCAGTTAGATTTCTGTTAATAACAACTTGACTGAAAAACTGAAAACACTTAATGCGGTTGCTCGAGTGTGACTTCATCACCCTTGGTGTAACCAATTGGCTTCAAGAAATTTGAAAAGTTTGCACCCTAATTGAATTTAGGTACAGCACGTGGTTGCCAAGCCATTATGGCACGAGAAGAATTTGTCCAACTGAGGTCATGATTAGACGGGTTAGAGAATACACATGTTCACGGTGTTCCAAGACTTGCATGTATTGAAATGAGCATTGTTCGGTTCAAAGACTCTGCTGAATTAGGATCTCTACAGTTAAATAGAAAATTGAAGATTTGTCTCCTATTGGTTTATACTCAAATTCTACAGTTCTACTTCTTCTATCAGTTCTCTCAGGTTAGGGTAACTAGGTTTTCATTCTCGTTCTTACCGGTGGATTAAACTAGTTCAAACTAGTTCGAACATTCTCTTAGCTGAAAGGTCTGGATGTATGGAGGTATCGGCTGGCTAACCTGGGTTGAGACTAGCTTGTTTGCCTGTGTCTGGATAACTATTCATGTGTACTAAAAGATTGGTTTGGGTGGCTGACGTTTCTAATAGGGCTTCTACTCGTTAATCTAATTGAGTCATGCCTCCCACTATCTGACACTAATGTTGTCTCTGTGTCGCCGGCTTCTAGTATTAATATCCTAAACGGTAATAAGACTGGTTGGCATCCGGATAGTGTTAAAATATAGCGGTTCAATCCTAATCTTCAGACAGAGTGTCTACTTGGTCTATAATACTGTAGTAATGGTCTAGTGATAACTGACTGACAACTCTAAATGTACGGCTAACTGATTCTACTAATTTTTAGCTATCAGGTTCTAATGTATGAATCTGTGTAGGGTGTAGTCAAATTAGCATGGAACTAAATTGTCGGTTTCTAAACTATCTAATGACAAGGCAACTACAGCTCGACTTTGGCGATTGTTCGTGCTAAAGGTAGCTCTCAATTGTTGTTACTAATCAAAACTTAGTCTATGATGGTTCGGTGTAATTTCTGATATGGAGCGATAGACTGGTCCTTTTGATGACATTTAGAGGTGGTTATCTTAAGGGTTTACTCAGCCGGTTTTGCAATAAGAAATTATTAAGGTATAAGTGCTAAGATTTCTCTATTCTTACCGAGGTAATCAACTGGTCAAAAGTGCTGGGTTGCTAGTTTATGGATACCTAACCTAACAGTCTTTAACAATCCTATTTAGATGACGGTATTGCTAGGAAAGAATTCAACTTTGATGTGAGTCAAGGTTATACCTTCGTGACAAGATTCTTTCTTCAGTTTGGTTTCTAACTATTCGGTGATGATGCTATTATGTTTGTCTAAGGGTCGGGTGTAGTAATGGAATTTTCTAAGTGGCATACTAGCAATTCTAGATCCTTGGGATAAGGTATTAGTATCGGGTACTAATTACTGAGCTGCTTGAGTCTGATTACTGGTTTGGTTACTAAACTATCCTATGATGATGTCTTAGTAATTTCTGACTTAAGAGTTCTGATAATGCTAGTAAGGATTCCTAACTGTGGGTGAGTTTGGGTCCCTAAGAATTTTCTGGTTTACTGTTAATGACGGGTGTAGTAATGAGATAACCTCAAATGGTTTTACTAATTTAAGTTTGACTCTTAGTAGTGGTGTAGGAATGTCGTTTCGAGTTGAGGGGTCGAAGTAACTTAGTTAAGGCATACTAGTGGTTAGTCTCATAAGATAATGGGAAGGGGGTATTGAAATGTGCTTATGTCCTAATTTGGTTTCTAGTACAAAGGATACACTCAGTCCAATTTCTTATTGTCTCTTAATCCTAATATCATCTCCAGACGTAGTTCCTCAACAACTCTTATACTCACAAGGTAGCTGGGGATTGTTTATTCCGAATTCAACCAAGGTAGAATGATAAGATACACATGGGGACTTGAGACTGTTCACCATGGCTAAGAATGACTGAACAGAGAATCACGTTGCAACAAGCAGTAGCAGCAGCCTGCTAAGCTCGCTGCAGCGTGTGCTTGCTCGCTAAGCGAGTTAGACAGAGTGCAAAAGAATAATTCTGTGGTTCGTCCAATTCTCTACCTTGCACAACACTCTAACTCCCAGTCATATACTAACTTGAATTTAGGGTGAGTTTTGATTTACTGCCTACTGTTCTAGGGTGTTGATTGGCTCACGAGCTTGGCTGAATTCAGGCTCTCACTAGGATGAGGTTACTTACAGGTTCAGGGAGTTTACCTGACACACTTTGTCAGTTGAATACTGTTGTGTACTACACAATTCAGTATATGGATACACTTGCATTCCTTGTCTGCGTACACAACTTACTCCTGTGGCACCATCTGCCACTGTTCCATTATTCTCTTATAAGAGTTTCCTTCAACGACTGCTCCGCGATTGCATCTTCACTACGATCTTAACGCTGAGATTCCAGAGTTCACCTCAGTTCTAAACCATAATACCCTGCCTACCATACACAATACTGAGTTGATCAGGCTCAGCATGCGATGGTTTCAGCGTAAACAGTCCAGATCCAAGGGTCTGTATTACTTGGGAAAGATTGATATGACTCATGGCAAGGTCCGATACTGGATCGACCTGCTCTGATACCAATTATAACGCCCCAACTAAAATATCTAGAATATTTAGTCAAGACATAAATAATTGAATCTGAGTACATTAATTTAACGAGGTAAACAAACGAATTACAAAATAATTCTTTACATCAGTTGATGAGCTTAAGACAAAACAGCGGAAATAGAATATAATTCAAGGTATACAGATAAATTAAAACAAGGGAAGACTAAATCGTCTAATGCGATGATCCAAGCTCAGCTCCAATCATCAGCTCCATCCTGGTCCTTGCTCCAGTTAATCTGTATTCCTAAAAAAAATTGATTTGGAGTGGGGTGAGACTACTAAGCCTCAGTGAGTCCTACTACCCTCCTAGAGGTGACTACACCGGGGGCACCTAAATCAGTCGTACATACTAACATAACTAAGCATAACATAGATAGCAAAATATAAAGGTGTATCACAGATTAACAAACTCTTATTCATTTTAACCGCAAGGATTCTCCGAGGTGAGCATATCTCGGAGGCCTGCCTTATCCGTCGATCGGACCGATCACGGCATACAGCTCACAATACATATCCTAATGGATTATCCCAATGGGAGTCCATAAAGCGACATCATAAATCGCACCTAATTGACTGATACTAATTTAGTTCTTACTACCATAATTTCCCAAAACCCGGGGAGCATACAAACCTAATTAATTGCTAAGTTATACCCTAATGATTATCTGCGATTAACATTCTGTTCTACATTATGTTAATTACATTACTGCAAGTTATCTGATTCTAACGAGGATATAAAACGAGTGTGGAAATCTTTGTTTAGAAAATATAAAATATAGGTCAGTTCTGTACAAGCTCACTACGGCGAGTCACCAGCTCGCTATGGCGAGATTATAGGTCCTGACCTAAATCAACTCGCTGTGGCGAGCAAAAGCTCGCCATGGCGTGTTTCATCAGCCCAGAACCCAGCTCGCCATGAATGCGCGCCAACTACTCGCTGTGGCGAGTTTACACAGAAAATGTCCTGTTTTACTAAAATCATAGTTACTCAAAAACAACACCTACAATCCTCATATTAATCAGTGTAGCAAGATAAATTACATAATATGGTACAGAATGGAGGTGAATTGGGGTTTAATTCTCCTCACACAACAATTATTCCTAAACCTATATTAACATGCAAAATTCATAGTTTTGGGGGACTAGCTACACTATCCTAAGGAACCCACCTGTAATGAGTTTAACTCAGAAGCTTTAACACGTATACTAGCTCTGCTACAGCACCAAGCCTCCTTGTCTAGGACTCACATAAACCCCAATTTGTGCTTGATCAAAGAAAATGGAAAGAATGGTTTGATAAGTGTTTTGAGCAATTTCAAAAGAGTTAAGGGATTGAATCAATCACCACCATAACTGAAAGGGTATTGAAGATTAGGAATAGCTTACCAAGTGTTTGGAAAGGTTTCAAGAATATAGATACGCATGCAGCAGCAGCAGCAGGTGCTGTCCTGCTACGCTCGCTACAGCGAGCAACACACTCGCTTAGCGAGTTGTTCGATTCTGCAGCAACAGTTCCGTTGGTTGCTACTGCAATACCAGCTCCAGTCCTTGACTCTCCATCGTTTCCCAGTTACCCACGAAGCTCGAAATCCAACATGCAACACAAGGGCAGAAAAGATGAGAATTTGGGGGTTTATGATTCAAACCTAGAAAGGAAATTCTTAAGAATCATGACTATACCTTGTTTGTAAAGAATTGGGTAGATGATTTCTTGTCAATCTTCCATAAACACATGCAGAATTTTTCTCCATCAACAAGGTCTCTATTGAAAAGGGTTTGCAAAGAGAGAGTGAGATAGCTCGAGAGAGAGAGGGCGGAGAACTAGTATGAGAGAATCCTATGAACCCTTGCAACTCTAATTGCATCATGCATGTGGAAACAAAGTGATAAATTGATGATTGTTGTTGGTGAAAGAAGAGCAAGGCGTGAGAGAGAGAGTGGAGGAATGTGTTTTGTTCTCTGATACTTAGATTCCATGAAATGAAATGAAAATGAATTGGGCAAATAGGTTTAGTCCACTTATAAACTCCTTTCCATGTACAATTCCTCTTTTGCCCCCTTCACTTACTAACAAATTAACTCATTTTCTTCATAGTCCTCTATTTTATAGGCAATAGAAATATCTCCAATTAAGCTTCAATAATGTTCTTTTTAATTAATATTCTCCTATTATTTAAATTGGGATGTTACAATAGAAAATCATCTTTTAAAATGAATAAGTGAGTATAGTACAAACTTTGGTCCTGTATATAACATGCAATGCCTATACCAACCGAGTTATGTTCATAAGGACAATTGATGATATGTTCTAATCCTACCAAACTAATAATCTACGGAAAATTAAGCAAAAACTATGAAAGACAATAAAACTAAGAAATAAACAAATTCTTCATTTTTAAGTGATTAGCTCAAAATATGTCCAAGACACTACTTTTGCGGAGACTAATTGTCAATGTAACTGAGATCTAATTAAGAGGTAGAACCCTCCCAACAATACACACTGGTTGAGGATCATATCAAAGACCAAATGATTAAGAGATCCAATATATACCACTTACACCATACTATTACTATGTTGGTCAAGACACTACATTTATACTACTGTTGAATAGATAATAGATTAAATGAGCCAAGTGTGTTTGATTTAAAGAAGACCAACTATTTGATATCACACTGAATGCGTCAAAATCATAGTGATTCACCATGATTTTTGCATAAGCTATAAAGTCTAGGTTTTAGAAAATTACGATGGATTGTCGTGATTGTGGCATACCAACCAACCTTTTACCAAATACACTAAACAAACTTCATACTCTATAAGATGACGATTTTTTGTTGACAGAAAGGCCTATACTATATATACTATATACCAACAACCAACCATACATATGATAATATTAATGACTTGACTAATTGCTCCAAGTTGCATAATTAAAAGCATGACAGAAGCATCAATAGACGTAATCTGACAATAAAAATATCGAATACAATGATAGGAGGAAGGAAGAATCTTTTGTGTTCTCGCTCAACTATCAAAAACTAAAAACCATGTTCAAACTTCACAATCTAAAATAATCCCTTTTCCTGTCATGTTTCCAACATTTTCATTTTGGTTATCTCTTCTCTTTGCTTTCAACTTCGTCCAAAACACAGATACCTCTCCCTTAGGAAATGAGACAGATAATTTAGCATTGCTCAAATTCAAAGAATCAATATCTAATCAACCACATGGAATCTTGGCCTCTTGGAATACTTCAACTCACTACTGTAATTGGTGTGGAATTACATGTAGTCCCATAAATCAAAGAGTTACAGTGTTAAACTTAGATGGATATAATTTGCATGGATTCATATCTCCCCATGTTGGCAATCTCTCTTTTTTGAAATATCTCAATCTTGCTAACAATAGTTTCTATGGAAAAATCCCACCAGAACTCGGTCGATTGTTCCGATTGCAGACACTCTCTCTCAGGAATAACTCCATAACAGGAGAGATTCCTACAAACTTGTCAAGTTGCTCTGATCTTGAAATCTTATCCTTATCTAGAAATCATTTGATTGGTAAAATACCAATTGGAATCAGCTCTCTTCATAAGCTTTGGGGGTTGTTTATTTACGGGAACAATTTAACTGGAAGAATTCCATCATTCATAGGGAATCTTTCATCTTTAACTTATCTTTCAATGCTTATGAATCACCTAGAGGGAAATATTCCACAAGAAATATGCAGCCTTAAAAACTTCACATATATGCAAGTAAGTCTGAACAGACTATCTGGTACATTTCCTTCTTGTCTTTATAATATGTCATCTCTTACTATCATCTCAGCTACATCCAATGACTTCAATGGATCTCTTCCATCCAATATGCTAAACACCCTCTCCAATCTTCAACAGTTTTATATCGGAGAAAATCAATTCTCAGGTACAATCCCTATTTCCATTGCAAATGCTTCTTCCCTGCAAGAACTTGACTTATCTGGAAACAATTTGGTCGGACAAGTTCCTAGTCTAGGGAAGTTACACGATATTCAAAGGCTAAATCTAGAACAAAACTATTTAGGTGATAATTCAACTAAAGATTTGGAGTTTTTAAAATCCTTGACAAACTGTAGTAAACTACAAACCATTTCAATATCCTTTAATAACTTTGGCGGTACTTTGCCAAATTCTGTAGGCAATTTATCCACTAAACTTGATAAACTACATCTTGGGGATAATCAGATATTAGGGAAAATTCCAGCAGAATTAGGAAATCTAATTGGCTTAATTGTATTGAGCATGGATTTTAACCAATTTGAAGGAAGTATTCCTACTACTTTTGGGAAGTTTGAGAAAATCCAAATATTAGGATTGATGGGAAATAAGTTGTCGGGAAAGGTACCACTCATCATAGGAAACCTCAGTCAATTATATCTTTTGAGGATGAGTGATAATATGTTAGAAGGCAATATTCCTTCAAGTATAGGAAATTGCAAAAAATTACAATACCTAGACCTTTCACAAAACAATCTTAGAGGAACCATACCCTTAGAGATTTTTGGTCTTTCTTCGTTATCAAACTTGTTGAATTTGTCAAAAAACTCATTTAGTGGTAGCTTACCCAGAGAAGTGGGTAAGCTAATAAGTATCAACATGCTAGATGTCTCGGAGAATCATCTATCCGGTGACATTCCTAGAGAAATTGGTGAATGCGTAGCCTTAGAATACCTCCTATTGCAAGGGAACTCATTCAACGGAACCATACCAACCTCGTTGGATTCACTAAAAGGTCTTCGATATTTAGACATGTCAAGAAACTGCTTGTCTGGACCAATTCCTAATGTTATACAGAATATAACATTTTTAGAACACTTGAATGTTTCTTTCAACATGTTGGAAGGCGGGGTACCAATAGAAGGTGTCTTTGGAAATGTAAGCAGGTTAGCTGTGACCGGAAACGATAAGCTTTGTGGAGGTATTTCGGAGCTTCATCTACAGCCATGCCCTGTTAAAGGTCTGAAACATGAAAAACACCGCAAAATCAAGTTGATAGTAGTGATAGTTAGTGTGATATCTATTCTTCTCACGGTGACAATTATCCTAACTATCTATTTCATGAGGAAAAGAAACCATAAACAATATTCCGATTCACCAATAACTGACCCGCTAGACAAGGTTTCATACCAAGACCTTCACAATGGAACGAATGGGTTTTCTGCAGGCAACTTGGTTGGATTAGGAAGTTTTGGTTCTGTGTACAAAGGAGCTCTTGCATCAGAAGATAGAGTTGTTGCCATAAAGGTCTTGAACCTTCAAAAGAAAGGAGCTCATAAGAGTTTCATTGCAGAATGTAATGCACTTAAAAATATGAGACATCGAAATTTGGTTAAAATTTTGACATGTTGTTCAAGTACGGATTACAAAGGTCAAGAATTTAAGGCATTAGTGTTTGAATACATGAGCAATGGAAGCTTAGAACAATGGCTACATCCAGGGACACTGAATGCAGGGAATCAAAGAATGTTGGACCTTGATCAAAGATTTAATATCATTGTCGATATTGCTTCTGTATTACATTACCTTCATCATGAGTGTGAGAAATTGGTTATTCATTGTGATCTAAAGCCAAGCAATGTCCTTCTTGACAATGACATGATTGCTCGTGTGAGCGATTTTGGCATAGCAAGACTTGTCTCAGCCATTGACAATACCTCTCTCAAGGAAAGTAGTACAATTGGAATTAAAGGGACAATTGGATATGCTCCTCCTGGTACTTTCTTTCGAGACTCTTAGATCACTAAGTGTTTCATTGAATTCTCCTATCTTTTGTTTATGTTTATTTAACTAGTTACAGAATTTTAATTGTTTTTGCTTTATCTTCTAGAGTATGGAATGGGTTGTGAAGTATCCACATACGGTGACATGTATAGCTTCGGGGTGCTTATGTTGGAAATGCTAACAGGAAGAAGACCGACAGATGAAATGTTTGGAGATGGTCAAAATTTACACATGTTTGTTGAAAATTCATTTCCTAATAATCTTATACATATTTTGGACCCACATCTTCTACCAAGAAATGAAAAAGCGACGATAGAAGATGGAAACTTTGGGATTTTCACTCCAATTGTAGAAAAGTGTTTAGTTTCACTTTTTCGGATAGGACTTGCTCTTTCAATGGAATCACCAAAAGAAAGAATGAATATATTTGATGTCATCAAAGAATTAGACATAATCAAAAAGGCCTTTCTCGCTGGTGAGATTGATTGATATTCTTAGATGCTTAATTTCATATTTATTAGCTTATGCTCTTATTATCCGATTAAGTTATGTAATTAACTTTATTTTCTGACATATTGCTATGCATGTGAAAATTCTTTAAACTACAAAATACGAAGATAATGAGTTTATTCTTGATTTCAGGTGTTCGCACCCGTGACTAGTTAAAGGTGAAGTAGAATCTACAATCATTTAGGAAATATTATGTACTATGATGCAGAATTGTTTGAGACAAGTTTCCTTCCAAATCTAGCTATTTGAATGCAACAATCCATCATTCATGTAATATCTATCACATACTTGATGAGAAGTGGATTTAATTGTATTGTCAATTTGTTTTTCTCATATCACTATTATGATTTTCTTAATTTTACGTCAACAACTTAAGCTTTCTGGTAAGTTTGTTCACAACAAACACCAATGGGCAACAGCTGCCAATGTATTTGCACGCCCAATTTGGTGACACTTAATGAGACAGTAGGAGTACTATTTGTTGTATCTACGCTGATTTATGCTAACACTAAGCTTTGTAATTATTTTAAGCCTTGTATTATCCTATAAATTTGTAATATTTTCCTACATTCCTAAGTTTGTGTCATACTGTGTGGTGACGTAGCTGCGGATTGACCAGCAAAACACGCCCTAAAGTTTCTATTGACAAACTCTCAAAAGTAAATTTCTGTTTATATATAGATTAGAACAAAAACCATCATCACAGAGCTAAAATTGTACATGAATAAAGCTTACCTCTTCCGGTGAGTTTTGGTTTTTGAGAACATAGTAAGCTCTTTTCTCAGCTCATCAAGCTTTAGCTCCAAGGCATGTGACCCAACGGCGGCGGCGTGTTTCAATCTCACAGAAGCTTTAGTTTTCTCTCTTCTGTAGAAACCTCAAGCCTCAGTCTTCTTCCCTGCATAAAAATAAAAGTAACTTTAACAATTTGCATTATGAATGCAGGTGTGTTAGAGTAGCATCACAGAGATAGAATCAAGTAAGTTTAACAACTATGTAAGGGGGCAAATTTGGCTGTAGAGTTTGAAAAAAACCTAATTCATAATTGAGCTAGTTTCTTATTAAAACAAATTCACGGGGGAATGATTCTTGAGGGGGATTAGAATGGTGGAGGTTGAACACTTTATAAGTGAGAGAGGGACACATAAACAGAACGCCTTAAGATTTTGGGTTAAAGTGTAGTGTTCAACTCACTTGTGAAGTTGTTCCTGTGAAACTGCAGGAAATTTTAACAACGGTGGATCCTAATCCGAGTTCAAGAGATAACTAAACCTTGAAATTTAAAATTTAAGGGATCAAATTGAAATCTAAAATAAACGTAAGGAACCAAATATATAACTAAACCTAAAATTTGATATGCAACAATTGAGATTCAAATTCTAGATATTCTACCTATTTATTTTAAGGATCAAATTTCAGATATTAGACTATTTAAGTTTTGAATAAAAATAATTCTCTTTTAAAATTTTAAAACATCTATTTTTTTAAGAAGTAAAAATGAAATGCATATATCATTCAAAAAATTCTCCTCTCAGCACAAGGTGTGCCGGAAAGACTACAAATATTTCTAAGAGTCAGTAAAGCATAAATAACATGAATAGCTAATCAAATGCCCAAACAGGTAAACGGGCACAACCACCACTTATGATAGTTTGATACTAGTGTAGTGTTAGTTGTCTTCAACCACTGATTGGAATATTGTTTGACCTTGTCCAACTTCCGAGGAAGGGAATGTACTGAGTTTTTGAAGAGTCCCCGATTTCTCTCGTTCCACACAACTCAAACACATAAGAGCCAAATGAGTTGCAGAAAGGACTGCCGTCCTCAATGCCCTCCTGATGAATAAGTAAACTGATGAAAGTGATCGGATATATGTTGAGAGTTAACCGCCGAGAAGCCAATTTAAGACCGGACTAACGCCCACATGGACCCAAACGTGCTACAAGGTAGAAATAAGTGTTGCGCTGATTCAATGCAACCACAACCGGCCACCCAAAAATGAGAGTATGGGGTAATGATGCCTCGAGTCACCAAATTTGTTTTTGTTAGTAGCATGTCTCGCAAGAGTCTCCATGTAAAAATAGATATTTTCAACGGAACCTATATGCGTCAAATAAGATCTTCAGCTGCATCCAAAATGGCTTCCTGCTAAATAGTCAAAAGCAGATAATAAGTACCACAAATTGAGTAACCATAATCGGGGTCAGGCTTCCAAAGCCATGTATTGAAACACTGAGCCTGCAATAAGAAGTCGTGAAGTAAATTTTGATACTTGTTTTATTGTGTGGCTACTTTTTCTTTTTTGACAGATTAATTGTTGATAGCATATAATTCACTTCACATAGTGGATTGGAAATTAAAAAATCCACTTGGTAGTGGATGTCGAATTATAGAATTGTGCATCTCCTATGTTTGATAACTTTCATCCAAAAAAAATTTATATACCTAAGTTATTTTTGTCACTTTATCGGAAATGACAATATGTTAAATAAGCAAATCACTATATGTGTATAAGAAAATACCATGTGCTTATATTTATAGATTTATGGGAATAAAACTATAAAAAAATGCACAGAAATATTTAAATGTATCAAACATATTTTCTTTAAATCCCTATAAAGTTATTATCACACATAATAATCACACAGCACAACCATCACTTCACTTTTGCATTTCCCACTATACATGTTGCATCTAGACTACCTATAAAGCACAGTCAATAAACTATCAAAAACTACACAGCATATTCAATTTTCTTAATCCAAAATAGGGTGTGTTTGTTTTAGCTTTCCTTAAAAATGGATTTTATAGTGTTATATAATTTTGTGTAAAAAAATTTATAAATAAACTTTTTATAAAAGCTTCAAATCAAAATTTGGTTTGAATAGTTATTCTTAAAATGTCATTTTAGGCATATCATCATTTTATTAAAAAAAAATTGGATATCAAAATTTCAAAAAAATCACTTAATTTGAAGCTATTTCAAATAAATTTTATGTCTAAATGCAACTTGGCTCTTATAAACAGTTAAGAGTACTAATTTAATTATATGGTCATAACACAATATGTATATTTATAACATGTTTAGGATACCTTGGGGGGATATATTGGTTAGAAATGTCTATACTCATTAAAATTAAATGGTATTATAAACCATATTAAAGAATTCTTTCGAGATTTGTATTTTATTATGTGAGCCAACGTCGGAATCCGATCATCCTCGTATCGGTAGTACGCAGAATCAGGCACCCGAGACCGGCTTGCCCCGGCGTAACCTTTGAAGAGTAACCTGATAAGATTAATAATTTTGTGACATACCTAATTTATTGATAATACTTTCGTATTAAAACAATTTGACTTAGTCTATTGCACACTCTAGTTCCCCGGTGTAGTCACCTTTAGGCGGGTAGTAGGACTCACTGGGGCTTAGTAGTCTCACCCCACTCCTTCAAATTTTTTTTTTTCAGATAAGGAGGTGGCAGGGTAAGCTTGGACCTTTTTCCAGATATCTTTAAGTTGTCTTTTTATTAGCATGTTGTTGTTCAATAAATATGTTGTATCTCAGTTTGTGTATTCAGTTTAAGCTTTATGCTTGTTCTCGTACTTGTGTATTTCAGCACCTGCGTGTACATTTCAAATTCTTCGGTGTTGTAATAAATTTCATGACATATGTACCAGTTTAATAATTTTACGTTATATTCTAGACAATTTGACGTGGGGTGTTATATGAATAATGCACATAATTTCATCAAATCCAATTTTGACAGCTGCAACATTCGCTTGGGAGGATGATTGATTATTACTGTTAAAATTACCATCAGAAGAAGAGACCTCTACCAAAGATAGAGCTACATACTAATCATATAAGTCATCCAATGAAGATCTGACCTTCTTAATATTTTCATTGGCAACTTCTTCAGATTTATATATCTTGGGAAAACATATACGCACTATATGAAACTTGACCCTAGGATCCAAAACACTAGCAATAGCCATCAGCAGATTACACTCCCCCCAATATTTGTCAAACTTTACTTTAATTGGACTTGCCATTTCTCTCATAAAGAGATCTTCATCTTCATCCGCCTTATCAAGTATTACTTTCACCTTCCAAACTTCAGCCAAATAGAAATTTGCAGTCAGATACTCATACCTATATTTAAAATAGTAGTTAACATTTATAACATAAATAACAAAATCTTAGTAGAATTTAAAAGAACCAAACTATGAGTAAACCATTTAAATAGTGGATAAACTATTGTATAAGATCAGACACAATTTCATAGTCCCTCCAAGATGATTAATAAGCTAAAGTAGAGTAAATTGCACATATTAAGAATGGTAATTAATCACAATTTTATGTAAAAAGTGTATTCATATTACTCAAATAAGAATAATAATAAAGTACAAAAAAGAGTTGATAAACTACCTGAGATCACATGAGTAGCACAATTAAACACTTCTAGCAATTTACAAACTTTTTCAACTTTGTTTCATTCCTCAAGTGAAGGGGCAAAATCACAATGAGGCTTTCTTTCTTTGTAGGATACAAACGCAATCTTGAACTTCAAAGCAGTTGACAACATATTAAAAGTTGAATTCCATCTTGTTGGACAATCAATAATGAGTTTCCTTTCTTTCAAACCTTTTTGCTCAACCACATCTCAAAATGTTTTTAGTCTTCCATCATTGTGGTTAATATATTTGACACTTTCACGGATATTGAAAATAATGTCCTTAATTTTACTAAGGCCGTCTTGCACTAACAAATTCAATATGTGCGCACAACATCTAACATGAAACAAAGAGTCTCCAAGGATCAACTTACAAGTTAGAGATAAATTATCTTTGAGAGATCTTAGGCATGAATCGTTGTAAGAAGCATTATCAGCAGATACTTAAAAAACCTTATTTTCAATCCCCCAAGTCTTCAAACATTTATAAATAGCATCAGACACATCAATACCACGCCTTGGTGCAGACACTTTCACAAAACTCAAAACTTTTTTGTTTAGATTCCATCCTACATCAATGAAATGTCATGTTATGACCATATATTCAACTACTTGGTGATTTGATATCTCCACATATTTGTAGTTAAACTAATCTTGCTCACACTTTCCAACTGTTTCTTCAAAATTTTCTTCTCCTTCTCATATAGTGCCACACAATCATTTCTTGCAGTTTTATGGGAAACCTTGCGAAATTCAGAATTTGCATATTCGAAGGCCCACACCTAATTTCGCAAGAAATGATTGTGTGGCACTATATAGAGACAAACCATTGTGTGGGTCTTCGAATATGCAAATTCTGAATTTCGTAAGGTTTCCCATAAAACTGCAAGAAATGATTGTGTGGCACTATATGAGAAGGAGAAGAAAATTTTGAAGAAACAGTTGGAAAGTGTGAGCAAGATTAGTTTAACTACATATATGTGGAGATCTAGTCACCAAGTAGTTGAATATATGGTCATAACAGGACATTTCATTGATGTAGGATGAAATCTAAACAAAAGAGTTTTGAGTTTTGTGAAAGTGCCTGCACCAAGGCGTGGTATTGATGTGGCTGATGCTATTTATAAATGTTTGAGGACTTGGGGGATTGAAAATAAGGTTTTTTAAGTATCTGTTGATAATGCTTCTTACAACAATTCATGCCTAAGATCTCTCAAAGATAATTTATCTCTAACTCGTAAGTTGATCCTTGGAGGCTCTTTGTTTCATGTTCGATGTTATGGCACATATTGAATTTGTTAGTGCAAGACGGCCTTAGTAAAATTAAGGACATTATTTTCAATATCTGTGAAAGTGTCAAATATATTAACCACAATGATGGAAGACTAAAAGCATTTTGCAATGTGGTTGAGCAAAAAGGTTTGAAAGAAAGGAAACTCATTATTGATTGTCCAACAAGATGGAATTCAACTTTTAATATGTTGTCAACTACTTTGAAGTTCAAGATTGCGTTTGCATCCTACAAAGAAAGAGAGCCTCATTATGATTTTGCCCCTTCACTTGAGGAATGGAACAAAGTTGAGAAAGTTTGTAAATTGCTAAAAGTGTTTAATTGTATTACTCATGTGATCTCAGGTAGTATATCAACTCTTTTTTGTACTATATTATTATTCTTATTTGAGTAATATGAATACACTTTTTACATGAAATTGTGATTAATTACCATTCTTAAGAATGCGCAATTTACTCTACTTTTGCTTATTAATCATCTTGGAGGGACTATGAAATTGTGTCTGATCTTATACAATAGTTTATCCACTATTTAAATGGTTTACTCATAGTTTGGTTCTTTTAAATTCTACTAAGATTTATGTTATAGATGTTAATTACTATTTTAAATATAGGTAGTGAGTATCCGACTGCAAATTTCTATTTGGCTGAAGTTTAGAAGGTAAAAGTAATACTTGATAAGGCGGATGAAGATGAAGATCTCTTTATGAGAGAAATGACAAGTACAATGAAAGTAAAGTTTGACAAATATTGGGGGGAGTGTAATCTGCTGATGGCCATTGCTAGTGTTTTGGATCCTAGGGTCAAGTTTCATATAGTGCGTATATCATGGTAGTCAAAATCGCGATTTTAATCGTGTAATCGTACGATTTTACGATTAAAAGTAGGTGCAGCGATTTTGTTTATGCCAATAATCGCGATTTTGTAAAATCGTGCTTAATCGTACCTTTTAATCGTGCAATCGTGTAATCCTACGATTTAGTTCGATTCTGCAAGCAAGTTCGCAGTGATGGATATGGTGAATTTGCGGCGGCGCCGCTGTGAATCTAGGGTTTCTGAGTTTCTGTTTCGCGGGTCAGAGAGATGAAGTTTCGGGTTATAAGAAAAGATCTGTTTCAGGAGTTGGTTAAAATATGACCCGTTTCAGTGGGTCGGGTCAAAAGAGGCCCATTTATAAAATTAGGGTTATTTTTATGGAAAACACGGCCAGCTGTATTTTTTTATGGGAAACATACACAGTTGTTTTTTTTTAATGTGGCAATAACTGCTAATTACTTTCCAAACGTTAGTAATTATCATTGGCAGCAAATCATGCTTATTCCAAGGCAATAAAATCGATTTTTTCCCTCCTTTGCACAACAGACTGCCTATAAAATTGGAAGATAAATTCTCCACTCCACCACAACTCTCACTAATCAGTCACGATCAATTTCTTATTTTCTTCATCTTCCATTTTCATCTTTATTTCCTTTTTATCTCTATATTTTCAAATTCTCAAGCTGCTATTGCTACTGGTCAAGCATCTGCAGTTCACCCCTCTGTTCCTAAGCCTAAGAATGCTTCTAGAAACAGGACCGATCCTTCTTGGAAGTACGGAGTTTCAGTCGATGGAGATGCTTTAAAAATTAAGTGTAAGTTCTGTGAGAGAACTATCACGGGAGGGGCTTATCGTTTCAAGCATCACTTGGCTGGAACAAACCGAAATGTGATTGTTTGCAACGCAGTTACTGATGAGGTGAAGCAGGAAATGTTTCAAATTGTTGATCGCTTGCAAGAGAGATTGCTAAAGAAAACAGCCAATGAATCTGATACTGATTGTGTAGAAGTTATTGAAAAAAGGAAAAGTTGTGAAGTGGAGGGTGCTGTTGAGAGCTCCAAAAACATTTTTAAGAAGAGGGTATTTGGATCACAACCCACAATCAATTCTGCCTTTAAGAAGGAATTGAGAGAAGATGCATGTAAAGATATTGCAAGATGAGATTGAGGAATATCTCAACAACTTGGGCCGGGTCATAAAGTGCGTATATGCTTTCCCAAGATATATAAATCTGAAGAAGTTGCCGATGAAATTATTAAGAAGGTCAGATCTTCATTGGATGACTTATATGATGAGTATGTAGCTCTATCTTTGGTAGAGGCCTCTTCTTCGGATGGTAATTTTAACAGTAATAATCAATCATCCTCCCAAGCGAATGTTGCAGCGGTCAAAACTGAATTTGATGAAATTACGTGCATTATTCAAGAAAATGAAGACATCGGTCCAATGAAATCAGAATTGCAAGAGTTTCTTGATGAAGGTCTTTACATTCCTCCCATCCCTACTTCCTTTAGTGTTTTGGATTGGTGGAGAAACAACATCATGAAATATAAAATCTTGTCTAAGATGGCTGCTGATATATTAGCTATTCCAATTATTAGAATTTGTAAGGCCTATACTCAACCACAAAAGCTAGCTTAAGAGTTGAGGTTTGCACTACACTTATAAAGGCTATCTTTGCCATATCTCTAGCCAATGTGGGACTTCTAATACACCCCCTCACGCCCAACACTATTGGGCTTGGCGCGTGGAATCAACAACAACGGGTGACCCAATATGGGAGGTCTCCACAACAAACAACAAATTGATCTAGGACAGGCTCTGATACCATATTAGAATTTGTAAGGCCTATACTCAACCACAAAAGCTAGCTTAAGAGTTGAGGTTTGCACTACACTTATAAAGGTCATCTTTGCCATATCTCTAGCCAATGTGGGACTTCTAACACCAATCTCAACTGTGGCATCCGAGTCCACATTCGGTGCCGGAGGTAGAGTTATTGACGAATTTCGTTCTAGATTAAGTGAAGATCCTGTTGAAGTTCTCATTTGTGGTGGGGATTGGTTTCGTCACAAGTATAATGTGACTAAAAATTCAAAGGTACTATTTAATATGATATTTTTATTAATTAGTATTTATTCATAGACAGATGCTTGTGTGTTATTGTTATAGTTAATTATTAAGTAGTTGTTTGCTACTAGTTTAGATTAATTTGTTTGGTACTAGGTGCGTATATGCATTTAATTATGATATGAAATTGCACTTGTATATATAGACTTTAGACCATAGGCTATATACACCATAGTCTTTTAATTTATCTTTTGTTTCTTTTGGCATAAGAAGAAAAAGATACTATAACAATATTTCATGTAATATTTTTATGTAATGTAATTTAAATTTAGATTTGAAATCAAAGTAATTTTAGAACTATTTCATATTTCATGTTTTTAGTTTTTCTGCAGTACTAGGCAAAGGGAAGTTGTGAACTAACAAATATGCAATGTTTTTTCTTTTGGCATTGAAGGTTGAAAAAGAGGAGATACAAGTCAACTTTAAGATTTGATGTTAGGCAAAGGGTTTTGGATGTGTTTTGCTTACACTTGAAGAGTCTAGTGTTTTGAAGATACAAATCTGGATTTGAAGATCTAGTGTTTTGCTAACTTATAGACTATGGTGTATATTTTGGTTGTTGCTAACTACACCGAATACATTAGTGTTTAACAAACAATTTGTATCATGGTATACTTAATAGATTTTATCGTAATCGTATCATTTTATTAGCAATCGTATCATTTTATTAGTTTTTTCTTAATGTTTTAGAAATTATAATAATTTAAATGTGAAATAGGCATTAAGGCCTCTTTAATTAGCCTATTTAAAAAGACTATATAGATGCCTTTATGTAATACAGGCTTTTAAATAGGCAACACGGTCAGTCCAGGCTTTAAACAGGCACTGGTCAAGCCGAAAAAAGAGCACATTATAGGCCGTAGGCCAGGCTTAGGCCTAAAGAAAAATCATAGGCCAGGCTCAGGCCTGTCAAAGCCTGGCCTGACCTGTTCCCAACCCTAATAATTATACAGAATCGCAACATCAGTGATTGGAAATTTGAAATCGAAAGAGAGAGAAGGAGATCGAACCTGAGAGAGAGAGAGAGAGAGAGAGAGAGAGAGAGAGAGAGAGACGGAGAGAGTGAGAGACGGCGGGAGATAGTGAGAGACGGCGGGAGAGTGAGAGACGACAGAGAGATTCTGTTCCAAAGAGAGTGAGAGGTGGAGCTTACGCTTCGTCGCTTCTGCAGAGTTAGGGTTTCTAATTTCACTTTTAAAACCTAAGCCTATCATATAAATAATATTTATTATATAAATAATAATTATAAAATATAAACAGGTCAGGCTGGCCTATCAGGCCTCGCAGGCTTTTTTAAAAGCCTAAGCCTGGCATATTTATGCAAACAGGCTTTTTTCAAAGTCTAAGCCTGGCATTTTTATAAACAGGCCAAGCCGAAGGCCCCTGGAGGCCGCCTGGCCTATTCCCAACCCTACCCGTACGAAATATTGGCCTCATGGAATACTTTGACTCACTACTGTAACTGGCATGGAATTACATGTGGTCACAAGCATCAAAGAGTTACAGAGTTAGACTTAGAAGGGTATAAGTTGCATGGATTCCTATCTCCCCATGTTGGAAATCTTTCCTTTTTAAGAAACCTCAACCTTGCAAAAAATAGTTTCTTTGGAAATATTCAACATGAACTTGGTCGGTTGTTCCGATTGCAGACACTCTTTCTCGGCAATAACTACATGACAGGAGAGATTCCTACAAACTTGACAAGTTGTTCTGATCTTGAAATCTTATCCTTACGTGGAAATCATTTGGTTGGTAAAATACCAATTGGAATAAGCTCTCTTCATAAGCTTCAGATGTTGCAGATTTCACATAACAATGTAACCGGAAGAATTCCACCTTTCAAATGGAATCTTTCATCCCTAACTATTCTTTCAGTGGGTGTTAATCATTTAGAGGGAAATATTCCACAAGAAATGTGCAGCCTCGAAAACTTGACAATTATGGTAGTGGAATTAAACAGACTATATGGTACATTTCCCTCTTGTCTATATAATACATCATCTCTTACTATCATCTCATCTGCACTCAATGATTTTAATGGATCTCTTCCTCTCAATATGTTCAACACCCTCTCTAATCTTCAACAATTCTTAATTGCAAGAAATCAATTCTCAGGTACAATCCCCGTTTCCATTGCAAATGCTTCTACCCTACAAAAACTCGACTTAGAACAAAACAATTTGGTCGGACAAGTTCCAGGTTTAGGAGCATTACATGATCTTCAATGGCTAAATCTACAATTTAATAATTTAGGTGACAATACAATTAGAGATTTGGAGTTTTTAAAAACCTTGACAAACTGTAGTAAAATAAGAATGATTTCTATATCCAATAATAATTTTGGAGGTAACTTGCCATATTTTGTAGGCAACTTATCCACTCAACTTAGTGAACTATTTCTTGGGGGTAATCAGATATTAGGAAAAATTCCTGCAGAATTAGGAAATCTAATTGGCTTAATTCTCTTGAGCCTGGACTATAACCACTTCGAAGGAGTTATTCCAACAACTTTTGGGAAGTTTATGAGAATGCAAAAATTAGTAATGAATGGTAATAAGTTGACAGGCGAGGTACCATCCATTATAGGCAACCTCAGTCAATTATATCATTTACGTATAGGAGATAATATGTTCGAAGGAAATATTCCTACAAGTATAGGAAACTGCAAAAAGTTACAATACTTAGACCTCTCACAAAACATTCTTAGAGGAACCATACCCGTAGAGGTTTTTAGTCTTTCCTCGTTATCAAACTTACTGAACTTTTGTCAAAAAACTCTTTGAGTGGTAGCTTACCTACAGAAGTGGGTATGCTAAAAAGCATCAATGAGATAGATGTCTCGGAGAATCATTTATCTGGTGACATTCCTGGAACCATTGGTGAATGCATTGGCTTAGAATACCTCTATTTTCAAGGGAACTTCTTCAACGAAACTATACCATCCTCATTGGCTTCACTTAAAGGTCTTCGATATTTAGACTTGTCAAGAAATTGGTTGTCTGGTACAATTCCTAGTGTTCTACAGAATATATCAGTTTTAGAACACTTGAATGTTTTTTCAACAAGTTGGAAGGCAAGGTACCAATGGAAGGTGTCTTTGGGAATGTAAGCAGATTAGTTATGACCGGAAACAATAAGCTTTGTGGAGGTATTTCAGAGTTTCATCTACAGCCATGCCCTGCTAAAGGTCTGAAACATGCAAAACACCATAAAATCAAGTTGGTAGTGTGGTATCTTTTCTTCTCATGCTAACAATTATCCTAACTATCTATTGGCTGAGGAAAAGAAACCAGAAACCCAATTCTGATTCACCAACAACAGACTCGATAGCGAAGGTTTCATACCAAGACCTTCACAAAGGAACTGATGGGTTTTCTGTTAAAAACTTGGTTGGAGTAGGAAGTTTTGGTTCAGTTTACAAAGGAAATCTTGCATCAGAAGATAAAGTTGTTGCCGTAAAGGTCTTGAACCTTCAAAAGAAAGGAGCTCACAAGAGTTTCATTGCTGAATGTAATGCACTTAAAAATATGAGACTCCGGAATTTGGTTAAAATTTTGACATGTTGTTCAAGTGCAGATTACAAAGGTCAAGAATTTAAGGCATTAGTGTTTGAATACATGAACAATGGAAGCTTAGAACAATGGCTATATCCAGGGATGGTGAATGCAGGGAATCAAAGAATGTTGGACCTAGATCAAAGAATGGGTTCTGAAATATCCACATATGGTGACATGTATAGCTTCGGGGTACTTATGTTGGAAATGCTTACTGGAAGAAGACCGACAAATGAAATGGTTGAAGATGATCAAAATCTACACATGTTTGTACATGTTTGTTGAAAAGTCATTTCCTAATAATCTTATACAGATTTGGGATCCTCATCTTCTACGAAGAAATGAAAAAGTAACAATAGAAGATGGAAACATTGAGAATTTCACTCCAATTGTAGAAAAGTGTTTACTTTCACTTTTTCAGATTGGTCTTGCTTGTTCAATGGAATCACCGAAAGACAGAATGAATATAGTGGATGTCACCAGAGGATTAAGCATGATCAGAAAGGCCTTTATTTCTGGTTAGATTGATTGAGATTTTTTGTGTGCTATAGATATTTCATCATGCCAGCAAGGAAACTCTTAAATCTTTTATATGTATAACTATTATCAATTTCGATCTGTGATTCTGTGGACGCTTTCTACTTATTGGTTTGACAGAATATTGTACAAGAAGTATTATTGCCATTATCAGCCAACCATATTAACTAAAGAAAAGAAACTGAATTAAAGTAATCTAATAAGTACATATGAAAAGATATAACATTAAATGATTTGGCAGCTATTGTAATAACTGGTAAAGGATTTCAATTATGCGATTAATTCACTTACCAATTTGGTTGAAGTAATTCCGGTTTGGAACCACATAACTGGAGCACCGAACCTATATACCAGTTTGGTTTGATTCGGGACAAACCATTAACGGTTTGGTTCAGTTTTATCGAACTGTTGTAACAACAGTTAAGTTTACTTCCTAAACTGAACCATGAATAGTCTTTACATCAACATACCTTACGAAATGTAAATGATGCCCTACTTGAAGCTCGTCCGGTGTCTCTTCCATTCATTTTTTCTATCTATAGGGGTAAAAAATATATTTAGGTTCAAATTATATTGTCAAACAGCAAAGACGATCAACTTTAAATTTTCTACTAATAATTGAATACAATAGCAGTAGTTTTCGAATGAAAATGTAAATAGGACAACAAAGTTCCATAACAAAGAAAACAATGACATCAATATTCAATAGAACTTTTAAACCAAACTGAACTTCAGCAAAGAAAATCAAACCGCGATTGATAGTTCGCGAATAGAACCTTGTTTTGGTGCGGTTCGGTTCAACAGTTCAATTCGGTGATTGGTTTTTAGACAATCCCAATATTAAATTTGATTTGAGTTTTGGTTTCCTAAATAGTCCTAATTATCAATTAATAATAGCTGTTTGGTACCGTTCAGTTTGAAAAAGCACAATTCGTTTTTCTGTAGACTTAATTCTGATTCAGGACGATCCATTACCAGTTCGGTTCAATTTTATTGAACTGTTGTGATAGTTCGGTTCGGTTTTCTTTCTGAACCAAACAAAGTAAGTTTTACTCATCAACGTACCTTACTACATGTAAAAGATGCGCTACTTGATGTCCTTGTCCCAAGAAAGAATATACATCCTGATGCACTTAAAGCAAAGAGAAGGCTTTTCTGCTGCACTCTCATATATCCTCTTCTTTTTTGTTCATCGGTGATTTGGGGTTATTCTAAGATTTTTGTTTGGTAAAATTAAGCTATAAGGTAGCTGATAGTTGAAAAGCTAACCGATAGTAAAAGCAATGTGTAATGAAAAACTTATCTCATTTTTACGTCATAAAATTGGTCATCTAACTAAAGATGTTCATCTTTTAGTGTTCCCACTCAACCATAAGACTAATATATATTTAACTAAAGATGTTCAAGTTTCATGATTTCACACCTTTTATTTTCAAACTTAGCCTAAAATCAATCACTTTTGACAATTCTTAGAAGATGATCAAAAAGAGTGGGCCGTTATATTTTTGACAGAAAAAGATTAGGCCTATATCTTAATTAAGAATTGTTTAATTGAAAAAAGTGGACATACTAAAATAATCCAACCACCTATAATGCCTTAATTAACTATTAGGATACAAGCATGCCACAAACATGGCCAATAAACTATTCTTAGTTAACTATAAGTATAGGTCTTGATAACTAATATACCTAAGACACTTGTTAAGGAACCAAAACAATAAATAAAAGGAATTTCTTGTTTTGTAAAATCTAAAATTTAAATTTTTCAGTGTTAAATACACAACTTTTAACAAAATATTTCTACATTTAATTCTTGGGTTAATAGGCTTTTACCCCCTACAAAGTAGGCGAGTTTTGCGTTACCCCCTTGTAATTATTTTTTTTGAGATTACCCCCCTGCAATTTTTTTTTATTTACCCCCCTTTTGCTGACGTGGCAGGCAAAAAAAACAGAATAACCGATTTAAAAAATACACTTTTTAAATCGGTTGAACAAAATAACCGATTTAAAAAGTGCATCCAAGGTGGTAAATCAAAAAAAAAAATTTTGCAGGGGGTAATCTCAAAAAAAATAATTACACGGGGTAAAGCAAAACTCGCCTCTTTACAAGGGGAGTAAAGACCTATTAACCCTTAATTCTTTATCTAGTATCTGTGAGACACTTATTAGCATTTGCCATAAACATAGCAAGGTTTAGACAAAAGTGAAAACTTGGATATATATAAATATAGTATCTGAAGGAATGTGGCAGCTTTTTACACATTTGCTACAAATTAATAGATCAAATTATAGCAATTTAAAAGAAGAAAAAACATGCGATCAAATTAAATAATCTAAATTTAAGATAACATAGCATGTGCTACCTATCTACTGTATTTAAAATGCATAAAAGAAAAACAATGAAAGGAGGAAGAATCTTGTGTGTTCCCACTAAAACTATCAAAACATTATATATAACTAAACAACATATTCAATTTCACAATCTAAACCAGTCCCTTGTTCCTAAAAACCTTTTCCTGTCATGTTTCCAACATTTTCATTTTGGTTATCTCTTCTTTTTGCTTTCAACTTCGTCCAAAACACAATTACTTCTACATTAAGAAACGAGACGGATAACTTGGCATTACTCAAATTCAAAGATGCAATATCTAATGACCCATATGGAATCTTAGCCTCATGGAATTCTTCGACTCACTACTGTAACTGGCATGGAATAACATGTAGTCCTAGGCATCAAAGAGTTACAGAGTTAGACTTAGAAGGATATAAGTTGCATGGTTTCATATCTCCCCATGTTGGCAATCTTTCCTTTTTGAGAAACCTCAACCTTGCAAAAAATAGTTTCTTTGGAAGTATCCCTCACGAGCTCGGTCAGTTGTTCCGATTGCAGCAACTCATTCTCTCCAATAACTCCATGACAGGGGAGATTCCTGCAAACTTGACAAGTTGCACTGATCTTGAATACTTATTCTTATCTGGAAATCATCTGATTGGTAAAATACCAATTGGAATCAGCTCTCTTCATAAGCTTTTGTTGTTCGAGATTACCAATAACAATTTAACAGGAAGAATTCCACCATTCATAGGGAATCTTTCTTCCCTATCTATTATTTCAATGGATATGAATCACTTAGAGGGAGATATACCACAAGAAATGTGCAGCCTAAAAAACTTGAAAATAATTACAGTGGCTATGAACAAACTATCTAGTACATTTCATTCTTGTCTTTATAATATGTCATCTCTTACTATCATCTCAGCTACACTCAATGACTTTAATGGATCTCTTCCATCCAATATGTTCAACACCCTTTCCAATCTTCAACAGTTCTTTGTTGGAGGAAATCAATTCTCAGGTATAATCCCTATTTCCATTGTAAATGCTTCTTCCCTACAAGCATTCGACTTAGCTAAAAACAATTTCGTTGGACAAGTTCCTAGTCTAGGGAAGTTACACGATCTTCAACGGCTAAATCTAGAACAAAACAATTTAGGTGATAATTCAACTAAAGATTTAGAGTTTTTAAAATCCTTGACAAACTGTAGTAACCTACGAGTACTTTCTATATCCTTTAATAATTTTGGCGGTAGTTTGCCAAATTCCGTAGGCAATTTAACCACTAAACTCAATCAACTACATCTTGGGTATAATCAGATATTAGGAAAAATTCCAGCAGAATTAGGAAATCTAATTGGCTTAATTCTATTGAGCATGGATTTTAACCAATTTGAGGGAATTATTCCTACTACTTTAGGGAAGTTTGAGAAAATGCAACTATTAGGATTGAGTCGAAATAAGTTGTCAGGAGAGGTACCACCCATCATAGGAAATCTCAGTCGATTATATTCTTTGGATATAGGACATAACATGTTAGAAGGAAATATTCCATCAAGTATAGGAAATTGCAAAAAGTTACAATACCTAGACCTTTCACGAAACAATCTTAGAGGAACCATACCCAATGAAGTCTTTAGTCTTTCCTCCTTAACAAACTTACTGGACTTGTCAAAAAACTCGTTGAGTGGTACCTTACCGAGAGAAGTGGGTAAGCTAATAAATATCAACATGCTAGATGTCTCGGAGAATCATCTTTCCAATGACATTCCTAGAACAATTGGAGAATGCATAGCCTTAGAATACCTCCTTTTGCAAGGGAACTCATTCAACGGAACCATACCAACCTCGTTGGATTCACTAAAAGGTCTTCAATATTTAGACATGTCAAGAAATCGCTTGTCTGGCCCAATTCCTAATGTTATACAAAATATAACTTTCTTAGAACACCTGGATGTTTCTTTCAACATGTTGGACGGAGAGGTACCAATAGAAGGTGTCTTTGGAAATGTAAGCAGGTTAGCTGTGACCGGAAACGATAAGCTTTGTGGAGGTATTTCAGAGCTTCATCTACTGCCATGCCCTGTTAAAGGTCTGAAACATGCAAAACACCGCAAAATCAAGATGATAGTAGTGATAGTTAGTGTGGTATCTTTTCTTCTCATGATAACAATTATCCTAACTATCTATTGCATGAGGAAAAGAAACCAGAAGCAATATTCAGATTCACCAACAACTGACCCACTAGCCAAGGTTTCATACCAAGACCTTCACAATGGAACTGATGGGTTTTCTGCAAGCAACCTGGTTGGATTAGGAAGTTTTGGTTCTGTGTACAAAGGAAATCTTGCATCAGAAGATAAAGTTGTTGCCATCAAGGTCCTGAACCTTCAAAAGAAAGGAGCTCATAAGAGTTTCATTGCAGAATGTAATGCACTTAAAAATGTGAGACATCGAAATTTGGTTAAAATTTTGACATGTTGTTCAAGTACAGATTACAAAGGTCAAGAATTTAAGGCATTAGTGTTTGAATACATGAGCAATGGAAGCTTAGAACAATGGCTACATCCCGGGATAATGAATGCAGGGAATCAAAGAATGTTGGACCTTGATCAAAGATTTAATATTATTGTCGACATTGCTTCTGTATTACATTACCTTCATCATGACTGTGACCAAACGATCATTCATTGTGATCTAAAGCCAAGCAATGTCCTTCTTGACGATGACATGGTTGCTCGTGTGAGTGATTTTGGCATAGCAAGACTTGTCTCAGTCGTTGACGACACTTCTCACCAGGAAAGTAGTACAATTGGAATTAAAGGGACTGTTGGTTATGCTCCTCCAGGTATTTTGTAGACTCTTCGATCACTCAATATTTCATTGAATTCTCTTATCTTTTGGTTTATGTCTGATATTTAACCAATTACAAAATATTAATTGTTTTTGGCTTTTTGCTTTATCTTGTAGAGTATGGAATGGGTTCTGAAATATCCACATATGGTGACATGTATAGCTTTGGGGTGCTTATGTTGGAAATGCTTACAGGAAAAAGACCCGCAGATGAAATGTTTGAAGATGGCCAAAATCTACACATGTTTGTTGAAAATTCATTTCCTAATAATCTTATACAGATTTTGGAACCACATCTTCTACCAAGAAATGAAGAAGCAACAATAGAAGATGGAAACATTAGGAGTTGCAATCCAATTGTAGAGAAGTGCTTAGTTTCACTTTTTCGGATTGGACTTGCTTGTTCAGTGGAATCCCCAAAAGATAGAATGAATATAGTTGATGTCATCAGAGAATTAAACATAATCAAAAAGGCCTATCTCGCTGGTAAGTTTGATTGATACTTTTAGATGGTTAACTGCATATGCTATGAGCTTATGCTCTTAATCATTAAGTAGTTAAATCCCTACCATCTTACTATGCATTTGAAAATTCCTATATTACAATATAAAAAGATAATGGGTTTCTTTTTTATTTCAGGTGTTCGCACTCGTGATTAATTAATGGTGAAATAAGTGTATGTATTATGATGCATTGCCCCTTGAGCTGAATGCCGCGTCCATAATTGTTTGATAAACATTTCCTCCAATTCTTTCCAGTTGAAGGCCAATCCTTCATGTAATATACCAATATCTATCATGTAATTTGGATTTGTGGATGTTTTCCTACATTTGTTATGATTCATGAATGCTTCCGGCTCAAAGGCCTCTTGCATGAGCAAACATGTTAAATATATAAAACCATTAATAAATTTTATGTGTCTCAAGAATTTGATGGTTCCCAACAGACTCTAACTATGAAACATGTGATTTCAATTTTCAAAACTGCTCCATATTGGATTTGACAGAAATAATGAACAGGAAAATTATTATCTATATATATCAACCAACCATATTAACTTTAAGGAAATAATATGAAAAGAACCCAAAAAGTACTAGATATGAAAAACCAAAACATTAAATAGAGTTCATGAAAAAAATCATAGCATCAACATACCTTGCAAAATGTAAATGATGCTGTTCTTGAAGCCCTTCTGGTGACTCTTCCATTCAGTTTTTCTATCTGTTGAGGCAGAAAAGATACTGCTAGATAAGGAACATTGTTGTCCTAATATTTATTGTATCTACATTGATTTATGCTAACATTAAGTAAAAAGGAAATCACTTATTTAAATAAAAATGATCAAAATAGATGATTCTAAATCAAAATTGATTTTAAATCACCTTTGTTTAGTGGATGAATAAAAAAAAAGCAAATAATATGGCTGGCGGCTGTTTGTAAAAGCCTTGGAATAACGTGATAGTACTATTATGTAATTTATTTATTTTTAAATTCGTGAATTCAACTTTAAAAAAAATATTTTTTATATTATTTAGTTTAAAATTTCTATATTTAAATACCATACTGTTTTAAGAGCACGTGTTAGTATAACCTTAATAATTAACATCTATAAAAAAGAAAAGAAAAGAAAAGGTGAGGTCCACCTTGTTAATTTGGGGTATTTGTTCAACAGTCAATGAGGATAAGCAACATAAATAGATTTACATGTGGTACCCATGACTAATTTGTAATCAACATTTGTTTTACATAAATATAACTTGTTCTTGATGGATGAATACTTCAAATTATAAATGAGTAAATTAGAAAAAACCAAAGAAATATTTAACATTCAACCATATACTATGATAGCAATTAGCAATGACTTTGTAACTAATTCAGATACGAATACAAAGCATGCCAGATGATGGATATTGACTTTCCTGTAGAGGCAAAGACAAAACAAAACAAAACAAAACAAAAAATGAATCTCTCTACCTTATGATTCATGAAGCACCCGCATCAACAAGACACAAAAAATAAACTTGATTAAATCCAAATTGTGAGACTTATATAACTCATTACTACTTCAACCAATATAAGGAGAGTGCCAGCTTCTTGCAGCAATTTTAAAAGAACATAAAACAGACTAAGACTATCGATCTAAATGGTATTAAGCACTTAAATAATTACTAATCTAAATTTAAGACGGCATTAACATATGCAACCTACCTCCTGAATATAACTATACAGAACATATTCACTAAACCTATTCAAATTTCACAATCTAAAATAATACTTGTTCCTCAAAACCTTTACCTGCCATGTTTCCAACATTTTCATTTTGTTTATCTCTTCTCTTTGCTTTCAACTTCATCCAAAACACATTTACCTCTTCCTTAGGAAACAAGACTGATAACTTGGCATTGCTCAAATTCAAAGAATCAATATCTAATGACCCATATGGAATCTTGGCTTCTTGGAATAGTTCAACTCACTACTGTAATTGGCATGGAATTACATGCAGTCCGATAAATCAAAGAATAACAAAGTTAAACTTACAGGGATATAACTTTCATGGATTCATATCTCCCCATGTTGGCAATCTCTCTTTTTTGAAATATCTCAACCTTGCAAACAATAGTTTCTTTGGAAATATCCCACATGAACTCGGTTGGTTGTTCCGATTGCAGAAATTCTACATTAATAATAACTCCATGACAGGGGAGATTCCTACAAACTTGTCAAGTTGCTCTGATCTTGAAGTCTTATTCTTATCTAGCAATCATTTGATTGGTAAAATACCAACTGGAATCAACTCACTTCATAAGCTTCGGATGTTGGAGATTTCAAGTAACAATTTAACCGGAAGAATTCCACCATTCATAGGTAATCTTTCATTCTTAGTTGTTCTTTATATGACTATGAATCACTTAGAGGGAGATATTCCACAAGAAATGTGCAGCCTCAAAAATTTGACTACAATTGCTGTGTCTCAGAACAGAATATATGGTACATTTCCTTCTTGTCTTTATAATATGTCTTCTCTTACTGTGATCTCAGCTCCAGGCAATGAATTTAATGGACCTCTTCCACCTAATATGTTTAACACCCTCCCCAATCTTCAAAAATTCTTAATTGGAGAAAATCAATTCTCAGGTACAATTCCTATTTCCATTGGAAATGCTTCTGTCCTACAAGCACTCGACTTATCTAGAAACAATTTGGTCGGACAAGTTCCAAGTCTAGGGAAGTTACAAAATATTCAATGGATAAATCTAGAACTTAACAGTTTAGGTTACAATTCAACTAAGGATTTAGATTTTTTAAAATCCTTGACAAATTGTAGTCAACTAGGAACGTTTTCTATAGCCAGTAATAATTTTGGAGGTAACTTGCCAAACTTTGTAGGAAATTTATCCACTCAACTTAGTCACCTAAATTTTGGGGGTAATAAGATATCAGGCAAAATTCCTGCTGAATTAGGAAATCTAATTGGCTTAATTCTCTTGAGCGTCAACTTTAACCACTTTGAAGGAGTTATTCCAACTACTTTTGAGAAGTTGAAGAGAATGCAAAAATTAGGATTGTATGGAAATAAGTTGTCAGGAGAGGTACCACCCATCATAGGAAACCTCAGTCGATTATATTATTTGGATATAGGACATAATATGTTAGAAGGAAATATTCCTTCAAGTATAGGAAATTGCAAAAAGTTACAATTCCTAGACCTTTCACGAAACAATTTTAGAGGAACCATACCCTTAGAGATTTTCAGTCTTTCTTTATTATTACTGAACTTGTCAAAAAACTCATTGAGTGGTAGCTTACCGAGAGAAGTGGGTAAGCTAATAAATATCAACCAGCTAGATGTCTCGGAGAATCATCTATCCAGTGACATTCCTAGAACCATTGGTGAATGCTTAGGCTTAGAATACCTCCTTTTGCAAGGGAACTCTTTCAACGGAACCATACCAACCTCGTTGGGTTCACTAAAAGGTCTTCGATATTTTGACTTGTCAAGAAATCGCTTGTCTGGACCAATTCCCAATGTTATGCAGAATATAACAGTTTTAGAACACTTGAATGTTTCTTTCAACATGTTGGAAGGTGAGGTACCAACATATGGTGTCTTTGGAAATGTAAGCAGGTTAGCTGTGACTGGAAACAATAAGCTTTGTGGAGGTATTTCAAATCTTCATCTACAACCATGCCATGTTAAAGGTCTGAAACATGCAAAACACCATAAAATCAAGTTGATAGTAGTGATTGTTAGTGTGGCATCTATTCTTCTCACGGTGACGATTATCATAACTATCTATTGCATGAGGAACAGAAACCATAAACAATATTCTGGTTCACCAACAACTGACCCACTAGCCAAGGTTTCATACCAAGACCTTCACAATGGAACTGATGGGTTTTCTTTTAGCAACTTGGTTGGATTAGGAAGTTTTGGTTCTGTGTACAAAGGAAATCTTGCATCAGAAGGTAAAGTTGTTGCCATAAAGGTCCTCAACCTTAAAAAAAAAGGAGCTCAGAAGAGTTTCATTGCTGAATGTAATGCCCTTAAAAATATGAGACATCGAAATTTGGTTAAAATTTTGACATGTTGTTCAAGTACAGATTACAAAGGTCAAGAATTTAAGGCATTAGTGTTTGAATACATGAGCAATGGAAGCATAGAACAATGGCTACATCCAGGGACACTGAATGCAGGGAATCAAAGAATGTTGGACCTTGATCAAAGATTTAATATCATTGTCGACATTGCTTCTGTATTACATTACCTTCATCATGACTGTGAGCAAACGATCATTCATTGTGATCTAAAGCCAAGCAATGTCCTTCTTGATGATGACATGGTTGCTCGTGTGAGTGATTTTGGCATAGCAAGACTAGTCTCAGTCGTTGACGACACCTCTCACCAGGAAACTAGTACACTTGGAATCAAAGGGACTATTGGTTATGCTCCTCCAGGTATTTTGAGACTCTTTGATCATTCTATGTTTCATTGAATTCTCCTATCTTTTGGTTTATGTCTGATATTTAACTAGTTACAAAATATTAGTTGTTTTTGCTTTATCATGTAGAGTATGGTATGGGTTCTGAAATATCCACATATGGTAACATGTATAGCTTTGGGGTGCTTTTGTTGGAAATGCTTACTGGAAGAAGACCGACAGATGAAATGTTTGAAGATGGCCAAAATCTGCACATGTTTGTTGAAAATTTATTTCCTAATAATCTTATACATATTCTGGACCCACATCTTCTACCAAGAAATGAAGAAGCAACAATAGAAGATGCAGACATTGGGAGTTTCACTCCAATTGTAGAGAAGTCTTTAGTTTCACTTTTTCGGATTGGACTTGCTTGTTCAATGGAATCCCCAAAAGATAGAATGAATATAGTTGATGTTACCAGAGAGCTAAGCATGATCAAAAAGGCCTTTCTCGCTGGTGAGATTGATTGATATTTTTACATGCTTAATTGCATATTTTTTAGCTTATGCTCTTATTATCTGATTAAGTAGTTACGTAATTAACTCAATTTTTTGACATCTTAGCTATGCATATGAAAATTCCGAAACTACAAAATACAAAGATAATGGGTTTCTACTTGATTTCAGGTGTTCGCGTATTTAGTTAATGGTGAAGTACATATCCACAATCATTTAGGAAAGAGAAGTGTATGTTCTATTATGCACTGCCACAAGAGAGTTGAATGTTGCTGGTCTAGAACTGTTTGATAAATTTCTATCCAATTCTTACCATTTGAAAGCAACAATCCATCATTTATGTAATATCTACCATAAAGTTTAAATGAGAAGTGTACTTTTGTATTTTCAATATTTATTTTATAATATTGATATGGTTTTATAATATCAATTCTCAAACTGGAACCATTACAATAATACTTCATTTTATATGCTCTCTTTTCTCAATAGACATTTTTTATTAGAACATTTTTGGGTTTGAGGACAATTCAGAGATCAGAAATCTGGACTGGAACTATCCATATAATCTTAAAAAAAGAAACAAAAAGAAAATAGACCAAAAAGTACTACATATTATCAACTACTACATATTGGATTTATAAGAATACTGAACAGGAAAATTATGATCTATATCAACTAACCATATTATCTTAAAAAAAGAAACAAAAAGAAAATAGAACAAAAAGTACATATGAAAAGCCATAACATCAAATGGAGTTCATGAAAATTATCATAGCATCAACATACCTTGTGAAATGTTAAATATGCCCTCCTTGAAGCCATTCTGGCGACTCTTCCATTCACTTAGGTGCACAAATATATTGTCAAATCACACCTTAATGTAGTCCCATAAAATGAAGAGAGCACGGATCAACAAGAAGTCACCGCACCTTGTAAGAAAAAATTGTTACAGCCGCTAATTCTGGTTCCGTAAAAAGCATGTTGTCGGCGATAACGATGCAAATGGAACTGCTTCTAAACGCTCTAAGAAGAAAGAAGTTGTTACAGCCGCTAATTCTGGAAGAGTCTTCAGTGAAGAAGACAGTCTTATTATTTAGAATGCATGATTGATTTTATTTCCAAAACTGGAAACAATCATTTTAAGGATTCAAAGGCTTTTCACAATTTTATGAAGAATTCGATTAGTGCTGAGATCAGTACCAAACAACTAAAACGGAAGGTTCGTGAATTTAAGGACAACTTTGGAAGAGGAAAATGAAAATATGATGATAAGACATATTTTGGACTTTTAAAGGTCATAAGAATAATGTTGATATTAGTTTGCTTGTGAATGAAAGTGATGATGATATTAGTTTGCTTGTGAATGATATCATCATTTTCATTCACAAGCAAACTAATATCACCATCATTCTTAAGACATTTGTCGGCAACTTTTCTTTTTCCAGCTTCATTCCTACCTTTATTTCTCCAATCAATCTTCTTTAGAAGTCCAAAATCTAATTTATCATCATATTTTCATTTTCCTCTTCCAAACTTCTCCTTAAAGTCACGAACCTTTCATTTTAGTTGTTTGGTAGTACTGATCTCAGCACCAATTGAATCATTCATAAAACTGTGGAATGCCTTTGGATCCTTAAAATGATCGTTTCCTGTTTTGGAAATAAATCCAACCATGACATTCTGAATAACACGACCGTCTTCTTCAATGAAGACTCTTCCCGAATTAGCGGTTGTAACAGCTTCTTTCTTCTTAGAGCGTTTAGAGACAGTTCCATTCGCATCGTTGTCGTCGACAATACGCTTTTTCCCGCAATCAGAATTACCGGCTGTAGCAGCTTCTTTCTTCTTAGAAGGTGCAGTGACTTCTTGTTCTTCACATTTAAGTTTTCTACTAATTAAAATGTCTGAAATTAACACGGATCAACAAGTAAAAAGAGATGCACACTGGTGGGACAAAGTTAGATGTTGTGTATGTATGTTGAAATTTCATTTCCTAATAAACCTATACCTATTTTAGACCCACATCTTGTACCAAGAAATGTAGAAGCAAAACAATAGAAGATGGAAACAGTGGAAATTCTAGCGACTCTTCCATTCACTTAGGTGCACAAATATATTGTCAAATCACACCTTAATGTAGTCCTAGAAAATGAAAAGAGCACGGATCAACAAGAAGAAGTCACTACACCTTCTAAGAAAAAAGAAGTTATTATAGCCGCTAATTTTGGTTCCGTGAAAAAGCGTGTTGTCGACGACAACGATGCGAATGGAACTCCCTCTAAATGCTCTAAAAAGAAAAAAGTTATTACAGCCGCTAATTCTGGAAGAGTCTTTAGTGAAGAAGATGGTCTTGTTATTTAGAATGACATAGTTGATTTTATTTCCAAAACTAGAAACAATTTTAAGGATTCAAAGACTTTTCACAATTTTATGAAGAATTCGATTGGTGCTGGGATCAGTACCAAACAACTAAAACGGAAGGTTCGTGAATTTACGGAGAAGTTTGGAACAGGAAAATGGAAATATGATGATAAGACAGATTTTGGATTTTAAAGAAGATTGACTGGGGAAATAATGGTGGGAATGAAGCTGGAAAATATCAGCATCATTATTAGGAGCTTCTCAGCAACTTTTCTTTTTCCAGCTTCATTCATACCTTTATTTCCCCAGTCAATCTTCTTTAGAAGTCCAAAATCTAACTTATCATCATATTTTCATTTTCCTCTTCCAAACTTCTCCTTAAAGTCACGAACATTTCATTTTAGTTGCTTGATGCTGATCTCAGCATCAATCGAATCCTTCCTAAAACTGTGGAAAGCCTTTGGATCCTTAAAATGATCGTTTCTAGTTTTGAAAATAAATTCAAACATGTCATTTTGAATAACACGACCGTCTTCTTCAAAGTGTGAAGGAGAAGAGAAGTGAAGGTAGTGGAGGCAGCGGTTATGAGATATGCGAGTCAGTAGTGAGTTTGTTTACCTAGGTAGTGATTTTAGGGTAATATTAACCACTTCGCATTGTTTTATTTCTACTGCTAAAAGCCTAAAACATTAACCAATTCCGATATCTATACATAGCGGCCATACCGGTTTATGAGAAAATCGGCGCTATTTTGAGCATAGCGGAGTCAAGATGCCGTACCGACTTTCGTATCGGATAGCCAAAATTCTGATACGCAATACCGGTATACTGGCGCTATACCGGATATTTAACAACACTGCTGAAGACTCTTCCCGAATTAGCGGCTGTAACAATTTTTTTCTTCTTAGAGTGTTTAGAAACAGTTCCATTTGCATCGTTATAAATTTTTTCCCGCAACTAGAATTAGCGGCTGTAACAGCTTCTTTCTTCTTAGAAGGTGCAGTGACGTCTTGTTCTTCACGCCTCCAATGACTTAAAGAAAAAAGGATCACATTTAAGTTTTCTACTAATGAAAATGTCAGAAATTAACACAGATCAACAAGTAAAAAGAGATGCACACTAGAGGGACAAAGTTAGATGTTGTGTATGTATGTTGAAATTTCATTTCCTAATAAACTTATACCTATTTTAGACCGACATCTTGTACCAAGAAATGTAGAAGCAAAACAATAGAAGATTGAAACAGTGGAAATTCTAGCGACTCTTCCATTCACTTAGGTGCACAAATATATTGTCAAATCACACATTAATGTAGTCCTAGAAAATGAAAAGAGCATGGATCAACAAGAAGAAGTCACTACACCTTCTAAGAAAAAAGAAGTTATTACAGCCGCTAATTCTGGTTCCGTGAAAAAGCGTGTTGTCGACGACAACAATGCGAATGAAACTGCCTCTAAACGCTCTAAGAAGAAAGAAGTTGTTATAGCCGCTAATTCGGGAAGAATTTTCAGTGAAAAACACGGTCGTGTTATTCAGAATGGCATGATTGAATTTATTTCCAAAACTGGAAACAATCCTTTTAAGGATTCAAAGGCTTTTCACAATTTTATGAAGAATTCGATTGGTGCTGAGATCAGTACCAAACAACTAAAACGGAAGGTTCGTGACTTTAAGGAGAAGTTTGGAAGAGGAAAATGGAAATACGATGATAAGACATATTTTGGATTTTAAAGAAGATTGACTGGGGAAATAATGGTGGGAATGAAGCTGAAAAAGGAAAAGGAAAAATTGTTACCGAGAGTCCTAAGAATGATGTTGATATTAGTTTGCTTGTGAATGAAAGTGATGATGATATTAGTTTGCTTGTGAATGATGATATCATTAGCAAAACTAAACATTTCGTTCACAAGCAAACTAATATCAGCATCATTCTTAGAACCTTTTTCGGCAACAACTTTTCCTTTTCTAGCTTCATTCCTACCATTATTTCCCTAGCCAATCTTCTTTAAAAGTCCAAAATCTATCTTATCATCGTATTTCCATTTTCCTCTTCCAAATTTCTCCTTAAAGTCACGAACCTTCCGTTTTAGTTGTTTGGTACTGATCTCAGGTCCAATCGAATCATTCATAAAGCTATGGAAAACCTTTGGATCCTTAAAAGGATTGTTTCCAGTTTTGGAAATAAATTCAACCATGCCATTATGAATAACACGACCGTGTTTTTCACTGAAAATTCTTCCCGAATTAGCGGCTATAACAACTTCTTTCTTCTTAGAGCGTTTAGAGGCAGTTCCATTCGCATCGTTGTCGTCGACAACACGCTTTTTCCCGAAACCAGAATTAGCGGCTGTAACAGCTTCTTTCTTCTTAGAAGGTGCAGTGACTTCTTCTTGTTCTTTACACCACCAATGACTTAAAGAGAAAAGCATCACATTTAAGTTTTCTACCAATGAAAATGTCAGAAATTAACACGGGTCAACAAGTAAAAAGAGATGTACACATGTGGGACAAAGTTAGATGTTGTGTATGTATGTTGAAATTTCATTTCCTAATAAACCTATACCTAGGGGTGGCAATGAACCGAACCAACTCGAAAAAAGTTTGAGACTCGATTCGACAATTGATTCGTTGAATTTGGTTCATGAACCAAATGAGCCGAACTTGAGCTAATATTAAGTTTGTTAATTAAATGAGCTGAACTTGAACTATATATATTTCGGCTCGTTTGGTTCACGAGTTGGCTCGATTAAATATATAACACTTCAAAATATATTTTTAAATAACATTTCAAAAATAATTTTAAATTTATATTTATATGATTGATTGATTTTCCATATATATAATTGATTTTATACAGTTAGATAATTGATAATATATATAATACTTTAAAGAAACTAAGACAAACACTTAACAATAATATAATAAAAGTTAGTAATAACATTATAGTCTATAGACAACGGCATGTATAATGATGCTTTTACGGAATTGAAAAATAAGTAGTCTCATATCAGAGTGTACATAAATCATGTCGAACTCTTGAGTTGAGTTTCGAGTTTAAAACGAACTGAACCTAATGAGTTGAACCGGACTGCTCGTGAACTCTAAACGAGCCGAACTCGAGCTGAAAAACAAGTTCGTGTCGAATTCGAGCCGAACCAATTCTTATCGAGTCGAGTCGAGTTCAGACAAGTTTGACTCGACTCGACTCATTTCCAGCCCTACCTATACCTATTTTAGACCCACATCTTGTACCAAGAAATGTAGAAGCAAAACAATAGAAGATGGAAACGGTGGAAATTTTACTCCAAATGTAGAGAAGTGCTTAGTTTCACTTTTTAGAATTGTACTTTCTTGTTCAATGCAATCACCGAAAGAAAGATTTAATATAGTTGATGTCACCAGAGAATTAAACAAAATCAAAAATGCATATCTCGCTGATAAGTTTGATTGATACTTTTAGATGGTTAACTGCATATGCAATGAGCTTATGCTCTTATCAGATTAAGTAGTTAAATCCCTGCCATCTTACTATGCATTTGAAAATTCCTAATATTACAATATAGAAAAATGTATTCACACACGATTAGGCAAAGGTGAAATAGACTTTTGTGGTCACTTAGGAAAGAGTATATACTATATGCAAAATTGTTTGATATAAGTTTCCTTGCAAATCTAGCCATTTGAATGCAACAAACCATCATTCATGTAATGTAATATCTATCATATACTTGATGGATGTAATACTCTACTGTAAATGAGAAGCGAACTTAATTGTATTGTCAATATTTTTCTCATATCACCCTTGTGATATTCTTAATTTTACTGCAACAACTTAAGCTTTTGGGTAAGTTGGTTCACAAAAAACACTAATAATGGCTACCAACGCGAGTACCATTTATTGTATCTACATTGATTCATGCTAACATTAAGCTTTGTAACTAATTTAGGCCTAGTATTATCCTATAAATTTGTAAACTTTCCTATATTTTAAGTTTGTGTCATATTGTGTGCGTACTGTGTAGTGTCCAAGCTGCAGATCGACTGGCAAAACACGCCCTAAAGTTGCTACCGAGAAACTCTCAAAAGTAATTTTTTGTTTTGATATAGAATAGAACAAAACCATAATCACACAACTAAAAAAAAATACATGAATGAAACTTGCCTCTTCCAATGATTTTGTCTCATGGTAAGCTCTCTTCTGTAGAAACCTCAAGCTTCAGTCTTCTTACCTGCATAAAAAACAATATCATAATATGAACAATTTGCATACTGAATCAACGAAGTTTAACTATTATGTAAGGGTTGCAAGGATTGTTTGCAAGTAAAATATAAAATCTTAATTTTGCAGAAGTGCAAATGGAATATAGTAAATCGTTGATAATACTTATTAGCGGCACTTACCGATGAATTTTACTCTGTCAATTCAGTGACTGAAACAGTTCTCCCTAGACACCAGCAAAACGCCTCGGGGTGCTTTTGAACGCATAGCAATCTTCTGAAACGCGTCACGATGTTTTGAAACGCCTCGCAATCGTTTGAAACGCCTCGCGTTAGCCTTGAGCGCACTGCTACACCTGGCGTGTTTCGAATCGCCACGCAATGTCCTGAATCGCCTCACGATCTTTTGAATCGCACGGCTACGCCTTGTGTGTTGTTGGTATAAACGTCTCGCGTTTTCAACAAGGGCTCATCTCTCTTCCTTCACCTTTTAAAACGACCTGCGTTTAGTGAAAAAACCAAATGACCTTCAATATTACTATTAAATAAAATCTTAAATGTATTGTTTATTCCTAATTTTATGTGAGTTTCAATTTTTAGTTTTTATATTTCTTTTATTATATTTTTAGTCTTCATGATTTTGTCGTTTGCAACTTTGGTCTCTATTGTCAAGTAACTCAAGTTGTGATTAAGGGCAAAAGTCATTGTCCATAATCCAAATATTTATGGATGGTGCATAAGTCAATAGCAACCATCAGATGACACACTCCACGTGTTCTAATCCTAGCCTGCTTCAGTTCACACACTCACAGCTGGATCTCACACACTTAGATTGCTCGCTCGTTCGTGATCAACGTATCCTTCTCTGACGTGATCCTTCTCCGACCTGATCCTTGTCCAACGTGATCCTTCTCCGGCGTGCACGGCGGCGTGGCTGCGACGTAATTTGTCAGGCGAGGTTGTTTTTCCGGTGACATTTGTGCATGAATTTTCCGTCTCCGGCGTGACTGTGAGGTAATCATGTATATGAATTTTGTTGTGTTTAGGTTCAATTCTTAATAGTATATCAATCATGAAATTGTCTGAGAATAAATGTAATTTACATATCAATATACTGTAATTTACCAATTAACTAAACCAATTTTCATAGTTTTTCTCTAGTTGTCCTGATATTTTTAGATAGTATTTAATTTCATGAGTTTCCTACCTGTATTTAATTTCACTTTTGATTTTGATTATGTTTTTTTCTTTACTTTTTCTCTGTTAGTTCAATCTGTGAATGATTGTGGTTTTTTTATTGATTTGCATGAGGCCTAGATACAAGAATCACTATACCTCCATTAGGGTGTTTAAGAGATCTCTAGTCTACTAATTTTATCAGAGGGTGTTTTTTCCAAATGCATTTATGTTTCTTATAATTTTCTAATGGAGGCCATTGCTAAACCATTTGACAATAATAATGGTTTCAGTGTATAACATATTGAAACCATTTAACAATACTAATGGTTTCCGGAGTAAGTGATTAATTAGCCGTCACCATGATATAAGCTTAATTATCTTAAATAGAGTTGAGAATTATGACACCAGCAGTACACGCTCAATCACTTTCATAGTGTATCGGTAGACCAAGACGGATAACATACTAATCATCCAGTGAAGCTCAATGGATGATTAAGTAGGGTGTGTATTAGTTTGATCTTTTTCTGATTAATTAGTTTGCTTTGGTTTATTTTTCTCATTTTTTTTCTTGTTTTGAAGGGTTTTTATCTTGAGGAGATCATTAAGTGGTAACATAAGCAGTCAGTTGCATTGGTTACTTAGCACACTACAAGTAATTTCTAGCGAATTGGTATGTTCTGTATTGACCTTCTCAAATCTTATAGGATTTTATGATAAAAACAATTATTTCTTAACATCATATACTATTTAATTTGAACTTATGTGATATAGTTCTAGTTGTACAAAAACTCTTAGAGTAAATGGTAATTTCTCTGCCAATGGTAATTACACTAACTTTAGTGTTTGTTAAATTCAAAATACCTCTGTTTGAAGTTATCTCATTCTTGTTGGAAAATTTGCTTAATTATAGGACTTAGTCCATTATCTGAAAAATCAGCTACTGCATCTGAATACACCTCACTTTCTGATCTAACTCGTGCACGGCGGCGTGGCTGCGACGTGATTTGTCAGGCAAGGTTGTTTTTCCGGCGACATTCGTGCATGAATTTTCCATCTCCGGCGTGACTGCGAGGTAATCATGTATATGAATTTTGATATCAGACAACTCATATTACACGTTCACAAAACTAGTTTTAAAGAATCTGTCATTAATTTAGATTAGACGGTCAAGATCATTAACTACATATGACACGCTTACCATTGGATTAAGCTAATCATGGTGTTGGTAGAAATTGATCATTGGATTAAGCTAATCCAATGATCAATTTACTTTCTCAATGCAAAACTAAATTCATCGTTTACATTATTAATAGGATCCTTGTTAATAGAGTGTCATACATGAATTTGAAAATGCTTAATGTTAATGTTGATGAATGTTAAGTGGATTCATCGTGTAACCTCCGATGAATTATAATGTTGATGAATTTTTGGGTTGTAGGTCTTCACATTAGTGGATTAATTGTTTGTTTAAAGATGTTGATGAGTTTCTGGATTTGTATGAAGTTTATGATTAATTTCTTTTTTGACATTAATATTGTGTTTATCAGTGTTTTCTATATTATCATTATCAGCATCATCATCATTATCGCCATCTGCTTTAAATTAGATGAAACCATTAGTATTGTTAAATGGTTTCAAGATGTTATACTGTGAAACCATAAAAATTGTTAAATGGTTTCAAGAACAATGATAGTCTATGTAAATGGTATTTAACTATACTATTGTATGTATGTTGCGTTGCTTCTTGTTTCTATGGTTAATTTACTTTTTAATTATCTTTGTTTATAGGGATTGTTGCTGTTTTCAATGAATTCGACATCCACTTTATCTGAAATTGGACAATTGACTGTTGAAACTTCATCATTGATTCATGTTGATAGTTCAGGAACACGTGCTGATAGTTCTCAATGTTACTCACCTAGCAATAAAGAATCAATGGAGTCTTTTGCCTTTGAATTTGTTGAAGAGATTGAAGATTATGCATATAACAATGAATTTCCTATTAGAACTATGTGGAAGTCAAAGAACAATTCACAGAATAAGAAATCGGAAACAAAACACGGAAACACCGACTCCGTTATATTTGTAATGCTCATTAGTTCTTTTCCTTGTCTCAATGCTACCATTGAACTAGTTAGTATGCATCACAATTACCTCTCAGTAATCAATACTTGCGATTTGAACATTTTAATTGATGAAAATTCACTTGTATGATTTGTACTTTGGTTTCACATATAAGACTAGCAAAACCAGCCACACTTATGGTTTCAGTTATAATCTTTATGTAAATCCAATATTAATATTTTATTAGAAACCATTAGACATTTACTTTGATTTCAAATACAAGGTTATCAAAACCATTAAGTCACACTTATGGTTTCAGTTATAATCTTTTTGTAAATCCAATATTAATATTTTTATCAGAAACCATTAGACATTTACTTTGGTTTCAAATGCAAGGCTATCAAAACCATTAAGTCACACTTATGGTTTCAGTTATAATCTTTATGTAAATCCAATATTAATATTTTTATTAGAAACCATTAGATATTTACTTTGGTTTCAAATACAAGGCTATCAAAACCATTAAGCCACACTTATGGTTTCAGTTATAATCTTTAAGGTGGAAGTGAGATTTTATACTTGAGGACTTAGCATTCTTGACTGGTAATAGCATATATATGAAAAGGAGGCAGAGCACAAGACTAGTAACTAGCCACAAGGATAATGCTTCAATAACAATTTATTAGTGTTTTTTTCTCTTATCAATAACAATTTAAAGGAGATGGACAATGCTTCAAGACAAGGTGCCTAGGATTCAAGTGGCTATTAAATTGATAACTAATTCAGCTGGATGCCATTTAATTATACTTCAAATAAGCATCTTATTTGAAATTAATCTGAGAAAGCTCATCAACATAAAGAGAAAAAGAAAAAACACTAACTCTAAATTTATATCAATTCATCATAAACTTCATACAAGTCTGAAACTCATCAACATCTTTAAACAAACTCAATAAAAAAAATATTAAAATTAATCCACCAATGTGAAGAACTACAACCAATAAATTCATCAACATTAGAATTCATCAGAGGTTACATATCATGTTGGATGTGCTAGCTTTTGAAGCATTTCCTCATAGTATAAAGTTGCTTTCTTCTCCACATAATGTCTTTTGGAATTGCTGAGATCTGTTAATATTGTGGAACAAATTGCAATTCTGAAATCCATAATCTTTGGAACCTCGCAGGCTTTTTGATTTTGAACCAATCTATGAAAGATTCCATGGAGGTATTGTCACTTCCCCCTCCCATTCAGCAAGAAACTTCATGCAAAAGATTCCACAACTGTCTTTATCCGTTTGACTAGGCACTCTCGGTGTTTCCCACTTAAATGTGCTAAACTTGAAAGGCATTATGATTTGTCTATGCTTATACAATTCCATCACAAATGCTTCCACCTCCTTCAGCCATACATCAAACATCTTCTTGTACACAGTGGGTTCTCCATTCTTCCTGACCAATGGGTCTCCGCTCAAGCTGTTTAGAAATTGAAATTTGTGGCTCTTCAAATTCACAACGAAGCACACGTAATGAGTACCCGGATCCCCAATTAATGCCGGCATCATAATCTGTTTCATCAGTAAAATCATCATCACCATATAATTCAAACAATCAGAGAGTGTTTTTTCCAAATGCATTTATGTTTCTTATAATTTCTAATGGAGGTCATTGCTAAACCATTTAACAATACTAATGGTTTCAGTGTATAACATATTGAAACCATTTAACAATACTAATGGTTTCCAGCATAATAATGCATAAATAGTAGTTGCATCATCATCATCTAACCAAGTGTTCTGTTTATGAAAAAATTTAATACCTATATGACATTTTGAATGGTAGTGTTTGTAGTGTATCTAAGAATTTATGTTCACTAATCTAATGCCTATAGGAAATTTGAGAGTGTTTTCAAAAGCATATTGAACTGAGACTTACATATTCTAGACTTACATATCAGATTCTTGAGCCTCTATCTGTGGTTTCTTTTTACGACCACGAGATGTAGAAGCAATGCTTTCATCACCCTTTTTCTGTTCCTTCTCTTTTTTATGCTTCTTTTTACCACTGTGCTAGTTCTTGTCATTAGCTTTTTCCCCTCCCGTTTTCCGCTTCTGATTTTTATCACCATCGGATGATGAATCAGTGTCATTCCTTTTCTCCTCATCCGACGGTGTCAATCCAATACTGAAGGAGGCAGTTGCTCTTGGTCCTTAGATTTTTTCACCTGGATCAAAGAAAACTAGTAAGTACATCAAATGATTTTGGAGGACAACTGTCTGAAACCATTCCTTGTGCAAAATGGTTTTTGCATGATTCATTATAGCTAAAATATAGAAAATATGAGAAACAATTCAAAAAATATTTCGTAGTCAAGTCTTTTTTCATTTCCTCAGCAAACAGTTACTTAATCTCAAACTGTATCTATATAACCACTATGTAATAGAACACTTGAAACCATTCCTTGTGCAAAATGGTTTTAGGCAGGACTTGAATTCCAAACAGAAGGAAGGATTAATATTCTCTTATGTTGACTACCAAACAAATGCAGTAACTCTCAAACCAAAAAGTATCATCAATATGTCATGAAACTGATATTGTCCTAATTCTTACCTTTAATATAGATCCTAATGCCTACATATCATAAGTAACTAATAGTCTAATACATTGTAGTCGCCAAATATTTTGTCGGCCATATCTATGAATTTTGCATTTACTGGTATAACCATGTAAGATCTCAAAAAACATGTAATCCTAAATTTGTTAGATGTTAAAGAGATGTTTAACTCCGGTTTGGTATGATTAGATTCCACAATAACTGAACTTTTAAGACATTCTGTCCACAATTAGAAACCTAAGTCAACCTCCAGTACCAAGGCTTTGTATGTTAGTTATTAGTAGTGTAGCCATTTTTTACCAAAATGGAATAATTTAACTGAACAGTTTAGCAGAACAAATTCAGAAAAATCAGCATAAAAGAAACATATCATCATGTTGCAAAATACAAGTTAAATTGTCCTAAAATTGTATCAGATCACATTGTAAATAAAGCATAGAGGTTCAAAAAAAAGTGAAAATCAAGAATGCTAATATTATAATATTATCAGTGACTGAGTCACTGAACAACTCGCTCAATTATTCTAACTGAAACTATGAAAATGAATTGCTTAAAAAGAAATTAAGTATGTAAAGAAATGAGGAACTTAGATATCACAATACTAAACAAAAAACAAAAGGGACTGGTCTCACTATTTCCTCCATGCTACAACTACTAGTAGTTGATAAAGAGGTGGATTCGAAAATGTGTCAAAGCTTATGAACTAAAAGTCTAAAAACATATATGCAATGTAACAAGTACATGTAGTATCCATGGAGCCAAGAATGAAGCCTATAGTCAACACTTTAGAGACCTGAGTCTTACACCAGAGAGAGAGTAGTACAAGAACTTCAAAATGAGACAATCAACACTTTGATGCCAACATTACAACATTTTTAGAGTCATACTGAATTCATAGTTTTGTAAGAAACCTTAGCCTCTCTATGTTACATGTATACCAAAACACACAATTATCAACAAGCAAAAATCACACCAAATATCAATAACAAGCTAAAAATCACAACAAAAATTCAGAACAAGCAAAAATCAATTAGGGTTACACAGATGAAATCAATTAGGGTTCAAAACTAATTTTTAGCAACCCATGAACAACATAAACAATTGCAATTACTTGAAACTAACAATTGCAATTACTTGAGGAAAAAAACCATTTCGAACCTGTTTTGTTTCTTCATTTTTTGGGATGGTGATGATGATGATGATGATGATGTGTATTCTCGTGATGTTTTGGTGTGGCCGGTGATAGTGATGAGCTATGCGATGGCGATGAATGATGATTTCAGTGACGGTGATGACAGTGATGATGATGCTTTCCACCGGCGTTGGTTTTGTTTTGGACAGAAAATTGAATGAAGTTCAATAACTGTAACGCGTTTGAATGGAGATTGTCTGGGGGTGTATGAAGAAAAGGGCTGGGGTGTACGCTGCATTAGGTTGGGCTAGCGCTAATGGGTTTTGGATTTATGCACCGTCCATAAACATTCCTTATGGACAATAACCAGACCCGTGATTAAGCTAACGAAAAGCGTGACATACACACATAGAGCGCCACGTCAATTAACGAATCAACGTGGCATTTCTGATGTGAATATGTTTTTAGTCTCTATATTTTTAAGTCGAAGTTGAAACATATTTAAACCTAAAAGTTGAAACCCTTGTAAAAATAGGGACAAAAACATATTTAATCCTAAAATCTATTTTTCAAAGAGGAGGGATCCGTTGACTCCAAGTCTCAATTGACTTATTCCGCTTAATAACTTGATATCAGCATTATATTTCTTTAATCCAACCGTTGAATTCAAAGATCTCATTGAGTAGATCAACTCCACAAATTTTTATAAAAATTCAAAATCGTTTGATACTTTTTATGAACACTTCAATTGAACGTACGAAAAACTTTTAGGAAAAACCATTGAATTTCAATAGTCTAAAATACATAACTACATTTTTTGATTTTTTATGGAAAAACCTAAATTATGGAGTCAACAGATCCCTCCTCTTTCTCAAAAGGAAAAAGAAAATTATGGAATTTTAATTTCACTCTTTTTCCCTAATTGTGAACTTCTTTTTTTCCACTTTTGGTCCTCACCCTATTTTTTAACCAACTGGCAGGGAAAATGCTGATATGGAAATATCCACATGGCAAAGAACAAGTACATGTCAACTAATGTATTGTTTTTAATAAAAAATATAGTTAAAAAAATATTGTTTTTAGTCCTTACATTTTGTCTTATAGTCAAGAATAATCTCATTTTGTTATGGTGGAAAAAAAAACTCTACAATTTTTTCTGTTATCAAAATGGATCTCTGCCGTTAATTTTGTAAACATAATGCTGACGCCAGCTTATTAAAAACAAGGTTTAAATGTTTTTAGTCCCTACATTTTGTCATATATTATTTAAGAATAGTCCGTACATTTTAAAAACAGTGTACAAAAGTCCTATAATTTGTTGAACAAAATGGATCTGACAATACTTTCCTAGTGAAAATTAAGTTTTAATGGTAACAAAGTATTAAAATTACAATTGGTGTTACTCATAATTGTTCTAGTGTGCAAAATTGTAAGCTAAAATTTCAGAATATTATTATGAACAATAAAACAAAGAAGTAGAAGCACATAGAAGCATTAGAAAATCATCAGAAGCTAGTCATGTTTCAAGCTTTGAGATGCATTCAGAAGCAAAGCTGTAAGTGCACCAGTTCATCCTCATGTTTTAATAATTGTCAAAACACATGAAAATAGAGTAGAACATATTTTGGCAACATTACAAATGACTTGACAGCGAAAAACTATTTTTAACACTTTGAAAAATTGTTTTTAGGTATTATGTATCGATACATAAACATGTGTATCGATACAAATGTCCTGAAATTACTTCAGACTGATTTTGTGCAATTTGTATCGATACATATATCACTTGTATCGATACAAAAGTGGTTTCTCAGAGGCAGAGAGTTACCTATGTATCGAATCATGCTTGCATGTATCGATACACACCTATGCCTCTCAGAAATCCAGAAAGAACATGATGTATCGAATCATGCTTGCATGATTTGATACATATCAGTCAAGATTTCAAGAAACTGATATATGTATCGATACACACTCGTGTTTGTATCGATACATAGGTCAAATCTTTCATTTTTAACGCTGGTCAAGGGGTTTGTATCGATACAAACCATCAGTTGTATCGATACATGTCTGTGAAATTTTGCCCAAATTTGCTCAATTCTATTCTCTTTTTAAATAGCAATGTGGTGTGTCATTGTAATCAGAGAGAAAACCAGTGTGAAAGATCAGAAAACGCTTTGGGATTCAAATTGAGTGAAAATTTGGATCAAAGGTTTTATTCATCACAAGTTCATCATCTTCATCAAGTTTGCAATCAAATTGAAGTTTGAGTATGTGATCAATTCAATAGAGATTGCATATTTGTTGATAACGTTCGGTACGGTTCGTGGTGAATCAGAATCGTGATCGGGTTGAATTGTGACGAAGGTGTTGGTTTCTCTCAAAGGGTTCAAGATCGTGCGAATCTTGGAGGTTCAACAACAAGAAGCGAAGGACTCAGCTGGACGATCGAGTGCGGATTGACACGGGTCGGATCGTTGGAATCAGAGGGCGAAGCTTCGTTGTGTGTTGAGGTTTATTCGCATAGTTTACTTTTGATTCGTTATAGGGTTATAAGTTTCAATTGTAAATTGTGCACTTTTGTTCATCGTTTTTAAGCAATATACTCTCAAATAACCCGTTTGGTTATTTGGGGGGAGACGTACTCGGCCAACCGCGTGGACGACGCGAAAGCCGGGGAACTCCCTAATCAAACGCTTATGTCTTTCTCTCTTTCAATCTTTTACTTTTAGTAATCGCGTTAATTTTGAGTCAATTGAATTTTTCGTGTTCGTACGTGTGCACTGTAACACCCTAACCCATATACGTAATAAATAAATAAACAAATAAACCAAGTACATGCATCAAGGTGTATTCAATTAAATAACAAGGTATATCATGTTAAACATTAGAAACATAGCAGCGGATTTAATCATCATATCATAACATCCAAAAGTCTTCATACACATACGGATAAAATCCCTAGACGAAGATCAATAATTTTCAAGATAATCCGAGTATGAGAACTCATACATAAGTCATAAGCAAGGTCATAGAAGTAAATAAGCTCAATACATCGCAAAACGGAAATAACTACCCGACACGATGTTACAAGTACCAGAGCACTAATTATTACAACCCAACTAATAAGAGTCTAGGAGAAGCATAATGCTAACTCCTTACCACTAGTAGCTAAACAAATCTCCAAAGCTACTCCTCACGGGATACGTCCTCACCCTGCACCTCTGAACCCCCAAAGATTCAGAAATTAACACAAAGTAGAGAGTTAGTATAACATTCCAAAATAAGCGTAAGTATAAGCAATACTATACAACTTCATACAAATAATTAAGAGTTATACAATACTCTCATAATGGGTGCATAATCATATAGACAATAAACATGAGCAATAGATATACATATAAACCAAGATTTATGAACTAAGTATACATAATTAATCACGAAAGATCATGGATGCACAATGATGACAATTAACAATTAGTTCATATACTTATTCACCTTCATCTCCTAATGCAATCTAAATGTCACATTCGTGCAATGCTTCCTAGTAATAAAACTAAGTTCATGTGGTACCTCATAGTTATTGGAAAACTTATTCCAAATATATCTTAGTCAACCGCAGCTACTAAGATATCTGCCATACTTTAGGATCCCCTCTAAAGTATCTGCTTATCATACGAAATGATGCATGTATGCAAGATTACCAATCACATAATTTAATCATCTCATCCCATAAGGATATCACAACATAAACATACCTCAATAACTTAATTGAAGATATACAATCCCATTGATTAAATTATATTCAACAATTCTCACAAGTAATCAAGCATACATAATCAATGATAACATTATCACAATTACTCATTAATGATTCAATACTAGCTTAAGCACTCAATCATGTTATCTTCAATAAGTCATTCGTATATAAGCTATCATGCCATTCTATAATCAAAAGACCATAATTAAGACATGTTACAAGCCAAGGTCAAAAAGGAGAGAAAAGTCAAATATATGGGTTGAAAAACGTTGACTCTCGCGCAGGCGAAGTCATGAGTCGCGTGCGCTATATTATCTCGCGTGCGCGAAAACTCAAGTCGCGTGCGCGAAGAACACGACTGAAAAGAGATGTGATCTCTGCCAATTTCGCGTGCGCGAAACAGGGTTCTCGCGTGCGCGAAATTGCCCAGAATTCACCCCTGTTCGTGATTTTCATGCCACAACTCATAAAAACATCATTTTTCTTACTTTCAACGATTAAAGGTTCCAGCTTTAAGTGTTTATGATCAAATACAACATGAAAGCATAGTCAAAAACATGATTAAACATCAAGGCATGAGAATCCATAGATTTTTGCATAACATTTCAAAACTCATATCAACACATACATTCCTTACAAACATCTACACATTCCCATTTATTATTCCAAATTCATGTAACATGATTTAGACATTAATAATAGATTCTAACATCCCTAAAGTTATCATTTTTCTTAATCAATTTCCCCCCTTTTAAAGAGAAAAGAGTGAGAGAAGTTGGGGTTGGAGAAAATAGATTTTCTCCCTTTCTCTTGATCACTCTAGAATGAAATACTACTCTCTTACCTCTTGATTGAAGCTTTAACTTCTAGCTCTACTCTTCAAATCCCTTCTACTCTCTTCAAGCTTGTTCTTCTAAGCTTTCTCTTTCTACCTCCCTTAGGGTGAAAATGAGTGGGTTATGAGAGCTCTAATTCTCTCCTCTCTCTTAGGTCTAATTCAATTTTAATTGAAATACCAATTCTATCCTTCCACTTACTTAATCAACATTGGGCTTGGCCCATTAGGTTGCTAGTTCTAGTCATATCCAAAACTAACTCATTAATTCTATCTCATTTTACTAACTTCCTCAATTCTTAATTAATTAACTCAACTAATTAATTAACTAATTACTCTTCACTTAGTCTAATTAATCCTATGTGTTTACTAAAGTACCCTTAACTCCTCCTAAGCACAATAACCATATAATTCAAACAAATAATCATGTCATTCAAATAAATAATCAAACACATAAATAATAAATAAGCATTAAAATCCTATTTATTCTAATAAGGGCGTTACATGCACAAAAATTCAATTGGTATATCTTGATTGTGATCGGATTAGATTGGTTACCATTAACTTGCTTGGGCTGTTTAATTGAAACGTTTGATTTCGAATAATTTGATTCCGATCATTTCTAAGTCTATATTCCGTTCAAAGGCTATATTACCTTTCCAGTGATCAATCGGGTGCAAAGAGACTACCGATCCGGTGGTGCTTCCGCGCATACCATTTAAACGAAATAATTTTGAAAAACCTACATTGTATTTTAAGGGCACTTATTCAACCCCCCCCCCCCCCCCCCCCCCCCCCTTCTAAGTGATAGCCAAGTAGTCTAACAAGTGGTATCACGATCCCGATTCAATTTTGTTTACAAAATTCGGTGGATTGTGCCAATTATTAGAAAACATGGTTTTTGCACCGAAAGGGGCGTATAATAGGGCTCCTATATTCAATGGAGATCATTTTGATTATTGGAAAAGTAGTATGCGGATTCACATCAATTCTTTTGATGGTGAAGTGTGGAATGCTATTGAGAACGGTCAGTTTGTTCCAACAATCACCGACCTCAATGGCATTGTCACCAATAAGCCTATGGCACAATGGACGGATGATGAAAAGAAAAAGGTCAATTACGATGCAAAGGCACAAAACATACTTATTTCATCCCTTGGGATTGAACAATTTTATCATGTGTCGCATTGTTCTGTGGCCAAAGAAATGTGGGATACATTAGTTACTCATTTTGAGGGAACTAATGAAGTCAAAATTTCGAAAATAAACACCTTAACTCAAGAGTTCTAATTGTTTCATATGCAAGATGGTGAAACCATTGCGGATATGCAACAAAGATTTGTAAAAATCACCAACAAGTTACATGGTCTAGGTAAACCAATCACTAATCAAGATGCTACTAATAAGATTTTGAGATGTCTTAATAGGTCATGGCAACCAAAGGTCACCGCAATCAAAGAAGCGAATGATCTTACTACTTTGAGTCTCACAACCTTATTTGGTAAGCTAACGGAACATGAACAAGTGCTTAATTTGTTGGAAAAACATGAAAAAGGTGAGAAAAAGGAAAAACACAACGAAAAGGAAAAAGAAAAGGATAAGAGGTCCATTGCTCTAAAGGCCTCCAAATCCAAGTCCAAAAAGGTTGAGCAAGTGGAAAGTAGCTCAAGCGAAGACGATTCCGATGATGAGGAAATGGAGCTCTTCGTTCGACGCTATAATAGATATGTGAGAAATAATGGGATAAGACATTCCGATGACAATCTTAAGAAGTTTCGGAAGGAGAGTGGTTACCGCCGGAAGAATGAAGATGCTAGGTACTCCAAGAAAGGGATATGCTATGAGTGCGGCCAAGTTGGTCACTACAAGCCGGATTGTCCTAATCTTAAGAGAAAAGAAAAGGAGTCATCTTCAAACAAAAGGAGGAGCAAAGGAAAGAAAGCTTATGTTGCATGGGAGAATAGTAGCTCTTCATCTCATTCATCATCAAGCTCTAGTTCAAGTGATGAAGGAGAAGTGGCTAATGTATGTTTCACAACTCATCATCACAAAAAGAAGGATAAAGCTCCCAAAAAGGTAAACCAAAATCCCTCTAGCTCATATGCTTCATTAGAATATCATGATTTGCAAAGTGCATTTGAGGACCTATGTAGTGAAACTAGAAAAGCTTTCAAACGATTAAAAGAAATTATAAAAGTTAACAAAGCTCTTGAAAAGAAAGTTTCCGAAACGGAAGAAGAGTTGAAAGCTTTCAAGGTATCATTATTAGAAAGGTCAAGTGCAAGTCATGATGATAGTGATATAATTGGTTGTGATAATTGTATCACTTTGTCAAAAAATATTAAGACTCTCAAGGACAAAGTGAAAAATTCATCAAAACCTAGAGTCTCTCATCAAGTTGATCCAAAACATTTTCAAAACACTTTGAAGGTCAAAAACAAAAATTCTAAACATTTCAAAATGGATCAAAAGAAGAGTGACTCACATATCACTTGTCACTATTGTTGTTGTGAAGGCCATACCATTGCAAAATGTAAAGCTAGGAAATTGTTGGTACCTAAGGGCGTATTGCAATGGATGCCAAAACTCAACAACGCTTATGTACCTCACCAACTAGGACCCAACATGAGTTGGGGACCTATTTCAAATGTCTAAGTATGTAGGGAAGTGTCTTGAAACCATTGACAAAAGACACCGACAACAATGGAGTTCAAGACTTACGAACAAGGAAAGCGATGAGAAAAGCTTCAAATCGACACTTACAATGGTGCGGAAATTGATCACTTCCTCCACCTAGCACTCAAGGGAAGATTCTATTCTCTACCTTTACCTTTATATTTTTTTTACTTAGCATTTGTACATGTGCTCATATACATACAACTTTCACCTTAATATGATATTTGCTCTGGTAGTTGTCTAATCCTCCATTTCCAAGAATTTTGCTCAAAAATATTAATAAGTTTTTGAGACTCATATGTTTAAAATGGGGATTTGACAAAAATCATTACAATTGTCATATTAAGTTCATACTTGGTTTGTATATGTTTGTTTGGTTCTTATATGCGACTTTGTGTGCATGAATAAACATACATTTTCATACGATTAATTTTGGTACTTGATTCATTTATGTGGATGCTTTATCATGCATATATGGTTCAACATGTGTTCTCATGTTATAATGTGCTTTGGTATTATTTTCGCTCACATACATAAGTATGTACCTTGTTGATTATATGTGTTTCATACATACATGTTATTTTGGATAATTTTGTTTGTATGGATAATCATGTTATGTTTATGCATTTGTTGCATTGCTTTGTTTATTTCGTCCCATATTTGGATATGTTACTTGATTAAAATGTCGATATGTTACGGTATTCATGCGTTTGTTTTGGTTTGTTATTCTACATTCCATATTTGTCATGATATTTGGTATTCGTCATTGATATATTTTGGCATATCTTTGTATGTATTTATATTGATTAGGAACTTTCATCATATAAGTGCATTTCGACAAATGTAAGTGCATGATATGACTTTGGTTAAAATTGTTTGAACATGATACTTCTAATAGACCCTCTTCTTCTTTTTGATATTGTCAAAGGGGGAGAGATTTGGATGCACAAGCTAAAGATGAATAGCTAAAAGAATTCTTGAATATTATCAACAATGTCAAACGCATTATGGCATCAATTCAGGGGGAGCGTTGCTTATTGTTAGCCTTGGTGTTTAATGCGTCTGTATACATATTGCTATTTTATTGCATATTAGGTATATGCTTAGTTAGCTTATGCATAGTTTTGACAATTATCAAAAAGGGGGAGAATGTAAGTGCACCAGTTCATCCTCATGTTTTAATAATTGTCAAAACACATGAAAATAGAGTAGAACATATTTTGGCAACATTACAAATGACTTGACAGCGAAAAACTATTTTTAACACTTTGAAAAATTGTTTTTAGGTATTATGTATCGATACATAAACATGTGTATCGTTACAAATGTCCTGAAATTACTTCAGACTGATTTTGTGCAATTTGTATCGATACATATATCACTTGTATCGATACCAAAGTGGTTTCTCAGAGGCAGAGAGTTACCTATGTATCGAATCATGCTTGCATGTATCGATACACACCTATGCCTCTCAGAAATCCAGAAAGAACATGATGTATCGAATCATGCCTGCATGATTTGATACATATCAGTCAAGATTTCAAGAAACTGATATATGTATCGATACACACCCGTGTTTGTATCAATACATAGGTCAAATCTTTCATTTTTAACGCTGGTCAAAGGGTTTGTATCGACACAAACCATCAGTTGTATCGATACATGTCTGTGAAATTTTGCCCAAATTTGCTCAATTCTATTCTCTTTTTAAATAGCAATATGGTGTGTCATTGTAATCAGAGAGAAAACCAGTGTGAAAGATCAGAAAACGCTTTGGGATTCAAATTGAGTGAAAATTTGGATCAAAGGTTTTATTCATCACAAGTTCATCATCTTCATCAAGTTTGCAATCAAATTGAAGTTTGAGTATGGGATCAATTCAATAGAGATTGCATATTTGTTGATAACGTTCGGTACGGTTCGTGGTGAATCAGAATCGTGATCGGGTTGAATTGTGACGAAGGTGTTGGTTTCTCTCAAAGGGTTCAAGATCGTGCGAATCTTGGAGGTTCAACAACAAGAAGCGAAGGACTCAGCTGGATTGGCACGGGTCGGATCGTTGGAATCAGAGGGCGAAGCTTCGTTGTGTGTTGAGGTTTATTCGCATAGTTTACTTTTGATTCGTTATAGGGTTATAAGTTTCAATTGTAAATTGTGCACTTTTGTTCATCGTTTTTAAGCAATATACTCTCAAATAACCCATTTGGTTATTTGGGGGGAGACGTACTCGGCCAACCGCGTGGACGACGCGAAAGCCGGGGAACTCCCTAATCAAACGCTTGTGTCTTTCTCTCTTTCAATCTTTTACTTTTAGTAATCGCGTTAATTTTTGAGTCAATTGAATTTTTTGTGTTCGTACGTGTGCACAAAAATTCAATTGGTATATCTTGATTGTGATTGGATTAGATTGGTTACCATTAACTTGCTTGGGCTGTTTAATTGAAACGTTTGATTTCGAATAATTTGATTCCGATCATTTCTAAGTCTATATTCCGTTCAAAGGCTATATTACCTTTCCAGTGATCAATCGGGTGCAAAGAGACTACCGATCCGGTGGTGCTTCCGCGCATACCATTTAAACGAAATAATTTTGAAAAACCTACATTGTTTTTTAAGGGCACTTATTCAACCCCCCCCCCCCCCCCCTTCTAAGTGATAGCCAAGTAGTCTAACAGAAGCCTTCAGATTCTGAAGACCTACTGAAGCAGGCACGTCAAAAGCTAATGAAACAAAAGAAAAGATCACATGATTGAAGAATAATCATAAATGGACTATGTCATTCTCGTTAAAGAAAAAATCCTGGTGTTACAACGTTAACCTTATCCATTAATTAAGGGATCGTATGGAAGAATTGTACTATTATTATCCAAAATGGTTGAACAATATTCAAAACGCGCAAGGTAGTGGAATTACCTTTCTTGGAAAGAAATCAAATTCCACTACACAAAATAATACAATCAATAGCTGCCACCTTATCTCTCTGCAACAGTCACCCTCAAATATTTCTCTATAAATAGACGACCTCATTTGAAGAAACGACTACTGTTCCATTACACAAGCAAGACTCTGAAGCTCTGGCACTTAGAAAAATCTGTCAAACACTTTTAGTTCTTTGTTTTTAAATCTTAGGGTTAAAAGTTTGATTCTTGTAATTGAGTTGTATTTTGTAAACACATTTGATAGTATATCAATTGTTTGATTCTTATCATTCTTATACTTTTTAGTTTGAGAAGTCTTTTGTTAGTGAACTTGAGCATTAAGTCTCTTGCAATGGTGCTTGAGCAATTTTAATCTAGTGAGATTATAACGAAATTCTTTGGAAGTGCAAGGGGACTGGAGTACTCTCGATATGTGAGAGGAACCTGTATAAATTTCTTGTGCGTAGTACTTATCTCTCTCTCTCTCTCTCTCTCTCTCTCTCTCTCTCTCTCTCTCACACTCTTTATATTGTGATTGTGTTTTTGTGTTCTTAACTGCTGCAAATAACTTTGTTTTAGAAAAAAGTTTTAAACTTTCAAAAACACAATTCAACCTCATTTCTTGTGTTTTTTCACACCTTCATAATTTATTATTTTCCTGAATTTGGTCTCTGCTGTTAATTTTACGAACATAATGCTTATGTGGCAATTATGGGCCTCATCTCTTGTTCGAGTAAAATATGGAAAGGGTCGATTTAATCATGATTGTTGGCTTGTGTTAGGACGATTTGGGAACAATGTGAAGTTGATTGAAGATCGGTTAGGGATTTATGGAGGTTTATACGAAGGATTTGTGGAGGTTTAGAGAGATAAAGAGATAGATTTATGAAAGAAAAAAAATTCTTTTTTTCAAAAATGGGGCCCACATTTTCCATAATTATTCGGCATGTAAATTAACGACAGGGACCAAATTCAGTAACAGAATAAATTATGCGTTTTTTTACACAATTTTTAAAATCATGCAGACTATTAGAATTGAGTACCAACTATTAATGAGTCAAGCTAACTAGTGTCTAGGGGCACTAGTTGAGGATACTTAATATAATAAAACTGCATTGAAACTTATATAAACAATGTTTGTAAAGTATAAAAAATATTATTTTCAATACAAAAGTTGTTTTTTTTTATCCTTAACTTGTGCCCAAATACATTAGTTAGCATGACCCATTAATAAATGATGTCGTTTGAACAAAAAATTGAAGAAAAATTCGGAAAGTAAACTGCCATGTCACAAAGGAAAAAATATGGAGAGTAAACATTGCTCAAATAACTTAATTATAATTTTTTTATTTGTTTCGTGATTAAATTTTAATATTTTTTATTAGTAATTTAATTAAAAATAATAAAAATTTAATTTTTTTAATGTTGACGAGTTTCACTAAAAGAATAAATTAAATTGTGACACCCTATTCTTTGACATCCATGACCATGATTAAGTCAAGATGTTCAAATTCAACCAACACGTCACCTTTTTGACAATTCTTAGAAGATGATAAAAAGTATGGGGCCTATATCTTAATTAATTTTTAATACATACTATATTTTAATTATTTATATTGTCTTATAATAATGGTGGCATTTAGAATTTTTTTTTAACTAATTAGTTTACGGGTCTATTGACTTTTTTGATAAAATATTGTTAAAATATAAGTGACATTATTATGCTCTTTTTTGGAAAATTTATTAAATTAATAATAATTTTTTTGATTAAAGCAATTGTCTCGTGTATGATTTTTGTATAATAAATTATAATTAATAATAACAAATATTTATTTTCAATTCCTTTTTTTTATTAAAGCAATTATCTCATGTATGATTAAAATTTTTTGATTAAAATATTTGTCCTGTGTATGAGTTTTTGGTTCAATTCCTTTAATATGTTAATGATGAATATTTTGTCTTGTATTTTAAAAAACATTATTTGTGAAAGCTGATATCTATTGATTTTTTTAGATATTTAAGATTGATATTATGCTAAAGTATAGAATTTACTTGAATAAAATATTTAAAAATATTTTATAAAATATTTTTATAATATAATTTGCGCATTTTTATATAAATTTGTTAAATGAATAATTTTTTTTAATTAAATTTATTGTCCCGTTTATATTTTATTAATAAATTATAATTATAGATGATAAATATTTATCCAAATTTTTTTGTATGAGTGAAAACTATTTCCCATTTTTTTTTATATTTATCAATAAGAACTAATTGTCTTTTATACAAAAACTATTTGTTAACTTTTTATGTATTAGTGATCAACACTTTTTTTATAAAATTAGTGATCAACACTTGTCTCGTAACGTTTTAAGTATAATGAAAAATATTTACCACATAATTATTATAATAAATTCATCAATAATACACTTCTCATATATTTTTTATATAAGAGTAAACAAAAATAGAGTAGAATTTTTTTATAATAAAAATAGAGTATAGTTTAACTATTATATAAAAAAATAGTAAATTGATAAATATAATTCTTTTTTAATGAAATAGAAGATTTGCAATATATATTATTAAGAATTGATGAGGATAAATTAAACTTTTTTAGTTGTAATACCTTTTGATGTATTGGGCTAGTTTAAATTTGGCTTATTTTTAAACTTATGAAAATAGTTTATGCTTATAAATAATATTTTATATTAATTCGTAAGTGTTTTTTACGCATGTTAATTCATAAATTTTCACTAACAAAAAATTATATTTTATAAACTGTTTTCATAAACTACCTTGCAAAACTTATAAGTTATAATAATACATAAAAGTTTATTTATTTGTATAAGTTATTTCATATAAGCTCATAAATAAGGTCCTGTTTGAATTTGACTTATTTTTAAGCTTATGAAAATAACTTATGCAAATAAATAAATTTTTATGTTGGTTTCTAATTTTTTACCAACAAAAATTGTATCTGTATAAACTATTTTATCATAAACTACCTCGAAAAGCTTATAATAATACACAAAAATTTATTTATTTATATAAGCTGTTTTGCATAAGCTCAAAAATAAGCCAATCCAAACAGGAAGTCAATTCAAACGGGCTCATTGTGTTTTTGTTTCTAAATTTATGTTCTTTTTTTTTTGTTAATCTCATAAATAAGTGTCTTCTTTTTGAGCAGTGATAAACTGTTCAAATGACTAACTTTGCGAAAATTCACGAATGAGTATTCTACACTAGCAACAACTACAATTCTTAATAGAAAAATATATCTCCACCGATAAGGAAAATAGATCTCCACCGTTATACTGTTACACTAGGCCGCTGATGGTTTTGTTCTTTCAACAAATAAATTACTACTCCTATGATGTCAACATATTTCCAGTAACAAGAAGCCGACTATATATTGCTTCTTCATCGCCAACTCCGGCCACTAGCAAAATTCAGCCCCATAGCGATATTGAAGCATAACCGCAAATTAGAATTGAAGAGGTGAGTCCGGCGGTGATGGTGAATCCGCAATATGAAGTAAAACCCAAAAATCAGAGTTGAGTTCACAGTTCACTTTCTGATTACGACGTCCATCACGAGTCGATTCCGGTGGAGCAGTCGTGTATATATATTAGGACTGTGAAAGGAGTTAACTGTATATGCCAAATTCAGTACAGCTCCATTTTACTTGAAATGATGACTTGAGATACTATGAAATCCCATTCGTGAATTTTCGCATGGTTTTGGTTCGCACCATAAAGTATTTTACCTTCTTTTATTATGTTATTCTATTTTTATTTTTTTTATATAAGTTTTTAATTTTTTTTGAAAAATTATATATAAGTTTGTTTTTTACTAAATAAAAATTATATATAAGTTGTTATATGTTAGATTGAGACTAAGTTACTATTTATTCATTCAAAAAAAAAAAACTTCATATTTTTATGCATATCTTTAATCGTGATTTTTGTTCATATTTTTAAGCGTAAATTTTTTTATTAAATTTTTGTGTTCCTATTATTGAAGTAAAATTAGATTGGATCTCTATCTCTATTATATACATTACGAGATTCCCACGAAGCTCTCTCGTGCATTCTCAAGAAAGTAATCAAACGTGTCATTATTATAGAGCTTCTACTTATGTAGAACTTTTAGCACAAGGTATTTGGTTTGAATCTCATGGACAACAAAAATTCAATTTTTATAATATTATATGGAATTTTACCCTTTTATTTTGTTTTTTTAAAGAAAACTAGCTTATTATTAGTATAAGGTCTGTTGTTCGAATCTCATTGACAACAATAATCTAATTTTTATAGTATTTTAATTTTATTGAAAGCTACTATCCTTTTTTTTTGTAAAAAAACAACCGTATTTTTTTTATAATAAAACTACTTTATTATTACTTCAATCAACAATCAAAAGTTTATACTATTTTTATCAACCTAAAGAGTTTTTTTTATGTAACTTTTTTTTGAAGAAGCACTCAATTAGACCTTCTTTAATATTATATTGTTTTTTTATTTAGAAACTCTAATATTATATAAATTGATAATATGAAATCTTTCAGACTTCAGTGGTGTAGAAACGGAAAACACTTCTCTAATTTCATATAAATTGACAATATGAAATATATTTTGACTAATAAAAATTTGAATTTCGACAGTGAAAGTAGTCATATTTTGTGTTCATCACTTCATCATGCTTTCATTATTGTAATTACCTCCAATTAATGAAATCAATGGAAACCCTAAAATAAATTACTATAATTTTTTATTTTATATAATCTATGGAAATTTTGAATAATTTAAGCTTTAAACTTTCTATAAACTTTCGTTCAAAGTTTGTTAATATTCATTTGAAAAATAGTATAGAATTTACAATTATTTTTTATTGATGGAGTCGTTACAAAGTCTTGGGAGACGGGGAGAGAGAGATAATCTCTTAGTGTTTTTGAACGAGAAACATGGAATGAGGGCGTACTTCCCACCCCACTATGTTCCTATAACATCCTTAAACATATATCATATATTTTCATACTCAAGTAAATTAAATAAAATCAATCTCATTAACAATTGAAAGAAAAACATAGACAACATTCAAAATAGTATAATGACATAACAACCTTCAAAAGAAAAATATAAGCAAATAATTATCATTAAAAGATGAAAATTATCGTGTGAGAGAGATATAGAAATAGAGAGAGAGAGAGAGAGAGAGTGAGAGAGAGAGAATTTATCATTGGTGTAGAATGAACAACGCATATCACTTTTCACCCCCACTATTAAAAATAATGCACCTTGAATAATTAAATTTGAATTCTGATTGCGGGAGTTATCCATATTTTATGTCTGTCACACTTTCATATTTCTGCAAGACTCTATTGAGGGACCGCTACCTGACTCTATCTCACACCTTCAGGCCGCCAAGGTGGCTGATGTAATTCATAACCAGAATTGGATCCTCCCAGACGTCTTTAAACAGACTTATCCGAACATTGCTGCTGATATCCAAACCACCCCACTTTCCTATGCTACGGAGCCGGATGACCTGGTTTGGACTGATTCTTTGTCGGGGGACATGACTTTTAAAGCTGCGTACTTTTGTGACTTGCCGCCTCCACAGGTTACAGGTTGGGCTTCTATTATTTGGCGCCCCTTTATCCCTCCCTCGAGGTCTCTTGTTACTTGGAGAATTATGCACAATGTTATTGCCACAGATGATAATTTGGTTAGACGAGGTTTTCCGGTTGTTTCTTGCTGTAGCCTATGCGGTCGAGACTATGAAACAGCTGACCACCTATTCCTGCGGTGTCCCTTTGTCACTAGGTATTGGAGCTGGCTATCAGTCTTACTTGGCAGGGTCATTGATGTTTCTAATTTTAATACTCTTCTTGACATGTGTCGCCGAGGATGGAGTCCCCAGGTGCGTGATCTTATTATTGCAGCTGTCATTAATATTCTGTGGTTGATTTGGAGATGCAGGAATAATATTCGTTTTAATGATATTCAACCCTCTTTTCCCCGGGATCTTATCTACTTGAAGAGCCTCATTCACCAAGCCGCTTCTCACTCCAAAGGGCACATGTTCTCATCTATTCATGAATTCTCTATTATCAAGCACTTTGGTGTTATTTGTCACCACCCCCCTGCGCCGTCCATCAAGCAAGTCAATTGGCTTTGTCCGCCTTCTAATTGGGTTAAATGTAACACGGATGGTGCTTCCCGAGGGTCCCCTGGAGCATCGGCGTGTGGTGGTATTTTCAGGGGCCATTTGGGTACTTTTTTGGGTGCTTTCTCCGCAAACATTGGGGTGTCCACATCTCTTCATGCTGAAATTTGTGCTGCGATTTATGCTATAGATTTTGCCTGGAATAGAGGATGGCATAATTTTTGGTTGGAAAGTGACTTTCTCTTACTTGTCCAAGCTTTCTCGAACATTCAACTGATTCCGTGGAAGTTAAAGACCAAATGGAAGAATTGTCTCCATCGCATCAAGGATTTTCGTTTTAGAGTATCTCATATTTATAGGGAGGGTAATACTTGTGCTGATAGACTAGCAAACGCGGGTTTCTTTGTTGATGGGGTTGTTTGGTGGGATCAATTACCTAGTTGTTCTAGAGATAGCTTCTCTAGAGATAGATTAGGTTTGCCGAATTATCGTTTTCGTTAATATTGTTTTTGGTGGGTTTTGGTTGATGTCCCCCCACCTTTCTCTTTTCTTTTTCTTTTTTATTTATTAATAATACGCTTGGCGAGGAGGTAGAGGAGTGGTTGTCATGGGGGTGCCAACCTAGTTGGGATGTCTATGCGCTACCATGATACCTTGCTCTCCAATTCATTCAAAAAAAAAAAAAAGATGAATCTATGGAAAACCTAAAATAATTTAATATAATTTTAGTTTTTTATAATCTTTGGAATTTTTTTATAATTACAATTTTAAACTTTCCAAAAACTTTCGTTCAAGTTTTTTGAGGATGTTAATTTACCAATGTGAGTGGAGATTTTCACATAGATTTTTTCCCATTTGACGCTCACATGTGAAGATTACTTTTTTGTGTTACGGTGACAAGAAAAGTGTAAGAATAAGATCAAAGTCAAAGTATGTTAATATTGATTTGAAAAATAACATATAATTTACAATTATTTTATGTTGATGAAGTCCCTACAGAGTCTTGGGAGATGGAGAGAGAATCTATCAGCATTGTTGAACGGGGAACGAAGGAGTTCTTCACATCCCACTATGCTCATTTAACATTCTGAAACATACATTGTATTTTCATACTCAAATAAACTAAATAAAAGTAATCTCATGGACATTTGCAAAAAAATATAGACAACCTTAAATAATATAAAATGAAAAAAGGACAAAGACAACATTTAAAAGAAAAAAAAAAGTCGATTGGAGATGATTTAGCACATAACCATCTTTGAAGGAATTTATCGATCAAAGAATCTTGGTATATTTTAATTTTATAAAAAACTATGCTGCCAAAAAGTCTTAAGGCCATGAAATTTATAATTATTTTATATTTATAGAGTCCCTATATAGTCCCGGGGATGAAGATGAAAGAAAAAAAATCTCCTAATAGTGTAGAACGGGAAGCGAATGAATACTTTTCATCTCGCTCTTTGGTGTAACATCCTTAAACCTATATAATTTAAAAATTAACTCAATTTTATCATAGAATTTTAAACCAAATTACTCAAATAATATTTCAAAACAAATACATAAATTAACATACTAGTTAATATTATATTTTTAGAGGTGGTTTCTTTTCCGATGCTATTTTTATGGGAAGATTTCTTTTATGCTTATTTTTTTTCCTATTTATGTTTTGTATTGTTTTTTTTTTGTTTAGAGTTAAAATTAAATTTAAGGGCGGAAATCTCAAATATTATTAAACTTGAGGAGGACAAATTTGATTTTTTAGTAGTAGTTTTTTTTTGTTTACAATTGAGCAGATGATCGAATCCAAGACCTCTTGCACACAATTCAAACCCCTCACCACTAGACAAAACTTAGTGGCTTTATTTTCTAGTATTAGTTCCTTTTAATATATTGGTTTTAAGAGGAAGAAGCCACCAATAATTTAAAGTGACAATAGAATATACAAATAATTAAGATGGATAATTAAGTAAAATCACAATTCTCTTTCTTTCATTTATTATATTCCTTAATGTGAAATCGTCAAATACGACGATATATATTATATGAGATGAATGATGATAGATTTGTCTCTATCAAAAAAAAAAATGAGGATAGATTTGGTTTTTTTGCCAAGTACCCTATTGGGTAAAAAATTACCCTTTAAGATGAATAAGTGAGTATAATACAAACTTTGGTCCAGTATATAACATGCAATGCCTATACCGACCAAGTTATATGTTCATAAGGACAATTGATGATATGTTCTAATCCTACCAAACTAATAATCTACGGAAAATTAAGCTAAAACTATGAACGACAATAAAACTATCTATGAAATAAACAAATTCTTCATTTTTAATTGATTAGCTCAAAATATGTCCAAGACACTACTTTTGCGGAGACTAATTCTCAATGTAACTAAGATCTATTTAAGAGGTAGAACCCTCCCAACAATACACACTGGTCGAGGATCATATCAAAGACCAAATGATTAAGAGATCCAATATATACCACTTACACCATACTATTACTATGTTGGTCAAGACACTACATTTATACTACTGTTGAATAGATAATAGATTAAATGAGCCAAGTGTGTTTGGTTTAAAGAAGACCAACTATTTGATATCCCGGTGAATGCGTCAAAATCATAGTGATTCACCGTGATTTTTGCATAAGCTATAAAGTCTAGGTTTTAGAAAATTTACGATGGATCGTCGTGATTGTGGCATACCAACCAACCTTTTACCAAATACACTAAACAAACTTCATACTCTATAAGATGACGATTTGTTGTTGACAGAAAGGCCTATACTATATGTTGAAGTACAAAAGCAAGTTAATTTTTATTATCGTTTCCACAGGGATTGTTCCGAATCAGACTGGGACAATAGAATAATACGTACGTAACTAAGTATTTAAATAGAACTGGGGGAGTATTTCTGATTGAAGTTACTTAACATAAACACGGAATAATTTCAAAGTTTGTAAAATTCAATGACGGAAGGCGATTGGATCACTTTAGTTCATCTAATTGCTTTTATCTTGGTAGTTCATGCTTATCAACACATTACAAATTTAATTCCACGATTCGATTAAAAATAGTAAATATGTCCAATGTCTTGGCACATATTCCTCTCAATTGATTATCAATCCCTAATTTCTTAGGATAATCTATAATTAATTGAGGTTTGAGTCCTTTAATCCAGAATTCTCAATTAACAACCCTATATTTCTAAAGCGATAGTTAATTGAACGGTTATTCCTAGGTCGATTGATTGCCTCTAATGTCTTAGTAAACAAACAATTTGATTCATCACACAATTGGCCAAATTATGAAAAGCATTAAGCATAAGGAATAAACGATTGGAACTAACTTCGTAATTTAATAAATAAGTAAAATGAAACTACATGATTCAAGATTAAAAACAACTAGAATCCCCTAGGATCCAATCATAGAAATCTAGCTAGACATAGTTGCAATAGAATTTACAACAATCAAGTAGAAAGAATTCATTACAAGAATGGATTGGATGTGTTTCCACGATGAAATCCGCCCTTTGAAAGCTCTGAATTCGTCTGCAACTGTTTCCTCTCGCCGTCAAATTTTCTAACCCCTATTTTTACAGAAAAATCAGAATTTATATGTCATCTTCGCGTGCCTTCGCCGCGCGCAATACACCCTGCGCCGCGCTCAGGTAGCAGATTGGCTAGTTGCTATCCTTCTTGCTTGTGATTCCAACCTCTTAGGCTTGTTGCGAATATCTTTTATTTATGCGAAAATGAACTAAAAACACAGTAACTCATATCAAAATATGTCTCAGAATTTGCCTCAGGAACATGTAATGACGTAGAGTCATCACAACCCCAAACTTGAACCTTTCCTTGTCCTCAAGGAATACCTGTATCTGTGAGAAAATCCAGCACTATTTCGACAGTTTCATACAACAAAAATCAATTCAATCAGGTCGGCAATCTAATCAACAATACAGTGCTCATTCCCTACTTTGAATCTACTTGCACACTTAATATCAATTAGAAAGACAAAGAACTTCACACAAACATTGACCAAACCATAATCGCTTCACTCCCTCTCATTCTCTCCTGTTTCTTTTGGTAATCATTCCACTCAATCGACGCATGCATCGCCAATCTACCATAGGCTTGTAAACATTCTAACAATCAATCAACATGTAAATGAATTCACACCTTTTTGAGGACTTAATGGGTTATAATGGGGCTGAGGTTAAGGTAGGTGTTTCTGGATAGTGAGTAGAAAAACTTGGAGACACCTATATAAGTGATACAAAGCCCAATTCCCCAAAAAGTTGAACTAGAGAACCCTTCTTTAGATATTTAACTGCTTATTTCTTTCCCTTTACATATCACATTGTGCTTCAAGGAGGTCACCATTTTTCTCTTTTGAGTATTATTTTTTTTTTTTTTGGAGGTGACTTTTTTAACACTCTTGTCTTTAAGGTTGCAGATTATCATGTACTCAAGGTTCTCTATTAATGTATACCTCTATTAATGTATACCCACCCCAAACTTAATTGGTTGCAAATCCCAAAAGCAACCCCAAACTCAATGATGAGCAATGTGCTTCAGATCATTTAGCTTGTAACCTAAACTCCAAGAAAATCATCTTCTTTTTTTTTATATGTCATTACTTGGGTAAGATCACAACACAAGGAAAATTTGTTATATTAAGGCTCGAAGGGGCTAGCAAGGGATATATGCATTAAAGGTAGGCTGCAAAGTCTCGGGGTAAAAAAAATATCAAGTGCCTCGGTGTGTAATTCAAAACAGTTAATCAAAAACAAGAACATAGACAAGTTCTAGAGATTAAACTATGATGCGGAATCTCTCAGAATAGAAGAAAACTGTATTTTAAGTGTTTGAGCTCAATTCCTCACGGCTGGGCCGGATTACCAAGTGGTCAATGTTTGAGCAATTTCCTAAGTTTTTCTAACTATATTCAAGCATACAAGACAAGCCAAGCATGGGATTCACACCTTCATATATCAGAGACTGCTAACCTAACCAACTAGATTTTCATGAACAAACCATTTTCAATAGTGCACACATTTTTAAACAGACACATGCATTCAAACAAAACAAAATAAAATTCAAGTAAAGGGATTAGCAATACCACAGAGTTACTAAGGATGAGAAGATCCGCCCTCATCCTGTCGTCCGCCGGGGCCGTAATCTGACTGATAGTACATGCCTGACTGGTGAAATGCCTGGTACTCCAGATCAAAGGTCTGAAGCTCTGCTGTGTGTCGTGCCCTCACGTCATCCATCTCCATCTCTTGGTGTGCTACAAGCCTCTCCCGCGACTCGTATGTTGGATACATGGATGGTGGAGGATATGTGGACATGCGCGTCATAGCTGCCTGATACAATGCAGAATCCTCACTGTAATAGGTGTGAGGAACACGGCAAGCCTTTGCTATGGCCAACTGGGTCATCAATGCTGAAATCTCATCATCCGAATGCAAATGTGGCATCCCTTGTTGTTGCATCGGGTGGATGTCATCCTCAAACTGATTCATCTCATCTGCCTCTTCATGATCCTGAACTGCAACTGGTGGAGGCACCACATTTCTGTCATATCCTCTGAATTGACCCACTGTGAGGGCCTTAATAGAATAGTACATTGTATCAGTCGGATATTCAGGAACCTCGTTGTGTCGCAAGAAGGCAGAAATAAAGTTGCAGTGCCCCAAAGTAAAGGTGTTATCGGGGTTGTTGGCCATCTCATTGATGCTTTTTCGGAGAATAAGGCCCAAATTGAAATCCGTCTTCTCCAGAATCATTTTCACTGCTACCGCATCAGTAACCTGCACTTCAGAAGAATTGGAGCCACACTCCACAGCTTTTAAGAAAAATTCACCCCAAGCACGGGCAATAGGCTTAAACTTCGTCAGTTGGATCTTTGTGGGTTTTTCCGTAACCCCACACTTCAACCATGGGGTACCTTCCAGTGCAACATAGTCTTTAATGATTCTTCTTCCTGCTTCAGCTGTGTTTTCCAACTCCTTGCGTGCTGCGACAAGGGGACACGGGTGTATATTTCTGATGCCCAGAAATTCATTGATGTAATGCTCATTCCAATTAATTCTGACCCCTCTTACATGTGTAACAAAGTGTTGAACTTCATTCCCAAAATCAGTATATGCATTTGCAAAAAACTCTGTCACCAGTGTCAAATTTCCCGGTTGTCCTTCAACCTTTTGCATGAGATTATTGAATTTCTCCCATTTCCTCCGTTTCAACTCCACAGCAATTTCAGGCATACTTTCTAACAACTCAGCAGAAAAACCTTTTTCTTGATTAAAATTGAAAGCTTTAATCTTAGCATACCTTTCATTGTTCTCCGGATATGTGAACCTTTTGTCGGACTGAGGTGGAGGTGGTTTAACAATTTTGGGTTCTCCAGGACCAGGCTTTGATTTCTCTTTTCCCCTTTTGGACTTTTTTGATGGCTTCTCTTGAGAATTTGATGTAGGTTTCTTCTTTCCTCTTCCAAACATGTTTGTAGTGGTTGGGTATGGTGAATTTAGATGGTAATGGGTAAGAATTGTGAGAATTTCGTGTGAAGGGTTTTGGGTGAGAAGAGGATGAAATTTTTGGTTTTTTTTTTTTTTTTAGTAATGGGTTGTTGGAAAGTTTGAGTTTTGGTGTGTTGATGGTGGATAGTGGTTCGTGGTGGTTTGATGGTGGATGAAGAGTGAGTTTTGGTGTGTTGTTGGTTGATGGTGTGGTGAAAATATGAGAGGGATTTGATTTGGTTGTTGTTTGAGAAGAGATGAGTGGTGGTTGTTGTTGATTTTTGAATGAAGGGATATGTGGTGATGATGTTTGTAGATGATTTTGGATTAAGGGTGGCCAGAATTTGTAGATATGGGTGAGAAGAATTTGTGGGGCGGCGCTAGGGTTTTGTGAGGAAGAAGAAGAAGTTGTTCTTGGTACAGCCCGATATGAGTAAAAATCTAGGTAACTTTTCGAGCTTGCGCCGCGCTCAGGAGTCACTGAGCCGCGCGCAGATGGCAGGAAGGATCGTTCCATTTTCACTTAAATTGAGCCGCGCGCAGGACCTCCTGCGCCGCGCTCAGGTGCTCCAACTTTGGGATTTCACTCTTCTCATGTGGTCCTTGCTCACCTGAAACAAATAACACAAACATACCAAAATATTGATTACGTAAGAAAACACCTTGGGTTGCCTCCCAAGCAGCGCTCTTTTAACGTCAATAGCTTGACGGTCCACGACCAGATTAGCCGTGCGCTTGTTTAACGTCCCGATGCTTGACGTCCCCTAACCTCAAGGGTCATGGAGTGGTAGAACCACCCTTTGCCGGTCAAACTCTCCTCCTTTGTAAATTTTTAATCTCTGTCCATTAACTTTAAAAGCCTTGTCTTCCTCTCCTGGTGGGAAAATTTCTATCGCCCCATGAGGAAAAACTTCTTTGATAACAAACGGACCAGACCAACGGGACTTTAACTTGCCCGGAAACAATTTCAACCTAGAGTTAAACAATAAGACTTGCTGTCCTTCACGAAACTCCCTCTTCATCAAGCCTTTGTCATGATACTTTTTGGTCCTCGCTTTAAAAATTACGGCGTTCTCATACGCCTGAAGTCTCCATTCCTCTAACTCATGTAGTTTCAACAACCGCTTTTCACCAGCTAGACCTGCATCAAAATTTAAAAATTTTACAGCCCAATAGGCCTTGTGCTCAAGTTCAACCGGTAAATGACACGCCTTGCCATAAACCAACTGATATGGTGAGAACCCCAGATGGGTTTTGAAAGCAGTTCTGTAAGCCCAGAGAGTGTCGTCCAACTTCATAGACTAATCCTTTCTTGACGAAGAGACTGTCTTTTCTAAAATTTGCTTTAGCTGACGGTTAGACACCTCGACTTGCCCACTTGTTTGAGGATGGTAAGGAGTGGCTACTTTGTGCTTAACATTGTATTTGGCCAACAACTTCTCTAGGTATTTGTTGCACAAATGTTTACCACCGTCACTTATAAGAACTCTTGGCACACCAAACCGCGTGAAAATATTATTTTTGAGAAATTTCACTACGGTGTGGGCATCATTAGCTTGGCAAGCCACAGCTTCAACCCATTTTGTTACATAGTCCACACAAACTAGAATATGGAGATTAGACCTAGAAGATGGAAATGGCCCCATGAAGTCTATTCCCCAACAGTCAAAAGGTTCTACCTCTAGCATGCCATTAAGAGGCATCTCATCCCGCTTTGAAACATTGCCGGTCCTCTGGCAATTGTCACAATTTTTCACAAATTCAACACAATCCTTGAATATTGTCGGCCAAAAGAAACCGCTTTGAAGTACCTTGGCTGCAGTCCTTGGCCCACTGTGGTGTCCACCATATGGTGAACTATGGCAATGCCACATTATTTTCTGAGCTTCATCCTCAGCAACACATCTTCTAATCAAACCGTCTTGGCCAACCTTGAATAGGTATGGATCATCCCAAAAGTAGAAGTTTGCATCTCTAGTGAATTTTTTTGTTTGTTGATAAGAAATATCCCCTGGCATCTCGTTGTTTGCCTTAAAGTTAGCCATGTCAGCAAACCAAGGCCTGGTAGAAACTGCAAATAATTTTTCATCAGGGAACTCCTCATTGATGCACTTCTCCTTCTTGGTCACCAACGGATTCTCCAACCGTGACAAATGGTCAGCCACGACGTTTTCAACACCTTTCTTGTCCTTTATTTCCAAGTCAAATTCTTCCAAGAGTAGTACCCATCTCAAAAGTCTAGACTTTGAGTCGCCTTTTGTGAGAAGATACTTTAGAGCTGAATGATCTGTAAACACAACCACTTTGGAACCTATTAGGTACGAGCGAAATTTTTCCAAAGCAAACACTACTGCGAGCAATTCTTTTTCAGTCGTGGTATAATTCACCTGGTTATCATTTAAAACCTTGCTCGCATAATAGATTGCATGGAAAAACTTCGCATGTCGTTGGCCAAGCACCGCTCCAACCGCATAATCGCTTGCATCACACATCAATTCAAATGGGAGATCCCACTTTGGTGCAACGATTATGGGCGCGGTGACCAACTTTTCTTTAATTACATTAAAAGCATTCACACAATCATTATCAAATTTAAATTCATTCTCCTTAATCAGGAGGTTACTCAAAGGTTTTGCTATTTTAGAGAAATCTTTTATGAAACGCCGATAGAAACCGGCATGTCCTAAAAAACTTCTAACTCCCTTCACATTAACGGGAGGAGGCAATTCCTTAATAACCTCTATCTTTGCTTGGTCAACCTCAATGCCCTTTGAAGAGATTTTGTGTCCAAGCACAATACCTTCTTTTACCATAAAATGACATTTTTCCCAATTCAAAACAAGATTGGTACTTATGCATCTCTTCAACACAGCATTTAAATTGGCCAAGCAATTATCAAAAGATTTACCAAAAACAGAGAAATCATCCATAAATACCTCGATTGTGTCCTCCATCATATCTACAAAAATAGACAACATGCACCGCTGGAAAGTAGCCGGTGCATTGCATAGCCCGAAAGGCATCCTTCGATAAGCAAATACGCCAAAAGGGCATGTGAAGGCCGTCTTCTCCTGATCCGCCGGGTCCACTACGATCTGGTTATACCCGGAGTAACCGTCTAGAAAGCAATAGTAGGCCTGCCCCGCAAGCCTTTCCAACATCTGGTCCATGAATGGAAGGGGAAAGTGATATTTCCTTGTTGCCGAATTCAGCCTCCAGTAATCAATACACATTCTCCAACCAGTGACGGTGCGAGTAGGGATCAACTCATTTTTTTCATTCCTCACAACCGTCATACCACCTTTCTTAGGGACCACATGCACTGGGCTCACCCAAGCACTATCCGAGATTGGATATATCATTCCAGCTTCAAGGAGTTTCAGCACCTCCTTCTTCACAACTTCCTTCATAGTGGGATTAAGTCTTCTCTGAGGTTGAACCACTGGCTTGTACTGATCTTCCATGTTAATTTTATGCATGCAAAAACCAGGACTAATACCTTTCAAATCCGATATGCTCCAACCCATGGCTTCTTTGTTGGCTTGTAAAACTCTAACCAATCTTTCCTCCTCGAGAGAACTCAATGCACTACTAACAATTGCCGGGTGTGAGGACTTTCCTCCCAAGAAAACATATTTGAGATGAGAGGGAAGTTCTTTTAGTTCAGGAATAGTAACCTTGAGTTCTTTTTGAACACTTCCCTTTGTTTCTTGAATGGATATTTCCTCTTTCACCGCTGAAGTTTCTTCTATTGGACTTGCCTCAAGTTGACGGAGGCAAATCTCTATCTCTTTGTCCCACTCCTCCTCTAAATCATCGATGGAATTAACAATTACTCTTTCCAACGGAGGCACAGGAGTTTCTTCAACTAGTACATCTTCCACTACTTCTTCTATCACATCCACTTTGAAACATTGAGGCTCATCATTCTGTTGTTGCATAGCCTCAAAAACCTTAAACATAACTTCCTCTCCATGGGTTCTTAGCATCAGTTTTCCCATTTCTACATCAATTAACGCTCTTCCAGTCGCCAAGAATGGACGACCCAAAAGCAAAGATTCAACCTCGGCATCTTCCTCCATATCTAGAATGACAAAATCAGCTGGAAAAACAAACTCTGCTACTCTCACCAGAACATCATGAAGGATGCCATACGGGTGTACAATGGAGCGGTCAGCCAATGACAGTTGCATCTTGGTAGGCCTTGCCTCTGCACCAGGTATTCTCTTCATCATAGATAAGGGCATCAAGTTGATGCTTGCCCCTAAATCACACAAAGCTCTACCTACAGTGACATTACCTATGGAACAAGGTATGGTGAAACTTCCTGGATCTTTTTTCTTTTGAGGAAGCTTCTTTTGAATTATTGCACTGCACTCTTCAGTCATTTCAACCGTGTCATCATCGAGAGGTTTCCTCTTCTTTGTCAAAAGCTCCTTCATAAACTTAGCATAAACGGGCATTTGTTCTAATGCCTCGGCAAAAGGTATGTTCACCTGGAGATTGTGAAGCATCTTCATAAACTTTTTAAAGTTTTGGTGATCTTTAGCTTTCACTTTCCTCTTCCGTGGAGGGTATGGTAACCTCACATGCGGTGATTTTTCTTCACTTCCTTCCACCTCTTTATCTTTTTCAATTTTTTTCTCCCTCTTATTTTCGACTACATCCTCATAATCAGTCTCACTGGGTTCTACTACTTCCCACTCCTTTTCAACTTCTCCCTCACTTACAACTTCTTCCGCACTCAGTTTCTTTTCAACTTCTCCCTCACTCTCATTCTTTCTCTTAGGTACTACTTCAGGTGAAGGGACAACTCTGTTTCTTAAAGTGATAGCCTTACAGTTTTCATTCCTTGGGTTATCCTTTGCCGAGCCTTCAAACCCGTTGTTCTGGGAAGCTGCAAATTGTCTAGACAGCTGACCAATCTGAGTCTCTAGATTTTTGATGGAGGCTTCATGATTTTTATTAGCAATTTCTTGGTTAGCCTTCATCTGATCCTGGCTGATCTTAACATTTTCAAAGCTCCCTTGAGTAAATTTAATGAATTGAGAGAGTGTGTCTTCTAGAGAACTGGTAGCTTTCTGTTGAATGTTGGAAGGAGGAGGAGCTTGTTGAGTTGATTGAGTAGCATTCTGGTTCTTGTTGCCACCCCAACCGAAGTTTGGATGATCTCTCCACCCTGGGTTGTAAGTATTAGAGTGTGGATTGTAGTTAGAGTTGCTTCTTTTGAAGTTTGCAAGATAATTAGCTTCTTCCGATCCAGCTGGGAAGCATTCACCATTTGCATGACCCTGACCACAAAAATCACAAGTTTCACCTTGAGCCGCCTTTGCCTGTACCTGTGGATTAGGAGTAGTAGTGAACACCTTTAAAAGGGACTCTATTGTGTTGCTCATCTTAGTTTGTTGAGCCAAGATAGCATTTCCTGTATCAAGCTCCAACATTCCAGGTTTCTTCTTTGAACCCTGGTCATTTTGAACTCTGTATTCATTCTGGGCCATTGATTCTATCAACTCTCTCGCTTCACCTTCATCCTTATTTTTCAGGGATCCTCCTGCTGACGCATCCAGCAACATCCTAGTCTGAGGCCTTAAACCTTGAGTGAAGTGCTGCATTTGTTGATGACTATCTAAACCATGCTTCGGACATTTTTTCAAACATAGCTGAAATCTTTCCCAAGCATCATGTAGTGACTCTGCATCCCCTTGTTCAAAACCTGTAATTTCTGCTCTTCTCTCAAGAAATTTATGAATAGGAAAATATTTGTCCAGAAATTTGATCTCTAGTTCTGTCCAAGTGGTGATCGTTCCTGATGGTAGAGTGTCGATCCAGTCACGTGCTCTCCCTGCCAAAGACAGTTTGAACAACCTTAGCCTCTTGTCTGACTCAGATATGCCAGTCGGATCAGTGTAGCTGCAAGCTTCAAAGAAGTGTGCCAGATGAATATTAGGACACTGCGTCTCTGACCCGGTGAATTGATTTTCCTTAAGAGCATTTAGGACAGTGTTTTTGATGTCAAAGGACACCGGATGTGCTGGCTGAAAACCCAGATTAGGATTCTCAGCGTTGTTTCGTTACCCGTAGTCTCCTAAGGTCCTTCTAGGAGGTGGTGGTGGAGGTGGTGGATTATCCCCCATAGTGCTAGTTTCGTCGTCCGAAGTGAGTGGACTCGAAACTTCTCCTTCGCCTTCTTCTTGTGTGATAGTGGCTAGCCGAGCAGTTTCTCTGGCTAACCTAGCAGCTTTCCTGTTTTTCTTGGCAGTTTTCTCAATCTCAGGGTCGTATTGCAATTCTTCCTGAGCTTTACCTCGCATGCACACAAACAAGAAATACCTTTAGTGGTAACTGCACTACACAAAAGAAATAGAACAAATTCAGAAATTATTATTATTCTGAGTAAAGTAAATACGAAAATTAAAAGCAAAAAGTAAAAGTTACTCTACGTAAGTTCCGTTGCCTTGTTGATTCACTCAACAATCCCCGGCAACGGCGCCATTTTGTTGAAGTACAAAAGCAAGTTAATTTTTATTATCGTTTCCACAGGGATTGTTCCGAATCAGACTGGGACAATAGAATAATACGTACGTAACTAAGTATTTAAATAGAACTGGGGGAGTATTTCTGATTGAAGTTACTTAACATAAACACGGAATAATTTCAAAGTTTGTAAAATTCAATGACGGAAGGCGATTGGATCACTTTAGTTCATCTAATTGCTTTTATCTTGGTAGTTCATGCTTATCAACACATTACAAATTTAATTCCACGATTCGATTAAAAATAGTAAATATGTCCAATGTCTTGGCACATATTCCTCTCAATTGATTATCAATCCCTAATTTCTTAGGATAATCTATAATTAATTGAGGTTTTAGTCCTTTAATCCAGAATTCTCAATTAACAACCCTATATTTCTAAAGCGATAGTTAATTGAACGGTTATTCCTAGGTCGATTGATTGCCTCTAATGTCTTAGTAAACAAACAATTTGATTCATCACACAATTGGCCAAATTATGAAAAGCATTAAGCATAAGGAATAAACGATTGGAACTAACTTCGTAATTTAATAAATAAGTCAAATGAAACTACATGATTCAAGATTAAAAACAACTAGAATCCCCTAGGATCCAATCATAGAAATCTAGCTAGACATAGTTGCAATAGAATTTACAACAATCAAGTAGAAAGAATTCATTACAAGAATGGATTGGATGTGTTTCCACGATGAAATCCGCCCTTTGAAAGCTCTGAATTCGTCTGCAACTGTTTCCTCTCGCCGTCAAATTTTCTAACCCCTCTTTTTACAGAAAAATCAGAATTTATATGTCATCTTCGCGTGCCTGCGCCGCGCGCAATACACCCTGCGCCGCGCTCAGGTAGCAGATTGGCTAGTTGCTATCCTTCTTGCTTGTGATTCCAACCTCTTAGGCTTGTTGCGAATATCTTATATTTATGCGAAAATGAACTAAAAACACAGTAACTCATATCAAAATATGTCTCAGAATTTGCCTCAGGAACATGTAATGACGTAGAGTCATCACTATATATACCAACAACCAACCATACATATGATAATATCGAATACAATAAAAATATCGAATCACTTAGAGGGAAATATTCCACAAGAAATATGCAGCCTCAAAAACTTGACATTTATGCAAGTAAGTCTGAACAGACTATCTGGTACATTTCCTTCTTGTCTTTATAATATGTCATCTCTTACTATCATCTCAGCTACATCCAATGACTTCAATGGATCTCTTCCATCCAATATGCTAAACACCCTCTCCAATCTTCAACAGTTCTATATCGGAGAAAATCAATTCTCGGGTACAATCCCTATTTCCATTGCAAATGCTTCTTCCCTACAAGAACTTGACTTATCTGGAAACAATTTGGTCGGACAAGTTCCTAGTCTAGGGAAGTTACACGATATTCAAAGGCTAAATCTAGAACAAAACTATTTAGGTGATAATTCAACTAAAGATTTAGAGTTTTTAAAATCCTTGACAAACTGTAGTAAACTACAAACCATTTCAATATCCTTTAATAACTTTGGCGGTACTTTGCCAAATTCTGTAGGCAATTTATCCACTAAACTTGATTAACTACATCTTGGGGATAATCAGATATTAGGAAAAATTCCAGCAGAATTAGGAAATCTAATTGGCTTAATTGTATTGAGCATGGATTTTAACCAATTTGAAGGAAGTATTCCTACTACTTTTGGGAAGTTTGAGAAAATCCAAATATTAGGATTGATGGGAAATAAGTTGTCGGGAAAGGTACCACTCATCATAGGAAACCTCAGTCAATTATATCTTTTGAGGATGAGTGATAATATATTAGAAGGCAATATTCCTTCAAGTATAGGAAATTGCAAAAAATTACAATACCTAGACCTTTCACAAAACAATCTTAGAGGAACCATACCCTTAGAGATTTTTGGTCTTTCTTCGTTATCAAACTTGTTGAATTTGTCAAAAAACTCATTTAGTGGTAGCTTACCCAGAGAAGTGGGTAAGCTAATAAGTACCAACATGCTAGATGTCTCGGAGAATCATCTATCCGGTGACATTCCTAGAGAAATTGGTGAATGCGTAGCCTTAGAATACCTCCTATTGCAAGGGAACTCATTCAACGGAACCATACCAACCTCGTTGGATTCACTAAAAGGTCTTCCATATTTAGACATGTCAAGAAACTGCTTGTCTGGACCAATTCCTAATGTTATACAGAATATAACATTTTTAGAACACTTGAATGTTTCTTTCAACATGTTGGAAGGCGGGGTACCAATAGAAGGTGTCTTTGGAAATGTAAGCAGGTTAGCTGTGACCGGAAACGATAAGCTTTGTGGAGGTATTTCGGAGCTTCATCTACAGCCATGCCCTGTTAAAGGTCTGAAACATGAAAAACACCGCAAAATCAAGTTGATAGTAGTGATAGTTAGTGTGATATCTATTCTTCTCACGGTGACAATTATCCTAAATATCTATTTCATGAGGAAAAGAAACCATAAACAATATTCCGATTCACCAATAACTGACCCGCTAGACAAGGTTTCATACCAAGACCTTCACAATGGAACGAATGGGTTTTCTGCAGGCAACTTGGTTGGATTAGGAAGTTTTGGTTCTGTGTACAAAGGAGCTCTTGCATCAGAAGATAGAGTTGTTGCCATAAAGGTCTTGAACCTTCAAAAGAAAGGAGCTCATAAGAGTTTCATTGCAGAATGTAATGCACTTAAAAATATGAGACATCGAAATTTGGTTAAAATTTTGACATGTTGTTCAAGTACGGATTACAAAGGTCAAGAATTTAAGGCATTAGTGTTTGAATACATGAGCAATGGAAGCTTAGAACAATGGCTACATCCAGGGACACTGAATGCAGGGAATCAAAGAATGTTGGACCTTGATCAAAGATTTAATATCATTGTCGATATTGCTTCTGTATTACATTACCTTCATCATGAGTGTGAGAAATTGGTTATTCATTGTGATCCAAAGCCAAGCAATGTCCTTCTTGACAATGACATGATTGCTCGTGTGAGCGATTTTGGCATAGCAAGACTTGTCTCAGCCATTGACAATACCTCTCTCAAGGAAAGTAGTACAATTGGAATTAAAGGGACAATTGGATATGCTCCTCCTGGTACTTTCTTTCGAGACTCTTAGATCACTAAGTGTTTCATTGAATTCTCCTATCTTTTGTTTATGTTTATTTAACTAGTTACAGAATTTTAATTGTTTTTGCTTTATCTTCTAGAGTATGGAATGGGTTGTGAAGTATCCACATACGGTGACATGTATAGCTTCGGGGTGCTTATGTTGGAAATGCTAACAGGAAGAAGACCGACAGATGAAATGTTTGGAGATGGTCAAAATTTACACATGTTTGTTGAAAATTCATTTCCTAATAATCTTATACATATTTTGGACCCACATCTTCTACCAAGAAATGAAAAAGCGACGATAGAAGATGGAAACTTTGGGATTTTCACTCCAATTGTAGAAAAGTGTTTAGTTTCACTTTTTCGGATAGGACTTGCTCTTTCAATGGAATCACCAAAAGAAAGAATGAATATATTTGATGTCATCAAAGAATTAGACATAATCAAAAAGGCCTTTCTCGCTGGTGAGATTGATTGATATTCTTAGATGCTTAATTTCATATTTATTAGCTTATGCTCTTATTATCCGATTAAGTTATGTAATTAACTTTATTTTCTGACATATTGCTATGCATGTGAAAATTCTTTAAACTACAAAATACAATGATAATGAGTTTATTCTTGATTTCAGGTGTTCGCACCCGTGACTAGTTAAAGGTGAAGTAGAATCTACAATCATTTAGGAAATATTATGTACTATGATGCAGAATTGTTTGACACAAGTTTTCTTCCAAATCTAGCTATTTGAATGCAACAATGTTAGAACTTAGATCATGAATTGTGAGATTAGGAAAGAAGATGGAGAGAATGAAGAAGAGGAAAGTAAGAAAGTAAAAATGAAAGAAAGTAGTTTTCTTAGGGAGGAAGTAATTTTCTTTATTGAACAAGCTTCACAATGATCATACATCAAGGGTGTTTATATAACCACCACATAACAACCTAAAGCCAAGATAACTAACTTTTCTAACTAACTTTGTATCTATCTTAAGTAACTTGCTTTACAAGTAACAAACATAGTTTTGAATTATATCACATTACACCCTCTTAATTCAAACTATCTAAGCTATACATGTTAAGTAATCTTCTCATCACTTTGAATCTTTCAATTTTGAGTGGCTTGGTAAGTACATCTGCAACTTGATTTTCTATCTTGCAGTAAGTAAGCTTGATCCTCCCTTTAGATACTTGATCTCTTAGAAAATGGAACTTAGTTTCAATGTGCTTACTTCTCCCATGAGCTATGGGATTTTTAGCTAGGTTTATGGCTGATTTGTTGTCAACCATTAGCTCCACTTCATCATCTATTTCAATCTTCATTTCATGTAGCAAGGATTGTAGCCAAATCCCTTGACAGGCAGCATAACAAGCTGATATATATTCAGCTTCACAGGTAGATAAGGCTACAACATTTTGTTTTTTAGAGCTCCATGATATGGGACAATTGTACACAGTGAAGACATATCCCATTGTGCTTTTCCTCTCTACTCTATCTCCACTCCAATCAGAGTCACAATATCCAACCAACTTGCCTTTACTTCCATCTGTGTTAGGATACAGAACACCAAAGTCACTTGTGCCTTGAATGTACCTTAGTATTCTTTTGACTGCTTGCATATGTGATAGTTTAGGTGTTTGCATGAACCTGCTTACAATGCCTACACTATGACACACATCAGGCCTAGAGTTGCAGGCATATCTCAAGCTGCCTACCATTTGCTTGTATAGTGTAGCATTCACTGCCTTGCCTTCATCATCACTGCTCAAGCTAGAGCCAGTTTCCATTGGTGTGTTGGCTGGGTTGCAGTTCACCATGTTAAATCTTTTCAATATGTCTGAGACATATTTACTTTGATGTAACAACATTCCACTGCTAGTTTTTGTAAATTCTAATCCTAGAAAGTACCTTAGTCCTCCCAGATTAGTCATTTCAAACTCAGAGCTCAATTTTGCAGTTAGCCTTTCAATTTCATCATTGTTGCTGCCTGTTATCAGTAGATCATCCACATATAGACACACTATGCATAAGTTGTTCTGAGATGACCCTTTGATGTAAATTCCATGCTCCACAGTGCATTTCATGTAACCATTCTGACTTAAGAATTCATTCATTCTCAAATTCCAAGCTCTTGGAGCTTGCTTTAATCCATACAAGGCCTTGTGCAATCTTAACACATAATCTTCTTTACCTTTGACTGTGAAACCCTGAGGCTGTTCAACATATACTTCCTCCTCAAGTTTGCCATTTAAGAAGGCAGACTTGACATCAAGTTGAACAAAATCCCAGTTAAGATGAGTGGCAATAGCTATGACTAACCTCACTGTCTCAAGTCTAGCTACTGGTGCAAAGACCTCAGTGTAGTCAATGCCTTGCTTCTGTAAGAAACCTTTAGCCACCAATCTTGCCTTGTACTTAGCTATGCTTCCATCTGGCTTATGTTTGATCTTGTAGATCCATTTGACAGCAATTGCTTTCTTGTGTGCAGGCAGCTTAACTAATTCCCATGTGTTATTCCTTTGTATTGCTTCTAACTCATCATGCATAGCTTCTCTCCATTCAGAATGGTTTGAAGCTTCAGCATATGAAATAGGCTCAACAAATAAGGCCAAGTGTACTATATCACCATCTGGTGTAACCATGGTGTCATGAAGCAATTCATAGTCTTGTAGAGTTCTGTTGGGAATTGATGTTCTAGCTGATCTTCTAGGCTCATTGTTGACTATATCAGCTGGTTGAGGTGTTGGAAAATCATCTTCTGTGGTGCCTTGCTCATCAAGTAATTCAAATGGAATATACTTTTCACCACTAGATTCTTCAGTATTCCAATTCCAGCTCTTGTCTTCTGCAAAAGTCACATCTCTGCTTGTAGTAATCTTCTTGTTGAGTGGATTATACAACTTATAAGACCCTGCAGTGTGATATCCAACTAAGATCATAGGTTGACTTTTATCATCTAACTTCTTTCTCTTTTGATCAGGCACATGTTTGCAGCATAGACAACCAAAAACTCTAAAGTGCTTGACTGATGGAGTTGTACCAGTCCATATTGCTTCTGGTACCTTAGTCAATTTCTTAGTTGGGCTCCTGTTAAGTACATAGCATGCAGTAGAAACAGCTTCACCCCAAAAACTGTGAGGTAATTGCTTTTCTTTTAACATGCATCTAGTCATGTTCATAATGGTTCTATTCATCCTTTCTGCTATTCCATTATGTTGAGGTGTGTAAGGAGCTATCACTTCATGATGAATGCCATTTGCTGCACAAAATTCTTTGAAATCATGTGATGTGTACTCACCACCACCATCACTCCTTAAGATCTTGATCTGCCTTTCTGACTGCTTCTCAACCATGATCTTAAATGACTTGAATTGTTGTAACACCTCATCTTTGGTCTTTATCAAGTAGATCCACATCATCCTGCTAAACTCATCTACAAATGACACAAAGTATCTATTTCCTCCTAGAGATAAAGTCTCAAATGGGCCACACACATCAGTATATACTACATGAAGCAACTGTTTTGACCTCATAGGAATATCTGACACAGATGATTTCCTAGGTTGCTTGCCTACCAGGCAATGTTCACACAATTCTGATGGTGGTTTGATTTCAGGCAATCCAGTCACTAACCCATTATTCTTCATGAAATTTAAACTTTTAAAGTTCAAATGCCCATACCTGAGATGTCATAGCCAAGCTTGATCACCAATCTTCACTGCAGCCAGACAATGTGATTCACTTGGTGTGATTTTGACTTGAAAGGTTCTATTCTGAGAGAGAGGGGCTCTAAGAATAGTGTTATGTTGTGCATCAAAAACCTCCATCATTTTGTCTTCTAAATGGATTATGAAGCCTTTTTCTAGCAGCTGGCCCATACTTAGTAGGTTTGTCTTCATAGCAGGAACATATAGAACACCAGTGATAAGAGCTTGATTACCTTTCTTGCCTGTAATCAACACATCACCAACACCTTCAGCAGGAATTGTTCTATTATCAGCAAATTTGATCTTAGTCTTTGATGAATTGTTGAAGTTGATAAGCCATTCTCTGTGACTTGTCATGTGGCTGCTACACCCTGTGTCAAGGTACCAATCTGCCTGATGATCATCATCATCTGTTGTGGTAGCCATGAGTAACATAGGGTCCTGTTCAGTGTCACTTTCACCTTGTGCCATGTTTGCTTCAGTATTGTGCTTTCTTGGTACCTTCTTGCCTCTACAATCTTTAGCAAAATGACCATACTTCTGACAGTTATAACACTGAATGTTCTTCAAATTCATCTTACCCTTCTTTTCTTGATTAGCACCATTGTTGTTAGATGATGCTTGAGCTTGTTCATGATTCTTTGATTTATCTTGCTGAGAGTGATCTTTCTTGTATTTGTCTTTTGATTTCTTCCCCTTCTTGACTGCATGTGCTTGTAGTGCATGATCAGAAGCTCTATCTTTAGTTCTTTCATCTAATCTTTGTTCATGTGCTTCAAGAGAGCACTGCAATTCCTCTAACTTCATTGTTGACAGATCTTTGGACTCCATGATGGCTACAGTTATGTGATCAAATCGTGCAGAAAGAGTTCTCATTACCTTTTCAACAATAGTGCCATCACTAACTGTTTCTCCACAGCTAATCATCTGGTTAGTGATGGTTGTGATCTTGTTGAAATACTCAGCAACACTCTCATTTTGATCCATTTGTAGCAGTTCAAATTTCCTTTTCCATGTTTGTAATCTCACTTGCTTCAATCTTTCATTCCCAGAATGACCTTTCTCAAGAATATCCCAGCATTCCTTTGATGATGTAGCATTTTCTATCTTTTGAAAGTTGATCAAATCAACACATTGATGAAGGAAGAACATAGCCTTGAAGTCTTTTTTCTTCATTGCTCTGTGTTCAGTTCTTTGAGCTTCTGTAGCATTCTCTGCCAATGGAGTCACACCATTTTCAACCACTTCTTGAACTTCTTGAAACCGAAAGATAACCTTCATTTGCTTATGCCAACGATCCCAATTGCTGCTGTCAAGGATTGGGAGTTTTCCACCAAAACTGTTGCTTAGATTTTCTAGAGAGCTTGTCATGATGAGGGAGAATGAATCACTGAATCCTTAGGCTCGTGATACCAGTTGTTAGAACTTAGATCATGAATTGTGAGATTAGGAAAGAAGATGGAGAGAATGAAGAAGAGGAAAGTAAGAAAGTAAAAATGAAAGAAAGTAGTTTTCTTAGGGAGGAAGTAATTTTCTTTATTGAACAAGCTTCACAATGATCATACATCAAGGGTGTTTATATAACCACCACATAACAACCTAAAGCCAAGATAACTAACTTTTCTAACTAACTTTGTATCTATCTTAAGTAACTTGCTTTACAAGTAACAAACATAGTTTTGAATTATATCACATTAAACAATCCATCATTCATGTAATATCTATCACATACTTGATGAGAAGTGGATTTAATTGTATTGTCAATTTGTTTTTCTCATATCACTATTATGATTTTCTTAATTTTACGTCAATAACTTAAGCTTTCTGGTAAGTTTGTTCACAACAAACACCAATGGGCAACAGCTACCAATGTGTTTGCACGCCCAATTTGGTGACACTTAATGAGACAGTAGGAGTACTATTTGTTGTATCTACGCTGATTTATGCTAACACTAAGCTTTGTAATTATTTTAAGCCTTGTATTATCCTATAAATTTGTAATATTTTCCTACATTCCTAAGTTTGTGTCATACTGTGTGGTGACGTAGCTGCGGATTGACCAGCAAAACACGCCCTAAAGTTTCTATTGACAAACTCTCAAAAGTAAATTTCTGTTTATATATAGATTAGAACAAAAACCATCATCACAGAGCTAAAATTGTACATGAATAAAGCTTACCTCTTCCGGTGATGAGTTTTGGTTTTTGAGAACATAGTAAGCTCTTTTCTCAGCTCATCAAGCTTTAGCTCCAAGGCATGTGACCCAACGGCGGCGGCGTGTTTCAATCTCACAGAAGCTTTAGTTTTCTCTCTTCTGTAGAAACCTCAAGCCTCAGTCTTCTTCCCTGCATAAAAATAAAAGTAACTTTAACAATTTGCATTATGAATGCAGGTGTGTTAGAGTAGCATCTCAGAGATAGAATCAAGTAAGTTTAACAACTATGTAAGGGGGCAAATTTGGCTGTAGAGTTTGAAAAAAACCTAATTCATAATTGAGCTAGTTTCTTATTAAAACAAATTCACGGGTGAATGATTCTTGAGGGGGATTAGAATGGTGGAGGTTGAACACTTTATAAGTGAGAGAGGGACGCATAAACAGAACGCCTTAAGATTTTGGGTTAAAGTGTAGTGTTCAACTCACTTGTGAAGTTGTTCCTGTGAAACTGCAGGAAATTTTAACAACAGTGGATCCTAATCCGAGTTCAAGAGATAACTAAACCTTGAAATTTAAAATTTAAGGGATCAAATTGAAATCTAAAATAAACGTAAGGAACCAAGTATATAACTAAACCTAAAATTTGATATGCAACAATTGAGATTCAAATTCTAGATATTCTACCTATTTATTTTAAGGATAAAATTTCAGATATTAGACTATTTAAGTTTTGAATAAAAATAATTCTCTTTTAAAATTTTAAAACATTGAATACCACTATTTTTTTAAGAAGTAAAAATGAAATGCATATATCATTCAAAAAATTCTCCTCTCAGCACAAGGTGTGCCGGAAAGACTACAAATATTTCTAAGAGTCAGTAAAGCATAAATAACATGAATAGCTAATCAAATGCCCAAACAGGTAAACAGGCACGACCACCACTTATGATAGTTTGATACTAGTGTAGTGTTAGTTGTCTTCAACCACTGATTGGAATATTGTTTGACCTTGTCCAACTTCCGAGGAAGGGAATGTACTGAGTTTTTGAAGAGTCCCCGATTTCTCTCGTTCCACACAACCCAAACACATAAGAGCCAAATGAGTTGCAGAAAGGACTGCCGTCCTCAATGCCCTCCTGATGAATAAGTAAACTGATGAAAGTGATCGGATATATGTTGAGAGTTAACCGCCGAGAAGCCAATTTAAGACCGGACTAACGCCCACATGGACCCAAACGTGCTACAAGGTAGAAATAAGTGTTGCGCTGATTCAATGCAACCACAACCGGCCACCCAAAAATGAGAGTATGGGGTAATGATGCCTCGAGTCACCAAATTTGTTTTTGTTAGTAGCATGTCTCGCAAGAATCTCCATGTAAAAATAGATATTTTCAACAGAACCTATATGCGTCAAATAAGATCTTCAGCTGCATCCAAAATGGCTTGCTGCTAAATAGTCAAAAGCAGATAATAAGTACCACAAATTGAGTAACCATAATCGGGGTCAGGCTTCCAAAGCCATGTATTGAAACACGGAGCCTGCAATAAGAAGTCGTGAAGTAAATTTTGATACTTGTTTTATTGTGTGGCTACTTTTTCTTTTTTGACAGATTAATTGTTGATAGCATATAATTCACTTTACATAGTGGATTGGAAATTAAAAAATCCACTTGGGTCAGTAGTGGATGTCGAATTATAGAATTGTGCATCTCCTATGTTTGATAACTTTCATCCAAAAAAAATTTATATACCTAAGTTATTTTTGTCACTTTATCGGAAATGACAATATGTTAAATAAGCAAATCACTATATGTGTATAAGAAAATACCATGCGCTTATATTTATAGATTTATGGGAATAAAACTATAAAAAAATGCACAGAAATATTTAAATGTATCAAACATATTTTCTTTAAATCTCTATAAAGTTATTATCACACATAATAATCACACAGCACAACCATCACTTCACTTTTGCATTTCCCACTATACATGTTGCATCTAGACTACCTATAAAGCACAGTCAATAAACTATCAAAAACTACACAGCATATTCAATTTTCTTAATCCAAAATAGGGTGTGTTTGTTTTAGCTTTTCTTAAAAATGGATTTTATAGTGTTATATAATTTTGTGTAAAAAAATTTACAAATAAACTTTTTATAAAAGCTTAATAGTTATTCTTAAAATGTCATTTTAGTCATATCATCATTTTATTAAAAAAAAAATTGGATATCAAAATTTCAAAAAAATCACTTAATTTGAAGCTATTTCAAATAGATTTTATGTCTGAATGCAACTTGGCTCTTATAAACAGTTAATAGTACTAATTTAATTATATGGTCATAACACAATATGTATATTTATAACATGTTTAGGATACCTTGGGGGATATATTGGTTAGAAATGTCTATACTCATTAAAATTAAATGGTATTATAAACCATATTAAAGAATTCTTTCGAGATTTGTATTTTATTATGTGAGCCAACGTCGGAATCCGATCATCCTCGTATCGGTAGTACGCAGAATCAGGCACCCGAGACCGGCTTGCCCCGGCGTGACCTTTGAAGAGTAACATAAGATTAATAATTTTGTGACATACCTAATTTATTGATAATACTTTCGTATTAAAACAGTTTGACTTAGTCTATTGCACACTCTAGTTCCCCGGTGTAGTCACCTTTAGGCGGGTAGTAGGACTCACTGGGGCTTAGTAGTCTCACCCCACTCCTTCAAAAAAAAAATTTCAGATAAGGAGGTGGCAGGGTAAGCTTTGACCTTTTTCCAGATATCTTTAAGTTGTCTTTTCATTAGCATGTTGTTGTTCAACAAATATGTTGTATCTCAGTTTGTGTATTCAGTTTAAGCTTTATGCTTGTTCTCGTACTTGTGTATTTCAGCACCTGCGTGTACATTTCAAATTCTTCGGTGTTGTAATAAATTTCATGAAATATGTACCAGTTTAATAATTTTACGTTATATTCTAGACAATTTGACGTGGGGTGTTATATGAATAATGCACATAATTTCATCAAATCCAATTTTGACAGCTGCAACATTCACTTGGGAGGATGATTGATTATTACTGTTAAAATTACCATCAGAAGAAGAGACCTCTACCAAAGATAGAGCTACATACTAATCATATAAGTCATCCAATGAAGATCTGACCTTCTTAATATTTTCATTGGCAACTTCTTCAGATTTATATATCTTGGGAAAACATATACGCACTATATGAAACTTGACCCTAGGATCCAAAACACTAGCAATAGCCATCAGCAGATTACACTCCCCCCAATATTTGTCAAACTTTACTTTAATTGGACTTGCCATTTCTCTCATAAAGAGATCTTCATCTTCATCCGCCTTATCAATTATTACTTTCACCTTCCAAACTTCAGCCAAATAGAAATTTGCAGTCAGATACTCACTACCTATATTTAAAATAGTAGTTAACATTTATAACATAAATAACAAAATCTTAGTAGAATTTAAAAGAACCAAACTATGAGTAAACCATTTAAATAGTGGATAAACTATTGTATAAGATCAGACACAATTTCATAGTCCCTCCAAGATGATTAATAAGCTAAAGTAGAGTAAATTGCACATATTAAGAATGGTAATTAATCACAATTTCATGTAAAAAGTGTATTCATATTACTCAAATAAGAATAATAATAAAGTACAAAAAAGAGTTGATAAACTACCTGAGATCACATGAGTAGCACAATTAAACACTTCTAGCAATTTACAAACTTTCTCAACTTTGTTTCATTCCTCAAGTGAAGGGGCAAAATCACAATGAGGCTTTCTTTCTTTGTAGGATACAAATGCAATATTGAACTTCAAAGCAGTTGACAACATATTAAAAGTTGAATTCCATCTTGTTGGACAATCAATAATGAGTTTCCTTTCTTTCAAACCTTTTTGCTCAACCACATCTCAAAATGCTTTTAGTCTTTCCATCATTGTGGTTAATATATTTGACACTTTCACGGATATTGAAAATAATGTCCTTAATTTTACTAAGGCCGTCTTGCACTAACAAATTCAATATGTGCGCACAACATCTAACATGAAACAAAGAGTCTCCAAGGATCAACTTACAAGTTAGAGATAAATTATCTTTGAGAGATCTTAGGCATGAATCGTTGTAAGAAGCATTATCAACAGATACTTAAAAAACCTTATTTTCAATCCCCCAAATCTTCAAACATTTATAAATAGCATCAGCCACATCAATACCACGCCTTGGTGCAGACACTTTCACAAAACTCAAAACTTTTATGTTTAGATTCCATCCTACATCAATGAAATGTCATGTTATGACCATATATTCAACTACTTGGTGACTTGATATCTCCACATATTTGTAGTTAAACTAATCTTGCTCACACTTTCCAACTGTTTCTTCAAAATTTTCTTCTCCTTCTCATATAGTGCCACACAATCATTTCTTGCAGTTTTATGGGAAACCTTGCGAAATTCAGAATTTGCATATTCGAAGGCCCACACCTAATTTCGCAAGAAATGATTGTGTGGCACTATATAGAGACAAACCATTGTGTGGGTCTTCGAATATGCAAATTCTGAATTTCGCAAGGTTTCCCATAAAACTGCAAGAAATGATTGTGTGGCACTATATGAGAAGGAGAAGAAGATTTTGAAGAAACGGTTGGAAAGTGTGAGCAAGATTAGTTTAACTACATATATGTGGAGATCTAGTCACCAAGTAGTTGAATATATGGTCATAACAGGACATTTCATTGATGTAGGATGAAATCTAAACAAAAAAGTTTTGAGTTTTGTGAAAGTGCCTGCACCAAGGCGTGGTATTGATGTGGCTGATGCTATTTATAAATGTTTGAGGACTTGGGGGATTGAACATAAGGTTTTTTAAGTATCTGTTGATAATGCTTCTTACAACAATTCATGCCAAAGATCTCTCAAAGATAATTTATCTCTAACTCGTAAGTTGATCCTTGGAGGCTCTTTGTTTCATGTTCGATGTTATGCGCACATATTGAATTTGTTAGTGCAAGACAGCCTTAGTAAAATTAAGGACATTATTTTCAATATCTGTGAAAGTGTCAAATATATTAACCACAATGATGGAAGACTAAAAGCATTTTGCAATGTGGTTGAGCAAAAAGGTTTGAAAGCAAGCAAACTCATTATTGATTGTCCAACAAGATGGAATTCAACTTTTAATATGTTGTCAACTGCTTTGAAGTTCAAGATTGCGTTTGCATCCTACAAAGAAAGAGAGCCTCATTATGATTTTGCCCCTTCACTTGAGGAATGGAACAAAGTTGAGAAAGTTTGTCAATTGCTAAAAGTGTTTAATTGTATTACTCATGTGATCTCAGGTAGTTTATCAACTCTTTTTTGTACTATATTATTATTCTTATTTGAGTAATATGAATACACTCTTTACATGAAATTGTGATTAATTACCATTCTTATGAATGCGCAATTTACTCTACTTTTGCTTATTAATCATCTTGGAAGGACTATGAAATTATGTCTGATCTTATACAATAGTTTATCCACTATTTAAATGGTTTACTCATAGTTTGGTTCTTTTAAATTCTACTAAGATTTATGTTATTTATGTTATAGATGTTAATTACTATTTTAAATATAGGTAGTGAGTATCCGACTGCAAATTTCTATTTGGCTGAAGTTTAGAAGGTAAAAGTAATACTTGATAAGGCGGATGAAGATGAAGATCTCTTTATGAGAGAAATGGAAGTACAATGAAAGTAAAGTTTGACAAATATTGGGGGGAGTGTAATCTGCTGATGGCTATTGCTAGTGTTTTGGATCCTAGGGTCAAGTTTCATATAGTGCGTATATCATGGTAGTCAAAATCGCGATTTTAATCGTGTAATCGTACGATTTTACGATTAAAAGTAGGTGCAGCGATTTTGTTTATGCCAATAATCGCGATTTTGTAAAATCGTGCTTAATCGTACCTTTTAATCGTGAAATCGTGTAATCCTACGATTTAGTTCGATTCTGCAAGCAAGTTCGCAGTGATGGATATGGTGAATCTAGGGTTTCTGAGTTTCTGTTTCGCGGGTCAGAGAGATGAAGTTTCGGGTTATAAGAAAAGACCTGTTTCAGGAGTTGGTTAAAATATGACTAGTTTCAGTGGGTCGGGTCAAAAGAGGCCCATTTATAAAATTAGGGTTATTTTTATGGAAAACACGGCCAGCTGTATTTTTTTATGGGAAACATACACAGTTGTTTTTTTTAATGTGGCAATAACTGCTAATTACTTTCCAAACGTTAGTAATTATCATTGGCAGCAAATCATGCTTATTCCAAGGCAATAAAATCGATTTTTTCCCTCCTTTGCACAACAGACTGCCTATAAAATTGGAAGATAACTTCTCCACTCCACCACAACTCTCACTAATCAGTCACGATCAATTTCTTATTTTCTTCATCTTCCATTTTCATCTTTGTTTCCTTTTTATCTCTATATTTCCAAATGGCTTCAAATTCTCAAGCTGCTATTGCTACTGGTCAAGCATCTGCAGTTCACCCCTCTGTTCCTAAGCCTAAGAATGCTTCTAGAAACAGGACCGATCCTTCTTGGAAGTACGGAGTTTCAGTCGATGGAGATGCTTTAAAAATTAAGTGTAAATTCTGTGAGAGAACTATCACGGGAGGGGCTTATCGTTTCAAGCATCACTTGGCTGGAACAAACCGAAATGTGATTGTTTGCAACGCAGTTGCTGATGAGGTGAAGCAGGAAATGTTTCAAATTGTTGATCGCTTGCAATAGAGATTGCTAAAGAAAACAGCCAATGAATCTGATACTGATTGTGTAGAAGTTATTGAAAAAAGGAAAAGTTGTGAAGTGGAGGGTGCTGTTGAGAGCTCCAAAAACATTTTTAAGAAGAGGGTATTTGGATCACAACCCACAATCAATTCTGCCTTTAAGAAGGAATTGAGAGAAGATGCATGTAAAGATATTGCAAGATGAGATTGAGGAATATCTCAACAACTTGGGCCGGGTCATATAGTGCGTATATGCTTTCCCAAGATATATAAATCTGAAGAAGTTGCCGATGAAATTATTAAGAAGGTCAGATCTTCATTGGATGACTTATATGATGAGTATGTAGCTCTATCTTTGGTAGAGGCCTCTTCTTCTGATGGTAATTTTAACAGTAATAATCAATCATCCTCCCAAGCGAATGTTGCAGCGGTCAAAACTGGATTTGATGAAATTACGTGCATTATTCAAGAAAATGAAGACATCGGTCCAATGAAATCAGAATTGCAAGAGTTTCTTGATGAAGGTCTTTACATTCCTCCCATCCCTACTTCCTTTAGTGTTTTGGATTGGTGGAGAAACAACATCATGAAATATAAAATCTTGTCTAAGATGGCTGCTGATATATTAGCTATTCCAATCTCAACTGTGGCATCCGAGTCCACATTCGGTGCCGGAGGTAGAGTTATTGACGAATTTCGTTCTAGATTAAGTGAAGATCCTGTTGAAGTTCTCATTTGTGGTGGGGATTGGTTTCGTCACAAGCATAATGTGACTAAAAATTCAAAGGTACTATTTAATATGATATTTTTATTAATTAGTATTTATTCATAGACTGATGCTTGTGTGTTATTGTTATAGTTAATTATTAAGTAGTTGTTTGCTACTAGTTTAGATTAATTTGTTTGGTACTAGGTGCGTATATGCATTTAATTATGATATGAAATTGCACTTGTATATATAGACTTTAGACCATAGGCTATATACACCATAGTCTTTTAATTTATCTTTTGTTTCTTTTGGCATAAGAAGAAAAAGATACTATAACAATATATACTAATAGTACTTGATGTGCTCTATACCTTATGTAATGTAATTTAAATTTAGATTTGAAATCAAAGTAATTTTAGAACTATTTCATATTTCATGTTTTTAGTTTTTCTGCAGTACTAGGCAAAGGGAAGTTGTGAACTAACAAATATGCAATGTTTTTTCTTTTGGCATTGAAGGTTGAAAAAGAGGAGATACAAGTCAACTTTAAGATTTGATGTTAGGCAAAGGGTTTTGGATGTGTTTTGCTTACACTTGAAGAGTCTAGTGTTTTGAAGATACAAATCTGGATTTGAAGATCTAGTGTTTTGCTAACTTATAGACTATGGTGTATATTTTGGTTGTTGCTAACTACACCGAATACATTAGTGTTTAACAAACAATTTGTATCATGGTATACTTAATAGATTTTATCGTAATCGTATCATTTTATTAGTTTTTTCTTAATGTTTTAGAAATTATAATAATTTAAATGTGAAATAGGCATTAAGGCCTCTTTAATTAGCCTATTTAAAAAGACTATATAGATGCCTTTATGTAATACAGGCTTTTAAATAGGCTACACGGCCAGTCCAGGCTTTAAACAGGCACTGGCCAAGCCGAAAAAATAGCACATTATAGGCCGTAGGCCAGGCTTAGGCCTAAAGAAAAATCGTAGGTCAGGCTTAGGCCTAAAGAAAAATCGTAGGCCAGGCTCAGGCCTGTCAAAGCCTGGCCTGGCCTGTTCCCAATCCTAATAATTATACAGAATCGCAACATCAGTGATTGGAAATTTGAAATCGAAAGAGAGAGAAGGAGATCGAACCTGAGAGAGAGAGAGAGAGAGACGATGGAGAGAGTGAGAGACGGCGGGAGATAGTGAGAGACAGTGGTGAGAGTGAGAGACGACAGAGAGATTCTGTTCCAAAGAGAGTGAGAGGTGGAGCTTAGGCTTCGTCGCTTCTGCAGAGTTAGGGTTTCTAATTTCACTTTTAAAACCTAAGCCTATCATATAAATAATATTTATAAAATATAAACAGGTCAGGCTGGCCTATCAGGCCTCGCAGGCTTTTTTAAAAGCCTAAGCCTGGCATATTTATGCAAACAGGCTTTTTTCAAAGCCTAAGCCTGGCATTTTTATAAACAGGCCAGGCCGAAGGCCCCTGGAGGCCGCCTGGCCTATTCCCAACCCTACCCGTACGAAATATTGGCCTCATGGAATACTTTGACTCACTACTGTAACTGGCATGGAATTACATGTGGTCACAAGCATCAAAGAGTTACAGAGTTAGACTTAGAAGGGTATAAGTTGCATGGATTCCTATCTCCCCATGTTGGAAATCTTTCCTTTTTAAGAAACCTCAACCTTGCAAAAAATAGTTTCTTTGGAAATATTCAACATGAACTTGGTCGGTTGTTCCGATTGCAGACACTCTTTCTCGGCAATAACTACATGACAGGAGAGATTCCTACAAACTTGACAAGTTGTTCTGATCTTGAAATCTTATCCTTACGTGGAAATCATTTGGTTGGTAAAATACCAATTGGAATAAGCTCTCTTCATAAGCTTCAGATGTTGCAGATTTCACATAACAATGTAACCGGAAGAATTCCACCTTTCAAATGGAATCTTTCATCCCTAACTATTCTTTCAGTGGGTGTTAATCATTTAGAGGGAAATATTCCACAAGAAATGTGCAGCCTCGAAAACTTGACAATTATGGTAGTGGAATTAAACAGACTATATGGTACATTTCCCTCTTGTCTATATAATACATCATCTCTTACTATCATCTCATCTGCACTCAATGATTTTAATGGATCTCTTCCTCTCAATATGTTCAACACCCTCTCTAATCTTCAACAATTCTTAATTGCAAGAAATCAATTCTCAGGTACAATCCCCGTTTCCATTGCAAATGCTTCTACCCTACAAAAACTCGACTTAGAACAAAACAATTTGGTCGGACAAGTTCCAGGTTTAGGAGCATTACATGATCTTCAATGGCTAAATCTACAATTTAATAATTTAGGTGACAATACAACTAGAGATTTGGAGTTTTTAAAAACCTTGACAAACTGTAGTAAAATAAGAATGATTTCTATATCCAATAATAATTTTGGAGGTAACTTGCCATATTTTGTAGGCAACTTATCCACTCAACTTAGTGAACTATTTCTTGGGGGTAATCAGATATTAGGAAAAATTCCTGCAGAATTAGGAAATCTAATTGGCTTAATTCTCTTGAGCCTGGACTATAACCACTTCGAAGGAGTTATTCCAACAACTTTTGGGAAGTTTATGAGAATGCAAAAATTAGTAATGAATGGTAATAAGTTGACAGGCGAGGTACCATCCATTATAGGCAACCTCAGTCAATTATATCATTTACGTATAGGAGATAATATGTTCGAAGGAAATATTCCTACAAGTATAGGAAACTGCAAAAAGATACAATACTTAGACCTCTCACAAAACATTCTTAGAGGAACCATACCCGTAGAGGTTTTTAGTCTTTCCTCGTTATCAAACTTACTGAACTTTTGTCAAAAAACTCTTTGAGTGGTAGCTTACCTACAGAAGTGGGTATGCTAAAAAGCATCAATGAGATAGATGTCTCGGAGAATCATTTATCTGGTGACATTCCTGGAACCATTGGTGAATGCATTGGCTTAGAATACCTCTATTTTCAAGGGAACTTCTTCAACGAAACTATACCATCCTCATTGGCTTCACTTAAAGGTCTTCGATATTTAGACTTGTCAAGAAATTGGTTGTCTGGTACAATTCCTAGTGTTCTACAGAATATATCAGTTTTAGAACACTTGAATGTTTTTTCAACAAGTTGGAAGGCAAGGTACCAATGGAAGGTGTCTTTGGGAATGTAAGCAGATTAGTTATGACCGGAAACAATAAGCTTTGTGGAGGTATTTCAGAGTTTCATCTACAGCCATGCCCTGCTAAAGGTCTGAAACATGCAAAACACCATAAAATCAAGTTGGTAGTGTGGTATCTTTTCTTCTCATGCTAACAATTATCCTAACTATCTATTGGCTGAGGAAAAGAAACCAGAAACCCAATTCTGATTCACCAACAACAGACTCGATAGCGAAGGTTTCATACCAAGACCTTCACAAAGGAACTGATGGGTTTTCTGTTAAAAACTTGGTTGGAGTAGGAAGTTTTGGTTCAGTTTACAAAGGAAATCTTGCATCAGAAGATAAAGTTGTTGCCGTAAAGGTCTTGAACCTTCAAAAGAACGGAGCTCACAAGAGTTTCATTGCTGAATGTAATGCACTTAAAAATATGAGACTCCGGAATTTGGTTAAAATTTTGACATGTTGTTCAAGTGCAGATTACAAAGGTCAAGAATTTAAGGCATTAGTGTTTGAATACATGAACAATGGAAGCTTAGAACAATGGCTATATCCAGGGATGGTGAATGCAGGGAATCAAAGAATGTTGGACCTAGATCAAAGAATGGGTTCTGAAATATCCACATATGGTGACATGTATAGCTTCGGGGTACTTATGTTGGAAATGCTTACTGGAAGAAGACCGACAAATGAAATGGTTGAAGATGATCAAAATCTACACATGTTTGTACATGTTTGTTGAAAAGTCATTTCCTAATAATCTTATACAGATTTGGGATCCTCATCTTCTACGAAGAAATGAAAAAGAAACAATAGAAGATGGAAACATTGAGAATTTCACTCCAATTGTAGAAAAGTGTTTACTTTCACTTTTTCAGATTGGTCTTGCTTGTTCAATGGAATCACCGAAAGACAGAATGAATATAGTGGATGTCACCAGAGGATTAAGCATGATCAGAAAGGCCTTTATTTCTGGTTAGATTGATTGAGATTTTTTGTGTGCTATAGATATTTCATCATGCCAGCAAGGAAACTCTTAAATCTTTTATATGTATAACTATTATCAATTTCGATCTGTGATTCTGTGGACGCTTTCTACTTATTGGTTTGACAGAATATTGTACAAGAAGTATTATTGCCATTATCAGCCAACCATATTAACTAAAGAAAAGAAACTGAATTAAAGTAATCTAATAAGTACATATGAAAAGATATAACATTAAATGATTTGGCAGCTATTGTAATAACTGGTAAAGGATTTCAATTATGGGATTAATTCACTTACCAATTTGGTTGAAGTAATTCCGGTTTGGAACCACATAACTGGAGCACCGAACCTATATACCAGTTTGGTTTGATTCGGGACAAACCATTAACGGTTTGGTTCAGTTTTATCGAACTGTTTTGTAACAACAGTTAAGTTTACTTCCTAAACTGAACCATGAATAGTCTTTACATCAACATACCTTACGAAATGTAAATGATGCCCTACTTGAAGCTCGTCCGGTGTCTCTTCCATTCATTTTTTCTATCTATAGGGGTAAAAAATATATTTAGGTTCAAATTATATTGTCAAACAGCAAAGACGATCAACTTTAAATTTTCTACTAATAATTGAATACAATAGCAGTAGTTTTCGAATGAAAATGTAAATAGGACAACAAAGTTCCATAACAAAGAAAACAATGACATCAATATTCAATAGAACTTTTAAACCAAACTGAACTTCAGCAAAGAAAATCAAACCGCGATTGATAGTTCGCGAATAGAACCTTGTTTTGGTGCGGTTCGGTTCAACAGTTCAATTCGGTGATTGGTTTTTAGACAATCCCAATATTAAATTTGATTTGAGTTTTGGTTTCCTAAATAGTCCTAATTATCAATTAATAATAGCTGTTTGGTACCGTTCAGTTTGAAAAAGCACAATTCGTTTTTCTGTAGACTTAATTCTGATTCAGGACGATCCATTACCAGTTCGGTTCAATTTTATTGAACTGTTGTGATAGTTCGGTTCGGTTTTCTTTCTGAACCAAACAAAGTAAGTTTTACTCATCAACGTACCTTACTACATGTAAAAGATGCGCTACTTGATGTCCTTGTCCCAAGAAAGAATATACATCCTGATGCACTTAAAGCAAAGAGAAGGCTTTTCTGCTGCACTCTCATATATCCTCTTCTTTTTTGTTCATCTGTGATTTGGGGTTATTCTAAGATTTTTGTTTGGTAAAATTAAGCTATAAGGTAGCTGATAGTTGAAAAGCTAACCGATAGTAAAAGCAATGTGTAATGAAAAACTTATCTCATTTTTACGTCATAAAATTGGTCATCTAACTAAAGATGTTCATCTTTTAGTGTTCCCACTCAACCATAAGACTAATATATATTTAACTAAAGATGTTCAAGTTTCATGATTTCACACCTTTTATTTTCAAACTTAGCCTAAAATCAATCACTTTTGACAATTCTTAGAAGATGATCAAAAAGAGTGGGCCGTTATATTTTTGACAGAAAAAGATTAGGCCTATATCTTAATTAAGAATTGTTTAATTGAAAAAAGTGGACATACTAAAATAATCCAACCACCTATAATGCCTTAATTAACTATTAGGATACAAGCATGCCACAAACATGGCCAATAAACTATTCTTAGTTAACTATAAGTATAGGTCTTGATAACTAATATACCTAAGACACTTGTTAAGGAACCAAAACAATAAATAAAAGGAATTTCTTGTTTTGTAAAATCTAAAATTTAAATTTTTCAGTGTTAAATACACAACTTTTAACAAAATATTTCTACATTTAATTCTTGGGTTAATAGGCTTTTACCCCCTACAAAGTAGGCGAGTTTTGCGTTACCCCCTTGTAATTGTTTTTTTTGAGATTACCCCCCTGCAAATTTTTTTTATTTACCCCCCTTTTGCTGACGTGGCAGGCAAAAAAAAACAGAATAACCGATTTAAAAAATACACTTTTTAAATCGGTTGAACAAAATAACCGATTTAAAAAGTGCATCCAAGGTGGTAAATCAAAAAAATAAATTTTGCAGGGGGTAATCTCAAAAAAAATAATTACAGGGAGTAAAGCAAAACTCGCCTCTTTACAAGGGGAGTAAAGACCTATTAACCCTTAATTCTTTATCTAGTATCTGTGAGACACTTATTAGCATTTGCCATAAAGATAGCAAGGTTTAGACAAAAGTGAAAACTTGGATATATATAAATATAGTATCTGAAGGAATGTGGCAGCTTTTTACACATTTGCTACAAATTAATAGATCAAATTATAGCAATTTAAAAGAAGAAAAAACATGCGATCAAATTAAATAATCTAAATTTAAGATAACATAGCATGTGCTACCTATCTACTGTATTTAAAATGCATAAAAGAAAAACAATGAAAGGAGGAAGAATCTTGTGTGTTCCCACTAAAACTATCAAAACATTATATATAACTAAACAACATATTCAATTTCACAATCTAAACCAGTCCCTTGTTCCTAAAAACCTTTTCCTGTCATGTTTCCAACATTTTCATTTTGGTTATCTCTTCTTTTTGCTTTCAACTTCGTCCAAAACACAATTACTTCTACATTAAGAAACGAGACGGATAACTTGGCATTACTCAAATTCAAAGATGCAATATCTAATGACCCATATGGAATCTTAGCCTCATGGAATTCTTCGACTCACTACTGTAACTGGCATGGAATAACATGTAGTCCTAGGCATCAAAGAGTTACAGAGTTAGACTTAGAAGGATATAAGTTGCATGGTTTCATATCTCCCCATGTTGGCAATCTTTCCTTTTTGAGAAACCTCAACCTTGCAAAAAATAGTTTCTTTGGAAGTATCCCTCACGAGCTCGGTCAGTTGTTCCGATTGCAGCAACTCATTCTCTCCAATAACTCCATGACAGGGGAGATTCCTGCAAACTTGACAAGTTGCACTGATCTTGAATACTTATTCTTATCTGGAAATCATCTGATTGGTAAAATACCAATTGGAATCAGCTCTCTTCATAAGCTTTTGTTGTTCGAGATTACCAATAACAATTTAACAGGAAGAATTCCACCATTCATAGGGAATCTTTCTTCCCTATCTATTATTTCAATGGATATGAATCACTTAGAGGGAGATATACCACAAGAAATGTGCAGCCTAAAAAACTTGAAAATAATTACAGTGGCTATGAACAAACTATCTAGTACATTTCATTCTTGTCTTTATAATATGTCATCTCTTACTATCATCTCAGCTACACTCAATGACTTTAATGGATCTCTTCCATCCAATATGTTCAACACCCTTTCCAATCTTCAACAGTTCTTTGTTGGAGGAAATCAATTCTCAGGTATAATCCCTATTTCCATTGTAAATGCTTCTTCCCTACAAGCATTCGACTTAGCTAAAAACAATTTCGTTGGACAAGTTCCTAGTCTAGGGAAGTTACACGATCTTCAACGGCTAAATCTAGAACAAAACAATTTAGGTGATAATTCAACTAAAGATTTAGAGTTTTTAAAATCCTTGACAAACTGTAGTAACCTACGAGTACTTTCTATATCCTTTAATAATTTTGGCGGTAGTTTGCCAAATTCCGTAGGCAATTTAACCACTAAACTCAATCAACTACATCTTGGGTATAATCAGATATTAGGAAAAATTCCAGCAGAATTAGGAAATCTAATTGGCTTAATTCTATTGAGCATGGATTTTAACCAATTTGAGGGAATTATTCCTACTACTTTAGGGAAGTTTGAGAAAATGCAACTATTAGGATTGAGTCGAAATAAGTTGTCAGGAGAGGTACCACCCATCATAGGAAATCTCAGTCGATTATATTCTTTGGATATAGGACATAACATGTTAGAAGGAAATATTCCATCAAGTATAGGAAATTGCAAAAAGTTACAATACCTAGACCTTTCACGAAACAATCTTAGAGGAACCATACCCAATGAAGTCTTTAGTCTTTCCTCCTTAACAAACTTACTGGACTTGTCAAAAAACTCGTTGAGTGGTACCTTACCGAGAGAAGTGGGTAAGCTAATAAATATCAACATGCTAGATGTCTCGGAGAATCATCTTTCCAATGACATTCCTAGAACAATTGGAGAATGCATAGCCTTAGAATACCTCCTTTTGCAAGGGAACTCATTCAACGGAACCATACCAACCTCGTTGGATTCACTAAAAGGTCTTCAATATTTAGACATGTCAAGAAATCGCTTGTCTGGCCCAATTCCTAATGTTATACAAAATATAACTTTCTTAGAACACCTGGATGTTTCTTTCAACATGTTGGACGGAGAGGTACCAATAGAAGGTGTCTTTGGAAATGTAAGCAGGTTAGCTGTGACCGGAAACGATAAGCTTTGTGGAGGTATTTCAGAGCTTCATCTACTGCCATGCCCTGTTAAAGGTCTGAAACATGCAAAACACCGCAAAATCAAGATGATAGTAGTGATAGTTAGTGTGGTATCTTTTCTTCTCATGATAACAATTATCCTAACTATCTATTGCATGAGGAAAAGAAACCAGAAGCAATATTCAGATTCACCAACAACTGACCCGCTAGCCAAGGTTTCATACCAAGACCTTCACAATGGAACTGATGGGTTTTCTGCAAGCAACCTGGTTGGATTAGGAAGTTTTGGTTCTGTGTACAAAGGAAATCTTGCATCAGAAGATAAAGTTGTTGCCATCAAGGTCCTGAACCTTCAAAAGAAAGGAGCTCATAAGAGTTTCATTGCAGAATGTAATGCACTTAAAAATGTAAGACATCGAAATTTGGTTAAAATTTTGACATGTTGTTCAAGTACAGATTACAAAGGTCAAGAATTTAAGGCATTAGTGTTTGAATACATGAGCAATGGAAGCTTAGAACAATGGCTACATCCCGGGATAATGAATGCAGGGAATCAAAGAATGTTGGACCTTGATCAAAGATTTAATATTATTGTCGACATTGCTTCTGTATTACATTACCTTCATCATGACTGTGACCAAACGATCATTCATTGTGATCTAAAGCCAAGCAATGTCCTTCTTGACGATGACATGGTTGCTCGTGTGAGTGATTTTGGCATAGCAAGACTTGTCTCAGTCGTTGACGACACTTCTCACCAGGAAAGTAGTACAATTGGAATTAAAGGGACTGTTGGTTATGCTCCTCCAGGTATTTTGTAGACTCTTCGATCACTCAATATTTCATTGAATTCTCTTATCTTTTGGTTTATGTCTGATATTTAACCAATTACAAAATATTAATTGTTTTTGGCTTTTTGCTTTATCTTGTAGAGTATGGAATGGGTTCTGAGATATCCACATATGGTGACATGTATAGCTTTGGGGTGCTTATGTTGGAAATGCTTACAGGAAAAAGACCCGCAGATGAAATGTTTGAAGATGGCCAAAATCTACACATGTTTGTTGAAAATTCATTTCCTAATAATCTTATACAGATTTTGGAACCACATCTTCTACCAAGAAATGAAGAAGCAACAATAGAAGATGGAAACATTAGGAGTTGCAATCCAATTGTAGAGAAGTGCTTAGTTTCACTTTTTCGGATTGGACTTGCTTGTTCAGTGGAATCCCCAAAAGATAGAATGAATATAGTTGATGTCATCAGAGAATTAAACATAATCAAAAAGGCCTATCTCGCCGGTAAGTTTGATTGATACTTTTAGATGGTGAACTGCATATGCCATGAGCTTATGCTCTTAATCATTAAGTAGTTAAATCCCTACAATCTTACTATGCATTTGAAAATTCCTATATTACAATATAAAAAGATAATGGGTTTCTTTTTTATTTCAGGTGTTCGCACTCGTGATTAATTAATGGTGAAATAAGTGTATGTATTATGATGCATTGCCCCTTGAGCTGAATGCCGCGTCCATAATTGTTTGATAAACATTTCCTCCAATTCTTTCCAGTTGAAGGCCAATCCTTCATGTAATATACCAATATCTATCATGTAATTTGGATTTGTGGATGTTTTCCTACATTTGTTATGATTCATGAATGCTTCCGGCTCAAAGGCCTCTTGCATGAGCAGACATGTTAAATATATAAAACCATTTATAAATTTTATGTCTCTCAACAATTTGATGGTTCCCAACAGACTCTAACTATGAAACATGTGATTTTAATTTTCAAAACTGCTCCATATTGCATTTGACAGAAATAATGAACAGGAAAATTATTATCTATATCAAACAACCCTATTAACTTAAGGAAATAATATGAAAAGAACCCAAAAAGTACCACATATGAAAAACCAAAACATTAAATAGAGTTCATGAAAAAAATCATAGCATCAACATACCTTGCAAAATGTAAATGATGCTGTTCTTGAAGCCCTTTTCCAGTTCCAGTGAGTATGTATTTTTGAGAACATGGTAAGGTCTTTTCTGTAGAAACCTCAAGCTTCAGTCTTCTATTACCCTGCATAAAAAACAATATCTCATAATAGGAACAATTTGCATACTGAATCCAGGTGTATGTATCAAACAAGCATCTCAGAGAAATACTCACGAAGTTTAACTATTATGTAAGGGTTGCAAAAATCTGAACTCTAAATTTTAGCAACAATCATGTGATTGAAGCACTGGTTCCGTATGTGCAGAAGTACAAATGGAATATAGTAAATCTTGATAATACTCATAGCGGGACTTATTGATGAATTTTATTTTGTCAATTCAGTTATCCCTAGACACCAGCTAAACGCATGTTTGATTTGCAACTTCTACCAAATCGCCTCGCCATCTTCTGAAACACCTTGCAATTGTGTGAAACGCTTTGCGTTCGCCTTTCCTGTTCTGACTTGCCTATCGATGTTCTGAGACAACATACCAAATAGAAATCGAATTTAAGCGTCATTGAGACAACATATATTTTTTTTCTATAAAAAAAAATAACCATCTAAAAATAATTTATGGTCAACAAATATATTTTAGGTTGATATATATCACCAACATACTAAATATAGGATATCGAGTCTAATAAGACTTATGGGTCATCGAAAAAACATTTAACCACATCTGTCAGAATTTTAGAGGCCGTTTGTTATAGATTATTTTAGAAAAAAATCAATTTTTTTCTATAAAAATAATCACTTTAAAAAATATTATTTCTGTTTGTTACAGATTTTAAAAAAATCAGAATCTAAAAATAATCAGAAAACAGCTAAAAATGAGAAGCTTCTCAAATAATTGATATTTTTTAGAGGAGAGAGAAAACAATTGTAGTTATTTTATAACTAAAAAAATCACTTTTACAGATTGTATTCAAACAAGTTAAAGATTATTTTATTAAAAAATTGATTTTTATTACAATAAACAAACACAAAGTAAATTCTACTCTTCTATAAAATCTCTAAGAAATAATCTCTAAATTATTTAATATCAAAATCACTAATTTTTTAATCCATAACAAACGTGAAATTCCGATAGCAAGTCACAGATGTGTAGCGTGATGTGGAGCACGTTAGGGTTAGGATATACGATGTGGTGCCTAATGTGCTAACATCATAAACATGCAATAACGTGGTGAACAAGGAAAATAAAGTGCAGAAGATAAAGAACACAATGAGTTGTTAACCCAGTTCGGTGCAACTCACCTACGTCTGGGGGATACCAATCCAGGAATGAATCCACTATGATAGTTCCAATTCAAAGCTAAACAATCCCAGTTTACAACTTATCACTTAGACACTACCCGTGCTAATTCTACCTAGGTCCTCCCTAGATATGACAACCTCTGGTCACTTCCTATAACCCCCTTGCAACCCACAAGGATTTAAATAACAAAATCAATGATGGAGACGCACTTCTAACATAAAGAACCAACTCGTGTTTCAAAGCTTTGAGCGATTCAAAACAAATCTTTGCTTAAAAGCTTAAGAGTGACACAAAGTTCTATTCTTATTTCAAACTAGAATCAAGAAAGGAACACAACAGCTCTGTGCTTAAAAACTTAAGAGCTAAATACAACTCTAGTTCAAATCTCAATGGAAACAAGAAACAAAGGGACAAAGACTGAAAATCCTAAAGACTAGATTTATGAATATTAATTTCAGTAAATAAAATATGTCTTCAGTCTTCCTTTATATAGAACGAGCTTCATGGGCTTGGATCCCTGATTTGATAGCTGACCTTCGTAAATTCCAAGAAACAAACTCAATATTTTACAAAGATATGTATGTTTTAAATCTTTTTAAATCTTCTAGTAACAAACTGGTCATCTTTAATCTTTTCTGAATCTTTTTCAATCTTTCAGCTCGTTCCTTGGCGCGCAAGCTAGCGTGGATGTGTTTGTTTCAAAACAAATCTTTTTCAAAGATCACACGCAAAATAATGACAGCACGTTATTTTAGAGCGATCAGTTCAGGTCCCATATGTGTGCACATCAGTCACCACATCTGGACCAAAGGCTTATTTTAACAAATGAAGCCAACCCTAAAACAAAAACAACCTTACAGGTTGAAAACACTAACAATCTCCCCCTTTGGCAATTTTTGGCTAAAATAACCTTTGGCGTCAGCCAACTAAACTTTGGAGAGAATCATTAGAACATCAGAGGCTTGCAGCAGCGGAATCTTGCCTCATATCTTCTGAGAGAATAAAACTCCCAACATGCAAGCATGGTGATGAATCATGCACACAGGTAAGAGGGGATGCATCTTCAGCAGCTTCAGTAAAATACTTTACTCCCCCTAAATTCATGCATCATCTTCAGCAGTCTTCAAAGGATCAGTCTTCATTCGTCTGGTCTTCAAAGTCTTCAACAGATGTGCAAAATACAAGCACATTTTGTCTTCAACGATGTGCACACATCTGGTATCACATCATGTACCAGAGAAAACATATTGCACTACCTTATGTCTTACTCCCCCTGGATATACTACTTATCTTTTTTCCCCCTTTTTTGCCATAATATTGACAAAAAGTTAAGATCAAAAAGAGTAATCAAAAGTACTGGGGCCATTAATTGTGCAATTTTCAGCGTAGATAGATTTATTGCAGATAGACAAATGTTCTAAGCCCCACACATAATTAAGGTCTTCAGAAAGAGATGCTTCAGTAGTCTTCAATTTCTCCAGTATTTGTCTTCATACAATCCATATAGTCTAGCAATCCATAGCCTTGTAGTAGCGGAATAATTTAATCAGAATGATCAAGGTTTCCATGGTTGCTATATGTGCATTCATAGTTAAGCATATACAAGTTACCCACATTTATATGACTGTAACTAACTAAGTCACCCATATTGCTATGATTGTGACTCAAATCACCCATATTTCTATGACTGTAATCCTAAGCATAAAAGTCATCCATATTTCTATGATTATGACCAAGCACGATGAATCATCCATATTTATATGATTATGATTATGATCATGCCCTATGCTACAAGTAAAAATGCTTTTGAGTTGCTTTGCACATATTCTACTCCCCCTATACCAGATATACCAAAAGGTCATTCTTTGACCTTGCCTTCAGTATCTTTGACCTTGCCTTCAGTAATGCTCTTGCAGATAGCATTATTTGTAACCTTCAGCTATGGATAGGACTCTTCACTTCTTCTCAGAGGCTCCATTGTGGACCACATCGAGCTCTACATCCGGATCTTCTACATAGTTCTTCATCACAGTATGAAAAATGGAATAGTCTTGATATATGAAATTGAGAAAAACCTGTGATGATTGCCTTTAGATAGCGTGCATAAATAAACGGATGGAAAAGGCAAGTCTCCGTTGCACGCTTCAATAGCATAAGTTGCTATTGATCATCAAGAAGGCAAATACCAAGTTTTCCCCTTAATGTCTCAAAATTACTTGCATCCAAAGGCTTTGTGAAAATGTCAGCCAGTTGATTTTCTATGGCTACATGCTCTAAAGTCACAACCTTGTCTTCCACTAGATCCCTAATAAAATGGTGACGAATATCAATGTGCTTAGTCCTACTATGTTGGATAGGATTTTTGGAAATATTTATAGCACTCATATTGTCACAGTATAATGTGAGCAAATCTTGCTCCACATTGTACTCACTCAGCATCTGCTTCATCCAAAGCAATTGAGAACAACTGCTTCCTGCTGCAATGTACTCAGCTTCAGCTGTGGAAAGAGCTACACAATTTTGTTTCTTGCTAAACCATGAAATTAGGTTGTTGCCCAGAAAGAAACATCCACCTGAGGTACTCTTCCTATCATCTGCACTGCCTGCCCAATCAGCATCACAATATCCTATCAACCTTAAGTCTTCACCATGAGAGTACATAATACCATAGTCACTTGTGTCATTCACATACTTCAAAATTCTCTTTACTTGTGTGAGATGACTCATCTTAGGCTCAGCTTGGTATCTAGCACATACACCAACTGCAAAGGAGATATCAGGCTGATGACAGGAATTTCTATGGTGTTTTTAGTATTATTATTAGTAGTAAAATGACTAAGACAGACCCAATTACGAAGGATAACCTACAAAAGCATGAAAAAACATCAAGACAAGGTCCAAGATGCAAAAAGACACTAGTACAAATAGCACCTATTAATAAGGCTTTTACATCTGTGGAAAAGATACAAGATGTGAAAAAATATATGGAATACATTTTACAACTGATTTCAATTTTCCCAGTAGTAAAAAACAAATAAACATAACATTTTACATCTAGCCATAATATCCCAGATGTAAAAATTAACACGGTGGCAGTCCCGTAATTATTGTGAAAACTGTCTAAAATAAATTTACATCTGACCATATTATCCTCAGTAGTAAAAAGCCTTAAAAAAAATTTTATTTTTTTTTATTTTCTTAAACTTTCTTTTATCGAACCTCTCACTCTCATGCGATATATCGAACCCTATCACTATCTCTCTCAGTACCTCCATCGCTCTCACTCACTGTCTCGATGCGTTCACTCTCTCGGTTCCTCCATCGCTCTCACTCACCATCTCCGATTCTGAATCGAAAGTTCCTACATCTCTGTTCATCACTCTCGGTTCCTATCATTCTTAATCGAAAGTTCCTCAATCGAAAGTTCATATCAATCTCAATCTCTGATTCTCAATCGAAAGTTCCACTGCGAATCTGTAAGTTCTTGATTCCGATTCTTTTGTCTTTCAATTTATAGATATTGATTTTAGGATTTTCGATTTATAGATATTGATTTTAGGGTTTTCGATTTATAGATATTGATTTTAAGGTTTGTGATTTGCCCTTTTTTTTCAACCGAAAAGGGTTTAGGGTTTGTGGTTTGTTTACAAATTTGTGCTTCGAAACTCATTTTGCAGTTCTGTCTGGTAGATTGTTTAGGGATTTGTTAACCACAATCATAAAAATTCAAAAAAAAGTGTGTCTAACCACTTCATTATAGAAATTGACATAACGAAAATCTAATTATAATACATATAAAGGCTTTGTTTGGTTCTTTCTGTTATCCTCATGTTAGGTTAAATTTTAATTTCAAAGTAAGTAGGGTACTGACATTACACAACAAAGTACTTGATATGTGAACTTCTTCACTTTAATTTTGACCTTCACTTTTCAAATCTTATGACTACAATTGGCAATAATTATAAAGAAACTTGTAGAGGTACTTATAATCATTAGAAAGAAATAATTATTAGTATTCACTGTAGAATTATTGTTGGATGCAAGGTTTGTGTTGAGAATGAATAAGAGATAGCGGTTTAGAAGGGGTTTAATCCCCTGTAGCCATACTCTAATCAGGAATAACTATAGTGGCATCTGGTTCTCCATTGTATCAACTACAACAAAAGCGTGAAATGCTATGATCTTTAAATCGGAAGGCTTCAATTGGGAAAGGGTCGTGGAGGAGTACAAGGTCTTATCATGGAGGATTATTAGATCAAAGATCAAAGGGATTTAGATGTCCCCTAAGTCAATAGTTATTAAATCCGAATGAATATTTGTAGTTGAATAAAACCTTATAGATGTATGTTATGTAGCTGCTGTGTGTTAATTGCAGGTCTTCTTTCATGCACGTGTGTTTTATTGCGTCAGTGCCTTGGTCGTACCTCATAAAGCCTTGTCTGGATCGGCTTGGGTTGGAAACTATTTCAATTTCTGGTGTCTGAGCATTGCTAGTGGAACTGGCGAGAGGTCCTAAGGCATCACCATTGAAAAGTAGCCGCAAAAAATATCTGCTAAGCTTAACCAGTTCGCGTGTTGTTGTACCAGTGCTTTTGTCGCAGGTAGTACACTAACTTCATCTTGTGTATAGGTTGGGTTCTTTCTATTCAGCAGGCTGATATGACTATAAGGAGTTTTGGCTGACTGTTTTTTGGTTAAGATTTTGATAGGCTGTCATTAGTTTTGTTTCCTATATCAGTTGGGTTTTCCCTATAGTGTTGTTTGAACACATGTTTCTTTTTAGGCCAGGTTAGTTGTTTTGTTTTGTTTTGTTTAGGAACTACTGTTGTGATCTAGGAAAATTTGATGTTTGATTTGTGTTTTATTTGATTTATGTGGTCAGCTGGAGTTTTTGAGATGTCTCATTCAGGACTTGAGGCTGTTTCAAATACCAGTGGAATGTTTCTTAGTGAGCAAGACCTAGACTCAGATATTTTAGCTGGACTAGCTGTAGTTGTAATGATGGACGTGCTCGAACATTTCTTATTGATTGTGGTTACATTGTATATTAATTGTCATTTATATAAACTTCTCTTGCAAATTTGGAAAGGTAAGTATGACACTCAAAATTGAATATGCAAAATTTTCAGCTTAGTTTATTTGATCTTTATATGCCGCAGGACCTCTCTAGCAGAAAAATACAACGACAACCTTAAGTTCTAAGAGGTTTACATCACACATCATTTTCACTTTTGTGATTGAGTCTTGGTGTAAGGTATTGCCCATATAGTTCTATTTAACATGAATTTCTATGTATATTATTATCATTTCTTTTATTCAAGACTGAAGACAGCTTTGCATTGTTAATTTTCTCTATTAGTTAATTGGTTTGTCTTATATTTTATTGATTCATGTTGCAGGTCTCCATAAGCTTTTTGTGTAACCATGAGATGAGTAAGTATAGAATGGACAATAGCAACATGAATGAGTTACATGGGATGATACAAGGCAGATGCCACTCTCTGACATGGTAAATTAATTAATTGCATTTGTTTTTTGCATTATTTGTTTAGTGTATATAAATGTCTCCTTCACATTTTAGTGAATTCAAAAAAATTATTTGTTAAAGCTTTACTTAATATGTAAATTTTGATTTAGTTGAATGAATGATTTATGAGACATTTATGAACGAAAACATATGAACGAAAACTATTTATTCATGTATATGGAGTTGAATATATATGTGATTCAATGCAGGTAGAACCAAGACCAAACACATTTATGCCGTTTGGAAACGAAGTCCACTCTTGTCCAGGAAGTGAAATGGCTAAGCCTCAGGTATAGTATTAAGTTAATTTTTATTATTTTTTGATACCTGTGTATGTATATTGTTAATTGATTTGGTTATTTTTGGCAGGAATATGTGCATGGCAATCAATTAAGCGGTTCTATTGTTAATAAGATGATTAAATTTGTGTTATCTGCAGGAATCTCTCTGCTAACAACTTCAAGGGGAATATACCGGTTGAGTTGGGTCACATCGTTAATCTTGGTACGCTGTAAGTTCATGATAACATGTATTTAGGATAACTAGTTTTAGAGTATGCTGAATTTTAATATTTGACTTTATATTGTGAATCAGGGACCTATCTAGCAATAATTTTTCAGGCCATGTCCCAGCTTCAGATGGTTATCTAGAGCATCTTTTTGACATTGTAAGATGAAAGTTGTAATTAGTTTTTTATGTTCCCTCAATATAAAATTGGAAAGGGGTGTATGGTGCTATTGTACATATATTGTGCTTTGAATTTAGTAAGCATTAGACTTTGACGATTTAGCCATGTTAGTATGGTGAACTATCTTGATTTAGGAAGAGAGCTAGGTTTGTGTGAAGTAGTTATTGTATGGTGAATTGTTTTGATTTTAATTTTGGATGTTGAATCATTGTATTTGTATTAATGATATTATTATTTATCTTAACTTGGATGTTGAATGCTGTTAAATTTGTAGTATATGTTGTCATGTTCTTTATTTTAATTTTGGATGGTGTATGTTGTCAAGTTATGTTTATATATGTAAATTATGTTTTGGATGTTGACCTGCGAGTTTGATTCTAAAAACAAAAATGCAGGATTTTTTTTTAAAAAAAAAGTGATGATTTTACATTTGTGGAAAACTTGGCCAGATGTAAAAAGTCCAATTTAATTTTAAAAAAATAATTGAAATAAATGGTTTTCACATCTGCACAAATAAGAATCAGATGTAAAACGTACACCTATTACATCTGACGGAGCCAGTAGTAAAAAGTGTCCAACTTACTATGACTCGTGCGTTTATGACTGACCGGAGCCAGATGTAAAAGGTGCATTTGGACAGTAGTAAAAAGTGTTTTCTGCACTAGTGAGACAAGAAAAAGCCCAAAAAGTGAAGAAAATGAGCATTCCATCGCAGCACGATGACTCCCATCGTGCCACGATGGGAGCTGCTTGTTCGCCAAGAAATCTGAAGAAATAAATCTGAAGAAAATCTTTGCATCGCAGCATGATGTGTGCCATCGCAGCACGATGTAGTTACTTGGCGCTCAAGCTGATGAAATGCACAGGATCAGTTATAAAATTGAACTGAATCTTCACATCGCAGCACGATGGCTTCATCGTACTGCGATGCCTTGCTGAGGCCCATTACGAAAACTATAAATAGAGCCTCCCATTCATTGTTTAAATCATTCAGAAATAGTAAAACACTATCTACTATAAGGAGAGGTTTCAGAGGAGCTCTATTGGGCATAGTTTTCTCCCCTTACGGGAAAACTAACTCAGCAAGGTATGTTTTATTTAGGCTTTTATATTTAGGTTATAATTCTTGTAATTTAAATATGTAGTCTTTATATTTATGCCTTAGGTTGTGGTGGAGAAGATAAACTCCCCTATGAATATTTGGAGTCTGTGATTGAGTCTAAGTTATAATAAATGATATTTAGTAATTGTGTTTGTTATTTACTTTCTTGCACTTTAATAACGTATCTCGTAATCTGGCCGGATAAGCGTGAGCGCCCATAGAATTGATATTAGGTTTTGACTTAATATGGTCCGGAACTAGTAGTAAATAATGCAAGGTGTATAGAGACGGTAACATCCTGAACTAGTTGTGAACTGAGCGGTTAGAGGAGGAATCATGAACTAGGTGTAAACTGAGCACTTAGAAGATGAACAGCCCGATACTAGGATCTAGAGGTTAATTGGTGAAGATTATAATATGCATGTTTATAAACAACTCACTTAGTAATTAGGGTATGTGACACATCGAGGTTAGGCTCTCGTAGGTACCTTAGTTATGAATGTAGGGAAACTTTAATAAACATAGTGTAATAGTAAGGTATTACTACAACAAGGAGAATTCACCGCCGAACATAATCTAAGTAACTATGTTATACACCGATCATGCCAAATATGAAGAAGGGAGGGAGTCCAACCACCATACCTAGCCTCTATATTTCTTGAATCTATTATATTTATACATTATGTTATTTATTTTCTGCAAAGCATTGCGCTATTTTATAAAAACCTTTTTCCAAAACCAAAGCGAATGCAAACTATCCCAAACTTAAATAACGCTAGTGAAGCTTCGACACGATCCCTGTGGATTCGAACTCATTCTACTCGTAGAGTGTGAATTATTACTCGACGACAGACTGGTGCACTTGCCAGGCCGTAGTCACATGCCTACTTGTTGTGAGGTAAAGTAGACTGCCAATGATGCTTCTGTATAGGCTTTGATCAACACTGACACATTTCTCATCTTTGGTAAGTTTAAGATGAGTTACTGTAGGAGTTCTCTTGTGCGTTGCATTCTCCATTCCAAACTTCTTCACAATATTCTTGGCATATTTGCTTTAAGAGATGAATATTGTGTCCTCCATTTGCTTTACTTGTAGACCAAGAAAATAGGTTAGTTCACCTACAAGGCTCATCTCAAAATCAGATTGCATTTGATGCACAAATTGTTTCACCAAAGCATCTGTCATGCCACCAAACACAATATCATCTACATAGATTTGTGTTATCATGAGCTTTCATTTTTCTTGTCTAAAAAACAAGGTCTTGTCAGTTTCACCTTTTCTATATCCTTGCTGAAGAAAAAGCTTGGTTAGCCTTTCATACCATGCCCTAGGAGCTTGCTTCAACCCATATAAAGCTTTCTCCAATCTGTAGACATGATCTGGGAGATTAGGATCAACAAATCCCTTTGGCTGTTCTACATAGACTTCTTCATTCAAGTACCCATTAAGGAAAGCACTCTTCACATCTATTTGAAAAAGCTTGAACTTCAAGATACATGCCACTCCTAGAAGTAACCTTATAGACTCAAGACGAGTTACTGGAGCAAAGGTTTTATTAAAGCCTACTCCTTCAATCTGACCTTAATCTAACTCTTGATCTGCTTTATCAAAATTTTCTTCAACTTCAGAGTCTTCAGGTAGGGGGTCTGATGTGACCACATCTGGTTCCACATTATGCACCTTAGATCACTACAAAAAAAATTGGAAATTGCAACAAATGGATAGCAACAGTTTTGTAGAACTGCCGGTAATTTTAAAACAAAATTAAAATAGCAACGGTTTTGGGGAACCGCTGGTAAAATTGGAAATTGCAATAAATGGATAGCAACAGTTTTGTAGAACTGCCGGTAATTTTAAAACAAAATTAAAATAGCAACGGTTTTGGGGAACCGCTGGTAATTTTTAAATGAACCGGCGGTTTAATTTGGTTTACCAGCGGTTTAGTTGATAAATAGAAAGAAAAAAACCTGCAAACCATCTCTTTTATTATTTTTTTAATTTGCTTCTCTTCGAAGAAAACAAGCGCGCATTCCTTCTCCATCTCCAGTACTCGCGAACCCTAACGCCACCGTCCCCTTCAGCCGCCGTTCTCCTTCCATAAGGTATGTACTACTAGAAAACACCAATTTAGCCTACAAATTTAGCGTCGGCCACCGACACCGACGCTACTAGCGTCCGCTTAGAGTCAGTCTAATGCACGCTAACCAGTTCGATTTTATAGTTTATCTTTTAAAAAATTGTAGCGTCAGCCTAGCGGACGCTAATATGTAATAGACCGACGATGTAATACATAGAGTCGGTTCCACCGATTCTATTGTTTTTTCTGGATAATATTTAATTCTTTAAAATTATTATAATTTGCTTTCACTCAAATAAAAAAGAAAAAAATTATTCTTTCTCACATGGTTTCCTTCACTCACCAATAATCCTTTCCCACCATTCATACTTCCCCTATTTTTTTTGGTAAAACCCTAGTTCTCTTTTACCACAAATTTGATTCATCACTCTAGTCACTCTAGAAATCCTAAATCCCTAACATTCATCACTCTTGTGAAAACCCTAAGTAACTAACATTCTCAGATGCGATTCTCAAACCTTAAATCCCTCTTTTTCAATTTCGATTCTCAAACTCTCATTCTCACATCATGTGATTCTGAAGCTTTTTCCACTGTTTTTCCCGTGATTTTCAAACCCTCACTTGTGCTCTCGCTCAAACCTTCACTTTGTTCCCCAGATTTTAACGTCTCCGACGATGATTCTCGATTATCAACCCTTTTTTACTCCCTCACCGGGGAAAAACGGGGAGGTGGTGCAGCATATCATGGACGTGGCGACAATGAAGATTCCAGGTACCAAAAAGATTTAATCTTTGTTCAATTGTAATTTCATTTCAATCTTATTTTCCACACCACGATAAATGTTGTATACTGATGTGAATCATGATAGATCCATGGGTTTTATCGGGCCTTCTACATGGAACAAATTTTTTCCATTTGACTCAATTTTATGGGGATTTGGCTCATTATATGACAGTAGGTGGCCACAATACTCTTATCTATCTTCATATATTTTCCTTATTATTATTCTTTAATTTTCTGTGCATGGCGGCAATGGAGGATTTGGCTCATTAGATTCGAAGATGCATATTTATTCGATTCTATGAATTGAAATTTATTATTGGAATAGTATTGGCATGTCATAGTGTGATAAGTGTATTTGGAATAGTATTAGCATATCATAGTGTGATAAGTGTATTATTGAAATTCAAGTGTTTGATAAGCTGATTGTCCATTCAATTGCTTTTAACATCTTGGACTAGTAAATTTTCATTCAATTTTATATTAAAATTCTCATGAATTTAGGCTAACAAAGGTCTCACAGTTTGTTTCATTTCGAATGTTGCTCCTTTAACAATGAAGAAAATTTTAAAGCAGTTTTGCATGAGTTGGTACTATGGTATCTCAAAGCAAGATATCAGGTAACTTCAAACATTTGCTATAACCTATTACTAACACACAAAATGCATATGGATATATTCCATCTTGATGGAAATAAAGATTTTGTTTTGTTTGTTACCTAGGTGGAGACGCCAATTCATTTGTTCATGCATTTTGAATTAGCCTCCAAGATTTGGTATGAAGTGTTTAGTTGGTTAAGTATGATTCTTATCCTGCTTCCCAAACTTTTTTTCCCTTTTCAATTGTTCGTGTGGTTAGGGAAAACGCAGTAAACAAGGATTGATGCTCATTTGGAACTCAATAAGTTGGGTTTTGTGGCTGGCTCGGTGAAATTTAAGGTCTCTTTAAAGTGCCATTATCTGTTTCTCGGTTATTTTCCTTCTTGTTTGGTGACAAGGCTGTTCCGATTATTATTATTATTTTGCCTTTATGATATCTCAGTTGACTTTGTGTGTGGCTGTGCTTGTGTTTTGTTTTAGTGTTTCAGTCATTGAATGATTTTTTGTCTTGTTCAATTGTGGTTTTGGTTTCCTGTATTTTGTCTTGTTCAATTGTGGTTCTTGTTTTGTTTGTGTACTTGTCTTTTGTATTCCTTGAATTTGTGTTTTGTATAAAAAAAAATGCAGAAGTGAAACACTCATTTTCAACATACTTTCTTTTTCTCTACATTTATTTTTGCTCCTATATGGAATATTTCCTTGAGTTTACAAGAATTTGGTGAATTTGAGGTAATTAATTTGATTGGTAGCTAAATGTAAGATATGACTCTTTGAATTGTGGATTGGTATACCTATGCTGGCATAGAGTTTGGTTTAATTGAATGTTTATATGGGTTTTTATTGTTTGTGGACAATCTACTTGTATATATATTTTGTTCTTGGAACAAGTTCAAAGAAAATAGCCTTCATTGTTGTTAGAGAAGGTGTTGTTCAATTAGGAGTTGTTCACAAGGTTCTTATGAATCTTATATTTTAATTAGAAAGTAGATTCTTATTACCTATAAACATACATTTAGTTTGTATATGTTATGGTTTAGTTTGCTACCTTTCAATAAGAGATACAAACATTATAGTCAAACTCTTGGTTGTTCATTGAATTAACTTCCCTCCCAATTATGATAAACCATTCCCTGTTCTCTACTGGCTCTCCGGTCTAACTTGCTCCGACAAGAATTTCATTTTTCAAGTTTGGCGCTCAACACACCGCCTCCCAACATGTCCATGAAACTAGTTTGGTTTTGCAGTCAGACATATTGTTTGTTTTTGTTTTATTAGAAATTATACCTTTAAGTATTAAAGTATCTTTTCAAGTGCAGGTAATTAACTTATTTGAATTTGGGTTAATAGAATCATGTTTAAATGAGAGAGATGATTATGGAGTGATTTGTGTTTTCTATGAAAGTGGATATGAAATTATTTGGGTGTTTTCTTTTGTAAATTTAGGGCTTATTTGAAGCACTTTCCAAATTCTCTATTTTAGTTTTGAAAAGTTAAAGAAGAAAAAAACTTGTTTGGAAGTACTATTTCTAAAAACTGTTTTTAAAAACTATTTCTAATTTGATTGTTTTAAAAACTAAAAAACAAAAACTAGTTATAGGTGTTTTGCTTCTCAATTTTGGATTTTAATTTTGAAAATTTTCAAATTGAAATTTTTTTTTTCCAAAAAATATTTGAAACTATTATTCTGAAAAAACTCTGGAATTGTATTTACCTGATATCAAAATTTTTTCCCCAAAAAAATCGGGAACTTTTTCCCGAAAAAAAGATCGTAAACTTTTTTTCGGTAAAAACTCCGAAATTGTATTTATCTGAAATCGAAACCTTTATTCCAAAAAAAATTTCCCGAAAAAGATCGGAAAGTTTTTTCCAGAAAAAATCAAGAACTTTCGGGAAAAAAGATCGGAAACTTTTTTTACAGAAAAAATTCTGGAATTTTTTTTATCTGAAATCGAAACTTTTTTCCGCAAAAAAATCGAGAATTTGTAATATCCCACATTCTAAATTACCTAATTAATTTAAATTAGAGCTTTGCCTAATTTTCAATAATTAATTAGTGGTAATTAATTAAATATTTCTTGGTAAACAAGTGTATTATGTGTGTATTTAGAAATTTCAACTTAAGACTAAACTACACAAATACTACTTAATTAGTATCCTTAATATTAATTAAGCAAGAGATTTGAATTCTTCCTCCCTCATGTGACTCACCACCAAGACTAACCTCAAGCTTCCACCTAATCTTTAACAATGAGTCATAATTCCACTCATTACTAACCCACTCTTAATGCATGCAAAGCAAGCTTTACCATTCACTCCTAGTTGCAGAAAAATTCAGTAAACCACTCCCAACTTTCTCTTCTCCACGCCATTTTCAAACACACACAACAAGGGGCCAAGAACTCATTTTTCCCAACACCCTCACATGCCATAAACTTCCAAACTCTTCATTTAACCCTCAAAATTCAGAAATCATGTGCTAGAAACAGCCATGGGAAGTCTGATTCCCTCATTCCCTAGCTCATTCACGAGCTCAACAAGACACAAGCCTCCAATATTGAAAATTTCACCAAAAACCCTTTACCAATCAAAATGCATGCATGGGCATCTTAGACACAACCAATTCTGTACCCATTCAGACCTTAAACTCTATAAATACTTCTCAAACTCAGAATTCAGATCATCAACACAACAACATTTCTCAATTCCACAAATTCAAGCTTAGAGCTCAAGTGTCAAGTCTCAATTCTTGGTCTGGAGTTCGTGGGTTAGCTGAGGGTTGCGGTAGCTGGTTGTAGAGCCCAGAAGCAAGGTTTAAAGCTTCAATCCAGGTGGGTTCTTAGGCTAGTTTAGTTAGTTTCCCAAAAATATGAATTTTGCATGTTAACTTAGGATTTAAGAAAAATGTTGTGTGAGAGGAATTAATCCCCAAATTCCTCTCCATTCTGTCCTATATTATATATATTGTGTAATGGCATGACTTAGAATGAGGATTGTAGGTGTTAAACATGTAAAAATATGAATTTTCGTGAAACAGAGCAGGTTCTGGGTGAACTCGCCACAGCGTGTTCAGGGCGAGCATCCATGGCGAGTTGGGTTCTTCAAGCTGATGAACCTCGCTCTGGCGAGTAACAACTCGCCGGGCGAGTGGATTTGGGCCAGGACCTATAATCCTGCCATGGCGAGCTCCCACACGCTGCAGCGAGCTCCCACACGCTGCAGCGAGCTCATACAGGACATGACCTGTAACAACACGCCCTGGCGAGTGATAACTCGCCGAGCGAGTTTGACAGTAAACAGAATTTTTATTTCAAAATCTCTAAAGAACTATGACACTCGTTTTAGATCCTCATCTAAGTTGAATACACTTGCAGTAACACAATTATATAATGTTATACAGTATGTTAATCACAGATAACCTTAGGGTATAACTTAGGGAATTTAGAAAGGCATGTTCCCCGGGATTTTGGTAAATCATGGTAGAATTCAACTAAATTAGTATCAGTCAGTTTGCTGCGATTTATGTCGCTTTATGGACTCCCAATGGGATAATCCATTAGGTTATGATTATGTGAGCTTTATGCCGTGACCGAATCGGTTGTCGGATATGGCAGACCTCTGAGACCTGCTCACCTCAGAGTGTCCTTGTGTTTAAAATGAATAAGATTAATTTTGTGATACACCTTTACTTATGCTTATGTATTATGTTATGTTATGAATATATGTTATGACTGATTAGGATTTCCCCGGTGTAGTCACCTTAGGAGGGTAGTAGGATTCACTGAGGCTTAGTAGTCTCACCCCACTTCAAACAATTTTTTTTTTAGATAAGCAGGTTGGCTAAGGTATGCAGTTGGTGTGCTCGTGGCTCTTGCTTGAGGATTGCATCTTTTTCGTGCATTTTCTAGTTTCCTTTGTTATCGTACTGTTGCTAATAAGTCTTGTTGTATCTTTGTAAACGTTGTTTTGCTTCCGTTGTTTCATCTATCTTGTTGTACTTAGCACCTGCGTGTGCATGAATCTCAGTTGTAATAATAATGTACTCGTTATCAATAATAATAATCCACTGATATTCTAGATATTTCATGTGGGGTGTTATAATTGGTATCAGAGCAGGTCGATTCAGATCGTGTCGGAGTTCATTAGTATTACTAATCCGAATCCCAGTATTTGTCTGGATTTCTAACATCTGTTCTAGATGTCATGTCACTTTAAGCCTAGCTAACTTGACTTGATATTGGCAGTTAGAGCACTATGTCAGGAGCAAGACGAGGACCTGGAAGGCCGAGAAGGAACGTTGCTGAAGATGACGAGCCTGATATGTATGGTGATGCTAATGCAAACATGTGGGCTGAGATGATGCATCAGCAGCAGCAATTTCAGGCCCAGCAAGCCCAGCAGCATCAAGAGTTCATGGCTATGTTTCAACAGCACATGAACAATCCTCCACCCCCGCAGCAAGGATCAAGTGCTGCTTTCAGAGAGTTCTGCCGAATGAGTCCGCCGGAGTTTTATGGGGAGTACAATCCAGCGAAAGCCAGGGAATGGATTCAACGAATGAGTGGAATCCTTGAATCCATGGATTGCACCGAAGCTGACAAAGTAACATTCGTCTCCCGCTTCTTTAGGGGCGACGCGTGTAACTGGTGGGATGGAACCAAGGCGTACATGGAGGCCAGTCAGATGGAGATGAATTGGGAAAATTTCCGACGCCTTTTCGTTGGACATTATATCCCAGAGAGTTACCAATTCCAGATGGAACGTGAGTTGACTGAACTGAAGCAGGGGAACATGTCAGTGGCGGAGTACACCATGAAGTTCAATGAATTGGTCCGTTATGTGATGGACGGAAATGATGCTCCCAGTGAATCATGGAAGATGAAAAAGTATCGGTTTGGGCTGAGAGCTGACATAGCGCACGATGTCTCGATGCAACATATTACCACCTTCGGTGATTTGGTGCAAAAGAGCTATCATGCTGAAGCTGATCTGGGTAACATTCATAAGGAGCGTAGTGAAGCTTTTCAGAAGAAGGATTCTGGAAAATTCAATCTGCAAGTGCGAACTAAGGGTACTACAAGTAAAGGAAAGCAGAGTTACTCTCAACGATCACCAAAGAATTGTGCAGAGTGCGGTTTCCCTCACAGTGGAGAATGCATGAAGGGAAGGAATATGTGTTGCTATTGTAAGCAGCCAGGCCACTACAAGCATGAATGTCCTAAGCTGAAGAGACAGGGAGATTCCAGCGGTGCCTCAAAAAGCAAAGGTCGGGTATACTCACTTGACGGTGAGAATGTCAAATCTAATAATGCTTTAATTATGGATGTATGCAAGTTAGGCCAGTCTGAAGTGTTAGTCTTGTTTGATTGTGGAGCCACTAATTCCTTTATAGCCGTTGACTGTGTTCAGCGACTGCAATTGCCCTATGTGCCTTTAATTCCCCCAATGACTGTAGCTGTTGCTACAGGAGGCAAGGTTACTTCTAAACGTGTTTGTCAGAATTGTCCCGTTCTTGTGGGCAGCAAGGTCTATCATATAGATCTGATTTGTCTACCTCTGAAGGATATAGATGTGGTCCTAGGCATGGATTGGCTTTCCGCCAACACTGTGTACATTGGATGTGCTGAAAAGAATCTCTTCATTCCAACTGAAACTTCAGCAGAAAGTAGAGCTATTACCGCTTTACTCCAGAACACTCATCAAATGATCCAGTACTTAGGTGCCAGTACTAAGTGTTTCAGTGTCTTGTTCACCATCGATCCGGAACCCAGTTTGAGCCCCAGTGATATTCCAATTGTTAGTGAGTTCTTAGATGTTTTCCCGGATGATATCATGAATTTACCTCCTGAGAGGGAAGTTGAGTTTTCTATCGACCTAGTTCCTGGATCCCAGCCTATCTCAGTTGCCCCTTATAGGATGTCTCCCTTAGAGCTTCATGAACTGAAATCTCAGCTTGAAGATTTACTTCAGAAACACTTTATCCGACCCAGTGTCTCACCTTGGGGAGCACCGGTGTTACTCGTAAAGAAGAAAGATGGTACGATGCGCTTATGCATTGATTATCGTCAACTCAACAAGGTCACAATTAAGAACAAGTATCCCTTACCAAGGATTGATGACCTTCTGGATCAACTCAGAGGTGCTACTGTCTTCTCCAAGATTGATCTTCGTTCTGGATATCATCAGATCCGTATCAAGTCCTCGGATGTTTCCAAGACAGCATTCAGGACTCGTTATGGACATTATGAATTCTTAGTCATGCCTTTCGGTTTGACAAATGCTCCAGCCATCTTTATGGACTACATGAATCGGATTTTCCAGCCGTACCTTGACCAGTTTGTTGTTATCTTCATTGATGACATTCTGATCTATTCTAAAGATTCACAGAAGCATGCGAAGCACCTGAGAATCGTGTTGAGCACCCTTAGAGAGAAGCAACTGTATGCCAAGTTCAGCAAGTGTGAATTTTGGCTATCTGAAGTTAAGTTCTTGGGTCATGTCATATCGCAAGGCGGTGTGTCTGTTGTTCCATCCAAGGTTGAAGCAGTGTTGAATTGGGAAAGACCCAGAAGTGTTACCGAAGTCAGGAGTTTCCTCGGTTTGGCAGGTTACTACCAGAGATTCATCTTAGGATTTTCGGAGATTGCTTTACCGTTAACCCGTCTAACCAGAAAGGATGCAGTCTTTGATTGGGATGCTGCTTGTGAATGGAGTTTCAGAACCTTAAAGGAAAAGCTAACCACAGCACCAGTGTTAGTGATTCCCGACCCAACCCGCAAGTATGTGGTATACTGTGATGCGTCCAACAAGGGACTTGGATGTGTGTTGATGCAAGATGGGGCAGTTGTGGCGTATGCATCCAGGCAGCTAAAACCTCATGAGCAGAATTATCCTACCCATGATCTGGAATTAGCAGCCATTATCTTTGCACTCAAAATCTGGAGACATCATCTGTATGGAGTGCAGTTTGATCTGTTCAGTGATCACAAAAGTCTGAAGTACTTGTTCGATCAGAAGGAATTGAATATGAGGCAACGATGTTGGATGGAATATCTCAAGGATTTCGACTTCAATCTCAATTACCATCCAGGAAAGGCTAATGTAGTGGCTGATGCCCTGAGCAGAAAGACATTGTATGCATCAGAGTTGTTGATGCAACAGTGCGGTCTGTATGAGGAGTTTAGGGATCTCAACCTGAATGTGGTATATCGCAAGAGCGGTATTCGCATCAACAGAATTGAAGTGTCCTGTGAGTTACGCCCAAGGATTGTGCAGGCTCAGCAGGATGATGTAGGGTTGCAGAAGAGGATAAACCATCCGGAGTTCTCAGTAGACACAGACGGTGTTATTCTCTATGAAGGCAGACTTTGTGTACCTCAGGATGATGAGTTGAAACGGTTGATCCTGGAAGAGGCACACAAGAGTGGATTTTCAATTCACCCTGGATCCACCAAGATGTACCATGATTTGAAGGAGAACTATTGGTGGCCTAACATGAAAGCAGAAATTGCTGAATTCGTGTCCAGGTGTATTGTTTGCCAACAGGTGAAGATTGAACATCAGAAACCTGGAGGACCGTTACAACCATTGGATATTCCTGAATGGAAGTGGGAACATATCACCATGGACTTTGTAGGAGGACTGCCACGTAACCAGCGAGGTCAAGATTCGATCTGGGTAATCGCGGACAGGTTGACTAAATCAGCTCATTTCATTCCAGTGAAATCCACCTACAAGGCCCCTCAATATGCAGCCATATTCATGGAACAGATCGTAAGGCTGCATGGTGTACCTTTGAGTATCGTGTCGGATAGAGATCTGATTTTCACTTCAAGGTTTTGGAAAGCATTTCAGAATGCGATGGGAACTCGATTGAAGATGAGTACGTCGCATCACCCTCAAACTGATGGTCAGTCAGAAAGGACTATTCAGACCCTTGAGGATATGCTTCGAGCTTGTGTATTAGAAGATGGTGGTTCGTGGAGTAATCATTTACACCTAATAGAATTTGCTTACAATAACAGTTACCATGCCAGTATCGGTATGGCACTTTATGAAGCTCTGTATGGCAGGAAGTGTAGAACTCCGTTGTGTTGGACAGAAGTTGGTGATCGTGGATTCTTGGGACCAGATATTGTCCAAGAGACCACTTTAAAGATCAAGTCTATTCGGGACAAACTGAAAGTTGCTCAGAGTCGGCAGAAGAGTTATGCCGACAAGAGAAGAAGATTTTTGGAATTTCAGGAAGGTGACCATGTGTTCTTGAGAGTTACTCCTAAGTTGGGCTTACGAGGTGTATTCAAAACAAAGAAGCTCTGTCCAAGATTCATTGGACCTTATCAGATCCTTCGACGCGTCGGTCCTGTAGCCAATCAGTTAGCTCTTCCTCCATCTATGTTAGGGTTACACGACGTGTTTCATGTGTCTCAGTTACGGAAGTATATTCCTGACCCTTATCAGCCAGTGGAACTTGAACAAATTGATCTCCAGCCAGATCTAACCTATCAACCGGATCCTGTTCGGATTGTTGAACGTGATGCCAAAATCCTCCGGAACAAGAGAATTTCTATTGTCAAAGTTGAGTGGGCTCAGTCTCCTGATGGTGAATTCACATGGGAACTGGAGTCAGACATGAGGAAGAGTTATCCTTATCTGTTTTCGAGGTAAATTTCTTAATTTCGAGGACGAAATTTCTTTAAGGGGGGTAGGTTGTAATATCTCACATTCTAAATTACCTAATTAATTTAAATTAGAGCTTTGCCTAATTTTCATTAATTAATTAGTGGTAATTAGTTAAATATTTCTTGGTAAACAAGTGTATTATGTGTGTATTTAGAAATTTCAACTTAAGACTAAACTACACAAATACTACTTAATTAGTATCCTTAATATTAATTAAGCAAGAGATTTGAATTCTTCCTCCCTCATGTGACTCACCACCAAGACTAACCTCAAGCTTCCACCTAATCTTTAACAATGAGTCATAATTCCACTCATTACTAACCCACTCTTAATGCATGCAAAGCAAGCTTTACCATTCACTCCTAGTTGCAGAAAAATTCAGTAAACCACTCCCAACTTTCTCTTCTCCACGCCATTTTCAAACAACACACACAACAAGGGGCCAAGAACTCATTTTTCCCAACACCCTCACATGCCATAAACTTCCAAACTCTTCATTTAACCCTCAAAATTCAGAAATCATGTGCTAGAAACAGCCATGGGAAATCTGATTCCCTCATTCCCTAGCTCATTCACGAGCTCAACAAGACACAAGCCTCCAATATTGAAAATTTCACCAAAAACCCTTTACCAATCAAAATGCATGCATGGGCATCTTAGACACAACCAATTATGTACCCATTCAGACCTTAAACTCTATAAATACTTCTCAAACTCAGAATTCAGATCATCAACACAACAACATTTCTCAATTCCACAAATTCAAGCTTAGAGCTCAAGTGTCAAGTCTCAATTCATAGTCTGGAGTTCGTGGGTTAGCTGAGGGTTGCGGTAGCTGGTTGTAGAGCCCAGAAGCAAGGTTTAAAGCTTCAATCCAGGTGGGTTCTTAGGCTAGTTTAGTTAGTTTTCCAAAAATATGAATTTTGCATGTTAACTTAGGATTTAAGAAAAATGTTGTGTGAGAGGAATTAATCCCCAAATTCCTCTCCATTCTGTCCTATATTATATATATTGTGTAATGGCATGACTTAGAATGAGGATTGTAGGTGTTAAACATGTAAAAATATGAATTTTCGTGAAACAGAGCAGGTTCTGGGTGAACTCGCCACAGCGTGTTCAGGGCGAGCATCCATGGCGAGCTGGGTTCTTCAGGCTGATGAACCTCGCTCTGGCGAGTAACAACTCGTCGGGCGAGTGGATTTGGGCCAGGACCTATAATCCTGCCATGGCGAGCTCCCACACGCTGCAGCGAGCTCATACAGGACATGACCTGTAACAACACGCCCTGGCGAGTGATAACTCGCCGAGCGAGTTTGACAGTAAACAGAATTTTTATTTCAAAATCTCTAAAGAACTATGACACTCGTTTTAGATCCTCATCTAAATTGAATACACTTGCAGTAACACAATTATATAATGTTATACAGTATGTTAATCACAGATAACCTTAGGGTATAACTTAGGGAATTTAGAAAGGCATGTTCCCCGGGATTTTGGTAAATCATGGTAGAATTCAACTAAATTAGTATCAGTCAGTTTGCTGCGATTTATGTCGCTTTATGGACTCCCAATGGGATAATCCATTAGGTTATGATTATGTGAGCTTTATGCCGTGACCGAATCGGTTGTCGGATATGGCAGGCCTCTGAGACCTGCTCACCTCAGAGTGTCTTTGTGTTTAAAATGAATAAGATTAATTTTGTGATACACCTTTACTTATGCTTATGTATTATGTTATGTTATGAATATATTTTATGACTGATTAGGATTTCCCCGGTGTAGTCACCTTAGGAGGGTAGTAGGATTCACTGAGGCTTAGTAGTCTCACCCCACTCCAAACAATTTTTTTTTTTAGATAAGCAGGTTGGCTAAGGTATGCAGTTGGTGTGCTCGTGGCTCTTGCTTGAGGATTGCATCTTTTTCGTGCATTTTCTAGTTTCCTTTGTTATCGTACTGTTGCTAATAAGTCTTGATGTATCTTTGTAAACGTTGTTTTGCTTCCGTTGTTTCATCTATCTTGTTGTACTTAGCACCTGCGTGTGCATGAATCTCAGTTGTAATAATAATGTACTCGTTATCAATAATAATAATCCACTGATATTCTAGATATTTCATGTGGGGTGTTATAGAATTTTTTTTCCGAAAAAGATGGAAAGCTTTTTCCGGAAAAAATCATGAACTTTCGTGAAAAAAGATCGGAAACTTATTTTACGGAAAAAATATCGGAAATTTTTTTATCTGAAATCGAAATTTTTTTCCGCAAAAAATCGAGCAATTTTTTTCGAAAAAAATTGAAATTTTTTCCCGAAAAAGATGGAATGCTGTTTCCGGAAAAAATCAGGAACTTTCGCGAAAAATGATCGGAAACTTATTTTACGGGAAAAATTCCGAAATTGTTTCTCTCTGAAATCGAAACTTTTTTCCACAAAAAAATCGGGAAATTTTTTTCCGGAAAAAATTGAAACTTTTCTCCCGAAAAAAGATAGGATACTTTTTTTCCCGTAAAAATCTGGATCTTTTTTTCCGAATAAAATATCGGAACTTTTTTCGCGAAAAAAGATCGGAAGCTTTTTTTTTTGGAAAAAACTCCGAAATTGTATTTATCCGAAATCAAAATTTTTTTTCAAAAAAACATCAAAAAAATTTCCCAAAAAAGATCGGAAATTTTTTTTCTGGAAAAAATAGGAACTTTCGCAAAAAAAGATCTGAAACTTTTTTTCCGAAAAAACTCCTAAATTTTTTTTATTTGAAATCGAAACTTTTTTCTGCGAAAAAATCTGTAACTTTTTTTCGGAACTTATCTTGTCTCCAAAACTGTTTTGAAAATTAGGTAACCAAACGAATTTTCTCATTTGTAAAATAGTTTTGAAAATTACATTACCAAACACATTTTTTTTCTTTTCTCTTCTAAAAAATCGCTTTCTAAAACACTTTTATAAAACACATTTTAAAAACTAAAAATCAAAAGTGTTTCAAACAGGCCCTTAGTCTTTGATTTAAATTGTTAGACTTAACCACCTTTATAATGCAATTCCAGCTAATGAAAGCTTGCTGCCCTATTGCTAACACTCTCTTCTTCATTGTTCATATTCAGATTTAAACTTATCGCAATGAAAAAGTCAGGACTTTCATAATGTATATATAAGGACTGGCGGGAGATTATATGTTTAATGTACTAGTTACAAGGTAAATGTTCTTATAAAGAACTAGTTTGTGTGCATCGATTACACTAGAAATCTTGCTTACCATATCTTGCAATTTTATTAAGTTTTGTATCCATAATGGTTATGTGTATACGTTGTAATGGTTCTAGTTGTCGTCCTTCAGGATCAACTTCTTCATCGACTGCTGATGCCAAAATAGCTAAGATGCAAAGCGAAATTGATGTGCTAACTAAAGAAGTTGCTGAAGTTAATGAGCTTAAAGCTAAAGTTGTTGAATTTGATGCAATGAAGGAACAATTTGCTCTTATTATGGCTAATATGCAAAACCATGTAAGACAATATTTGTGTGCCTTACATATATATATAATGTGAAGATAATGACATTGACTTGTTGTTATTGTTATATTATAGTTTTTTTAATAAGTTTTTTTTTAAAATTTATTTCATGTTCAAAGTACATGATATTAATTTGAAGTGCATTTTTTATGAATGATATATATAAATATGTTGGTACTACAATACTTTTGTTTTTAACTATACTTTAAATTTTGTTTTCAGGGGTCTAACATAGGATCACCGTTTGAAGTACGACGCTCTTCTGAGTCTAGTCATAATGTTGAGGGTGATCAAGCAACTCCGAACGATTAAACTTAGATATATAATTTTTGTTTAGGCGTGTTTAACTTTTGATGTCACGCTTTTCCATTTGTTTTAATTTTGACGTACTAGGCGCATGTGTTGTGACCTTTGTTTTTATTTTTTGTTATGTACTATTTAGGTTGCATGTGTCAATGCAAACTTTGGATGTATTGTGCATGTATTGTGACCTTTAGTTTCATGTGTCGTTGCGAACACCTTATTTTTGAATCAAATGGATGATATTTTGTTTATGAATTTGTCTATATTGCATGACTTATTATAGTAGTTCAATATTTAAAAATACTACGTTTGAATATTAATCGATGAATAAAAAAGAAGGGTAAAAAATTGTCCTACAAAAATGGACCTCAAAGAAACCAGAAAATAAATTAAAAAAAAAAGTAAATTATATAGCGGCGGTTGGAAACCGCCGCTAAAACTTAAAAACAAAAAAATTTAAAAACAATAGCGGCGGTTACAAACCGTTGCTAAAACTTAAATACTAAAAAATTTAAAAAAATAGCGGCGGTTTCAAACCGTTGCTAAAACTTAAATACAAAAAATTATAAAAAAATATAGCGGCGGTTTCAAACCGCTGCAAAACTGGTTGAAAATTTTGTTTTTTCGTTTCATGTATTGCAACGGTTTCAAACCGCCGCAACACATATTGTGGCCGTTTGTGTAACGGTTTTCCAAACCGCTGCTATTTGAGCTACCAACACTCAAATCTGCAACGGTTTGGCAACCGCCGGTAAAGATGCTGCAACAGTTAAAAACCGTTGCTAAACCGTCCCATAACCGTTGCTAAACACCTTTTTTCTTGTAGTGGATGTCACCTGATGTTGAAAAGTTGGATGTGACTTCTGGATTTGCTTGTCAATCTGACCTTCACCACATATATCTTCTTCTTCAATAGTGAGCTTTGCAAGTAAGTCTGAACAGACTATCTGGTACATTTCCTTCTTGTCTTTATAATACACTACTAGAAAACATGCGTTTAACAACTAATTTAGCGATTGATTTTCATCAAAATTGGTTGCTAATTCAATTAGCGACCAATTTAGCAACCAATTAAAATCAGTAGCAAAAACCTTGGTCGCTGATCTGTAGTGACCAAATTAGCAACTGATTTTGTAGCGACCGATTAGCAACTGAATTTTGAAACCGAACTAGCGACCAATATCAGCAACCAATTAAGAGACTGAATTGAAAGAACGTCTTAGAGACAGATTGTTCGACGCATTGTCGACGCTATAAGCAACTGATTTAGTGACCACTTTATTTAATTTTAAAACAAATCGGTTGCTAATTCGGTTGCTAATTTCAATTTTTTTAAAATAAAAAAAAAATTGTAGCCCCTATATATATACACACAAATATGACAAAATACGTTAGTAAATTATATTCTTATAAAGATATGCTTAATCAAAGATTATATGAAAAATAAATCTCCAATAGAAAATAAATTAAAACTTTAGGTATCGACTATTACATTAAATCTATACTAGACTAACTTAGCATAATATTAAACAAGGCTTTAACTAATGCTTTTTTCTTCAAAGTCAATATTACAAAATAAATCTCCTATAGAAAATAAATAAAGCTTCGATTCATCAAGGCTTTACATCATATATCATACTAGAAGCCTCTAATCCACATGCTCCATGATATACATTCCCGGTACTCAGGGGCGGAGCCAGGAATTAAACATAGGGGGGACTAAGTTTAAAATGCTGTATAATTTTATTTTATTTTTACTAAAAAAATGTCGCATAACTTAGTATATATAAAATGTTGTTTTTATATAAAAACTACTACATATATAAGAAATTTAAGAACATATAAACAATATCCAAAATCAATATATGTAAGTTTTTTAAGTATAAAGAATACTCAAAAGGTAAAACAAAATACACAACATGTTTTATGTTACAAATTAAAAATCAATACAAAGTCCTTTTTAGCACTATGAACAAAATAATACATAAGTTTCACACACCAAAATAGCCAACAAAGACAAACAACCACAATTACTAACCAAAGAGCCTCATTTCCAAAAAGTGTCTATAATTAATTTCACTCTAAACACATCACATGCTTGCCCACTTTTTTTACCGTAAAAGACAAAGACCCAATATATATAAATATATAGTAGTACTTCCTCTTGTCCTTTTTATAAAAGACAAATTGAGTCAAAAAAATTGATTTATCTAAATTATATTATAAACCAAATATATTAATTTTTATTGACTCAATCGTCACCTATAAAAAAGAACTAAGTATCATATTACTAGTACTATATAAAAAATATTCAAAGCGGTAGGGGGGACCACAGCCACCCCCTGTCCCCCCTGTGCCTCCGCCCCTGCCGGTACTATGATTACACTTACCTGCACAAAAGTTGAGAAATTCAATAGTTAATTTTTAATCAATAGTCTATAAAAAAGAGCCCCAACACCTTTATAAATTGTGCTTGGCACTAGCCTTTTATCACTATATATCAAGGTCATTAGTCCAAAATATACTAGGAATTGCAATTATATCAATATAAACATAAATTAAAGTCATAACAACTATGCTCTTATTTATATCCAAAAGTTCTCGAGAGGATATGTTACAATTGACAAAGGAAATAACAACGAGACAACAACGAAGACAAGAAACACATGAGACAACCAAGCCATCAACCAAACCTGCAACTGTATCCAACACACTTGCTTGCAACCAGCATGCAATCCACTTAATGCAACCACAAGAGTTGTTGCCATATCAGTAACTAGACTTGTGACCAGCTAGCCACCAAATGCAACCAATCTAACAAATTTCAAAGAATATATGTGTCGCACTTACCCCATCAGCTCCACACCATATACATCTAGCCAAAGCCAACTGAACCACACGCTCAAAGATCAACATGCTACTTATGCTCACTCGAAAGCTCGCTTAACTAACATGATAATATTATATAATTGAAGTATTCAATTAGTAAGGATTAAGGTTAGTTTTATCTACTTTTGTATTATTTAATTTATGTCCAGATTTGATAGAAAATGCTACTACCATTGAATAATATGAATGAACCATGCAGGGGCGGACCTGCTTAAGGCTAGGTGTGGCTATAGCCACACCAGCCTAGCCAAATTTTTTTCAAAAAAAAAAAGAGAATATTTTTATAAATAATTTTAAGTCATTCTATATACATATTCATACAGATACTAATGTAAATATTAGTTTAAAGTTTATTATTGATGACTGTAAGTATTCGGTACATATATTAATTTAGTATTGGTACAAATATTAGTGCATAGTTTATGATTGATGATTACAAATCATTCGCTATACATAAAATATTATTTTAAGTTATATAGTTTAATTTTATAATAATAAATATTAATTTTATTTGTCAAAAAATGGTAGATAACTAATTGAATTTGTTGTATTTTTTTGGATATACATGTTATACTTTTTTTTTTGAATAGCCTATACATGTTATACTAATAATAATCTTATATATTGTTTATAGTTTAACGAAATTATCAGAATAATTTTTTTTTAATAGCCGCTAAATTTTTTAGCCCCACTGAAAATGTATGTCCAGGTCCGTCCTTGGAACCATGTATCTAATTATTGGTAAAGTCAAGATGAAAAATTCCACAAAATGAGTAATGTCACAAGCACTTTATGTCATAGAAACATTAGATAACTTCACAATTACAATACATACTAAATGAGAAGCAAAAGAAATAGTATTGGCACAAAAAGCATGTCATGAACTCGCTAAAGATCAAAAGAAATAGTTTAAATTAGCATAACCAACACAATAACTAAACTAGAATGAGAAAGTAATTAGGATTTAACACAAGAAAAGACAAATCGCCTTTTCTCAATGTCACAATCACAAACATAGCCTTGTATCAATTGTGCCAAACCATATCATGTTTGAGGGTTGTTGAATGTATAACAGTTAAAAGATTATTCGCCTTAATCTTGAGCTGAACATAATTCACAATCATTTGAACATAAGCAGGTATAAAGGGCATAAGTTATGGTGCATAAGCCATGTTTATGCACCGTGCATAAATACCTAAAATTGCTTAACGCACCCCCCAGATTTCTAGTGCACCCCCCAAATTACTTAGTGCACCCCAGATTTTTAGGGGGTGCGTTAGAAATCCCGGGGGTACGCTAAGTAATCTAGGGGGTGCGCTAAGTAATATGAGGGTGTGCAAAGTAATCTAGGGGGGTGCATTAAGTAATTTTTATTATTTATGCACGGTGCATAAGGAAAAAGCTTATGCACCATAACCACTCCCGGTATAAAGCACAAACAACCTTTGTAATTGTAATTCAATTTCCTAGTGCCATAGTGATTAACATTTCAAATAAGAAGACATCCACCAAACCAAAAACATTGCAAAGAAGACAATCATTTCATACCTTGAAAAACACTATGAACTTAATTTTTTTATTCCTTTTACCTTGTAGGCAACTCACTTTGATAGCAAGTCTATGAATCACAAAAAATAGTTATATTAATTATGTGAGAACATACTAGTTAGATATTTTTTTAAAAGGCCAAGAGCAATTTACTAAAATAGGCATAAGGTATGCCATGAAAAAAAGTCAAGATACAAATATGCTTTCAAAGACCACATACCTGCAAGTTACAGCCTCAAAAATTTACCCAACACAACTCCAAAATTCTACTCCCATATCCGTTCCTGCTACATTATTATTCCTAATCCTAAGATTACACCCACTGCCCTCAACAATATAATTATTATCAGCCACATGACAATTACTATCAGGAAGGCATGATATTCATTATGTCCCCAAACAAACAAACTAAAGCATCTCAGAAAGAAATCACGATAGCAGCTCCAATACGCAGCATCTCTCGCTTCATATGAATACAACCAAACAGGTACCTTTTGATAACACAGATATTCACGGCTAAATAGAAAACATATCATATACATACTAACTAGTAAGTGATAACCACTAAAAACCATAATTTAGAGGGAAAAACTCATAACCCCAAATCCTCTACATACTAAATAGTAAACATAAACATATCCTATACATACTAACTAGTAAGTGATAACCGCTAAAAACCATATCCTCTATATACTACTATCTCTCACAGTTAACTAAAAAGTAAAAAACATATCCTCTACATACTAAGTACTAACTAGTAACCAGTAACTATATTTCACAAGTAATTAACCAAAACAGAAACAATTAGCAAATCCAAATCCAAAATCCAGAAAGTATAACTATAAACAATTATCAAAATCCAGAAACTTCTCATACTAAGTAATAATAAGACAAATTAACATCAATAGTAAACATCTAAATGATCCAAGAACAGAGGAGAAATTTAGTTTGATAAGTTAGGGTTTTGACACAATTTAGGAAGATCTCAATATAAGATGAAGTTTAAAGAAGAGACTTACAAAAGAATAAGTTGAGGTTGGTCGGCACCGAGACGAAACGAAGCTTCAGCTATTTCCCTTACTAATCGTGTTGGCCAGAGACAACGAGAGAAGGAGGACGGAGACTCCGCTGAAGCAAAGGAGTCCGAATGTGTGAGGGAGAAGCCTCGAAAACCGAAATAAGTTGATTGTGCATGAGATTGGTATCGCAGAAGGAATTCAATCGCGCAAAAGACTTACGGAAGAAGAAGTTGAGGTTGTTCATCGAAAGAGATTGTTCACTTACAGAAGACTTATGCTTTAGAGACTTATCCATGGAGGTTGTTCACTTATAGAAGAAGAATTTGTTCACCAAACAGTGAGATTAGAGATTTAGGGTTTTTGGAGAAACAACAATGGTGCCTCCGTGATAAGCAGGGATTTTGAAGCGTTTGCGTTACTTTTCTTCATATAAGATTTAAATTTTAGGCTTAATCATCATTTTCGTCCCTGTAAGTTCGCGATTTTTTGGTTTTAGTCCCTGTATCTATTTTTGTTGCAAATTAGTCCTTGTATGTTCAAATCTTTTGGTTTTAGTCCCTTAAAATTAAAATCCCCAGGAAAATCCCTAGGAAACCAGCGAATTTTCCTGCAGATTTTCCTGCGGATTTTAGCTTTAGGGACTAAAATCAAAAAGATTTGCACATGCAAGGACTAATTTGCAACAAAATAAAATACAAGGACTAAAATAAAAAATTTATAAACTTACAGGAACGGAAATAATGTTTAAGCCTAAATTTTATTTTTACTTTTCCCCTTCTTTATTTAAGTTGTTGGAGTGCTATACCCACGGAAATTGTGAGTTCTTATTTTTTTGATAATGTTTCTTTTTTTTTTATAATGAGTGTGAGTCCTTATTTAAGCAATTGTATTTTTATTATTTTAACCAAAGTGTGAGTCCTTTTTTTTTTGACACACAAAGTGTGAGTCCTTATTTAAGAAAAAAAATTAAAGTGTTGAAAGAAAAGAATATACAAATATTTGATTTTTTTTACTGATTGATTGTAAAAAAAAAATTGTTTGCGACAGATTTGTTGAACGCTATTTATCGGTCTCTAATTCAGTCTTTATAGCAACCGATACAATGACCGAAAAGTTTTTGGCTTTGGACTTCAAATAATAGTCTCTAATTCGGTCTTTAAAGCGACTGATTAAATGGTTGCTAATTATCGATCTCTAATTCGGTCTCTATAATTAAGTAGCAACCGATATAGCGACCAATTTTTTTTTACTTTGACAATAAAAAAACCGGTCTCTAATTTGGTCTCTAAAGCGACTGAAAAATTTCGGTCTTTAAATCGGTTGCTAAATACATGTTTTCTAGTAGTGATATGTCATCTCTTACTATCATCTCAGCTACACTCAATGACTTTAATGGATCTCTTCCATCCAATATGTTCAACACCCTTTCCAATCTTCAACAGTTCTTTGTTGGAGGAAATCAATTCTCAGGTATAATCCCTATTTCCATTGTAAATGCTTCTTCCCTACAAGCATTCGACTTTGCTAAAAACAATTTCATCGGACAAGTTCCTAGTCTAGGTAAGTTACACGATCTTCAACGGCTAAATCTAGAACAAAACAATTTAGGTGATAATTCAACTAAAGATTTAGAGTTTTTAAAATCCTTGACAAACTGTAGTAAACTACGAGTACTTTCGATATCCTTTAATAATTTTGGCGGTAGTTTGCCAAATTCCGTAGGCAATTTAACCACTAAACTCAATCAACTACATATTGGGTATAATCAGATATTAGGAAAAATTCCAGCAGAATTAGGAAATCTAATTGGCTTAATTCTATTGAGCATGGATTTTAACCAATTTGAGGGAATTATTCCTACTACTTTAGGGAAATTTGAGAAAATGCAACTATTAGGATTGAGTCGAAATAAGTTGTCAGGAGAGGTACCACCCATCATAGGAAATCTCAGTCGATTATATTCTTTGGATATAGGACATAACATGTTAGAAGGAAATATTCCATCAAGTATAAGAAATTGCAAAAAGTTACAATACCTAGACCTTTCACGAAACAATCTTAGAGGAACCATACCCAATGAAGTCTTTAGTCTTTCCTCCTTAACAAACTTACTGGACTTGTCAAAAAACTCGTTGAGTGGTACCTTACCGAGAGAAGTGGGTAAGCTAATAAATATCAACATGCTAGATGTCTCGGAGAATCATCTTTCCAATGACATTCCTAGAACAATTGGAGAATGCATAGCCTTAGAATACCTCCTTTTGCAAGGGAACTCATTCAACGGAACCATACCAACCTCGTTGGATTCACTAAAAGGTCTTCGATATTTAGACATGTCAAGAAATTGCTTGTCTGGCCCAATTCCTAATGTTATACAAAATATAACTTTCTTAGAACACCTGAATGTTTCTTTCAACATGTTGGACGGAGAGGTACCAATAGAAGGTGTCTTTGGAAATGTAAGCAGGTTAGCTGTGACCGGAAACGATAAGCTTTGTGGAGGTATTTCAGAGCTTCATCTACAGCCATGCCCTGTTAAAGGTCTGAAACATGCAAAACACCGCAAAATCAAGATGATAGTAGTGATAGTTAGTGTGGTATCTTTTCTTCTCATGATAACAATTATCCTAACTATCTATTGCATGAGGAAAAGAAACCAGAAGCAATATTCAGATTCACCAACAACTGACCCGCTAGCCAAGGTTTCATACCAAGACCTTCACAATGGAACGGATGGGTTTTCTAATAGCAAATTGGTTGGATTAGGAAGTTTTGGTTCTGTGTACAAAGGAACTCTTGCATCAGAAGATAAAGTTGTTGCCATAAAGGTCTTGAACCTTCAAAAGAAAGGAGCTCATAAGAGTTTCATTGCAGAATGTAATGCACTTAAAAATATGAGACATCGAAATTTGGTTAAAATTTTGACATGTTGTTCAAGTACAGATTACAAAGGTCAAGAATTTAAGGCATTAGTGTTTGAATACATGAGCAATGGAAGCTTAGAACAATGGCTACATCCAGGGACACTGAATGCAGGGAATCAAAGAATGTTGGACCTTGATCAAAGATTTAATATCATTGTCGATATTGCTTCTGTATTACATTACCTTCATCATGAGTGTGAGAAACTGGTTATTCATTGTGATCTAAAGCCAAGCAATGTCCTTCTTGACAATGACATGATTTGTCATGTGAGCGATTTTGGCATAGCAAGACTTGTCTCAGCCATTGACAATACCTCTCTCAAGGAAAGTTGTACAATTGGAATTAAAGGGACAATTGGATATGCTCCTCCTGGTACTTTCTTTCTAGACTCTTAGATCACTAAGTGTTTCATTGAATTCTCCTATCTTTTGTTTATGTCTATTTAACTAGTTACAGAATATTAAATTTTTTTGCTTTATCTTGTAGAGTATGGAATGGGTTCTGAAGTATCCACATACGGTGACATGTATAGCTTCGGGGTGCTTATGTTGGAAATGCTAACAGGAAGAAGACCGACAGATGAAATGTTTGGAGATGGTCAAAATTTACACATGTTTGTTGAAAATTCATTTCCTAATAATCTTATACATATTTTGGACCCACATCTTCTACCAAGAAATGAAAAAGCGACGATAGAAGATGGAAACTTTGGGATTTTCACTCCAATTGTAGAAAAGTGTTTAGTTTCACTTTTTCGGATAGGACTTGCTTGTTCAATGGAATCACCAAAAGAAAGAATGAATATATTTGATGTCATCAGAGAATTAGACATAATCAAAAAGGCCTTTCTCGCTGGTGAGATTGATTGATATTCTTAGATGCTTAATTTCATATTTATTAGCTTATGCTCTTATTATCCGATTAAGTTATGTAATTAACTTTATTTTCTGACATATTGCTATGCATGTGAAAATTCTTTAAACTACAAAATACAATGATAATGAGTTTATTCTTGATTTCAGGTGTTCGCACCCGTGACTAGTTAAAGGTGAAGTAGAATCTACAATCATTTAGGAAATATTATGTACTATGATGCAGAATTGTTTGAGACAAGTTTCCTTCCAAATCTAGCTATTTGAATGCAACAATCCATCATTCATGTAATATCTATCACAGAGAAGTGGATTTAATTGTATTGTCAATTTGTTTTCCTCATATCACTATTATGATTTTCTTAATTTCACCAAGGCAAACAATGTGTTGTATCTACACTTATTTATGCTAACATTAAGCTTTGTAATTATTTTAGGCCTTGTAGTATCCTATAAATTTGTAATATTTTCCTATATTCCTAAATTTGTGCCATATATTGTGTGGTGTCCAAGCTGCAAATTGACCAGTAAAACACCCCCTAAAGTTGCTACTGAGAACAAAAACCATCATTCACAAAACTAAGAGTACATGAATAAAAAGCTTGCCTCTTCGTGTGAGTTTTGGTTTTTGAAAACATAGTAAGCTCTTTTCTCAGCTCATCAAGCTTTAGCTCCAAGGCAGGTGACCCAACGGCGGCTTGTTTCAATCTTACAGAAGCTTTAGTTTTCTCTCTTCTGTAGAAACCTCAAGCTTCCGTCTTCTTCCCTGCATAAAAATCAGGCTTAAATATCATTTTCGTCCCTGTATGTTCCCATTTTTTTGGTTTCAATCTCTGTATGTTTTTTTGTTTTAAATTAGTCCCTCAATGTGTTAAGTTTTTTCGTTTTAGTCCCTGCCGTCCATTTATGTTTCAAAAACGCTGATGTGGCAAACGGAGTGACAGGTGGCGTATATGTATTGGCAAATGAAGTGATCTACTCATAAATGAAGGACTGAAATCAAAAATACTCATTTGCAACATTTGAATCCCTAAATTCCCAATTTCTCATCTTTCTCTTCTCACCTTGTTCATCTTCATCTTCTCAAATTCTCACCTCTTTTTTTCTGCAATCATGTCATCATCTTCCTCTGTTGCCAATGCAGTGCCATTCAAAATTCCACGTTGTGGTTGCAAGAAACCATTGAAACTGTTTATCTCAAATTCAGATTTGGTTTTCAATTAATGGGGGTAAGTTTGAGTCCATAATCTTTCTTCTGATTTCGTTTTCAATTAATGGTTGGAATCTGTTTGGTTATTGTTCATTTAAATTCATATGTGGTCGTCGTCGTCGTTATGTCGCTTGATTTCTGTATTCTATATGTTGCGTTTGAAGTTTTTGTTTGATTACTTTCTATTTCAAACCCTAATTGATGGGGACTAAAACCAAAAACGTTTTTTGTTTACTGTTTGGAAGTAAGTGTGATTCAACGTCTGAAAGCCAATGCACATAGTCCACGTGTACCACCGTTTGCCAACTCAGCGTTTTTTGAACGGAATTGGACGGCAGAGACTAAAACGAAAAAAATTAAGACATTTAGGGACTAATTTAAAACAAAAAAACTTACAGGGACTAAAACCAAAAATTTGGGAACATACGGGACCGAAATGATATTTAAGCTTAAAAATAAAGTAACTTTAACAATTTGCATTCTGAATGCAGAGGTGTATTCGAGTAGCATCTCAGAGATAGAATCAAGTAAGTTTAACAACTATGTAAGGGTTCAAATTTGGCCGTAGAGTTGGAAAAATCAAACCTAATTCACAATTGAATGAAGAAAAATGACAGAATGAGTACAGATTTAAAACACAAAACTTGAATATCTTTTGCAATAATAAATTAGCTTAATCGATTATTTACATCTAAAATAAGAAAAGTGTGTATTCATTTGTAGAATAAGTTGTGGAATGGATTTCTGGACAAAATTTCAGTGACTGAAATGAAACGCCTCACATTCTTCTGAAACACCTAGCGATCTTCTAAACGTGTCGCGTTTTCAACAAGAATTCCATCTTTCTTCCTTCAACTTTTCAACACGGCTTAGTAGGATTTTATTTTTCTTTCAAAATGTAAAAATTATCTCCGTCTCATATATATGAGTTCAACAGAACAGATAACGTGGTACACCAAAGGGTAAATAATATAGTATAGGGTAAAGATTACCTCCTTAATTTTTTTCTAGTGTTGTTGAAAATTTTGTATTTGTATTGAATTTTTTTTGGCTTTATTTGAAGATGGTAGGAAAAAGATGACGACGACGATGATGATGATGATGGTGAAAAATAAGTTAGGGAAAAAGATGATGATGATTTAAGCTTTATAATGATTTATTGTTAACTACCGAACGTTGTGGAATATGTCTTTGTAAACTACATTTTTAGTTGTATTTGAATATTCACCTTCATCGTCTTCAAGTTTCGACCCATAATTGTTGACAAAATAATCCGACAATTTTCATTTGGGTTGCATATCAAAGAAAGAAGTATGATTCACAATTTAAAATTCAAAGTGCATAAATTCATCTTATTTCTTTCTTTTTTATCATAGAAGATGGGAACATTGGGAATTTCACTCCAATTGTAGAAAAGTGTTTAATTTCACTTTTTCGGAGTGGTCTTGCTTGTTTAATGGAATCACAGAAAGAAAGAATGAATATAGGCTCTGTTTGGTAAAAAATAGCGGATAGCTGATAAGCTAGCTTATAGTGGATAGTTTATAAGCTAGCTTTTAGCTTATAGCGAATAAGCTAGTTGATTGAATTTGTAGTGTTTGGTAAAATTAGCGGCTGTACTAGCTTATAGTATGAAAATTACATAAAAAATGATATGTTTAATTAATATTTAATTCATTTCAAGTAAGATGATAGGGGTAAAATTGGAAGAAAAAATAATAAGCTATAAGCTCATAAGCTACTTGAAATAGCATTTGGAAAATAAGCTATAAGTTCTTTTCTAAAAATTGTTACCAAACAAAGTTTTTAGCTTATAAACTAAAAGCTAGCTTATTTGGTTTACCAAACAGACATACTGATGTCACTTGAGAATTAAGCATGATCCAAAAGACCTTTATTTATGATTAGATTGCTTGAGATTTTTAGATGCTTATTTACATTTGTCATTAGCATATGCTCTACTTTGATCTATTAGTTATACAGTTAATTTAATTATATGAACCACACGACCGAAGCAGTCACTAAAATCTAACTCTGGTATTCCCTTCGACCTTCATTATAAGCAAATGATACTTTTTAGATACATTGAATAACTAATATATTTAGTTTATTTTTTATACTAAATATCTTAGTTATTCAATGTATCCAAAAAATGATATTTACTTATAATTAAAGTTGGAAGTAATAGCATTTTGACGTTGAACCTTTGGAAACTTACCGGTACACCAATGGATTGAAATAACAAAGGATATTACTCACTAGCACTCCTTGTATTGCCACGTTGAATGGCACAACTTCATCATGGTCAGCCAAAATAATTTTCTATGGTGTAGAGCATGACGACTGCCATGAAAAATACATTAGAGGCTGTATTAGGGCGAAACTCTAGCAGAGCGTATAATAGTAATTTGGAATAGTTCAGTTCGAAAAAGCACATTAATTCCAGTTTGGATCCATAGAACTAGTGCATCAAACATATACATTAGTATGGTTTGATTATGGACGAACTATTAACGGTTCGGTTCAGTTTTATTGTACTTTTGTTAACAACAATTCAATTTACTTCCTAAACCGAATCAAAAATAGTCTTTACATCAATATACACCTTACGAAATGTAAGAGATGTCCTATTTGAAGCCAGACTAGTGTCTCTTCCATTAACTTTTTCTATCCGTGGGGGTAGAAAATATATTTAAGTGCAAATTATTTGTCAGCTCATTAAAAATCGGGTCTATCATATGCCACGTCAATTTTCCATCTAGAAAATAGACCGGGGGATTAAATATGAGGACAAAAGTAAATTGTAGGATTTTTAAAAATATTTTTTTAAATGTAAAAATTATTGTTAAAATGTGATCAAAATATAAGGATAAAAAATATTTTTAACTCTTTAAATTATTATTTTAGAGATATTTTTTTTCAAGTAAATTAATGACTAAAAATTCCCTTTTTAAAGTGAATAAATAGAATATCTGAAATTCAAATATCAACTCCTATATATATAATATAATGTCTTTGTTAATTAAACAAATATCGTCATATATTACCTCCGTTCAATTTTATTAGAGCTATTTTGATTAAATTGTACTATTTACTTATCAAGTTATCATGCTTTGACCATACTTTTTTAATAATATATAGATATAAATATAAACATATAAGATCTTGTTTGATTTGTTTTGATGAGTATTCTCAAAATATCCAATTTTTATAATTTTTACTAATAGAGAATTAAAAATATTAGTGATCAAAATCATGTATTGACATACATACAGTAGTCAAACTAGTTATTTTATTTTGGAACGGAGGTAGTAATAATTTATTTGAACCCCAAAATTGGAGGTCCAAGTCCAACTTCATGATGCACATGCTAAAGACGGGCCCTGTATATTTAATCCTACAATTACATATGGATCTACAACCAAAAAGTGGGACCCATAATTACATATAAGTACAAAAGTTATTTTTCTAAATTATCATATGTTTGCTTATTGACTGTTATTGGCATGTTGTGTTTGTTTTTTTTCTTTTGACTTATGTGTGTGTTTTTTTTCTTCTTTCGACATATGTACAAATTCAGCATGTTTCTTCCACAAAGAGAAGAGCAAATGATATTCTATATTAGTACAAGGTTTAACTAATCTAAAGTTGATGAACTATTTGAGAATTTTAAATAGGTCTTTAAATAAAAAAAATAAAAAAAATTAAAAATGTTTATAATCATAAATTTGATTTTTATTTTATTTTCATAATATCCACGTCATTATCATGTATTCATGTTATTTCCAAAAATATATATTTTAAATTAATAATATAGTAATATTTTATTTCTCAATAAACTCTAGTTTTCTTAGCTTAGCACTTTTCATTCCTTCTTCCAGTCACTCAAACTGGGATTTGGATTGTCTCAATCTCAATCAATCTATCAATTATGACCTTTAAATCATAAAATACAACTATTAAAAGAAAACACATTAAGGTATTATTTTACCTAATTTTTTTGGTCTTAAAACTATCTAAAATTTAAAAGTAAAAATAAGAGTTTTTAGAAAAATTAAAACTGTTCTATAATTGTTGTTTTTTAGCTTCAAAAATCTTTTATCTATATATTATATTATATTTATAAAAAATAAACAATTTTTTATCAAAAGTCTTTTATTGAGTAAAAAAGTCTAAAATAAATTAGGTCGAACTGTATCCAAGATAAAAAACATCTGCCATGAATTTGTGTCATCCAATTTATTTTATAAAATTTGTATTTTTTTTTTTAAATGAAAATGTGTGCAGTTTAAAATACGATTAGAAAATTTGACATTTTATTATCATTTTTCCCAAAATCATCACCAAAAATTGCATCTCACCAGTTATAACAATCGATTTGCTGACATTTCCTACATACTTTTTTTTTTAATTTCATATTCAAATCATAGCAACATCATTGATTCACTATTTCTGGTATGAATGGTTGTGTTTTTTCATAAACTTTCCTTATTTTATTTTTGCAAACTTTCCTAATTTTAGAGTGTTTTGTTACGGCGATTTCTTATAATAGTTGTGTTTTTTCTTTCAAAATCTATCATACCATTTTCGTTAGTTTGCTTATTCTTCAAACGGTATTCGAGCGTGGTGCTCTTTTTTGCAACTCATTTGACTCTTACTTATTTTTCAAACGGTATTCTTAATGATTTTTCTTTTGCTGTTGAAAAACAAATCTGGATAATTAGGCTAGTGTTAAGGTGGCACTTTTTTATAAGTGACCCACCATGGACTAAAATAATTATCAGAAATTCTAACAATTGTTGACAATATTCTTTAAAATTTAAATCGCAACTGTCATAGTCTTTAGTCTTTACGGTTATAAAATGATATGATTGAAGTCAGTTCAATACATGTTACATTTTTATTTTTCAATGTTTTAGTCAAACCGATATGAATTAAGCTATTATTTTAATCATAAAAATGATGTTGGTCATTAACTTAGGGGTGTATTGCATTAAGATTTTAAATAATTTATTACTATATATAAAAAAGATACAAATTTTTTAGATATCTTTTTCATTATTTCTCTCTTACCCTTAAAAAAACTACCAACAAAAAAAGTAACCAACAATATATAAAAAAGATACAAATTTTTGGTATGAATTTTTCATTATTCTTATTTTGCCCATCAATAAAACTACCAACAAAAAAAGTAACCACTAATTATGGTTTACTCTTTTTTAAACAAGTTCTTATATAATAAAACCAGTTATTACAACAAATATAGTTTTACAATTTATATACCTCAGTAGAATAGAAAAGACGAATCACACAAACGGGCACGGAACGGCTAGTGTTTATAATGAAAACAAAAGAGATTATATAAACATTTTTTTAAAAAAAAAAAACTGTACCGGTCAAAATAATTTAGGCCCAATTAGTATAGGGTCCGATCCGCTTCGGCCCAATCCGCCTGTTACCAGGCCCACCTCGCCATACTAAGCTCCAGCACGTGCCCCCACGTGACCCACGATCGCCTTCAGAAGCTGAGCCCCACACATAAATCACGTGTGGAAATAACGGTTAGGAGAAGTGGCGCCAAATATACCCCCCACTCTCCCTCATCAAGGATCGTGGAATATGAGGTAATCGTCATTCATCCCACTCCTTTGAAAGGCAAGCAATATTACTATCTCATACCATATTGCATAACCTAAACCTCTAGCAAATATACACCCCCTAGTGTTCTATCAGGAACATTTGGCGCCCACCGTGGGGCCTCGGTAAAACAATTCCCAGGCCTCAAAGAAAAGTCTGCAGCTATGGACGGAGGAACTCCTAACAACGACTGTAACAGCCCGAGCCTTCGGCGTTCCCGGCACTGCTACCTCACGATCTTCTCCAACCCCCTTCACTATTGGAGTTTTTGCCTTCCGTGGGAATCGAACCCATGTACCTGGGGATAAGTACATGCCCAATCCATTCCCACTACCAATTGGGCTAGTGTGAGGTAGCAGTGCCGGGAACGCCGAAGGCTCGGGCTGTTACAACGACGGCCAACAGCAAGCTAACTTACAATTAGCAATAAACGAGATATGTCGCCTCCAAGCGGAGGTCGCCGAAATTCAGAAAGAAAAGGCGGAAGAAATAGCCAGAACAGAGGAAGAAGAGAACATTGAAGTCTCGCAACCCCTCGCTCAACAACTATGGGATGCTCAGGTTCCACCAAATTTTAAAATCCCACAACTTCCAAGCTTCGACGGAAAGAGTGATCCACTAGAACACCTTATGGCAGTGGGCACTCAAACCGCCATTCTCGGGGCAGAAGAACATTTAAAGTGCAAGCTGCTATCAAGCACGTTCAAGGAGGCTGCCCTGCGTTGGTACATGAACCTCCCCAAAAATTCAATAACAGGATATCAAGACTTTCACCGAAAACTCATCCATCAGTTTTCGGGAAGCAAGCACATACAAGTGACCGCCACGAATATGTTCAGCCTAAGGCAGAAGAGCTCAGAAACCCTCAGGGAATATCTGGCGAGGTTCAGCGAAGCCACCATCAAGGTTTCAAACCCAAATCAAGAAATGTTTGTGGCTGCCTTTCATAACGGACTAAGCGCAGGGCATTTCAACGAATCGTTAGCACAGAAGCCCGCCGAAACCATGCAGGAAGTAATGAAGCGGGCTGAATGGTATATCAAGGGCGAGGAAAGTAATGCAGAGAAACGGTCAAGAGACCACAAGGAGCGAGCCCCGGAATCTGGAGGCAACAGATACCCAGATTACCAAAGGCGACGCTGGCCTAACAAGGACCACCAGAAAAGGGCAGCCAAACCTTTCGAAGAATACGCACCGCTTAACAGAGCCAGAGTCCATATTCTCGACGATATCCTGCAGGCAGGATTAGCAAAACGCCCACCTCCCCCAGATCGCCATTACACCATGGGGCGGAACGAGAACGAGTATTGCCACTACCATCATTGTAGAGGCCACGATACAGAAAAATGTTTTCGCCTCAAGGATTTGATCGAAGAGCTGATAAGAAGCGGACATCTCAAAAAGTTCATAGAGAGAGCAGCACAGGAGAACAAGGTGAGACAGAGATCGCCAAGATCACCGCGTAACCCACCAACGGAGGACGCAAGGGAAAAAGATCAGCCCAGAATTGCCGTCAACACCATCGCAGGAGGATTCGCTGGTGGCGGAAACTCGAACAACGCCAGAAAACGCTATGTTAGGAAATCTGAAAGAGAGTTAGGCGTGGTGGGATACGTATCTTTCCCCACAGCCCCAGACTTGTCCTTTTCGCAAAAGGATGCCACGGATATCGCCCCGCACGAAGGAGGAGTAAGCCGCCAAGAATAGTCACGAAGGTTTGTCACCATAGAAGCAAAATCCTCATAGTCATCCATTAAATCTTCTGGATCCTGCAAGAGCAAAGATCTTAGTGCATCAATTAGGGAAGCTACAGTGGAAGCCATGAGTATGAAGAAATGAAAGTGAGAAATGAAACTATGAACACCTGCCTTTATAAAGGATAAGAAAGGCAACGCCTAGTTCTACGAAGAAGGAGGGAATATCGGACGAGTAAGTTTCAAATTTGTTGCTCCATCCCCAAAAAGTTACGCACGAACGTGCCTGAAGAATAGGATTAGCTCAACAATACAAGTTCATCAGCACTACGCCTCCTCAGAGCCTTGTGCTTGGGGGCTGTGTACCGGTCAAAATAATTTAGGCCCAATTAGTATAGGGTTCGGTCCGCTTCGGCCCAATCCGCCTGTTACCAGGCCCACCTCGCCATACTAAGCTCCAGCACGTGCCCCCACGTGACCCACGATCGCCTTCAGAAGCTGAGCTCCACATGTAAATCACGTGTGGAAATAACGGTTAGGAGAAGTGGCGCCAAATATACCCCCCCACTCTCCCTCATCAAGGATCGTGGAATATGAGGTAACCGTCATTCATCCCACTCCTTTGAAGAATCGTGGGTTGAGCTGGAACTATCCCTTGGCTCTATAAATACAACCCCCAAATGCAAATTGAAAGGCAAGCAATATTACTATCTCATACCATTGCATAACCTAAACCTCTAGCAAATATACACCCCCTAGTGTTCTATCAGGAACAAAAACCTAGTTGACTGAAAAGTAGGGACCAAAATTTGTGATAGAAAATAACTGACGGTTCAAAATTTGTTGATTTTTTTTTTAGAAATATCTCAAATTTCAGTTTTAGTTCCTATAAAAAAAATTTAATTTTTTTTTATAGGAACTTAAAACAAAATTTAAGAAGTGAGAAATAGAGTAGATTTAGGAATTGTATTCCCTCCTCAACTATCAACATCATGTTCCTCTCTCTCTCTCTCTCTCTCTCTCTCTCTCTCTCTCACATTTTCTCTTCCTAATAGCGTGTTTTTACAAGAGAAATTGCGAAGAGAGAAAGAAGTGAGAAATAGAGTAGATTTGATGTGTTGATTGATATAAGAAAAAGATGAAAGTAATAGAGAAGAGAAAAATATTGATTGTTTTTAAAAAGACAAATATACCCTTGTTCCACCATTACTTGTTTTTTCAAAAAAAAAAGCAAGAAACTGATTAGCGACACCCACCGGATCAAGCATTCCATACTGATTCAAACCCCAGTTATCCATTCCCTTATCACTTCTTGGCGGCCTAAGGTCGTCGATAAATTCAAACGGTTAATAAACACTTAGTGGCTGCCATCTTCACTTCTTGGCCACTTATGGCCTTTTATAACTTATTAAAAAGAATTCCCCACTTATTTGTGGCCCAGAACTGCCAAGAACTATTATTTAATTTATTTTTTATATTTGCACTTTATTTATTGCCGGCTTTTGTAACTTGTTGGGGACTTTAAGCCCCCAATAAGTTATTTAGGATTTAAAGCCCACAACAAGTTTTGTTGAGAAATTAAGGTTTTGTTATACTGTCACAGATATAAAATGGATCTTAGTTTTTTTTTTTCCGTTATGCCTTTTTTCACCACCACCAAAAGGTTCCAAATCAAGCTTTGAAAATGCAAAAAAGTTCACCACACATTACCGTAGATGTGAAATCAAAATTTAAAGTTCAATTTCAATCTCGATCAGGGATTCAATTTAAGGAATACAAATAATATGTTAAACCTCAAAATAACTGGTCATGCGATTTTCTCCTGGATTTTCGACTCTTCCTTTATTCACTGTGAATAAAACATTACTGCAATTATGACTCCAATTAGATCAATCAATGTAATTTGGGAGAAAGAAAATCATGTTTTCTTATATATTGTTCTTCAACCTCACTTTTTTTTTCCATGGCAACAATCTGAATTAAAAAAAAAAACAAAGAAAAGAAAATGAACAAAACTACGGTGAATGATAATAAAAAAATTCACTTTTGTAACTTTTTTATCTTTTTGTTTGAAATTCATTAATCTTTTAAAATCTTAAAAATTCATAAAGTATCGTGAAATATTAAAAATTTGTATTAGAAATTCATTAGAATATTCTACTTCTAATATAAATAAAATTGATTACTACCAAATTTACTAATTTGTCCTTATTAATTTTAATAATATTCCAAAATTTGTATTCTTCATGGTAATTTTACAAAAAAAGAGTTATTATACAAAAAATATAGAAAGAATAAGAAGAATACAATAAAAAAATTATATAGAAATATATGCATAAAAATAGAAAGAAAAAAATTATGAAAAAATTATAGAAAATTTAGTCAATAAAAAATAATTAGAGAAATAATGTAGAAAAAATAAGATAAATACACATAAAAATAGGAATATAGAATAGAAACATAATTTTCATATTATAAAAAAAAATAAAAAATAAAACTTAATTTTCACCTTGAAAAAGGTGGAATTTCAGCCATTATGTTACTTGACTAATTTATTTTTTTTGACTTTTTAACTACCGGCCGCCGCACAGCCATCTTACCCTAATTTCTTCCTCGGTTCTTTTGTCTTGTTCATCACCCCTCCTGATTGAAATTTTAAATATTTTTAAAAAATGTATCCGCAATTGATCGTTTGTGGAAGTGATCCATATTAGAATTTTCTTGTATAAATAAACATAAAAAACTAAAATACATCGTCAACTAAAAACACAGCATGCTTCAAAAAACTAAAAGGGGAAACAACAATTTTGGTCCCTTAATGTGTAACTCGCTGTCATTTTAGTCCCTTACCTAAGAAAAAAAAAATACAAAATAGTTCATAACTCTACAATCCGTTAGTCACTTTGGTCCTCAGTTTCAAAAATGATCGTTAACTTTAAACAAAAACACTAATGTGACATTCTTTTGGGGCACATAGCTGAGGTGACTAATTTGTGGACAAGTGGAATGATATTTGGCAAGAACTAAAATGACAATACTTTTTTTTTCTTCATTTTTTCATCATCTTTCTCTCATTTTTCTTCATCCTCTTCATACATTCATCAATATAATCCAGAATTTTAAACCTAATATTTTAAAAAAATCATCAATTAAAAATTTACAAAATTGTAACCAAATCCCACTTGAAAATACTTGAAAAAAATGACAGATTTTGGAAACTTTGTATACAATACTAGTTCATCATGCGTTTAAAATGATAGGAGGAGGAACATTGTCAAAAAAAAATGATAGGAGGAAGAATCTTTTTTAATCTTTGACTAAAGGAGGAAGAATTTTTTTTTTTTGACAAATGTGTTTGGTTGAGTGGAAAGAAAAACAGAGGAAAGAAAATTAAAGAAACTAAAGAATGAACTTGGACAAACTTTAGTCCAAGTTCATTTTTTGCAATTTTCTTTACTCACTCTTTCTTTCCACTCAACCAAACACATAAAGGAAAAATCTTTTTTTGTCCCCATTTAACTGACAAAACAGTATATAATAAGTAGTAATTACTACACAGCATATTCAAATTTCACAATCTAAACTAATCCCCTGTTCCTCAAAACCTTTTCATATCATGTTTCCAACAATTTCACTTTGTTTATTTCTTCTCTTTGCTTTCAACTTCATCCAAAACACAAATACCTCTTCCTTAGGAAACAAAACAGATAACTTAGCATTGCTCAAATTCAAAGAATCAATATCTAATGACCCATATGGAATCTTGGCCTCTTGGAATATTTCAACTCACTACTGTAATTGGCATGGAATTGCATGTAGTCCCATAAATCAAAGAGTTACAGTGTTAAACTTAGATGGATATAATTTTCATGGATTCATATCTCCCCATATTGGCAATCTCTCTTTTTTAGAATTTCTCAACCTTGCAAACAATAGTTTCTTTGGAAAAATCCCTCATGAACTCGGTCGTTTGTTTCGATTGCAGACACTCTCTCTCAGGAATAACTCCATAACAGGAGAGATTCCTACAAACTTGACAAGTTGCTCCAATCTTAAAAACTTATACTTGGAAAGAAATCATTTGATTGGTAAAATACCAATTGGAATCAGCTCTCTTTATAAGCTTAAGAGGTTGTGGATTTCAAATAACAATTTAACAGGAACAATTCCATCATCCATAGGAAATCTTTCATCCTTAATTACTCTTGTAATGTCTACAAATCACTTAGAGGGAAATATTCCACAAGAAATGTGCAGCCTCAAAAACTTGATAAGTATGGAAATAGCTGACAACAGACTATATGGAACATTTCCTTCGCGTCTTTGTAATATATCATCTCTTAGTTATATAGGAGTTGGATTCAATGAATTTAATGGATCTCTTCCGCCCAATATGTTCAACACCTTCCCAAATCTACAATATTTTCTAATAGGAATGAATCAATTTTCAGGTAGAATCCCTATTTCAATTGCAAATGCTTCTGCCCTACGAAGACTAGAATTAGCAGAAAATAATTTGGTTGGGCAAGTTCCAAGTCTAGGAAAGTTACATGATCTACAATTTCTAAATCTAGAAGTAAACAATTTAGGTGACAATTCAACTAAGGATTTAGAGTTTTTAAAATCCATGACAAACTGTAGTAAACTACAAGTGATTTCTATAGCCTCTAATAATTTTGGAGGTAATTTACCAACTTTTGTAGGAAATTTATCCACTCAACTGAGTCAATTACATGTTGGGGGTAATCAGATATCAGGAAAAATTCCTGCAGAATTAGGAAACCTATTTGGATTAATTCTCTTGAGCATGAGCATTAACCGCTTTGAAGGAGTTATTCCTACTACTTTTGGGAAGTTTGAGAGAATGCAAAACTTAGCATTGAATGGAAATAAGTTGTCAGGAGAGATACCACCCATCATAGGCAACCTCAGTCAATTGTATTTTTTTACTATAGAAGATAATATGTTAGAAGGAAATATTCCTTCAAGCATAGGAAATTGCAAAAAATTACAATACCTAGACCTTTCACAAAACAATCTTAGAGGAACCATACCCAATGAAGTCTTTAGTCTTTCCTCCTTAACAAACTTACTGAACTTGTCAAAAAACTCATTGAGTGGTAGCTTACCAAGAGAAGTGGGAAAGCTAAAAAGTGTCAACAAGCTAGATGTCTCAGAGAATCATCTATCTGGTAACATTCCTGGAACCATTGGTGAATGCACAGTCTTAGAATACCTCTATTTGCAAGGAAACTCCTTCGATGGAGCCATACCATCTTCTTTGGCTTCACTAAAAGGTCTTCAATATTTAGACTTGTCAAGAAATCTATTGTCTGGCTCAATTCCTTATGTTCTACAAAAAATATCAGTGTTAGAACACTTGAATATTTCTTTCAATATGTTGGAAGGTGAGGTACCAATAGAAGGTGTATTTGGAAATGTAAGCAGGTTAACTGTGACTGGAAACAATAACCTTTGTGCAGGTATTTCAGAGCTTCGTCTACAGCCATGCCCCGTTAAAGGTCTGAAACAAGCAAAACACAATAAAATCAAGTTGATAATAGTGATTGTTAGTGTGGTATCTATTCTTCTCATGATGATAATTATCCTAACTGTCAATTGCATGAGGAAAAGAAACCAGAAACAATATTCCGTTTCACCAACAACTGACCCGCTAGCCAAGGTTTCATACCAAGATCTTCACAATGGAACAGATGGGTTTTCTGCTAGCAACTTGGTTGGATTAGGAAGTTTTGGTTCTGTGTACAAAGGAACTCTTGCATCAGAAGATAAAGTTGTTGCCATAAAGGTCCTGAACCTTCAAAAGAAAGGAGCTCATAAGAGTTTCATTGCTGAATGTAATGCACTTAAAAATATGAGACATCGAAATTTGGTTAAAATTTTGACATGTTGTTCAAGTACGGATTACAAAGGTCAAGAATTTAAGGCATTAGTGTTTGAATACATGAGCAATGGATGCTTAGAACAATGGCTACATCCAGGAATAATGAATGCAGGGAATCAAAGAATGTTGGACCTAGATCAAAGATTTAATATCATTGTCGACATTGCTTCTGTATTACATTACCTTCATCATGACTGTGAGAAATTGGTTATTCATTGTGATCTAAAGCCAAGCAATGTCCTTCTTGACAATGACATGATTGCTCATGTGAGTGATTTTGGCATAGCAAGACTTGTCTCAGCCATTGACAATACCTCTCTCAAGGAAAGTAGTACAATTGGAATTAAAGGGACTATTGGCTATGCTCCTCCAGGTATTTTGTATGCACCTTTTGGTTTATATTTGATATTTTACTAGTTACAGAATATTAATTGTTTTTGTCTTATCTTGTAGAGTATGGAATGGGTTCTGAAATATCCACATATGGTGACATGTATAGCTTCGGGGTGCTTATGTTGGAAATGCTTACCGGAAGAAGACCGACAGATGAAATGTTTGAAGATGGTCAAAATCTACACATGTTTGTTGAAAAGTCATTTCCTAATAATCTTATACAGATTTTGGACACACACCTTCTACCAAGAAATGAAGAAGCAACAAGGAAAGATGGAATATTTGGGAATTTCACTCCAATTGTAGAGAAGTGCTTAATTTCACTTTTTCAGATTGGTCTTGCTTGTTCAGTGGAATCACCAAAAGAAAGAATGAATATAGTGGATGTCACCAGAGAATTAAGCATCATCAAAAAGGGCTTTATTTCTGGTTAGATTGATTGAGATTTTTAGATGCCTAATTACATTTGTCCTTAGCATATGCTCTAATCTGATCAATTATTAGTTATGTAGTTAATTTAATTTTCTGTGTTCTTGTTATGCATTTGAAAAATCTTAAAAAACTACAATGATAATCGGTTTCTTCTCGATTTCAGGTGTTCGCATTGTGAGGTGAAAGAGACCTTCACAGTCATTTAGGAAAGAGAAGTGTATGACCTTCACAGTCATTTCAGGTGTTCCACTAGAGTTGAATGTTGGTCCAGAATTGTTTGATAAATTTTTCCTCCAATTCTAGTCAATTTACTGCCATAATTCATCTTTCATGTAATATATATCTTATACTTGATGTATGTAATACTCTATAAATGAGAAGTAGAATTAATTTTATTTTCAAAAAAATCCCTCATATGACTCGTAAGATTTTCCAAATTTTACAGCAAAGTAATCAATTGTTCTCAAACTATTACGGCAAATTCATGTTGTCACCATATTAACTAAGGAAAATAAACTGAATGGAAGTAGGGTAATAAGTACATATGAATCGTATATTCGTATCAACATACCTGGTAGCTACTGCAATAACCGGTAAAGGATTCCACTTATGGGATTAATTCACTTATCAATAGCAATTTTTTTCCTGTTGTGCTGAAAAACCAGATATTGAATCACTATTAATAAAATATAAGGGATTTAATATGGTGTATAGGCAGACAAAATAAAAAATAACACCAACTAGGACGGTTAAAAAAAACCAAAAACTGAACAGCATTAAAAATCCCGAGTTGTGACTGAGAGTTCACGAAATGAAGTGATTTAAGTAACCAGTTCAAATGAGTTCGGTTTGTGAACTATCCATCACAGTTCGGTTCTTTTTAGTGCAATTCATTTTAACGGTTCAATTCATTTTGGTTTGGTTTTTGGTTTTTTTCTAACAGTCCTAATAATAACAATTAGGTACAGTTCAGTCCACAAAAAATAAGTTCGGTTCGGAAAAGCAGAATTCACTTTTGGTAGAGGTAATTCCGATTTGGAACCACAGAACTGGTGCACAGAACCTATATACCAGTTCGGTTTGATTCAGGACGAACCATTAACGGCTCGGTTCAGTTTTAGCGAAATGCTGTAACAACAGTTGAGTTTACTTCCTAAACCGAACAATGAATAGTCTTTACATCAACATACCTTACGAAATGTAAAAGATGCTCTACTTGAAGCCTGTCCAGTGTCTCTTCCATTCACTTTTTCTATCTGTGGAGGTAGAAAATATATTTAGGTGCAAATTATATTGTCAAAGCACACCTTGATGCACCTAAGCAAAGAGGATCAACTTTAAGTTTTCTACTAATGATTGAATACAATAACAGTAGTTTTCTAATAAAAATGTCAGAAAACAGGACAAGAAAGTTCCTTAACACAGAACGAATGAAGAGAGCTGCAAATTTGTGGGACAAAATGTTGCACAAAACATCAACATTTGAGTAATGTTATATAATGAAGTCCATAAAATACCATGTTTTGGATTTAATATATCCATAATTGAATTCAATATTCATGCACAAATACTTGATGTGCTCATGTGAATAGCAGCATAGGAAGATACAAGTTCTCTTTAACCAAAAAAAAAGCACATAATGAACTTAATATTCTAAATCGATAACACTCAAACAAGGATCTTTCAGAAAACGATATGTTTTGCAAATATGATATTGGAAATCTGTCAGAAAATTTTTGGCTGGTTAAAAGAAGGCTTTTTCTCCTCCACTCTCATAATTTTAAGACATTCTAACCATAAAAGTTTTCTTGGCTATGCTCCTCAAGGTACATAACAAACTCATTTTGAATTGTCATAACTGTTAGAATTAACTAGTTTTACTAATTACTCAGTACTGACAGTTTCTGCTATATATTGTTAGAAACAAAAATCCCGGTTCAAAAGAAAAAAGGGATACGGAAAAGCAAATAGAGAAACTCACTATGTAAGATAATGTAGCCCGGTCAATTGTGCCTATGTCTCTGACTACAGAGTGGTTGTCCATTTATCAATACCATGAGTCATACAGTTCATACTCAACATATATAGAGAATGGAACAGGTTCTGAGGTGTCTACATGAAGAAGACCAACATATGATACTATATTTTAAGATGGTCAAAATCATAATGCTGCAAAATGCTTAGTTTCACTTTTAATGAGTAGACTTCATTGTTGTTGATCTAGCCAGGGAGCTCAATCTAATAAAAGAAAGGCATTTTCTTTGCATATATCTATAGATAACAAAATGTAGATTTTTCACTCTCACATTGCTCCGCTTAAAATTAGGGTTTTTTTGTTAAGAGCCTAGGGGTGAAACTCACACCCAAAAATTACGTTTTTAGGGATGGGTGGATGGTATCCCATCGCGGCGCGACTCAACATCTAGAAGCATAACCATGCTTCACCTTTCTAGCTAATTGGAACGAATTCGCATCGGATAAACACTATAACGCCTAATTGTTACTATTATCATGGCATCATTCATAAATTACGTTTTTAGTTAGAGAAAGTTAAAGCAATTGAATGATAAGTATCTAATAAATGTATATTTTGCAGAAGCAAAACATATGCAAGGAAACCGATCGTCAGTTGGTCCAGTGGTGATTGACGCTTGACTCGGTAAGAAGATGACAGTTCAGTCCCCTTCATCATTCTAAATTTATGTTTTTGTGTTTGGACTCGGGACATATGATAAGCGTCTTGTTTTTATGATATATTGTAGTCTCGGCCAAAAGGCTCGAAGTTTTTCCTTTTCTAGAGGAAAAATACCACTACATTGTACTCCCTCCGGCCTTATTTATAAGCAAAAGTTGCTTTTTAGATTCATTCAATAACTAATGTATCTAGCTTAAATATAGACTAGATACATTACTTCTTCAATGAACCTAAAAAGTAACTTTTGCTTATAAATAAGGCCGGAGGGAGTAACAAACACTAATTCCCTACCGCTATCTCAAGTATAGAAAAATTGAAAGGGAAAATAATTGGCCTTATCAAACTTACTCCTTCCAGCATCCTTCTCAAGATAACTCCTATTGGTCCAAAATAAAGATAAATTTCTTGTAAGATACTTATGGCATAAACTATGCAGCACACATATTTATGATTAACTAAATTTCTGAAACAAAGCAAAGACAACTAAAGTGAGCAGATATATGTTTAATGCAACAATTGGCTATATTTATATACCTTTAATAACCACATAAAGATAACATACAAACTATAGATAAAACAAAAATGATCAAGTCCTTCTATTAAGTAGGCAAAGCAAAAGAAATTTGCAACTAAGGCTCTGATTGGTAAAATAAGCTATAAGCTAGCTGATAGCTGAAAAGTTAGCTTATAGATGATAAGCTATCTTTTAGCTGATAGCTGAAAAAATATTAGAATGAAATTAAAATGTTTGGTAAATTTAGCTGTTGTAATTATAAAATGACATAAAAGTATTATGTGAGTGGGTAGTTATTTTTTTTAGTGAGTAGTTTTTTTATTAAAATAAAATAATAAGGTTAAAATTGGAATAAAAGGTAAAAAACTATAAGCTATACACGCTACTTGAAATAACATCTGGAAAAAAGTTATAAGCTAGTAAAAAAAGCTTGTTACCAAACACTTCCAATTTTATGAAACAAGCTTAAAAGCTAATATAATAAATTATAAGCTAGCTTATTTATGTTACCAAACACACTCTAAACCCAAATTAATAAAGCCATATTCCTAATCCAATCTTTTTACCCTTTTCTTTTAGTCCCAATCTTCCTCACTCAACTGATCATCATTATTCTCATCAGGTGGTCTAACAACCAAAACAACATTCCCTAAACACTAACTAACATCAACTTCATTACCTTCATCAACCACCAAATTAAAAAAAAAAAAAAAGCAAGGAACAAATATCTCTAAGTACCTTTAATGTTGCTTGTGCAGAATCCAGTTTAGAATAGTCTCGTAATCTTGAACAACACAGATGCAATATAATCATCAGAGAAAGGGAAGGGTTTGCAGTTTGTGAAATTCTGGTCGCATTCTCGTGTCTTCGGATCATGCAATTGGCATTTTCACATCCCTAGAGACTAAATAAATCAAGCCATTGCGTCAAAAAAATAAAATAAAAAATCAGGCCTTAAATTTGATCCTCGTATCTTTAAATCTGATCCCGGTATCTTTAAATTCGATCCGTATCTTTTTTGGCGGTGTCTTTAGTTTTTCTTAAATAAATATTATCTTCCTTCCTTTTTATAAGAAACAGTTTGAAAAAATTATACATATAAACACATTGTAAATAGTTCTTTTCATTTAATACTCTTATAAATTTAAACTTATTTCATCTATACCCTTATTTAATTCCTCTAAATTCAATTAACTTACTTATTTTTAATATTCTCTTTCATAATAATTAAGGGCATAAATGAAATTCAACATTTAAAACATTTGAAAATTAGTCAAAGTTTCTTATAAAAAGGAACAAAAAAAATTTCACTTTTGTTTCTTATAAAAAGTAACGGAAGGAGTATTTTAAATGTTTAAAAAATGTCTGAACTAAATCAAATTACTCTATTTTTAAGGTTCGTTTGGATTCAACTTATTTTTTAACTTATTAAAATAATTTATGCAAATAAAATTTGATGTTAATTCGTAAGTTTTTACCGGCAAAAATTGTATTTTTATAAGTTGTTTTCTCATAAATTACCTTAAAAACATATAATAATACATTAAATCTTATTTATTTGCATAAGTTGTTTCACTAAAGCTTAAAATTAAGCCAATCCAAACGAACCCTTAATCGGTTGTTTTGGTCAAAATAACCTGGTTTGGTTCAATTCTGTAAAACTCTGATACTCAAAAAATGGTCAAGTATTGTGTCCGACATGTATTCAATACCGATATGTGCCAGATACTTTCTGATACATGTATCGAATAAGTATCGGCCAATTAATATTATATATTTTTTAAAGTTCAATTCTCTCTGGTGCCAATTTGGGTGGGCTAATTTAGCTTCTTCAAAAAAAAATTATATTTTTTTAAAAAAAAATTCTGATACATGCCAGATACTTCTGTGATACGCATATCATAGAAGTATCAAATAATTAATGTTTTTTAATGATTAAAACATAGGAGAAGATATTGATACAATTCGTGTTTGCTCTTAAATAGTAAATGTTAAAGTATGTATGATGTTCTTTATGGATGATCAACTATGTCTTTTTTGTATAGTACTAAGATGTTTTTTGAATAGTACCATGTCCTTTTAAGGTAGTACTTAACGTAAAATATGTATTTATCTTCTTCTTTTTTGAAACAAACCAACTTAGTGCATTTCATTCATAATAATAGTTTCAATACAAGGTGGACAATACTCAATAACTTGGGGATTAGCATTAAAACGAGTTGCCTGCGCGAGCTCATGAGCTACTCGATTTGCTTGTCTCCTAACATAACCGAACTTACAACTTTGAATCATATTTAACAAACTACGACACAACTCAATAGTAATACCAAACCCAGTTTTAAATTTAATTTTTAAATAACCTATCACTGCCGCATCGTCTTGGATATTTTGAAAAAATTTCTCGTGTCGGTATGGTATGACGTATATAGGCTTCATAGGTTCAATTATGTGAAGCCCCGATAATCAAAAAATGGTGACGAATCGTGTCAGATACGCACCCGATACTGATAATAATACTTGATACGTGTCTGATACGTTCCGATACGCGTATCGGAAAAGTATCGGTTAAATCATTATTTTTAAATAAAATAATAATACCTGATACGTGTCTGATACGGAGATTATTTTTTGGATAGTACTTTTGATGTTTTTTTTATAGTATTAATGATGTCTTTTTTATATAATATTTAACTTAAGATGTATATCTTAATATGTACTATGATAATTATGTTTTGGGGATAGTATCAACTTAAGATGTTCTCATGTAATCATATTTTGGGAGTTTCTAGTATTGATTGATTTTGTCTTATTATGATGCTATTGTATCAGACATGCTTGTTTGTATCTTTAGCACTTTTTGTGTTTTTCTTTTGTCAATATAATTTTTTCACTTTTAAAAAAAAAAAAACTATTGTGTCATACTATATAACAAGTTGTTAAACATTTAAGCTTGTCCCAAAATTCTAGTATAAGAATAAATGTTTTTTGCTTTTAATTATTAATATTATTGATTTTAGTCATATTTATATATTGTGTATTTATATATTTAATTTTTAAATAATGTATCACGAAAATATCGAATTTGAAATTTTAAAAATGTTCCTGAATCAGCATATCGGTACTGTGTCCTGTATCGGAGCTTCATAGGTTCAATTTCAACATAAAAGATTGAAAAAACCTATTTAAACCAACTATTTTTTATGGTGGCATTTAACATGCACAAGTTTAATACTTGTGCATTAAACTTGTGCACCATGCACAACACTAGATCGACGGCTGGATTTCTTAGTCCCATTAAAACTTAACATGCTCCTCCACATTAGATTAGATTGATTTTCCTTCCATTTCCTTCCTTCCCTCCACCCCATTTCGTCTTTGTCCATGGAAAAACCTGCAGTCCATGAAACAAACATCAATTTTCTATCACTATGAGCCCCCCATCATCCAATCATGGAAAAGGACAAAATAAAACTCATCTTGTTCGTAAATTTATGAAAGAAACAAACATCAAATTTCATAGAAAAATTTCAGAAAATCAAAAATCTAAATCTAAAATTTTTCATCCTTAAACAAAACCCAAAAGCCTCAAAAAATATAAACATAGAAAATAAAAAATGAATGAAATTTTGGATCTTTATGAAGTTGTTTATTTGAATAGCAGCAATGTTTAAAAAACCGAACCGGTCATCGAACCGGCAAGAGTATTGGTTCACTGGTTCATTGGTCGAACCATTGGGTCACTGGTCGAACCGCATGATTAAACCGGATAAAACCAGGTAAATCAGTTGAATAAACCGGTTGCTATAACAAAATTATGTAGGTATTAAACTGGGTTGAACCGGATGACTCGATCTCTAAGAAAATTATAATATTTTTAAGAACATTGAAATTTAATACTTATTATAATAGGTATTTATCTATTCAATATAAAGCTATCAATCATTATAATTTATTAGTATAAATTATTTTTTGATAAGCGTATAAAAATAAATTGTTACACACTATGTACGACTCATTCAATCCTAATATAATATAGGTATTTTTTTTAGATGATGATTGAAATTAATCTAAAAGTAATTCATATTTTAGTTAATCTTCTCAGTAATTTGCAGCCATAAAACCCTACTTTGACTCTTAATATGACGCCATTTTGACTAACCTTTTACTACAATTTACTTTAATTATTTCATCACTTATTAATTACGGTAGTTACTCGTGTCATACTACCAATGCCAACAAACTACTTTGGTTGCTGCAAAAGAATAAAAGTTGGAGGCTGCAATTAGCGTGCACATGGCTCAGTGAGGAGTCTGGATCTGCTCCAGTGGGCAAACGCTCCAGTTCTCCAGTCCAACTCATTGATGTTTGACACATGGCAATTAACATTTTCAATGGCTGAGATTAAAAATCAGTATTTTCTAAATAAATAAATAAAAACACCGCTTCTCTTCTCCATCAACAGCAGTAATGGCGCAACATCAATGATACTTCCGCCGCCGCCTCCTTTCTCCTTGCTGCAACTCCGTTCATGGTGTGTTTCTATTATTATTGATTATTGATACAACTGTTATTATTTTCCAAACCAGTAAATGTTTAGCAAAACTTTGGTAATGCTTAACCAGTAATTGCAATTTCACTTGTTCATCAAAACTCAACAATCTTTTGGCACTAATACTAACAATCTTCAAAGCTTATGAGGCACAAACATATTTGAGGTATGCGATTTCAGTTTAATTTAGGACAAAATTTAAAATTGACGGAGACAATTGAAACTCAATAATAACAATCTTCAATCTACAAGCACCACTAAGTCACCAAATAAACAGTCTTCAATTTCAGCACCATCAAACATTCTCTTTCAATTTCAATCGGCTCCCTCAATTTTAATTTTGTCCTAAAACTGAAACGGCAGCGAGTGATGGGACTGACAGGAGCTGACGACGGAACTGAGACGGCAGCGAGCGATGGGACGGATAAAGAGGGGGTGGCGGCGGCAAGCTACAATGAAAGGAAGAAGCGTTGCATCTTCAAGGAAAAGGAACAGTGAATGTTGTATGAGAAGAGTAAATGTGACGGCGAGAATATGGAGTTCTTGTGTTTGGACGAAGAAGATGAGTCCTAAGTTTACTGTGTTTAATAGAAACAAATTGATTTACAGATTTTTAATCTTAGCCGTTGAGGCTTTTAACTGCCACGTGTCATTGATCTATTACACAAACTGGATAAACTGGAGGATATGGAAATGGAGCAGATCCAGACTCCTCAGTGAAACATTGGAATTTGATAATATTAATAGTCTAGAATGAAAGGCATTTAATTATTCTACAATTCCCAACCAAAAACGGTGTTGCACCACATTTTAAAGCCAACAATATCACCTTCCTTCCTCATTGCCTCCACTTCCGACTGCTGTTCTCTGAAGTTCGCCGCCACCATATGAAATTTCAAGTCACTAATGTTGACACAAAGATATAGAAGAGATGGTATGTCATCCTCTTGGATAGATCTTCCTTCTCCATCGTTCATTTGCTGTAACAGAATATTTTGTGAGGTTTTAAATTGCGGTTGCAGTTGCCGATGCGGTTGCAGTTGCGGGTGTTGCGGTTGCGGCCACTGCGGCCGCTGCGATCCAGATTGCAGCCGCTGCAGCGTGAAATAATTTTATATCCGCACAAACACACAAAAAAACTATAATTATTGTAATTTCTTATATATCTTTTATTTATAGTTCTCTATAAATTTAAATTCATGTTTAAGATATTGTATAAATAATATTAATCTCATTTTTCTTGATAGTAAATACAAAAATTAGTTAATATTAATATCTATATAAAAATAAATTATATATCTATTAATAAATTTTAAAAAAAAAATGTTAGCTAATCCCACTAAATTTCAATTCCCCCCACTACCCAATCCCACTAAATTTTCTTGTCCCACTTAATTTTTCGGTTCCCTTACTTAATTTTTTGGTTCCCTCACTAAATTTTCTTGTCCCACTTAAAGAAATAAAATAAATTTATATTATAATTATTATTAATAATAATAACCAACCCTCACAGTCTCACACTCACTCAAATCAATTGCTCTGCTTCTTTACTCTGTTCTCTCTCTGCTTCTTCTCTCCCTCTCGCCGCCTACGCCACAACCCACAAGTACAGTTTCGGAAACAACAGAGTAATGGTGGTGTCACAGAAAACAACAACAGAGTTCAGATGTTTGGTTTCTCCAATCAATTTTCAGCAGATCTATAATTTATTTGCAACTTCACAAACCAAAGAACAACATGAGTGAAGGGAAGAGTATTGAACTAACATACCTTTAGACTGCGTTTTTTGGATTAACAATTTGTTTGTTCTCTGGTTGTATTGTTGCTGCTCTCATCTTCACTTTGTAACTTGTGTTTTCATTGTTTCAGATACTTATGTTCCTGGTATGAAAGTTCCTGTGAATGGAAAAAAGAAGAGTTTTAGATTCACTTCATGGAAATCAAGTACAGATCCTTCAAAAGGGAATTGGGAGTTGATCCAGAAGGGTTACCACCACAAATAGTAGTTTGGGAAGGAGAGATAAGAAGATGAAGAAGTGGTTATTGGGCTGGTAGAATTTTTAATGGTGTTGATAGTTTGTATTGTTGTTCAGAAAAGACACAAAGGAAAAATAAAGGTAATTTTACAGTAAGATTCTTTTCTTTTTTTTTGTTTTTTCCTATTTTCTGAACTTATTTGAGATTCCCTGTTTTTTTTGTTATTCCTTTTTTCTTGATTTGTGATATAATGTACTGTTGCGGTCTGTTGCGGTCAAAATGCCGTTGCGTTGCGGTTGCGTTGCGGCATCACACGTGATTTGAGTTCACACTGCAATTGCAGTCCGATGCTGTTGCGGCGCCTACCGCATCCGCAATATTGCGGCCGCATCAGCTGATGCAGTCCGCAATTTAAAACCTAATTTGTCTTTGTTTCTTTGCAACACTTACCCATAACTCATTGAAGACAAGTTTCTTTCTCCAAATCATGTTGCTGCAAGTATGAACTCAAGCCAAGACTTCAATCTGATTATATGAATTTCCACTTTTCGATTTGTTTTTACACTTGCAAGCTTCAATCTTTTGCTTTAAAGCCTCATGATTGAGTTTTGATTTCTTCCTTATTCCTTTATTTCGTAGACCATAACTCTTACTATAACGTAACCACATAGTCTTTTGGTTTTGTTCTCTTCGTTAATTCAAGTAATCAGCGCATAAATTCTGTTCATGTTCAAGTTATATCTTTTGTTTAATTAAGAGCTATATTCATACAATCATACGAGAAACTCAAAATGTGGTAGATGTCAATACAATATCCAATTGCCTTTAGAGAGTTATAAATTAGTCAAGTAAAAATTAAAAATAAATGACTTCAAAGTCTGCAATGTGGGGTTGAAGGCACTTAGGCATGTAGTATATCTTCCACGATGAATCTTCTATCATGGGGTTGAAGTCTGCAATGTGGGGTTTTCTTTTAAAATTTCTTATTTTAAAATTTCTTTAATTGGTTTCAATGCAAAATGGATATGATATCTTCATGATATTTTCTTTTAATTCATCAAGGTAATGAATTTTAGTTCTGAATTTGTTTCAACTAATATTTTCTTCTTTACTTTTGTAGCTCTATTTGTTTCCTTTTGTGGTGCTTTTTTTAGAGTAGAATTATGTTTGCAACAACATGGAAAAAGAAAGGTTTAAGCTTGGTTTTTCATCCTTTATTTCATGATTGTATTTCAGTTTCTGATTTTTTTGTTGAATTTTTTTTATTGTTTGATCAGGTTTGCAAATTAGAATTTTCCAAGATTGAAATGATGTAGATATCTGTCATTATAATATGATTACATCATAACATGGCTTCTAAATAAACAAGGTCTGTCTTTTTCTATAGTTTTTCTATTTTTATTGATTAAATATTTTCTTTAATTGGTTTTCCTAATTTCTAATTGCAATCTAGGGTAAACTTTGCTTTCTGATTTTTTTTTTTTCTTTCAGGATCACAATTATCTACAGGAGGATTGAATTATGTTAGGTTTGTGTATGTGTTGCTTTGATCCTTCCCTTAAGGATACCTCCACTTAAGTTGCTTTAAAAGTTTTTCAACTTTGATTTTTAATATTGTTCAGGTTTTGGATCCGTCCCTCATAAGAGAGTATTTTTGTGATAGTAAAATTATTACACTTTTTGATCCACGGAATGATTACTCTTCGGTGCACTTCATTAGAGAAATGTTGGAAAACTTCATTTATGGTAAATGAATCACATTGAAAATGGCATAAATTAAATATGAAGTAATTCCAAGAAGAAAAGAAACCGCCCATGCCTTCCCATGCTCTTAATTGCATTATAAAGTATACAAGGTGAAAGTTATAGTATTGATTTCTTTCTTTTTGTACGAATATAGTATTAATTTCTTTATTGTGTAATTTTATCATCACCTATCATATATATTTGCACTATGTAAGATTTAAAAATTGATAGTTTTCTCTGTCAAAAATAAAATAAAATTGATAGTTTAGAACACAATAAAATATAGGAGTTGTTAGCTCAAATAAATCAAATGTGTCTCATAAGTGGATTTTGGTTATGATCTTCATAGGTGGAAAGAAGATACATGTTATTGTCAAGAAAGTTCTCAAGGCAAGTTGAAGAACACAGTTAAGTGTCGGTTTAGCTTATATGGAAAGATAAAGCATTCATGATTTGGATGATAGTCGGCCAAGTTGCACTTCATGTTTTCTATTTTCGTCCACCCCATTTCAATTCTTTAGAAGTTAGCTTTATTTGCAAAATATATTTCCAATACTTTTCTTTTTTTATTTTATGTGTACATAGTTGTACCATAAAAAAAATATACAAAATTGTAATTTTATTCATATCATTTAATAAAATAAATTGTAAATTATCAAATTTACACATATGACCCGTGCGACGCACGGGCAAGGTGTCTAGTTATTTACTAATATTAGATAAGCATATAATGTTTTAAAAGTTGAAACTAGATTTTGCGTTAATTAGATATATGAATAAACAAAGTGACATTCATATCATCAGCAACCTGCCAGTCGAGTGGTCGGGCGCCTTACCCTTTAGGTTGCGGACGCGCGCAATTTATTTTCCTTTGAACCGGACCGCGTGGATTCTGACTAGTTTAATTGAATAACCACCGGTTCAATTACATAGGCGGTTCAACACGATGACCCATAGTTTTAAAAACCGGACCGAACCGGCCAGTCCGATCGGTTCAACCGTGAACCGGATACTCACCGGTCCGGTTGGGATGTTGGACCGTGCATGCAATTAAACCGGTCAAAACCGGTCAAACTCGGCGAAAACCGGAAAAAACGACCGGTTCACACGGTTTAAGTATAAATATGCAAATATTTGAAAAAAATCAGAAATGTTCCCAAAGGGATTCGAACTAGATTCCTCTTGGTAAAAGAGCAAGGTTTTGCCACTGGGCTAGTAATTCTGTTTGTGTAATAATATCCTAACAATATATATATATATATATATATATATATATATATATATATATATATATATATATATATATATATATATATATATATATATATATATATATATATATATATATATATATAGAATGTTTTAATAATACTTAATGACATGTTTCTTCTAAATAAAATTTGCACTATTTAAATATTTTTTAATAAAATTTGCAATATAATATTAATATTAAATTCATTTTTAATCCGGTTTAGTCATGCGGTTCTACCAGTGACCTAATGGTTCAACCAGTGAACCAGTAGACCAGTATCCTCACCGGTTCAATGTCCAGTTCGGTTTTTAAAACACTGCACTGACCGGACCGGTTAGGCTCCGGTTCCCGGTTAGATCGGTCCGACCGGCCGGTCCGGTTCAATAGTTCCATTCTTGATAAATTTTTGGATTCTTCACTGCTATTCAGTGTTTTAAAAACCAGAGTTCATTAATTGATTTTTGTAATTTTATTTCCTTTGACTTTTTTTTCCATCAAACCAAACAAACCATTAAAGTGTTGTTATGTTATAATTTTTTTTCAATATTCTTGACATATATAAAATTATAAATTGAATTCATAAGGCAAACTATTACTAAATGAATAATAAAAGACAGGAGTCCATAAGAAATAATAAAGAAAATGTAGTTCTTAGGGAAAAATTTATAATATTTATTTTTGTTTTCACCACTGATCTATGGTTCATTAGACTGCTTAATCTAATTCGGAGTTAGTTGTATAATATTTGATTTGGTAATAAAATTTTACCTATTTACTATCAAAAACAAATTTATTTATTTTCATTTTTTAAATTATTTTATTATATATTATATTTTTATTTAAACCCTAAAAAATACAAAACAAAAACCCTAAAACAACAAAACAGCGGCTCCATCAAGCATCAGCCTTGTCAAGTCGGAGTCACCGAAAATTCACCGCAGCCGGAATCGCTCATCCGCCGCCAGAAACAGAGAGAAACTCACAAATTCTGTATCAAGCTTTTTCACGGTGAACCAGAAGAATCAATTCATCAATGGCGAAGAGAAAGGAAAGGATTCAAAATCCCGAACCATTTGTTCCAGATGGCACTGAATATGCCAAATCGAAGAAAAGCTCCAAAGCTGCTAAAAAGCATCAAAAAGATGGTGAACTGATTGATTCTCATATCAGTTCAAAGATTATGAAGGAGGCTTTGATTCAGCTCAAGGAGGTTGAAGATGAAGAAGAAGCTAAGGAGGAAAATGTTACTAGAAGCTCGTTCCAACGTATTGAAGAGGTTCCCAATGCTGTTGAAGATAACGATGGTGATATTGATGATTTTTCTGGATTTGATGAAATTCAAGCCAAACTTTATGAAATGGAATTTGGTGATGCTGATGAAAATCAAAGCCAATTTGGTGATGATGATGTGAGTCATATTTTTTCTTTGATTCTTATTTTTAGTTTTGATGAGTTTGTGTTATGCCTATATGCAAGTTTGGTTCTTTTAGCACTTTTGAACATCTAGGTTGAGAATTTGAGACATCTTAAGGGATTATCATATAGGGATTAAGGGCCTGTTTGTATTAGCTTATTTTTGAGCTTATGCAAACAACTTATACAATTTTTATGTATTATTATAAGTTTGTCAAGTTAGTTTATGATAAAATAGCTTATAAAAATACAATTTTCACTAGTGTGAATTTATAAAATAGCATAAAACCTAATTTATATTGCATAAGCTGTTTACCTAAGCTCAAAAATAAGCTGATCCAAACAGGCCCTATGTATAAGACACTTTTTGGATAAGCAACTTATCATATAAGTGCTTATTGTATACTCAATTTAAAAGAAATTAAACCAAACTGTTTTTATATATACGTTAAATTGTTTTCATAGGCTCTCATTGGAAAAGTAAATAAATAGTGGATAGCTATAAGCTAGCTTATAACGGATAAGCTATTTGATTGAATTTGTTACGCAATTTAGAAGAAATTAAGACCAAACTGTTATTTATATATACTTTAAATTGTTTTCATAGGCTCTCATTGGAACAATAAATAAATAAATAAATAGTGGATAGCTATAAGCTAGCTTATAGCGGATAAGCTAGATGATTGAATTTGTTTGCAAAATTAGCGGTTGAACTAGCTTATTATAAATATGAATTGACATAAAAAAATAAGTTAATTATTATTTATTTATTTATTTATTTTTTCTTTTGAAAAAGATGACAAGGATAAAATTGAGAGAAAAATGATAAGCTATATAAGTTAGGTTTTTATGGTATGAACTTGTAAACTATAAAATGCATTGCCAAACAATAGACATAAGCTATCCTAGAGAGTTTATTGGAATTAGCTGAAAACAACTTATGAATATGCCATAAATTGTTTTGAAATCATAAGCTCTCCTAGACAATTTCACAATTGCTTATGCCTGTAAATAAGCTCAAATAAGTTAATCCAAACATGTTCTAAGTTCATTATAAACTGCTTTCTTACATGTTGTAAGTGGGAAATTATTAGTAATGCTTATTTATTATGTTTTGATTATTGGAAATTCAGAAAATTAGTAAGGAGGATGATAAACTATTGGAAGCATTCTTATCCAAGGACCCGAGTGTCGATAAAACACTTAGAGACGTCATGTTTAAAAGATTAAAAGAAAGTGATGTTACTGTTGCCTCAGGTAATAAAATTAAACTGGACTTTATTTTATTCAATGTTTTCAGGCTGATTTGAGGTATGACTTTTATTCGTTTATGAATTGTTATGTGTGCAGAGGATCGACCAATGCCTAATATGGATACATCAATACTTGATCTATACAAGGGGTATTTAAAATTTTCACTTCAAATTCTTTTTACGAATTTGTAGATTAGATGAATGAGTTCAGTTCCATTGGTGGATACTTAGCTGGTTAATATTAGGTGTTTATATCATGCATATCTCCTAATACGATCTTTCATATTGCAGGGTTGCAAAACTTCTCAGCAGATATACAACGGGCAAAATTCCCAAGGCACTTAAACACATCCCCTCGTTGCAAAACTGGGAGGAGGTTTTGTATGTTACTGAACCTGAAAATTGGTCTCCATGTGCTTTGTTTCAAGCTACTAGGATTTTTGCTTCTAATTTTGGTGCAAAAAAAGCTGAGCGCTTCTACAAGCTTGTGTTGCTTCCAAGAGTTAGAGAAGATATAAGAAAGAACAAACGGCTGCATTTTTCTTTATACCAAACACTGAAAAAGGCATTGTACAAACCTGCTGCTTTCTTTAAGGGAATACTGTTTCCTTTATGCGAGGTATATAATCATATCTAAGTTGTTTTTAATTTTTATGCTCCTAACTAATTATTGGTGGATTTTTTATTAGATTTTGTTTGTGATATCTATTGATCCTGAAATTGATTGAAGACTATGCTTTTCCATCTTAATACATATTTATCTTTTGAACATGTTAATAAACATCTCTCTGATGATGTTAGCAGTTTATGCAATGTAAAATGGGACATTGATAAATTTGTGTATTTGGGTGAGGAGGAATTGATATTTCATACATTATCTAGAGACTAGAATGATTACCTGTGTTAATTTTTCTGTCATAATTATCGGAAAAAGATGGAATAACATGCGTGTAATAAGAAAAATTAAATATTAATCATGTTTGGATAAGATGAAATAACATAGGTGTGGAATGGTGAATGAATTAAAAAAAAGTGATTTTGGTTGTTTCAATGATGCATTGTGAATGATGATTTGGCTGTAGCTGTCATAAGGTACTTTGCAGTTGATGGGGTAAAACATGCTACTATGATTTCGTGAAAAAAACATAATCTCTGAACTTAAGTTGCTCATATTGTTGTAAATTTTCCTCGTTTTTGCTTTTGTTGCCTTCTCTGTTTAGTTACTGTACAATTGTGTACATATTGTTTTTTTATATTATTCTCCCACTTTTTTTTATTGCCTTTGTGTCGTTTTACAATTACTTGCATATTTGCTCCGGTATTATTTTGTAAACCATATCCACCTTTTCTTGTGCATTGTAGAATGACAAACACGTTTGATTTGATTCAAGAAATTAACTTTATAGACCCCGTAAAAAAAACTTAGGCCTTAGAAGAGACGCACCTTGCTGATAATCATAGAAGAAGCTCATTAAATATAATAATATTATGTATAAACCATAAATGGTGTAAACAAAACCTAGAAATCTGCGTGTTCATTCAATTTTCTATTCTCGTTTGATGTTATTCTTCATTTTCAGTCACGCACATGCACTCTCAGGGAAGCAGTCATTGTTGGAAGCATTATAGAAAAGGTTTCTATTCCTCCACTCCATTCAAGGTATGTTAACTTGATCAATCATAACTTGAATTATTTAAAATTGATGGAAGAGTGCTGTGGTGCGTGCCATAGTGGTCATTGGGTTGCTTCTTAAACTTAAGTTCAGAAACAATTGCATTTATTATTGTTGAAAGGAACTATGATTGAATTTCTTTAGTTGACGGTGCAAATTTAGTTGATCATATCTCCTTATTATCATATTATCCATTAAAATTGCTTACATTCTTTTCCATTATCAATGTTGATTGTGCAATCACCTGTAATTATTATTGTAGAAAGGAATTAGGGATGGGTTTTGAGTTTCTTTAGTTAGTATAGTAGTACAAATTTATTTTATTATCATATCGCCTTATTATCATTACCAGTAAAGTTGCGTATATTCTTTTCTGTTATCAATGTCGATTGTGCATCCTTGGATTTCCAAAAAAAAATCCCATAGCACATCTATAACAATACCAATAAAATACCTTTTTTAATTGTTTTGAACAAGAAATCCTGTTTTCTAATTTCTTGCACTATTTTGTCTCTGTGTTACCTTTTCCTCTATACTAACACTGAAGCTGTTCAAAATTATCATGTCAAGTATATTTGTTTGCATCCTCAGCTCTTAAAAGTTACTGCTAGAATTTCATAATTAGTGTACACCTTTCATGTAGTGATTTAAATTATAAGCTTTAATTCTATTTTAAAATATGTTCAATGTCTGACTCACCCTAACTTCTGGATGTTTATACAGTGTTGCACTATTGAAGCTTGCCGGGATGGATTATTGCGGCACTACAAGGTATTCATATTGTAGACATTTGTATGATAATAGTCATGAAACAATTTGTGAAATAGAATTTTGAGTGGGGCTTTAACCATAGCTAGGATATCATAAAGTAGGAATTACAACTTCAAAATTTTCTTAAAAACATATGTTCCACGTAGTGAATCACACTTTCACTGCTGGATATATAAAGATAGACAGATAGATAGGTATGGACAATTTTTCTTATGTTATGATAAAATAAAATAACAGAAACTGATAATCATAGCCTTAAATAAATTTTGTTCTTGAAAACACCCCTTTTTTGAAGTTGGACACCCTGTTTGAACTTTATTCACTTTAGCCCCTTCACTTACAGAATAGAATATTTTAAGTTTTCATCAAGGACAAAAGGACATACTTATAGGGGCTAAATGCAAACACAATTAAAAATATACAAACATTTTAAAAATGACGTATTTTGAAGGACTAAAACGAATTCAAGCTTTAATAGTATCATATAATTTATTGAATATTTTGACACGTAAATTTTAACAATCTTTGTTATGGGAGGAGAGGCTGACCACCCTACAAAACATTTTGATGAATTAATTAATATGCTGAATTATCATTTTAGAAAAATAGAGCACTACATGTTTTCTCAAAAACTTTCTTTTTATCTCTCAATATAGATAAACTAATTGTGATAATAATTGCAGCTATTTCATAAAGCTTTTTCTTGAGAAGAAATATGCTTTGCCGTATCGTGTGGTTGATGCAGTTGTTGCTCATTTCATGAGATTTGAAAATGAAACTAGGACAATGCCTGTTATATGGCACCAATCACTTCTTGCATTTGTGCAGAGGTCAGCAATCAGTTCTTTCTTGGACATTCATGATATCATCTGATTCAATATCTATTGATTTTATTTATAAAAAATATATATCTATTGATCTCATGTGATTAAGTTGTCAAATGTTCTAGCAATGATTGATGTCCTTTTGGCTTTTGAATATTAAGCCTTTTCTGACTAAGCTTTTTGTATCAGGTACAAAAATGAACTGCTGAAGGAAGATAAGGATAATTTAATGATTCTTCTGGAAAAGCAAAATCATAAATTAGTGAGAGCACTATATCTGAAGGCTGTTTTTCTCATTTTGCATTTGTGGCCGTCACTGATATAAATTTTCCTACTGCAGGTTACACCTGAAATAAGTAGAGAGCTAAACCACAGCCGTAACCGAGGTGAAAAGGAGGAGGACGATCAATATATCCTTTTCTTTAATTTTTTCCCTCCCTTTCCCTACTTCACTTTCATAAGGTTAGATACAAATGGCATTGCATGTTTAGTGTACCTCGTGTAAGGTTCAGGGCAGGCTTAAGGTTAAAAGTTAAGTTAAATGTAAGCTTCTTAATGTTGGGATTAGCGAAAAATAAGAATTCAGATTATATAAATAATTAATAATACGGAAAGTCTTTGGATCGCTACACAAATATCCAGTTGAGCATGAAATTTTGCAATTAAAAATACACAGGATTCCCTGGAAACATAAATGATGAAAGATCATTTTTTCTTTCTCTTTTTTCAATTTGAATTTTTACAAGTAATGACATTATTTGAATTAAGAAAATGCATGTGATCTATTGACACTGCAATTTGTCCATTTTGAATGGTTTTCTTGATCCATACTAAACATCTTTTAAAATATAGCATGTGTCAATTCTAACTTATGTGGAACCAGCCATATTAAGAATATGAGAAAATATGTTGCCTACTCTTTCCTTGACTATCCAATACTCGGCCCAGTATCTGTGATAACGAAGACTATTGAAGAAGATAGGTTTGACATTCCAGACGTACCAATGGAGCTGGACTAAAAATTTAGTGAGGTATGAATCTATCTTGCCTTAAGATTTTTCTATTTTAGTGATGGTTCTTTCGAAGGTTTGACCACCGATCCATCTTTTTATCAAGAACGGGAAGGAATTTTGTGGTACTCCCTTTTTCTCATATGCATCTTAAGAAGATTATTCATTATAATTTTACGAATTACTATAACGTATTTATATTTCACATAGACTAAAATACCATTTTTAATAATGTTAATTTGATGTTTAATCGTTTTACTTGGCAGCTGCTTTCTAGTACTGCTTGTTTTTCTAAGTCTTGAAACACTGGTTTTCTGTAGCAGGTTTTCCCCTTGGAGAAAATGTACACACCTTCATCTTCATGCTGATGGTAGTCTCTCCACAATTTTGTACTCAGATGCACGTAAATTATTGGATTTGCATGCTATGTTATGTTTTGGGTGAATTTTGGACTACTGCATTTTGTGCTTCTGTTTGTTTTCCTTATATTCTTACCATCAGGGTAGTGTAGTATAAATCAAAACTATTATAACACATCATGTGATATATTGCATTTTTCTTCTACTCTTGTTGTGGATTATATTTATTTTCTAGAGTAATTGGACCTTGTATCACTACTATTATTCATTTTGCTTCTTACATGATTATATATTTATGTATCTGTTTATATGTCTGTCTTGATTAAATTTATTTAAAGGGATTTTTATATGAGAAAGGGAAAATAAAATTCTGTGAGACTGCACAATAGCAGCATAGAGCTTGTTCAATCCGATGGTTCTATATTGTAGTTTATGATGGACCATATGTTGTGTTGGTCTACCTTAGCACTCACTTCTCACTTATAATTTAATGGTTAGTTGTCAAAGCTTGAAGAGTTTGATCAAAAAGTTCAATTCAATATAATATATCCTATCTCTCTCTTAACTTGTAAATAAATACTTTGATTTTCTTTATTTTTATCCGGTGTGGAATGTTTTTCTTCAACATAGCATTTTTGTTTCAATATATGTTAATTATTCTTTGGGCCCTCAGTAATGGAGCGTCAGGTGGGTCTAGTTTTAGGCTGTGCGCCGGTGTGGTTTGTACACCGTGCTCTTTTTGGATTAAGCATATGATGTGACTCTTTTGGATGACTGTATTCTGAATATTTACTTTTGTGTGGTTGTTAGACTCATTGTCTTTGGGGTTGTAAATATTTAGGTATTACACTTTGCTTCTCTGAAGCACTATTATGTATACATAGTCCTCTTGTATGTTTAACGCCGGCTCTCATAGTTTGTATGTGCGCTCTGTTTTGTTTTTAAAATAAAATTTAATGCCTCTTTTTAGTCTTTGAAAAATTGGGGTGTTATATCTTGGGTTCGAGCCCTGTTAGTGTTTTTGGAGGGGGTAAATCTAATTATCTTTGTAAGTGCTATTTGAGCCTTAAGGTCTGCCTTACCTTGGACTGAGACAACATCCCCTCACCCGAAATAATTCTCTTAAACAAGTAGTATTCTTATAAATGTATGTTATTTCTCTTAATTTTGGCAAATAAACTTATTTGAAATAACTAAATACTATTTTAATTGGCAGCTAAACATAAAATATACTCCTAACATAAGCCTAATTACAAAGTTAAGAAATCAACACAAACATCATATTAAGAAAGAAAATCAAAACAAATAACTTTGCACCAGTTAAGACTAGAGTAAAATAACATCAGACGAAAAAATCATGAAGAAGAAAACTTAAATGAAAGCTAAAAATATGTGAAATCATTGATTTAAATTAAATAACAAAAAATCAAGAGTGGTGATTCCGTATCAAAATTGATCCTAAATCACTCTTCTCTATAGTAGATGAAAGAAAGAAAGAAAGAAAGGGGAAAAAAGGGAAAAAAAATATTAAACTTTTTTTGTTAACCCTCAGATTCCTGTCTTGGTAATATGGAGTTTGGCCGCGAAATAAGTAGTTCTACCCATAAATAAAAGAAATTGTGTGGAAATACTTTTTAATCAGATTTTTCTTACTTCACGGCCGAACTCTTATAAATTCCGGTTAATACCCAAAAAGTATTACATCTAAATTTTTTGTTTAGAGTGTACTGTAGTCCAATAGTTATTTTCTTAATATTCGTCATAATGAAATGAGGGAGTATTAATTTATTGGGTACAAATTACAAAAACCATTCCATATTCCATGCATGAAAGTGTGAACATGAAAAACCAAAAAGTGGCAAACCAAGGATCCCCATGTTCTTGTTTGGGTATTATTATTGTTATTCCCAACACATAATGTAGCAAAATGGAGACAAAATGTAGTGGTGGCATAGTGCAAAACCTTTTGTTTGTTAGTACTACTAGTTAGTAGTAGTAGATTAAAAAGGAGTGTTGATAGGAATAGGAGTGGCAAAGGCAAGCTACTTTGGTGCGAGTATCGAAAGGGGACAAGTTAGATACTGCCGCTCCTAAATCCAACTCAATATTCTTAACAGCTACTACAATGCAAGCAAGCAATTGCATTAGAATTTGAATGAATGAATTATTGCTCTTTTCTCGTTTCTATTTTGATTTGGTGGTCCGTACTTTGTAGTATTGTGGATATGACTATGACTAATGAGCGGCAAAATTCTCCCTCAAAATATTTAATATTGACGTTTAAGGGTGCAACTATAAACAAGGATGGGGTAGCTTTGGCTTCCAAAGGATATTGTTTTAATTTATTTTGAATAGATTAGTTTATGTTATACATTTTAGGTATCCTAAAATGTATATAATCAATTACCTCAATAATAAATTTAATTTGTAAAAAAATAAGGGAAATAAACTTCTACCCTCCTGCAAAGTAAGCGAGCTTTATTTTACGCTCTGTAATTTTCTTTTTTAGATTATTTCTTGTAATGTTCAACAAATTTTTTTGTAGTTCATTTTACTCCCCTGGCAAGGGGGTAAAATGAAATAGGAAAAAAAATATTGAACATTACAGAGGAGTAATCTAAACAAATATATTTACAGGGGGTAAAATAAAACTGGCTTACTTTGCAGGGGGTAAAAACATATTTTCCCTTTTTTTTTTACATATGATTACACTAAAATCACACCAAATAAATATTTGTAGTGCCAATTTAGAAACTAATCTAAAAAAGCGACACTAAAAACGTTTTTATCAACAAAGACTAATCTCTATCCGAAAACTTGTGAAGTTTTTTATGTTATAGATAAGGTTTTACTATGTTATATGTACAAAAAAATTTACCTCCGTTTAGCATGAGATTTTTTTTATATAGAGTTAGAAATTGAACCCTTTAAACCTGCTTAAGGTATCTAAAATCCCTACTATACTTGTACTAATTCATTGTTAGTAGCGGAAAAAAAACTTGTTATTATAAGAATAGATAATAAATATAATTATTTTCTAGTGACTCATATGAAAAGCTATAAAGTGTATAAACATTCATGTGAAATGAAACAAGTATTTGTGAAAAGATGCAAGTGCATTTTTATAAATATATGTAATTTGATGAAAGTCACTAACTAATATATAAAGTGTTATGTCTCTTCTATCAAAAATTTCCTCTATATTATCATAAAAAATCAGGGACGGAGCTATGAGTATAATAGGGCAACCAAATCTACCAAAAAATTAATTTTTAATTGAATAAATTAGTGTATTTTGTAATTAGCTACTCTGATGTTGTATATTTAATGTCTTTATTATATAAGAATTATACATAGTAAATTTTGAGATCAACAAAATTACGATAGTTTGTTTTGTTAAAGTTTAGTTATTGTGTAAAAAAAAAGTAGTTTAGTTATTATAATTTCACCTTTAACATTTAATGTCAATATTTTTAATGCTGATACCACTTTGGATATCATACATTATTAAAAAAATAATTTCTATAATGTCATATAATATTTATGCAACTCACATATACTTTGATATTACTTTGGATATTAGATATTATTTATAAATGGTCAATTATATTTAATTTGAGATACAAAAAAAGTAATATTAAATTGATGATACAATACCTTAAATAAAATATCGTATCATCAATTTTAATGCACTATATATATATATATGTCAAGTCATGAAACTTCAATGATAAAAAAAAATATACGAATCATTGATCTATAAAATTCTCTATTATACTCTTATTAGAGATGCTCTAATGAGTACTAGAGTTCGAATAGTAGTTTTTATATATTATCAATTGAACAGTTTTTATTTTGTCAAATATTTTATTGATTATAATTTCACCATTAAAATTAATAATCAAAGAGACTCGAGTTTCAACTCCTACATTTAAAATACATCTTATTACCAATTAAATTAAGTTTACGGCAAAATTCTCACTCAAAATATTTAATATTGACGTTTAAGGGCGCAATTATAAACAAGGATGGGGTAGCTTTGGCTTCCAAAGGATATTGTTTTAATTTATTTTGAATAGATTAGTTTATGTTATACATTTTAGCTATCCTAAAATGTATATAATCAATTATCTCAATAATACATTTAATTTGTAAAAAAAAATAGGGTAAATAGGCTTTTACTCTCCTGCAAAGTAGGCGAGCTTTATTTTACCCCCTGTAATTTATTTATTTTTAGATTACTCCCTGTAATGTTCAAGAATTTTTTTTGTAGTTCATTTTACCCTCCTAAAAAACGGCAGGGGGGTAAAATGAACTAGAAAAAAATTCTTGAACATTAAAGAGGAGTAATCTAAAAATATATATTTACAGGGGGTAAAACAAAACTGATCTATTTTGCAGAGGGTAAAAATATATTTTCCCTATTTTTTTTACTATGAATACACTAAAATCACACCAAATAAATATTTGTAGTGGCAATTTAGAAACTAATCTAAAAAAGCGACACTAAAAATTCATGTTTTTATCAACAAAGCAAAGACTAATCTATTGACAAAGCAAAGACTATATATATATATATATATATATATATATATATAATATATATGTCAAGTTATGAAACTTCAATGATAAAAAAAAATGTACGATTATTGATATATAAAATTGTCTATTATACTCTTATTGGAGATGTTTTAAGTGAGTGTACTAGAGTTCGAATACCAGTTTTTATATATTATCAATTGAACTGTTTTTTTTTTTTGTCAAATATTTTAATGACTATAATTTCACCATTAAAATAAATAATCAGAGTTTCCGAGACTCAAGTTTCAACTCCTACATTTAAAATACATTTTATTACCAATTGAATTAAGTTTACGGGCAATAGACTATTAAACTAGTATATTATACTCGCATGACAAATTACAATAGTTTTCTATATGATCGATAAATTATAACTTTCGATTACACATGTAGCACAACTTATGGTTATATAATTTCCCACTATCTTGTGGTACTCCCTCCGGTCTCATATATAAGAAAAAAAAAAAAAATTAAAGTCTTAAATATAAGCAAAAGTCTACTTCAATTATTAAGTTTTATTACATTATTCCAATTTCAACCAATAAATTCAATGTTTTACATTTTTCAAGGAGGTATAATGTGTTTTTTCTTCTCGATAAATGTATTTTAACTACTTTCTTAAAGGAAGAGCTTTTTTGAAAATTTTCTTATATACAAGATTAGAGGGAGTATATAATAGTAATAATACTTGCATATACTAGTAAGTAGTAGAGACAAAAATTTAGAGACATGAGCCATTAGTACCGGCGCTTTTCTTGGCCCTGAAATTGGGGAATTTACGCACATAGTTACACATCCCTCGTGCCGTCTAACTAGTAGGTTTTGAGTTTTGACAATTACCTCTCTTCTCTCATGTCATTTGTTAGTTAAGTTTGAATTCTTCAACTTTATTTTCTTTCTTTAATCTCTTCAGAATTTTAGACAGTGACTTTTTTGACGTACTATAATTAAATAATTATATTCATGATCTTAATAACGGCTATGATTCGTCACTAAAAAAATAAATAAAAATGATTCATGATATTTTATTTTTTGTTTTTCAATGTTACAGGTAAGTTTTCGCCAACTAGAAACAAGGAGGAAATTGATAGTCTATTAGAGATCATCAGGGAAGATTTGTGACCGTAAGAACATAATGGTTAGAATCTATTTTTAATGTGAAAATTGGAGAAGCTATTTGACTTTTGCATACTTTAAAATTGATAGATGAGATGTACTTTATGAAATTGATTTCGAAATAGATTGCAAGAGGATGGTTGATAGTCTCTATAGTAAAAGAACTGCACCACTGACCTTAGAGCTAGCTATTTTGAGTAATTGTAGAATTATGTTAGCCACAAATTTTGTGAACTCTCATGTTAAATTTATTGGGATACAAACAAGCGAAATTGCCCATAAACTTGCTCGGGCGCCTCATCACTAACTAATTTCCATATTTTTATCAATATACTAACATGTATCATGATATTATTATTAATGAAACTAGTATCCAAACCCGTGCCAAGCATGGGTAAAAATGCGTTTGTATTGATTTATAAATAATATATTTTCATATAATTTACTTTAAATTGGAAAATTTAATTTTTATTTGCTAATAAATGATGATTAATGAAAAAAAATAATGTATGAGCTCAGGCCAAGCACAAGAAGAAATTATTGTAAAATTTAATAAAATAAAAATGTAGTTTAAATTAAATTTAATATGAGTTTGTAGAAAAATAAAATTTCAGACGGTAGGTATTAGTTTAATGTTTTAATAAATAAGTTCACATAAATTAAATTTAAAACCAAGCATTTTTTCTTTTATTACCAATATTTGGATTGAGTTTTCATTGAGGATCCCAAAAATTAATATCAAATTATTAAAATATATTTTTTCACATTTACGACCAATTAAACACTAAAGTACTATCAATAATGTATTGGTCAATAATCAAGGGACTTGATTCCCTTAAGCATGTGGTCAGGGGTTCGATTTATGGCTCATGCGTATGGAGAAAATTCGGTTGGGAGGGGCTATGAAGCACAGACACTCCTCAGATTAGGCGTCACTACAAGAAATAACGTTTTTTGCAGCGACAAATGTCGCTGTAAAAAACACAAAGTTGCTGCAAAAAGTGTTTCAACGAAAAAATTGTTATTGCATGTCGCTGGCATAAATGCCGTTGCGAAAAGTTTTGCAAGGACAATTAATATCGCTGCCATAACTAGTGTTTTGCAGCAACAATTAATGCCGCTGACATAAATAATGTTTTTAGCAACAATTAATGTCGCTAGCATAACTAGTGTTATTTGACAACAACAATTATTGTCGCTGACACAACTAGTGTTTTTTTGCTACAAAAATTATTGTCGCTGGCATAGCTGGTGTTTTATGCAACAACAATTATTGTTGCTGGCAAAAAATGTATTTTTCGCAACGAAAAAGTTATTTTTGTGAACGATATAAATTGTTGTTATATCTTTTATATCTCAACAACAAAATTGTTGGAATAAATTAGACTTTTCAACTATAAATGTAATTATATATTTTTGTTATTTTTTATAAAAATTTAGTATCAATCACTTAATTTAAATTGTCATAATTTAAATTTTTTAACTGAGTTTTGTTTCTTCTTATTTATTCTTTCTATTTTGCATATATCATTTTCAACAAACTATAAATAATTCAATTAAAGTATCTACTGTCTACAAACAATATACTTAAAGGATAAAACTTATATATATTACCCTAAATACGATTGTCTTGTTCTCCTATAAAAAAGTGATACGTGTTATTTATTCAACTCAAATTTTAATAATCGCTTGTAACTCCGTTAAACCATCCATTCGGTGAATAATAAAAAAAAATCCTTCCTTTTGTGATGCATTGTATAATACTACACAACCGTTGAAGAATTGGAATATCTCTCACTTGTTTAGTGAATCAAATGCATTTTTTAGATTTGTCTTCCTTCTACAATTTTATCTCATTCTCTCACTCTGCTGCACAACAAGAATTGTGATTTAATTAAAAATTTGACTATTAGACATTAAAGAAAGAAAAATAATAATAAATTGACTATTTAAAAAATTGAGAATTGAGAGATAACAAGTGGAAGAGATAAGGGATAAAGTTTGTGAACATCTCCAACAAGATTAAACCTACAAAGAAACATTGACCTAAGAGGAAACATGACGATCTTGAATCAATCCTCTGGCTATTGAACTTGAAGCAAAAGGGATCTGAAAAATATTTAAAAATTGAATTTTTATTATGCAATCTATTATATGTAATACGTGAGGACGATTTCATTTTTCTTTCTTGCCACGTGGCACACTCACAGCAACCGTGCTCTCACAGCAATTCAGCATTAAATGCCATAATGTATTTTTGATTATAATGTATCTTTATATTATACAATTGAGCCTTGTTTTATATGTTTCAATTAATGTGTATGTACACATGTCTTTCATCACAAAGCCTCATATTATAGTGCATTTAATTCGCCTAACTAAAAAGGAAACAATTCGAATTTTCATATTCAAATTAAATTCCTATTATTAATTAAAAATAAATTAATTCAAACAAATTATTATTTTCGTATTTAAATTACTATTATTATTTTAAATTCAATTAATATAAAAAATTAGTTTGGTAAAATAGCTTATTTTAATGAAAATATTTATTTTCATTCATGATTTGAAATAGTAAAAAAAGACATTATCTTTTTAATAAAATTAAAATAGCTTATTTTAATTATTAAATATTAACAATTGTTATTTTATTTAAATTAAGAAATAATAAAGAAAAGAATTATGAATAAATTCTAAAAATTATAACCAGATTATATATATTTTAAAAATAATATATTTGTAAAAAAAATTATTGGGCATTTTTTGACAGAATTTTCAGTAATTATTTTAAAACTTATAAATTGCTCAAACTATATTTTGGTACTGCATTATTGAGCATTTAATTGATTCAAATCAAATTGATTGTTATTTGATGAAATTATTGATTTTTTTCATACATTATTATCATTCAATTTAATCCTATTTTTATGAGATTATGTGCTTCTTTAAAAAGTTTGTGTTAAGTATTGACTTCCTACAAAAGTTTCTACATCAGTTAAATCAAATTATTAATAAATAAATTCAGAAAAAATACAATATATTAAGAATAACAATTTTATTTAAGAAATTTAAATAAATAAACGATTTTTTTTATTTATGAATTTCCATTTTTTTTGGTACAAGAAATAAAAAAAAATTCTTTGTCAAATACTGATATTAGAAAAATGAATCAAGAAATGATAAACAAAAGAATTAAACATAACATTCCCTACTTATGGCTAATATATTTGCTAAAATTATGGCTAAACAAAAAAATGGTAGTATCTGAAATAAATATTATAGATACAAAGGCACAGTTTGACTTTTTGCTTAAATTATGGCTAGAGAATCTCACAAGTTTCATTGTAACCCGATTTATACCATTGCAGAATCATATCAACATTATGAGGCAGACACACATCCTAAATAATAGACAAATCACAATTAATTTGGAGAGCCTTCAAGTCTAATTTAAAACTCTATATAAAGGTGAAGACTTAACAAACATTCTACACCAGCTTGAAATACTCATAAACGTATTGGTCAAAGTATTTGTCAAAGTTGTTTATGTAGACACAACTTTCAAAGAATTAAGGAATGTATTGGTCAAAGTTGTTCATGTAGAGTCATGGAATTTCATAAACGTTTATTAAGTGATGAGGTGCAATTTTTGCAATTTGTTGTATTTTATGTATTTATTTTTCATTAGATCGAAAGTGTATATGAATAAGGAACAAAGAGTAAATTTATATATATATATTTTATAATTAGCAATTAGTGAATAATTAGCAATTAATGGAATTTGGGAACAATATCAATTAGTGAATAGAAATACATTTATTTTATAAAAAAAAGAAATACATTTACACTGATATAAAATAAATAACCAAAAATTAAAAAAAATATATATTATATCTAATATAAAAAATAAAAAATATTTGTACCATGTCAAAAAAATAACAAAAATTTCAGTAACATTTAAATATATTATAATTTACAAATTTTTCTTTTCATGATCCATTGATTTTGTTATTCATTTTCGTTCAAAAAAATAAAATTTTTATTTAATGTGTAAAAGTCAAATATATCATCACCATTAACAAAAAAAATTGGCCTTTAATTTTGTATGATTTTATTTCCACTTTCAATTTCAAAGTCAAAATGCATAATCAAAAGTGATCATTATCGCTTTTAATAAAAATACATTCTAATGCAAAAGTCTTCACTACCTCCACGTTCAACATGGTCCCTAATTTGGTGAAATTTTTTTGCATATTTGCTATGTGCGTCAACCATTTGTTTGAGTTCTTCGACTAAAATCACGTCTAATGCCTTTGATGGTTCAATAGAACTGGAAAAGACACAAATCAAATTAAACAAATTGAATATTTCTTTAACTGTGATAAAAAATAATAATAATAATGTAGAGAGAAATATGTTGACGCACATAATCAAAGGTGATCATTATGACATTTAATAAAAATACATTCTTAATAATAATGATGATAATAAGAATAAGAAAAAGAAAACGGTGTCAGAGCAAAGTAGTAGTAATAAGAATAAATATAATTAAATACTTGTAATTAAAAAAATAAATAATTAAATACTTGACAAAAATACATTATAATCAAAAATACATTATGGCATTTAATGTTAAATTGTTGTGAGAGCAGGGTTGCTGTGAGGGCGCCACGTGGCAAGAGAAGAAAATAAAATCGTCCTCGCGTATTACATATAATAGATATATATGAAACTATTTTTTTGGTTTTTTTAGGTGACTTATATTTATATATTAATATGGATGCCTATTTTTTATTGCAATTTATGTGGGGACGTATTTTGTACCCATATATTAATACGAAGGCTATCCTTTTATTTATTTTTTGTAGTTTTTTTGGAATCTATATATTTTACTCATACGATGATTATTTTTTATGTAAATGAGGATCTATATTTCTATTCCTACATTAATAAGGGATCTTTTTTAGTTTTGTAATTTATATTGTAGTTTATATTTCTACTCATGTTAGTAGGAAGACATAAACTTATATTTCTTTTCATATATTAATAATACGGGATCTATTTTATTTATGTAATTTCTACTGTAGTTTATATTTCTACTCATATATTAATACGAAAGCCTATTATTTTTTAATTTCTACGTGCCCTATATTTCAACTCATACATCAATACTCGGGCCTATTTTTTATTGTAATTTTACGGGAACATATATTTCTACTTCTGCATTAATAAGGCTAGGACGACTCTTTTTTTTATATATAATTTATACTTAGATCTATATTTTTATTCATATATTAACACAAAGACCTATTCATTTTATAATTTTTATATAATCTATATTATTATTCATATATTAATACGAAGACTTTTTTTTTATTTCAACGGGAACATATATTTATGCTTAAATGTTAATAGGGGAATCGATTTTTTTTTTGTTATTTATATTGTAGTCTATATTTCTATTGGTAGATTGATACAATGACTTTTTCTTTTGTAATTCATAACCACCTCAAAGTCTCTTCCATATATCCCATAGAGAAATTATTTTCCATCAACTTTATAATTCTTTTAGTGGAGAATAATAGAAACCACAACTATGATACGTTTTCAATTTGATAAAAACAAATACGAACAATAGAAATATTCCCAGAGAAAATCTATGATACTACATAAATTTTACAATTAGTTTTTGTAACAGAATGTTATTTTTATTTTTATCACAGAATGTTATTAATTTTCTTCTATTAGCAATTAAACTTTTCAATTTTCAATTTAAAGTAAAATATACTATTTATAAGTCAATGAATCTACAAACGCACCCGTGCTTGGCACGGGTCTGGATGCTAGTTAAAGTATACGATGAAGCTAGCAAACCTGATAGTAGTTTTACAATGTATTGGTTTGAATCTCAATGTCTCTTTAACTAAGTAATTGTGTGTGGTTAATATGAATGTTAATTTGACTTAAATATCTTTAACTAAGTTTTGTTTTTTCTTATCTTTTTATTTCTATTTTACATGTATCTCTCAACAAACTATAAATAATTCAATTAAAGTATATCTACTAATAATTTATTAAACAGAACTACCAAAAAAAATTATCTATTAGCAGCACAATTGTATTATACACACGTTTGTGTGATCGATTTTTTTTTTTTTGATGTGATCAATATTCTCTATTTTGCAAATATAAATAACTACTTAATCTCCTTTTTTATTGGACTTATTTAATTATAACTACTTAACCTTTTTTTTTGTGGCTAGTTATTAAGAAGAAAAATATATATTTGTTTTTTACTATAAAAAAACTGAAAACCTACTTTTATGTGGAAGTTGTGCTTAGTTTTTTTTTTTTGTAGTTTTTTTTAAGGGTAAAATAGGAATAATGAAAAAGTCATCCCAAAAATTTGTAACCCCTTTATATATTAGTATAGATAAGTTGCATTTTATTAGAGTTAGTTAGTTGGTATAGTTAACCAATTTTCTCTTTAGTTCCGTAAAAAAAAAAACTATAAATTCTAAAGAAAAAAAGATAACTAAATAATTTATGCAAAATAATATTTTCTTTAGTTCCATAAAAAAAAATAACTATAAATTCTATAATAGAGTTAGTTAGTTTCATTTTATTTTTAATGTTTGTTTTAGGGCGCACAATGTGTTGGGCGGACCCTACAAAAAATACGCATAAGAAATAATAATTGTGTAGTTTCCCAACGACTTTACAAGGTTGCTGTAAAATAAACTATACTATTAGCGGCAATATTAATCTACTAAAAATATATAGAAATAACAATTACTAAAAAATCTAATTTGTCCTCAAAGAGTATGATAATATTGCAAATTTTCTACCCTTAATTGTAATTTTAGCTCTAAAGATAAAAAAAGATACAAAACATAAAAATAGAAAAAAAATTAAATTAAGAGAAATCTACGCATAAAAATAGGAACAAAAATCATGATAAAAGATACGCGTACAAAAAAGTAATTTAGTGGTTTTCCAGCGACTTTATAAGGTTGTTGTAAAAAAACTAAACTATTAGCAGCAACAATAATTATTGTTGGGATAACTAACTTTTCCCAACGATAACGTAATTGTTTAGAAGAAATTAACTTATAACAACAACTTAAATAAGTTGTTGCTATATGTATGTTTTTGTCAACAATTTAAATGTCGCTGCGAAAAAGTCGCTGCGAAAAATGATATTTCTTGTAGTGTTTGTTACATATAAGAAAAGAGAGATCCGAAAATACAAAAACACAATTAAGATCACAAATAGTAGATGAAATTCTACATTTCAATTTCAACATTGTTAATGAAAATTTAATATTCACATGAAAAAATATTAAACACTACAAGAAATATGATTTTTGGCAACAACTTTTTTTGTTACAGGTCGCTGGCAAAACTATCTTGGATAGCAAGATAGTTTTGCCAACGACTTGTAACAACTTTTAACAAAAAAAGTTGTTGCAAAAAATCATATTTCTTGTAGTTAAAAATCTAAACCAAAATGTTAAAAACAAAGCATAAAATGCTACGGGTAACTCATGTTGAGTTGTTTCAGCGTTATACAACAACAAACAAATAAACATTACTTAAATAAATAAAATTAACTTGTTCTTTTGTATTGTCTGTATTCTCCCTCAAGCAACAGCAACAAAAAAAAAAAAAAACAAATATAAATGATGTTAAAAACTATCAAAGAAACATAGAAAAGGGGAAAATAATAGAATGTACAAAAGAAAAATCTCATGAATAAAAAGATAGATGAAAATGTAACCGGAAAATTAATAGTAAAGGAAAAAAAAACATATTAAGAGCTTATTTATATTAGCAATGAGAAGTGAAAGGAAATAAATGAATTAAAAGGGGAAAAAAGACGGTCAAGAACATTACGTTGAAAAAATAGAACCATAACAATATCTTAGATTTAAATCCATTGATGGAAAAAAAATATAGACTGTGTGAAGATGAAAAAATAGAACCATAGATTTGATGGAAAAAAATAATATAGACCGTGTGAAGAAGCAATGAGCAAAAAAATCGTGGAGCAAATGCATCCAACGACATGAGTATATATAAGAAAATAAAAATATACTAAATTGAAATTAGTAGAGAAATTGTTGCCTTATATAATTTTAATTGATCAAAGTAATTGATTAGAGAATCAATTAACATAATAACAAATTCTTTGCAGCTATACATTGGTCAACTAATAAATAATAAATTTGAATAAGAAAATTAAATGTCAAAACCATCATAAAAGAGAATTATTGTCCTTATGCCACGTGTACAGTTTCATTTGAAAAAAGGCTCTCAAATAATATATATATATATATATATATATATATATATATATATATATAGAATGGGAATAAAAAGCAACTAAGTAACCCTAATTACAGGTGATTAAGGGCGCCAATTGCTCATTAATTACTTACCTATTTGCTAACAAACCGCTCATAATTAATTGCATGGTACAGCTCAACTAATTAATTCTACTCTGTCACGTTAATTTTATGACTTGAAACTACCTCCTTGAACTTGATAATCCAAATCCAAGCTTTTGAACGTCTCAAAAAATTGGCTAATTATGGCTGTGCACATCTCAAAAATATACTCTCATTCATTTCTCTTCAACCCACTCTGCATTAAACCTTTCATATTACTATTTTCAAACCCCCAACTCTCTAACACAAAGAAAACTCATTTGTTCACATCCTCCTACACCGATTTTTCATCCATTCTGCGCATACACTTGCCATGGGCCTCCTTCTCTGTAACATTCATATCCTGCTTCTCTTCATTTTTCTCATTTGAGATTCATGTTGATCTTTATTTTTATTATAATTGTTTAATTTTCTACTAATACTTATATTTTGATTTTGAGTTTTTATATATGTTTGTGATATAAAAGTTGGTTAAAAAACATTTTGCAGATTTTTTCAGCAGTTGGATTTGTGATATAGAAGTATATATGTTATATGGCTATGGGCATAAAGTGGTATTGCACGTAGGAGTTTGGTCATTTCCGGTGTAGTTATTGCAAGCTTGGTGGAGATTGGCAGATATTTTGCTATATGTGCAAGCTTACTGTAGGGAAATCTATCAAGCTTGGCGCACCGATTGCTGGAAAAATAGTGTCATTTTCATTACTTTTGTTGGAATTTTGATTTGAAACATTTTTATGTGTAGAGAGTAACAAAAGTGTTCAACAGTATACTTTCAAGCACCTTTCTTAGTATTAACGTTGAGCAAAAATTATGATTCATGATATATACTTCCTCCGTTCCTTTTTAGAAGAAACAAAATTGAAATTTTTTTTGTTCCTTTTTATAAGAAACTTTGACTAATTTTTAAATCTATTAAATGTTGAATTTCACTTATGCCCTTATTTATTATGAAAGAGAATATTAAAAATAAGTAAGTTAATTGAATTTAGAGTAATTAAATAGGGGTATAAATGAAATAAGTTTAAATTTATAAGAATATTAAATGAAAAGAACTATTTACAATGTGTTTTCTTGGTATGTGTAATTTTTTTAAACTGTTTCTTATAAAAAGGAACAGAGGGAGTAATATTCATAAGAGTTTCTGTAAAAAAATAATTCATAATAGTATACTTTCAAGCACCTTACTTATAAGTATGAATATTTCTAAAGATTTGAATAAGTAAAAACAATTCATAAAAAAGAGAAAAGTTAATTTTTTTTGCTTATAATTTGGGATAAGAAAAATGAGTTTTTTTTACTTATAAATTGAGACAGAGGGAGTAATTAATTTTTGAAAAATTAAAAAGTTGACTTAGATTTGCACATATTACAATAAAACATTTCTATTTTTGAGTCATTAACATGTGCTCTTAGACTACATGTTAGCTTTTCCCTTAAATTAAATATTTCATTTCGCATGATCAATTATATGTTACTATATTAAGAGTCACGTCGAAATATCGGTTGAAAATTTTGTTAGTCGAGGACGTCGGCAACTTGACAGATACCACTTCCAATGTACTCGGTTTACCATGAAGTTTTTAGAAATTTATAGAATTTTATCTCATTTGAAGTTTCTATCTTTAGTTTTATTTTGAATATTGGTTGATCAATATTTAGTTTTATTTTGTTATTTCATGGTTCATGTCAATCTTAATCAATAAAGTTTTTAATTCGAGTTCGGAAGTTAGAGCCAAGTGGTGGCTCCTAGGGTCGGGTAGGGGTTTTCTCTGGGGGTTTAGCGAATCTTTATTGGTGTATTGGTGTATGGGTGGTTAGGGGTTTTGTTTTGGTGTTGGTAATTGTGTTATATCACGTTACCTTTTGTTTGTATGTTTCCACGACAATTCCTTTCACTTCTTGTGGAGGAGTTGTCTTTTAATAAAATTTAGCCGATTCAAAAAAAAAAAAAAAAAAAAAATCAATAAAGTTTTTTTTTTTTGTCAGAATGAAGTATTTACTTTAACCTATGAAGCACAGATATTGACACAGACACCGCGACACGACACGAACACTCCAGCACCGATAATATAAAAAACATAGGACACTGACACCGCTATATATTTGATAAAATTTGATTTGATTTATCAATTTATTATTAAAAAAATTTAAAATATTCTAATTAAAATTAATATCTTTAATTTTTCATAGATAACATTGTTTCAATACATATTTAACTTTTTTAGAGTGTCAAAGCAAAGAAAAATAATTATTTTTTTGGTGAAAGTTGTTTAACTATTCTGACAGATGTCATACATGTGTCATACAAATGTCGGACACCGACGCGTATTAGACACCGCGACATGCCACCTCCTAGAAGTGTCAGTGCTTCATAGACTTTAACCATATACCAAACATATTTTTAATGATATTGTTATATTAATGGATATATCACAATACATTTGTTAGCTTAAAATAAATTCATATTTAATTGATACTGCATATACCCGTGCGATGCACGGGCAAGGCGTCTAGTATATATATATATATATATATATATATATATATAGATGAGATATGTGTCATTTACCCTAAAAAAGTTTTTACTACAATTTAATGTGACTAATATCTGTCTGATACGATAAATTTCTCTCTCTCTCTCACAAAATCCGAATAAGTTCACATGCAAGTATATGATAGTTATGACGTGACATATCTATGTTCGAATCTTGGTGAAACAACTATCCATATTTTGTATTAGACATGCCTCATTGTTTCCAATAGAGAGAAACTATGGAAAGAAAGTCCATTAAGAACGGTTTATTGAACTCATAAGTCACAACGGCCTTGGTGTATTATAGGTGACTTTAATGAGCTTCTCTCACTGGAAGACAAGTGTAGCATTCATTTTCATCTCAACTGGTTATGTATGAGGTTTTATCAAGTTAATAAGAGCGACTTATCAAATATTAATCTTGTGAGCTACTATATTCCCCACATCAAAACTTAGGGTACAATGTGGTTGAAGAAAGATTAAATTGCATTGTGGCAACCAATGATTGACCCCACTTACTCTCGAATGTGATGTGAAGCTCACTAACCTTTTGGCTTTAGATTCAGATGATTGTCCTATTTTGTTACAATCTCCAACAAGGAAAATATTAAAAGCAAATGCTCATTTGAATTAGCTAATTGTAAGAGCCTCCATGGTGAAGGATTGGGGTGGGGGGTGGGGGGGGGTTGGTAGAGTTTTCGAGGTGGTGGATTATGTGGTTAGTTGCTCTTCGAAGTTGGAAAGAAAAGGGGGAGGAGGATCATACTATTATCTAACAGAGTTAATTTCGATTTGGCAAAAAAATCTTATTGTTCATAAAAAAATACTGTAGTACTAAATTTGATTCGAAGATTGTTTTCAATAGAGAGAAACTATAGAAAGAAAAGTCCATTAGGAACAATTTATTGAATTCATAAGTCACAACGACCTTGGTATATTATAGGTGACTTTAATGACCTTCTCTCACCGGAAAACAAATGTAGCATTCATTTTCATTCCAACTGGTTATGTATGAGGTTTTGTCAAGCGGTTAATAAGTAGGACTTATCAAATATTAGCCTTGTGAGCTATCATTTTTTGGGGATCAAAAATTGGGGTACAAGTCTTGAAGAAAGATTAAATTGCATCATGACAACCAATTATTTACTCTGCTTACTCTCAAATGTGAAGCTCACTAACCTATTGACTTTAAATTCAGATGATTGTCCTATTTTGTTACAATCTCCAACAAAAATAAATATTAAAAGTAAATGTTCATTTAAATTTGAGAATAGCTAATTGTAAGAGCCTCTGAGGTGAATAACGGGTGGGTGGGTAGTAGAAGTTTTGAGGTGGTGGATCATGTGGTTAGTTGCTCTTCAAAGTTGAAAAGAAAATGGGGAGGAGGATTATATCATTATCTAATAGGGTTAATTTTGTTTTGGCAAAAAAACTCTTATTGAATACATAAAAGAAAAAAAATCTTATTGTTCATCAATAAATACTCTAATATACTAACTTTGATTCAAATTATAAGTTGTTTTCTTTTATCATGACATACAAATTATGAAATGTAATTAATTTTGTATAGAAAAAAATTATAAGTTATTATAATATTATTGTTCATTAATTATATGAGAAAAATAAAAAAAATTAATAAATAGTTATAAGAATATAATTGGAAAAATATCATTTAATGTTTCTCTAGACTCTAGTATTGTAAAATAAGGCCCCGTTTGGCCCGGCTTATTTTTAACTTTTTATTTTAGCTTAAACGAAATAAAGAAGTATAAAATTATATTTAACACTATTTCTTCTTAAAAGTATTAGAGAAATAAAGTAAAGAACTAAAAAATGCAAAAAAGTAAAGTCAAACACAATTTTTTCCTTCTTTACTATTTTTAAGGAGAAGAAAAAAAGAGGAAAATAAGCCGGGCCAAACGGGGCCTAAATTATAATTTGAGACAATAATTTTTTCTTTTTAAACATGTGCTTCTGGTTTCTTTATTCAATTACTATTGAACTAATCCAAAGTCAATCATTAGTGTCAGTCCCGTGAACTTCATAAAAAATAAAGGGACGTGCTTTCGTCAAAAAAAGAAAAAGAAAAGTGAAAACGACGGTGCTTAATGTGTTCCATAATTATTTATTTTAAAATAAAATGAAATAGTAGTAGCAATTATCTGAGTTTTTTCTTCTTCTAAATAGTAGCTGAGTTACTGCAGAGAGTGAAGTTAAAAAAAGAACATGAAGGTAATAGTCCTCTCTCCTTGTCCTTATTTTCAAAGCTCAAAAGAGAGGGCAACATTTTTTTTGAGAAAAAAAAGATGACATCGATTATTTACTCATAATTTTTCTCTCCACAATTTAATTCATAAATAATTTTTTCTTTACATTTTTATTACTCCACTTTTTAACCCATCCCCTCAACCACCAATCCATCTTTGTTTCTTCCAAATTGAGTAAATATTTAATTTAATCCAGTCGCATTTTAATACATCCAACTATTCAAAAACTTAAACAGTGTGAAAAGTGTGAAAACTTTAATAATATGTTTAATTTAACATTTGACCTCTTATGTATTTTTTAAGTTTTAATTTGATCCCTTATGTTTTAAAATTTTCAATTTGGTCATTTATTTTAGGTTTCAATTTAGTCATTTCACTACAAGAAATATAATTTTTGGCAACAATTTTTTTTGTTATAAGTCGCTGACAAAATTATCTAAGGTAGTTTTGCCAGCGACTTGTAACAACTTTTAACGTAAAAAGTTGTTGCAAAAAATCATATTTCTTGTAGTGTTTCCATCAATTTTGTCATTAACACCGTTTAATTTGGACACGTGTCTAACTGCCAAGGTGCCACGTGTCTATCCACGTAAGCAAATCGTCTGCCACATGTGACAAAACTGACTAAATTGAAATCTAAAATAAACATAAGGGACCAAATTAAAACTTTTAAAACATAATAGACCACATTAAAATCTAAAATAAATATAAGGGATCAAATATTAAATTATGATGATTTCAACCTAATCTCAAACAATATTTGAAAATGATCACTAAGATTGTAAAATATTCCTAGTACTTATAATATAGTTAAAAGACAAGAATTGTTATGGTTGAAAAATAAATAAATTAATTCACTATATTTATAATAACTATATTTCTTTCAATTCCACACTAACACTTGCTTTGGCACAACATATTCTTCTTTCATGTAAAGTCTAAAGTCTACTTTCAAAAGTCCTACATTCATTTAATTTAATTTCAAGGACAATGTTATCATTACAACCAACCATGCAATTTCTTTTCATTATCTCTCATAATATTTTTACATTAAATCCAAGTGAATGTAAAGAATCTGAATCGATTTAGCCAACTTCAATGTGACATTTTTGAAAAGGGTCTTGCTAACGAGTGCCCCCGGGGCACTCTTTAAGCATTCCATTTATAGAAATTTTTTATTCAAAAAATTAAACATTACAATTTCCAATGCGTTGACTTTACGCATTCCTGTAAAAATTCTATAAAAAACTTACTATTTAAGGTCTTAAAGAGTGCCCCGAAGGCACTCGTTAGCATTTGCCTTTTGAAAAACACAACACACCGTATTGTTTCTCTTTCTCCCGTAATCGAAACCTCAACTCTGAAGCCAAATATTGGATCATGAGATAAGCCTAAACATAGGGAACAATCACATTAGATTAATAACAACTACATAGGCGAGCCTCAACTTAAGAGTTAATAACTTAAAGTTTATAAGTTTTTCATTTCTAAATCCTAACGTTGCAAATTGAGCTAGAGTTTTACATTACTCCGAGCTTTTGCATTTTTATTATATTAATTTTTTATCACTCTAAATTTGCAAATTACTTGGGTCTGGTGTTATCCGATACTCGACATAATTCCCCGATTTCAATTTTTTTACAAACTAGTAGTATTCAATAACTCAACCTGATTCAACTTTTTTGCATTGACCTGACCGAGTTAAACACATTTATTCAGAGAAAGATTTATATGATCATAACCAGGGTTTTAAATAAAGGTCCGCGACCGCGAAAACGACCGCGACAAAACAGTTTTTGCAGGTGCCGATATCGTTACTGTGTATCACCGTTTTTATATTAAAGAACAAATTGTGATTAATTCACACCGCGACGACCGCAATTAGTGTTGTAACACCTGTATCGACCGAAATCGCAAAAATCTTTACGTAACCGAGACGCGACCGCGACCGTTTTTTAAAACCTTGATCATAACTACTTAGACACCATATTTTGTCTTTTCACATATTTAGAAAAGATAGAGAGAAAAAAAAAACTAGATAATATGTATTTTTTAAATAATTAAGTGACATATATTAATATTATGTCTAAAAGAATGTGATCATTGGTTCATACATATCCTTTGCACCGTAAATATTCTGCGGTGATATTTTAACCTTTCATTATATTCTACTCCTAATTGGTCAAAGTGTCAAACATAATTGAAAATAAGAATTATTGCTTGACAATTCTTCCATCTAAAATCCGCGGAGAGGATCCTTTCTCATTCGTGTGCGAAATCATATTTTCTGTGGTTACAGATAGCAGAATGCTGTTGGGGATAACTCACAAAGATGAACAACAAAGAACACTAAGAAAGAATAGAGAGAGCTATGAATAAAATTGAAGAGAATGAATTAAGGAAAAAAGTTATCTTTATTATCACCAAAATCACCTATATATAGGTGTATGTACAATAGGTGGGAGAGGTAGCTTGTAACAAGCCAACTAACAAACCTAAACCTCTCTAACTAACTAACTAACCGAAAAAAAACAACTGTACAAACAAACTATCCTAACTAACTAAACAGACAAACTAACTGAACCAGAGGTTCAGAGCCTGAGAAGCATCAGAAGCTGATTGCTTCAGAACTTGTTAGTTGTAAGAGTCTGAGACAGAGTCTTGTAGTCATCAGAGGCTAAGTGAGTAAAAGAGCCTGTATCCTCTCAGAAGCTGAAGTGTCCAAGACTGCTTCAGAGGCTGCACCCTTCAGAAGCTATTCTCGTCAGCAGCTTGAATTACAAAAAAAACTAACACTCCTCCTTAATTCAAGCTGTCAAAACTTACAACTCCCATTTCTCTTCTGAGCTTGAGAAATTGGTCTCTTTTCACAGCTTTAGTTAGAATATCAGCTTGTTGATTGTCAGTAGAGCAATATTCAAGTTTCAACTTTTCTTTAGTGACTTGGTCTCTGAGGAAGTGAAATCTTGTCTCAATGTGTTTGCTCTTCCCATGGCTAACAGGGTTCTTAGCCAGGTTGATTGCTGACTTGTTGTCGATCTTCAGCACCACTGTAGTGTCAGCAATAATGTTCATCTCACTGAGAAGTGATTGCAGCCAATTTGCCTGACATGCAGCTAGGGACCCTGCTACATACTCTGCCTCACAGCTGGAGAGTGCTATGACTGACTGCTTCTTAGAGCACCAAGACACTGGTGCATTTTGAAATTTAAACAAATAACCACTGGTACTCCTCCTGTCCACCTTATCACCACACCAATCTGCATCAGAAAATCCACTTAACTCAAGTTTTCCATTGTCCTTAGAGTATGGAAATACAACACCATAGTGGATTGTGCCATTGATGTATCTAAGTATCCTCTTAGCTGCCAATAGGTGACACTTCAGTGGTTTACTCATAAACCTGCTTACATAGCCAACTGCATAACTGATATCAGGTCTAGTTTGACACAAATACCTCAGTGAACCTATCAATTTCCTGAACATGGTAGAGTCCACTGCATCACTGCCTGTATCTTCTTCAATCTTGGCTCTTGTATCTGCAGGTGTGACTGATGAATTGCAATCAAGCATTTCAAACTTTCTCAGAATCTCAGTGGCATATTTAGCTTGATGCAATATCATCCCTTTTGGAGTTTCTAAGAGCTCCATTCCCAGAAAGTAAGTTAACTTTCCTAGGTCAGTCATTTCAAACTCACACTTCATCTGTGATTTGAAATTCTCTATCTCTATAGATGAGCTACCTGTTACTAACAGATCATCAACATACAAACATATGATTAACATGTGTTTGTCATCACTGCATTTCACATAAACACCATACTCTACACTGCACTTTCTGAAGCCTTGCATAACAAAGAATTGATCAATTCTTTTGTTCCAAGCTCTTGGAGCTTGCTTCAGACCATACAGAGCCTTATTCAGCTTCAGAACTTTGCCTTCCTTGCCCTTCAATTCAAACCCTGGAGACTGCTTCACATACACATCTTCCTCTAAGGGTCCATTTAGAAATGCTGACTTCACATCTAAATGAAATAAGGGCCATCTTCTACTACAAGCCAATGCAATCACTAGCCTTATAGTTTCATGTCTTGCCACTGGAGAGAATACCTCATCATAGTCCAAACCTTGCTTCTGAAGGAATCCTTTGGTCACAAGTCTTGCCTTGTATTTTATCACCTTGCCTTCAGGATTTTGCTTGACTTTGTACACCCATTTCACACCAATTGCCTTTTTATCAGAGGGCAATTCACACAAGTCCCATGTCTTGTTCTTCTCTATAGACTTCAACTCATCAATCATTGCCTCCATCCAAACTTTACTCTTCAGTGCAGCTTTGGTATCTAAAGGTTCAGTATCTGCAAGCATTGCATAATGCACAATTTCTCCTTCATTGTCTACTGCATTGTCTGATACAATCTCACAGTCAACTAACCTTCTTTGCAATTGAATGTTTCTCTGAGGTCTTGATGGTACATTAGTATCCTCATCATCACTTGAAGTATGCATGTCTTCATCACTTACATTACCTTGATGCTGATTCACAAAAGTGGGAGTGTCATAAACAGTGCTTGCTTCACCACCTAAGTCCACTTCACAAGTTTTCTTAGATGAGAGCTTCTGACCCCAATCCCAACTTTCATTTTCTAGTACCTTCACATCTCTGCTGATCTCTACTTTGTCACTTGTAAGATTATACAGTCTATAGGCACCAGTTCTATGATATCCAACAAATATCATAGGAACACTCTTGTCTTCCAGCTTCTTTCTCTTAGCATCAGGTACATGTTTGTAGCACAAGCTGCCAAACACCTTTAAGTGACTTACACTTGGCTTACTTTTGGACCACACCTCTTCAGGTACCTTATCCTTCAGCTTCTTAGTAGGACTTCTATTCAGAATGTAAACAGCTGTAGCAACAGCTTCACCCCAGAATCTCTTGGGCAGATTCTTCTGCTTCACCATGCTTCTAGCCATATCTAGAATACTTCTATTCCTCCTTTCTGCAAGACCATTGTGCTGAGGAGTATATGGTGCAGTAACTTCATGAATTATGCCTTGTTCCTTGCAATAATTCTCAAACTCTGTAGAGGTATACTCACCTCCACCATCTGTTCTCAGAACCTTCAATGACTTGTCACTTTGCTTCTCAACCAGTGTTTTGAACCTCTTAAACACTTCAAAAGCATCACTCTTAGCTTTTATATGGTATAACCATATCATCCTAGAGTACTCATCAACAAACGTCATGAAGTATTTGTTTCCACCAGTTGATAACACATCAAATGGTCCACAAATGTCAGAATGCACAACATTCAACACATCACTAGATCTCAGAGGAAGATGACTTTTAAATGATGATCTATGATGTTTTCCTAACAGGCAAGTAGTGCATGTATCAACTGGAGTTATGACACTAGGCAATCCTAACACCATGCATTTTGAATTAAGCATTGACAAGCTCTTAAAATTCAAATGCCCATACCTCTTGTGCCATAGATCACTATCTTTCTCTTCAGCAGTTGCGGACAAGCATGTAGCTTCAATAGCTTTGATTTGAGTCTTGTAGATCCTGTTCTTGCTTTGGGCTGTTTTGAAAATCAGTCTCTTCTTGGAATCAAAGAGTTGCAGAGTCTCATCCTCAATTACTATCTTGAAACCCTTTGAGATTAATTGCCCTATGCTCATCAAGTTACACTTCATACCAGGGACATAGAGAACCTTTTCAATCACAGCTTTCTTCCCATTCGATCTTTGAATCACCACATTACCCATACCTTCTGCCTTAATGGAATCACTGTTGGCCAATCTGATCTTTGTGTTGAGACATTCATCAAAGTCAGTCAAGATGCTTCTATTGCCAGTCATATGGTTAGAACACCCTGAATCAAAGTACCAAACCATGGAATCTGCTGCTTCATCAGCAATTGTCACCATGAAACTGGTTTCATCCTCAGAACCTGAGCTATCATGTGCTACCTTGGCCTCTTCTTCATTGTCTTGACCTTTCTTTTTCTTTGGATTTTTGCATTCATTGGCATAATGCCCATATTTGTCACAGTTGTAGCACTGAATCTTGCTCTTGTCCTTCTTCTTTGACTTATCTTTCTGTTTCCCTCCTCCACTAGAGGATTCAGGCACTGTCTCAGCATTCTCCTTGCTTTTCTTGGAGTCTTTCTTGTTCTGCCATTTCTTCTTCTCACTTTGATACTTCTTGAATTTTGAGAAAAGAGCTTGCTCATCTTCTTTGCCATGGCTCCTCTCACCATGCTTCAACTTATGAGCTTCAAGAGTGCTTTGCAGATCCTCTATCTTGATCTCACTCAAATCTTTAGTCTCTTCTATAGTCACCACTATATGCTCAAATTTAGAAGTCAAAGTTCTTAGTACCTTTTCCACCGTTTCTTGCTCACTAAGATTACCTCCACAATTCTTCATCTGGTTGGTGAGAGTCACCAATCTTGTGAAGTAATCAGCAATTGATTCATCACTCTTCATCTGCAACAGTTCATACTGTCTCTTCAAGGCCTGAAGCTTTACTTTCTTCACTTTTGCATCACCACCATAACTCTTTTGCAAGATATCCCATGCATCTTTGGAGTTCCCAGCATCTGCAATCTTCTCAAACACCTTTGAATCAACACATTGATGAATGAGAAACAGGGCCTTGTTATCTTTCTTCTTTGCTTCTCTGAATGTTGTTCTTTGTTCTTCATTTGCATTTTCTGGTAGAGGAGTGATTGCTGCATTCACTTGTTCATACACTTCTTGAACATTGAATATCACCTTCATCTGCTTCACCCATCTATCCCAATTCTTTCCATCGAAAACTGGCAAATTCGCATGGAAATTGTTGTTCCCAGCCATGGTTGATTCACTTTCAACCTGATTCTTCTTTCAAGAACGAATCAAGATCCCTTTGGATCGTACGAGCTCTAGATACCACTTTGTTGGGGATAACCCACAAAGATGAACAACAAAGAACACTAAGAAAGAATAGAGAGAGCTATGAATAAAATTGAAGAGAATGAATTAAGGGAAAAAGTTATCTTTATTAATCACCAAAATCACCTATATATAGGTGTATGTACAATAGGTGGGAGAGGTGGCTTGTAACAAGCCAACTAACAAACCTAAACCTCTCTAACTAACTAACTAACCGAAAAAAAACAACTGTACAAACAAACAAACAAACTATCTTAACTAACTAAACAGACAAACTAACTGAACCAGAGGTTCAGAGCCTGAGAAGCATCAGAGGCTGATTGCTTCAGAACTTGTTAGTTGCACTACAAGAAAAAATGTGTTTAGCAACGGTTATGGGACGGTTTAGCAACGGTTTTTAACTGTTGCAGCATCTTTACCGGCGGTTGCCAAACCGTTGCAGATTTGAGCGTTGGTAGCTCAAATAGCGGCAGTTTGGAAAACCGTTACACAAACGGCCACAATATGTGTTGCGGCGGTTTGAAATCGTTGCAATACATGAAACGAAAAAACAAAATTTTCAACCAGTTTTGCAGCGGTTTGAAACCGCCGCTATATTTTTTTATAATTTTTTGTATTTAAGTTTTAGCAACGGTTTGAAACCGCCGCTATTTTTTTTAATTTTTTAGTATTTAAGTTTTAGCAACGGTTTGTAACCGCCGCTATTGTTTTTAAGTTTTAGCAGCGGTTGAAAACCGCCGCTATATAATTTACTTTTTTTGTTTAATTTATTTTCTGGTTTCTTTGAGGTCCATTTTTGTAGGACAATTTTTTACCCTTCTTTTTATTCATCGATTAATATTCAAACGTAGTATTTTTAAATATTGAACTACTATAATAATTCATGCAATATAGACAAATTCATAAACAAAATATCATCCATTTGATTCAAAAATAAGGTGTTCGCAACGACACATGGAACTAAAGGTCACATGCAACATAAATAGTACATAACAAAAAATAAAAACGAAGGTCACAACACATGCGCCTAGTACGTCAAAATTAAAACAAATGGAAAAGCGTGACATCAAAAGTTCAACACGCCTAAACAAAAATTATATATCTAAGTTTAATCGTCCGGAGTTGCTTGATCACCCTCAACATTATGACTAGACTCAGAAGAGCGTCGTACTTCAAACGGTGATCCTATGTTAGACCCCTGAAAACAAAATTTAAAGTATAGTTAAAAACAAAAGTATTGTAGTAGCAACATATTTATATATATCATTCATAAAAAATGCACTTCAAATTAATATCATGTACTTTGAACATGAAATAGGAATAAACACAATGCATTGACAGCAAACATGTTCGAGTAAAATAAATTAAGGTACAAGTGTAGCAATATTGATCTTAATTGACTATGTTCAAATTTCTTGTTCAGTCTCAAAAGTAAGTTGCAGCCATACTTTAACACAACGTATACACATAACCATTATGGATACAAAACTTTATAAAATTGCAAGATATGGTAAGCAAGATTTCTAGTGTAATCGATGTACACAAACTAGTTCTTTATAAGAACATTTACCTTGTAACTAGTACATTAAACATATAATCTCCCGCCAGTCCTTATATATACATTATGAAAGTCCTGACTTTTTCATTGCGATAAGTTTAAATCTGAATATGAACAATGAAGAAGAGAGTGTTAGCAATAGGGCAGCAAGCTTTCATTAGCTGGAATTGCATTATAAAGGTGGTTAAGTCTAACAATTTAAATCAAAGACTAAATTTACAAAAGAAAACACCCAAATAATTTCATATCCACTTTCATAGAAAACACAAATCACTCCATAATCATCTCTCTCATTTAAACATGATTCTATTAACCCAAATTCAAATAAGTTAATTACCTGCACTTGAAAAGATACTTTAATACTTAAAGGTATAATTTCTAATAAAACAAAAACAAACAATATATCTGACTGCAAAACCACTCTAGTTTCATGGACATTTTGTGAAATTGACATGTTACTGTTGGGAGGCGGTGTGTTGAGCGCCAAACTTGAAAAATGAAATTCTTGTCGGAGCAAGTTAGACCGGAGAGCCAGTAGAGAACAGGGAATGGTTTATCATAATTGGGAGGGAAGTTAATTCAATGAACAACCAAGAGTTTGACTATAATGTTTGTATCTCTTATTGAAAGGTAGCAAACTAAACCATAACATATACAAACTAAATGTATGTTTATAGGTAATAAGAATCTACTTTCTAATTAAAATATAAGATTCATAAGAACCTTGTGAACAACTCCTAATTGAACAACACATTCTCTAACAACAATGAAGGCTATTTTCTTTGAACTTGTTCCAAGAACAAAATATATATACAAGTAGATTGTCCACAAACAATAAAAACCCATATAAACATTCAATTAAACCAAACTCTATGCCAGCATAGGTGTACCAATCCACAATTCAAATAGTCATATCTTACATTTAGCTACCAATCAAATTAATTACCTCAAATTCACTAAATTCTTGTAAACTCAAGGAAATATTCCATATAGGAGCAAAAATAAATGTAGAGAAAAAGAAAGTATGTTGAAAATGAGTGTTTCACTTCTGCATTTTTTTTTATACAAAACACAAATTCAAGGAATACAAAAGACAAGTACACAAACAAAACAAGAACCACAATTGAACAAGACAAAATACAGGAAACCAAAACCACAATTGAACAAGACAAAAAATCATTCAATGACTGAAACACAAAACACAAGCACAGCCACACACAAAGTCAACTGAGATATCATAAAGGCAAAATAATAATAATAATCGGAACAGCCTTGTCACCAAACAAGAAGGAAAATAACCGAGAAACAGATAATGGCACAGTAAAGAGACCTTAAATTTCACCGAGCCAGCCACAAAGCCCAACTTATTGAGTTCCAAATGAGCATCAATCCTTGTTTACTGCGTTTTCCCTAACCACACGAACAATTGAAAAGGGAAAAAAAGATTGGGAAGCAGGATAAGAATCATACTTAACCAACTAAACACTTCATACCAAATCTTGGAGGCTAATTCAAAATGCATGAACAAATGAATTGGCGTCTCCACCTAGGTAACAAACAAAACAAAATCTTTATTTCCATCAAGATGGAATATATCCATATGCATTTTGTGTGTTAGTAATAGGTTATAGCAAATGTTTGAAGTTACCTGATATCTTGCTTTGAGATACCATAGTACCAACTCATGCAAAACTGCTTTAAAATTTTCTTCATTGTTAAAGGAGCAACATTCGAAATGAAACAAACTGTGAGACCTTTGTTAGCCTAAATTCATGAGAATTTTAATATAAAATTGAATGAAAATTTACTAGTCCAAGATGTTAAGTGCAATTGAATGGACAATCAGCTTATCAAACACTTGAATTTCAATAATACACTTATCACACTATGATATGCTAATACTATTCCAAATACACTTATCACACTATGACATGCCAATACTATTCCAATAATAAATTTCAATTCATAGAATCGAATAAATATGCATCTTCGAATCTAATGAGCCAAATCCTCCATTGCCGCCATGCACAGAAAATTAAAGAATAATAATAAGGAAAATATATGAAGATAGATAAGAGTATTGTGGCCACCTACTGTCATATAATGAGCCAAATCCCCATAAAATTGAGTCAAATGGAAAAAATTTGTTCCATGTAGAAGGCCCGATAAAACCCATGGATCTATCATGATTCACATCAGTATACAACATTTATCGTGGTGTGGAAAATAAGATTGAAATGAAATTACAATTGAACAAAGATTAAATCTTTTTGGTACCTGGAATCTTCATTGTCGCCACGTCCATGATATGCTGCACCACCTCCCCGTTTTTCCCCGGTGAGGGAGTAAAAAAGGGTTGATAATCGAGAATCATCGTCGGAGACGTTAAAATCTGGGGAACAAAGTGAAGGTTTGAGCGAGAGCACAAGTGAGGGTTTGAAAATCACGGGAAAAACAGTGGAAAAAGCTTCAGAATCACATGATGTGAGAATGAGAGTTTGAGAATCGAAATTGAAAAAGAGGGATTTAGGGTTTGAGAATCGCATCTGAGAATGTTAGTGACTTAGGGTTTTCACAAGAGTGATGAATGTTAGGGATTTAGGATTTCTAGAGTGACTAGAGTGATGAGTCGAATTTGTGGTAAAAGAGAACTAGGGTTTTACGAAAAAAAATAGGGGAAGTGTGAATGGTGGGAAAGGATTATTGGTGAGTGAAGGAAACAATGTGAGAAAGAATAATTTTTTCTTTTTTATTTGAGTGAAAGCAAATTATAATAATTTTAAAGAATTAAATATTATCCAGAAAAAACAATAGAATCGGTGGAACCGACTCTATGTATCCAGAAAAAAATAATAAAAGAGATGGTTCGCGGGTTTTGTTTTTTTCTATTTATCAACTAAACCGCTGGTAAACCAAATTAAACCGCCGATTCATTTAAAAATTACCAGCGGTTCCCCAAAACCGTTGCTATTTTAATTTTGTTTTAAAATTACCGGCAGTTCTACATAACTGTTGCTATCCATTTATTGCAATTTCCAATTTTACCAGCGGTTCCCCAAAACCGTTACTATTTTAATTTTATTTTAAAATTCCCGGCAGTTCTACAAAACTGTTGCTATCCATTTGTTGCAATTTCCAATTTTTTTTGTAGTGTTGTAAGAGTCTGAGACAGAGTCTTGTAGTCATCAGAGGCTAAGTGAGTACAAGAGCCTGTATCCTCTCAGAAGCTGAAGTGTCCAAGACTGCTTCAGAGGCTGCACCCTTCAGAAGCTATTCTCGTCAGCAGCTTGAATTACAAAGAAAACTAACAAATGCTGTAACCAATCTCACCTGTTCAATCTAAAATCAGCAACTGAGATTATTTATTATAAAAGATACAATTTTCAATTTTATCAATTTAATCTAATATCAACGATCTAGATCAAAATCTATATGTCAAGGTTGTCAAAATCGGACTGGACCGACTCAGAACCGTGAAAAACCGATAAATCGGCCCGTTTAAACGGTTCGGTGGTTCATTTTTTTTTTAAAAAGGTCAAAACTTTCTAATATTGAGTCAGTATTCTAATTAAGACATGAAACCTAATATTGAGTCAATATTATAATTAATGTGATGGTAAGGAAATAAGCAAAACTTCCTAATATATAACAATTATCATCAATACAATATAAATAACAAATATTTTGACTTGAATGAAGAATATTCTAATTAATGTAGCAAAACTTCCTAATATATTACAATTATCATCAATACAATGAATAACAAATATTCTCACTTTAATGATCAATATTCACCACAATTTCTTTTCTAATATTCTGTAATTTCTAATTTGGTTTGAATTAAAAAATTTATGTCTAATGTATTAAAAATTTTATTTTATATTGACTTTATGACATTTCATTTTTTTAATATGTGAAACTAAGGAATATGAAGTCATTATTTATTTATATATTAATTAAAAAATATATTTAATATATATTTAATTAAAAACGGGGAGGGTCCTTTTAAATAGATGACTCGTCGGGCCGTCGGAGCGGGACTTCTTGCGGAAAAATAACTTTAAAAACTTAGTTTTTCGAAAGGAGATTTAAACCTTAAATCAATAAGCTCATCAGTTCAATGACCGATCCGATTATAACAACCTTTCTATATGTAACTGAGTGAAACATTTACCGCAAAGAATCCCGATCCTCATATCCACCCATACAGAAAAAGGTTAGATTAATTACTACTAGTACTAGTTGCTAACAGTAGCTAGCTGATGATATGATGTAGTAGAAGGACTAGTGAGAGGAGTAACCACGACAATTTGAAAATTGAAATTCCAAATATTTCTTGACCATCATCATTAAATAAAAACTGCTACCGATTTGATAGGACATTACCCCTAAAATGGGCCCACATTACCAATCCCTCAAACAATCTACACCGTCCAATAAAAACCAGGTCCAATCAGATTCAACGGTCTAAGTTCTGTTACTGTACATAGGAGCCTCCTTCATTCATATTCATATTCCTCTCTCCATTCTTAAATCCATTCCTCCATATTCTTCCTCTCTCTCTCTCTCTCTCAAACTCTGCTATTATTGAACTCTCTTATCACTCTTCAATCTCATTCTACTTCTTCTTCCACAACGCCATTGCTATCATCATTAAGCCTTTCACCAGATAACAATGCCATCTGAGGTATGTTCTGTTCAATTTCGTTACTTTTCAACTTTGAACTTCAAATAATTTTAGTTTTTGTATTTTTTTTCTTTTTTTAAATGTAAGTTGTGAAAAGCATCTTTTTCTGTTTTTGATATTTTTTTTCTCTTTTTGATTGGATCTTCCTTAATCCTCATTTCCTTTTGAAAAACTTTTTGAATTTTTGTTTTTTATGCAAAAGAAATCAGACATACATAGAGTGTGGAATCTGCGTGACCAATGAATTTTTTACTGTTCTGATTTCATACTCTCTTTCTGATTTTTTTGACCAATGTTTCATAAAGTTACCGTAATTAATACTCCCTCCGTCCCATTTTAAATGACATTTTTTTGACTTAGTGTACTATTCATTTGACCTGTTTTGACCTTATTTTTCTACTAATATATACATGCAAATATTAACATATGAGATGTTGTTTAATTTGTCTCGACGAGTACTTTCAAAATATACCATTTTTATAACTTTTAATAATAGATAATTAGAGATATTAACGATTAAAGTTGTGCATTGACAAACGTGTCAGTGGTCAAACAGGTCATTTATTTTGGGACAAAGGGAGTACCTTTTGCTACACATTGTAATTTTACCCTTTTACCCTCATGTGATGCTAAATGGTGTCCAATGGTTAAGGATACAAAAATAGAAATAAAAGCAAAAGTTTTCAATATAAAAGATTCTTTTTAGCACTTCAATGCATTGAATGCACTATTTCAAAGAATATTTTACCATTTTTGTATCCTTAACCATTGTTCCGGAGCACCATTTAACATTTAGTTTTTTCATATAAGCTAGAATTTAATTGCATAAAATTGTTTAGTTCATAACAAATTCTCTAAATTATTCACTTATTTAAGATTAATATTAATAGTCATCGAGAACTTAGCTTATTTGGCAGGAACAATAACATCTTATATGTAAAGTGAGGATTCGATCCTTGTACATTCCATTTATTCACCTTATGAATGATTTTTTTAGTCACTAAGCTACCTAACAAACAAAAAATTAATATTAATGAAATTAAATATAATAATAATAATTAGAGCTAGAGACCTATTTAAAATCATTTCATAAGGATCGCGGATTTGATGGTTTATTTGATGAAATTTGTGTCAAAACCCTTATTTTTTGTTTCATAAAGCTGGCAAGTAATTGGTTTGGACGTAGAGATAGAGAACCAAGTGTCCATTTAAATTACCTTATATTAAATAATATATATAAATAAATAAATTTTTATGTATTTTATAAATTTGTGAGTATAGTTTATAAAAAACAACTTATAAAAATATAATTTTTTAATAAAAATTTATAAATTAATATAAAATATTATTTATTTATATAAATTATTTTTAGTTAATACATATTTTTAACATAAGTATGGTATTTTTTTTGGGCTAAAAGTATGGTACATAGTATTTGTTTGAGCGTCAATTGGGGGATTAATATGTAGCATAGCTGATTGTGACATTTTATATTTTAAAAATTCTAGATGTAAATTGAAATTAGTACATGAAACGTGACTTGGTACGTGAAATTAAATGTTTAGTAAGAATACTGTGACATGGTGGCCCATGACTTACTCAGTATACATTTACTTTCGAATCATTTTTATTTTATTTTTTGGTATAGTAATTGAGCTATTGAAAATAGTTTAGAATAATATATATTTTGTACATTGTTTGGTGAAGGAGTCAGAGTAAGAGTTATTGAAGCCACATTACATTTGTTAAAGGTGAAAGTGATGTTTAGGATGAGGAAGGGACTCCCTTGTTGCAGCAAGGGAAGGAAAATTAGCATTGATTTTCATGACCAAGAGAGTAAGTTCATTCATACTTTCAAACTATGTATACATGTGCTTGTATATTTATATTAGTTTAATTTTTTATTTATTTATTTTTTGACAAAATTTTTATTTATTTATTTTCTATTGTTGTTGATCTATTCATTTTCTTAGAAAAGAATTGGCTTATATTTTACAAAACCTATGTTTGGTATTATAATATGGGTTTTTCTATCATGTATGGTCATTATATCAGAATTACGGTCATCCACTTTAATTTTGTAGAAGTTACAGTTATACTCAGCGAGATACCACCAAACATACACAAAGCTTAATTTTGACAAATTAGTCCAAATCACTACATTTATGTAAATAGAAGTTGATATTTGATTCAAATTTTGAACTAAATATATTAATTTTTATTGATTAAATTGTCTCTTATATTTATAAATGGAGGATTAGTCAAATATTTTTTTTGAAGAATTAAGAATCATTTATAAACTTTAGTTTGTTTTAATGATCCTATGTTTGAGTTTTGGAAGGTTACAAATCTTTTATAGCATATAAGTTTGTATGATAAAAATTTCTTGTACGACATAAGCTCTTGCGTATAGATAACATTCGGATCATACAAACTTATCTATAACATATAAGTTTGTATGATCAAAATTGATCATCAAATTTGTTTAAAAAAAAGAATTTTTTATTTATTTATGATAAAGATGTTTTATTTTTGAATTTCATAAACAAAATTTTACTTCAAATAGTATTTGAATTTATTAGTGTATCGCATTTAAATATTTCAGTGTAGAAATTTGGTATGCCTATTTCAGAATATATGATGCCTAGTTATTTTAGTTACATTCTCAATAATTGTATTGTATGATAGTAGTTAGATTTGAATTTGAAATGAAATCCATAGCTCTATTTCTCTCCATGTTTCTAATGGTAGCACTAGACTATGGTATATATATTTCTAAGTTAGTAAGTTTAAACAAGTCCTTTATTGTAGGGCACATTTATACCTGTCCTACGGTCCTGCCTCACGAGTCATAAATAAGCATCTTAAACCTTCACTATTGTTTATCCTAAAATTTCATTCAAGTAAAGCTTTAACTAGAGTTAATTGTTATGTACCGATCGTGTAAAATTATTTTTTACACATACCCAATCATATTTCTACATTATAAAAGCCACTTTATAAATAAGTTCATAAAATATCTTCACAATTATCTATATAGTATGATTTAATTGAATGGAAATATTATAAAAATTTACGTGTTAGTGTATACAAATTAAGCATTAACAATTTTAAATTTTTTTAATTTTTTTTGTAATTTCTAAAATAAAAAGGATTAAATTAATGATTTGAGTTTTCTCCTTCAGTTTTTATCAAGTGCATGTCTATTTTTAATTTAATCCTCAAAATTCTACGGATTGACAAACTTTTTTGTCGAGTAGTTTAGTGGCTAAGATTTCACTTTTTAAAATGAATAAATAGGAGTACTAGAGTTTGAATCCCGATCCCTGTATATAATATGCAATGTCTTTGTCAATTGAGCTATGCTCACGAGATATAGACCGACTAATTTACTTCATCAAATTGATGCAATGACAAAATTAATCACTAAACTAAAAATCATCTATACCCTATCACAAAAGTCATCCCTCTTCAATGATATACTTACCATTTTATTTTAAGGATGAAAATGATGTGTCTCCCCCTAAAGACAAATTGTGGAATCCCACAATATGAACCGTTTGCTACGTGCTATCATTTTAGATGTGATATTGGTGATGTCCTTTTGATTAAGAGTAAGCAAGTAGGAGAGGGTGAGATGATAAAATAAATCACTAGAATGGAAGGTTTATTATGTTGCAAACATCAATCTCAAATCCATGGACCAACATGTTAGTGGGCCAAGAGTGTTTTTATTAAGCCCAACTACTACCTGTTTCACTCCCCTTGGTCCCTCCTCAGAGATACACACAAAATGTAGTTATAGTGTGGTTTCATAGTGGGGTTGTGCCTTTCACTGCCCATGTCCTCAAAATTTTAAGGAAACTCTCTTTCTTTGTCTTTGATCCTTACTTTTCAGAAACATTCTATATATTTCTATTTTTTCTTATGAAAAAGTTCTTGGAGGTTGCCAGGATAGAGAAAATTTTATGACTCAAAGAGCAATAGGGAGATATTTATCTATTATCCTACGATAAAGTTGTCCTACTGACGGTCCCTTAATCATTTGGTTTAGTGTTTTATCTTTGTCCGGTGTATATGAAAAAATATCAATCTTTTAAATTAATCTCAACTACTTCAAGAACAAGGGCAGAAGCAAGTTAAGTAAACCGGGGGGCTCAAACCCCCCCACAATAATACAATTTTTTTCTAAGCCCTCAGAAAATTGATTAAGTCACGAACTTACGCATATTTCTTTCTAATTTTTATGGTAGATACTTCTACTCTCCAATTAAATCTTTCACATAATGTCTCTTTTAATTTTTATATAGTCTTTCCTAACAAAAGAGCAACACAAAATATTTTTCACCTTTTCTCTTTACTTTGCTTCTAAATTCAAAATTTAAATTTTTATTTCAACATCAACTAATTTTTGTCTACTAGTGCATTTTTTCTCAATCAATATTTAAAGGCTATTTCTTGTAGTAATGATTTTTTGTTGTATTTCATTAAAAAAAAATTAGATATTCATTTAATTTTGTAAAAATTAGAAACTCATTTAATTTTGTTAGCGAAATAAATCAAACATCATGGAAGCAAGTTGTTTGAGGTTAATTCTCAACTCTTGCGTATAGATAATATTCGGATGAAATTAGAAATCACCTTGTATGCTAAACAAATTTGAAGATCAATTACTATTAAACAATGGTGAAACTTCATATCTATAATATGATATAACAAAAAAAATAAAATAAATAAAATATCACTTAAAAAGTTTTCATTGGTTAGTTTTTACACAAAAAACATCAATTTTTTTAACTAATTTTTGTTTATATTGTGGTACGAGCGACTACTTTTTTTTAACTAGTCTCTTTTGTTGGCTCTTTTGTTCTTTTTTTATTCTTTTACTAATTATTTATTTCAAGGCTTGAAAAGCATGAGTTAGGTACAATTATTGTTCTATCCTAATCCTATGATAGCTTCGGAAGCTTCTCTTTGTCTTCAAATCTTTGTCCCTTATAAAACGTACTAGTAAGTGATCTTTGTGTAAACACCTTTTTGTTATGAAAAGATCAAACTTCCAAAACATGAAACCATTTTATTGAAAAGTAGAAAAACATTAAAGTGGACACAAAAAAAAAGGTTTGTTTCAGCTCATGGAACATTTAAATACTTTAATTTTAGTATTGGGATTTTATTTTGAAGGAAAAAAAATCCTTCAAAAAAAATATAAATTATAGATATAAATTATAAATATATGATGTATGTGCTTTTATAAATTATAGATATAAAATATAATTTATTTAAATTAAACTCATCTTAAATGATCGATTTTAATTATTGTACTCTTTGATTCTCAATTTCCATGATGAAACTTGAAATTAAAATAAAAAAATAATTATTACTGTGTTAACAGTGTAAAACTTTTTTACACATGTATTCAAGGAAACCACATCAGTCACATTGCCACTTTTACATGTTTGTTCCTAAAATATAACCTCAATTGTCTACATGTCATGATTTGAATAGATGAATGTGTAAAAATAGTTGTACACTTATAAATTAAATTCAATAAAAATATGTCACCCATAATAGTTGCATGTGAGACTATATGTGGTTTATTATGTATAATCTATAGTTAGGGTCATATTTGACTGCTGATTATGTCCTTCTCAAAAGTGTGAACCTCCTAGGGGTTAGATCTAACATAGCATACATTTTTGAAAAGGATCAACTATAAAAAAAATCAAAAGATTAAACAACAATTAGCTTATTAATTAATCATTATGCCATGTTAATAATTAATCATTATGACATAAATAAATATGAGTATCTTGCAATAGTACATTATTATGTCATGGTCATGGTGATCTGCAATTGCAGATATATTAGGAAGCCGTATAAAATTTTGTTTAAACTAAGAAGTAAACGATATCCGTGATAGAGATGTGATGGAATCTCAATTATTCACTTTTGACCATTTGTGACATATTTTTTATTTTTTTCTTACTTGGACTATTTTAGAATTAGTAGTACTTTTTTAAATGAGTCTAGTTAAGGTATTTGCCAATAACAATGCAAATAATTTGCATTTCATAAAGCCTAAATTATATCAATTAATTGAGTAATCATGTATTAATGTTTTTATATTATGGTTTTATTGTAATCCATGATTTTAGTCATATGCTATTTTTGGATGTATGCCTGCATAGCTTATTTTGTCCAACAACAGAGAGAATATATTCTTGCATCATTTTAGTATTGACAGCAAGGTTTCATTTTATTTTTTGATTAGTTTTTTTTGTTTGTGTAAGGTTACATTTTTGTTCTTTCTAGACTATATTTGGTTATATGTAATAATATTTTTATTTTATTTTTATATTCAAGTATAACCCCTTTAAAAAAAGAAGTATAACCCCTTTTGGAAAAAACATGAATTGTTTATGAATTTATATAATGTTACCTTTCAGGAATTATGACATATAATGGCCTTGAAAGTTGCATTTTAAATAATCAATCATATGAAGAAGAAAGTAGAACAAGTAGAGGAGATGGATGCATAACTGATTCATTTGATGAAGATGATTCAAGTTGTTCTTCAAGTAAAGATGCTTTTGGATCATTCTCTTCAAAATGTTTAACAATGAAAAGGGACGACGAACAAGGTCTCGAAGAATGGGAACTTTCGGAAAGTCCTCAAAAAGTTTACGTCAAACAAAAGCCTTCTTACGCTATTCAACATTCGGATATTGAAGATATGAAGGAAAAATTTTCAAAGCTCTTACTTGGTGAAGATGTTACTGGAGGAACTAAGGGCATTACTACAGCTTTGGCACTTTCTAATGCCATCACAAATTTATCAGGTATGCCCTTGTTTGTTTACTTTCATAATTACTCGAAAGTTGTATTTCGAACGCTAAAATATTCATAATTAGTTGTTAGTAATGTCAGCGGAGTGTTTCAAATCCATATCACCTTATCTCTTCATAGAAACTACCAAACAACCTTATCAGTCCAAAATTACATTAAACTCATAAAATTTATTATTTGTCGCACGAAGCTTATAAAGTTATGTTCAAATGCGGAAAGAGTAAATTGACAGTTTTTTACTACCTCGTTTCTTTTCGTATGCAGTTACTGTTTTTGGTGAGCTGTGGAAATTGGAACCTTTATCTGAAGAAAGGAAGAGCAAATGGCGAAGAGAAATGGATTGGTTACTGTCTCCTACTAACTATATGGTTGAGCTAGTTCCTGCTAAGCAAAGCAATGGCAATGGTGGAATCTTTGAGGTATTTTTCAATTCGGCTAGATGATAAAAAGTAAACTATTTTATGCATCACTTTGCTGTAAAATAAGAGACTTTTGTTCTTGGAACAGATAATGACGCCAAAAGCTCGTGCAGACATTCACATGAATCTTCCAGCACTCCAGAAATTGGACTCTATGCTTATCGTATGTCATCTCTTTACTACGATCCGCAGAGATCTTCGAGCGATTTTTTTTTTCAAACTTATCTATTCTAAGAAAATTCTTCGTTCATTTTTTATTTATTACATATTAGGCTTCTGCATCTTATTTGTAATTTGGATTATTTGTTGACAGGAGGCACTTGATTCAATGGTGAAAACTGAGTTTTGGTATGGAGAGGGAGGAAGCCGATCCGAAGGGAGAGACACGAGTGCGCGGCATAGTAAAAGATGGTGGCTTCCATCACCTCAGGTACCAAAAACCGGTCTTTCTGACCCCGAAAGAAAGAGGCTTGTTCATCAAGGAAGAGTGGTACGTCAAGTATTCAAGGCTGCTAAATCTATCAATGAAAATGTTTTGCTTGAAATGCCGGTGCCAGAAGTTATTAAAGATGCACTTGCAAAGGTAATAATAGTCTTGTAATGTTGAATAACTTCAATCAAATTAAATTCCACTGCATAGTCTTGTAATGAATTAATTAAATTGGTCTTCATTAAAATGTTTGATGTTCGTATATTGCAGTCTGGAAAGGCAAACCTCGGACAGGAACTGCACAAGGTTTTGACATCTGAATCAAGTTCCGGTGAAGACATGCTTAAATCTCTAAATTTGAAATCCGAGCATATGGTCCTTGAGACTATTAATAAATTGGAAGCTGTTATATTCTCATTGAAAGAGAGAACTACCGAACAAGTCACTGGCAAATCACCAGTTAGAACCTCATGGTCTTTTGTGAAGGGCCCTATGTCAGAATTTGATAAAATGGAGTTATTATTGGATCGCGCGGAAACACTTTTACAACTGCTTAAAATCAGATACCCTAATCTTCCTCAAACATTTCTCGATGCTGCTAAAGTTCAATATGGCAAGGTAAGTTTTATAGCATAATGCATTCGACAAATTATTCTGATTGAAGAAACAGACTACAACTAAAGTTTGTCCCAATTCAATGGTATAGTGATTTGATTTATATGTCTTAATCTCTGTAGGATATTGGACATTCCATTTTGGAAGCTTATTCAAGAGTTCTCGGAAATTTAGCATTCAGCATATTATCTAGAATTGGAGATATATTACAAGAAGATTGTCTAAGCAATTCTAATTCACTAAGTTGTTCTCCCGGAATAAATCTATCCGAAACTTGGGTGGTGGATTCACATATTAGGCAATCCTTACTTAAAAAGATGGACAAAGCCGATGGACAATGTTGCGATAGTACATCAAATTTAGAACTTGAATCTTTTGATGTCAAATCCAAGGAAGTAATAGCTACACCAAGTAGGAGTAATGTTTGGTGCATTAGTAAAGAGGCTTGTACAAGTGTGTCTACTCAAAATTCTCCTTAGCTATTGTTATAATTATATGCTAAGTATGAATATATATATATATATATATATATATATATATATATATATATATATATATATATATATATATATATATATATATATAGAAGCAAACTGATAAATTTGCTTTCTTATAAATTTTGGGTTGTTTTAGGCTCTGATAACATGTTAGAAGCAGAGTGTTCTTCGTTGACATTGAAGAGAAAATATCGAACAAAATGAAAGTGTGAAATCAAATATAGAGTAAACTAATTCTCATTTGATTGAATTGTGTAAAGGTAAGATTAGAAATCAGTATATATATAGCTATCTAATTATTGTTGAGTCAGTAACTAAAGTAAAGTTCTAACAAACTTATCACAAATAGAAATTTAACCAAGTTGAATGAATAACTGAACTTCTGCACAACGTGATAAATTGAATACTACAAAAGGATCATTTTCCTCATTATTTTTATTTATATTTTTCTACATTGGCACCCCGGTTCTTCGATGTAGTCCAGCCACAGTACAGAGACAAAAAAATATTTGTAATCTTAAAGAAATGATACACTCAGATTTCAATACTCATTGTGCTTGATGACAAACATTTTGTGTAGATTTTTAAATGCAAAGTTGGACTAGTCTCATTGCAACCTAATAGCAGGTTGAGTAATGTAAGTGAAATCCCAAAACTTATAGTCAAGAGCTTTGATTTGTATCATTTCACTTTATGGAAAAGCTTATAGTATTGGTTAATAATTCTTTTAAAGTTATATATGTTATAGAGAATTTAATATTTGCCTGCTAATTTCATTGTCACTGCAACTTACAGCATGTGTTTTTTTAACTCAACAAAACGAGCTTAACTAACTTACAATATGATTTAAGAAAAAGACACTCTTGGAGAAAACATAGATGCGTAGTTAAAAAAGAAAGAATAGAAAACATATATAGACTTAACATGTCACCTGCACTGCTAATCTAGCTATACTATTATTAACACTTGTTGCGTCATGCGTTACACCAAACATTTCTTTGGTCACGTTAAATCCATAGTTGTTTTTTCCAACGCACGCAGCTTCCACGACAGATTGGCTATCTGTAGCATCCCAAGAGCCTTTCTTAAAAGAACCACATTGACCTTCTGGATTTCCAAAACTAGCAAATTGGATTTGTGAAATTACTTGTCCATTTTGGCATGATAGTTCTAATTGTTTACCTTCATATACATTAGCACAAACAGTTCCGGTTGTCACCGTTTGGAACTGAATACTTTGAGGATTTCCACCTATTTCTTCAAACAAAACCAATGTGTTCAAGCCATCATTCATGAATGATCTTGGGACATGGTACCACCTTTGTGATGGATTTCCACAATTGGTGTTGCATTTTTCCGTGACATAGTTTCCACGATAATCGCACGTGTTGCTACATCCATTGGAAGGTGCAATCCAAGAAGACCAATAACGACCAATGCTATGACCATTCACCCAAGCATGTCCTTTACCTAAATCTTGCAAGTCCACCACAACAGGGTTTGTTCCCAAAGGAGATTTAAACTCTGCTTTATACCAAATCATAGGTTCTCCAATAGGAATATAAGATGAATTAGTGTGCCATGATACACCATGTGCTTGCAAATCATGTAGATGTTTTCTTTCACCATTCAAACCAACCTTATAAGACCAAAGATTGGTTGACAAATCCATAGTCGCATTATTCTTTCCAATCAATTGAACAGGACCACCTGATATGCCAGTTTTTATTTCGTCAAACCATGCACCGTAATTTGCAAGCCCAACGGTGGCACTAAGCAAAGTTATAATGTTTGTTCCATTCTTCAACGAAACTTGTTTTTCATAAGTGAATTGATTTCCCGATTGACTAAATTGGTATCCTACATACCTCCTATTAACATAGCCATGAAGTGTATGACCCATAGTGTTCACACGGAGAGTTGCATTGCTCCAAATTGAAGTGTCATTGATATCAACACTAGTCATGTACCATAAATAGTCACTAGCATCCAATGTTAGCTCCTTTTGTTCCAAAAGCTGGTATACTTTGAGATTTCCATTTCCATGCATGGTGTGTAACAGCCGTATTTTAATAAATAGGATTTTTGTGTGATTATATATTTATCTATTTATTTAATTGAATATATGTGATTTTGTGATCTTATGAATAATTATGTTCTGGTTAAGTGAAGGGTAGTTTAGTAATCTATTAGAGTCATTAATCTAGTTGAGAGCCTTTAATTATGATTAGAAGGAGTTAATCATTATTAATTATGTGGTTTTCATTTATTAATAGAATGAGTAGAGATGAGTAGTAAAGAGTAAAATTATGATAGATTGAGGATTGGGCTTTGGTATTGGGCCTAGGTTAAGTTAGTAAGGGTATTTGAGGGATTTCATATAACCTAAGTTGGAGTTATATATAGGAGGTTTTTGTGAAGAGTAGTGGTGTGATTTTATTATCATAAAAATGAGAGAAAGAGAAGTTAAGAGAAAGAGAGAGTTGAGAGAGTAGAGAAAGAGGAAGAGATGAAGGAGAATATCAAATAAAGAATAAGCCATGGTAGATTAAAGGAGATCAAGTGGTGGAGTAGAGATTCCAACTTTATTGAGGTAAGAGGCTTAGATAATATAACTTTGAGATGGTCAAAGAGGGGGGAGATGCCTATTCTCCATACCCAAACCCTCTCATCTCCTTTGGTGGGGAATTGGAATCAATGGAATGTGTTATTGATTTTATGTGTTGTTGTATGATGTTAATATGTCATTATATGATTCTATCTTCCATTTCTATAATCAATTTCGTGATTTATGAATGATTTGTTGTTGTTGATATTTGAAAATGGGTTTTATGCAAAATGAGGAAAAATCTATACTTTTTACTTGAGATGATGTTTGATGATGTTAGAACTTGTACTTCTAGGTCTATATATGATATGTATGCTTAAATGTGATAGCTTTAAGAGTTTATGACATGAAATTCGTGATTTCTATGTGATTTTATGTGAAACCCGTGAGCAGAGCATGAAAATTTGGGTTTGGTCGCTAAGCCACCAATTCGTCGCTGCAAGCGAGGATTCATGTGTTCTTCATGAATCCAGAATTTTAGGTGCTCGCCGAGCGACCACCAGCGACCAATACCTGATTTCCATCGCCAGGTCTCGCTCTGAGCGATGAACGCTCTGCCTCTTCTCGCTTTTTCTTCGCTAGTAGTCGCCCAGCGACCAAGACCTAATTTTGAGGATTTTCTTCATGTTGTATGATGATTATGAGTGTATAACATGTTTAGATTTGGTCTTATAATATGTTATATGTTTGGATTGATTGAATCTTGAGTTGGTATGATAATAATATGCTTATATGCGTATGTTTGATTGAAATTGATAAATGATGATGATAGATAATTAGTAATGATGTGTGATGATTAATGATGTATGAAGATTAGTTAATAATGTATGTTGATTAGCTAACAATAACAATGTGTGATGATTAGAAGTTAATTAATGATGATGAATTATGATGTTCATGTTTTATGATGATGATTGATTATGGTGAATATTATTATTTAGAGTTTGAGAATAATAATTGGATGCCTAATTGAATTGAGGTGAATGAATTACTTTATGATATGTGTGCTTGAATGTATACCTTAATGATGATATGACGATGTGAATTTGATGCGAATTGAGAAGGGGTAATAGGGTTGAGCGGCCTATTATTCATGAGTAGATGTTTGGTGTTATCATCATTATATGGTATGTGTACATTCATGCATTCATGAGTCAACTTGATGCGAGTCCCCCATGACTTAAAACTGACTTGATGCGAGGGATATATGTTTATCCAGAACATTGAGACTCCAAGGGCTGCGGTTACTTGGGGGGTGTTCATTATTTTGATGCGGGTACCACATGCATTTAGTTATGTCGAGGGTGACATGACATGAGATTGTGACATTAGTTTGTATTAGGATAATTGTGCACTCTAATTGGTATTTGGTAATTGTCATTGTTTCTATCATGTTTTGTGAATGATTGAATAATGTGATACTTATGATTGAGCGTATTATGAGATGTGTGATATTGAATGATAATTGATGATGATGTACGTACTTGTTAAATTGATTGAGGATGTGATGTTATTATGATGCATTATATCTTATGATTATAAAATATGAATGACATGAGGTTGATATTTGTTTATGGAATAAATTGTGAGGCATGACCATGCTATGTCCTAAGTATTAAGTGTGTGCTTGTACTTAGTTTCTTTTATGGTTATATTATCTAACCCTCTGTTTTGTGTATGTGCTGGATTTAGGTTCCAGATCCTCAGGTTTTATGTTGTTGACGTCCGAGTCATCGGTGAAGCTCCGCTCTGATGTGACACGGGGATGAGATTATTTCTATAATGTATATTAGAGTCTTGCTTCTTATTTCCAATGTATTTAAATATGTCTTTTCTTATAAACTTATTTGTACAATAATCGTTTGACTGATTAAGTTGTTGGTAAACCTTTATGTGTACAATGTAATACTCGAACCAATACTTTTATAAATCAAATTTCATTTCCGTTGCGTATTTTGGAGAATATTTTATTAAGATAGTATTTTTATTAAATACGGGTTTGGGTGTTACATGGTGTCTTTCCTTGGCTCCATTTTCCACTTCCAAGTGAGCTTATTATCATTATCACTCCTTTTCACAATTATTGATGTTTGACTATTAACCTTTGCAGTATTGAAAATTTCTTGGTTGCAACCATTAAGAATTGTCACAGACCAAGCAGGAACAACATATTTACCATCACTTTGCAAATCAACATTTGCATCATTGTTAGTGTCATTGTTGCTCAAGAAACAAAATCTTGCACCAATGGAATTGGTGTATGTTGTTAGGATGATTCCATTGGCAAGATCCTTGTCATTCCTTGTGCTATAATTTGCAAGAACATTTTCACCTAATTTAATTGATGCATGAAGGTGCTTAAGATGTCCCCATTTTGGTTGATTCAAATTTCCATATTCATCAATTGGTGCATCATAGTCATATGATGTTGTTATATATGGTCCACCAGATGTACGACCAAAGTTGGTTCCTCCGTGGTACATGTAGTAATTGTTTAATACACCACCATTTTGAAAAAAACGCGCAACTGAGAAAGCTGAATCTTCAACACTTCTATGGGGAACCCTTTCACCCCATTTTTGGAACCAACCAATCCAATTTTCAGTAAACATTTTAGGACTTTTTGGATTATTAGGTTGAAAATTGCGACAATAGTACCCATTGCAAGTATTGATAATTGGTTGCGGAGCATCAAGCTGCTGACACATGATCCATGGAACACCAATATTTTGTGCTAGAGCCATTTGAGCACACCATTTAACATATGACTTCTCCGCGTCTTTGTAATTCGACATGATATCTCCATATTCATTCTCAATTTGAGCTAGAATAATGGGTCCACCTTGTGATGCAAACAAACTTGCTTCTTTTGCCACGTCGACAATCTTTGTGGTAAAAATTTGCATTTCATTCTTATAAACCGGATTATCAGTTCTCAACTCTACCCCAAACATGTTGTGAAGCCACAATAGAAACCCTCCATAGTTCCATTCAGCTGTTAGCCTGTATTTTCGACAGGCAATAATGAATTGGAGAGAGATGATGAAATCTCATTTAATGTATATTATTGCTTTTCAATATTCTCTTGGAAACTGATTCTGACAATAAATCAAGAGAGAATCAAAGCATTTGACATTAAAGATTTTTGACGTGTCAAGTCCTAAAAATCTGTCGAGTTCGACAGAAACTTGTTTACTTGAGTAAACATGCTGGTTCGACAATAACGAATGTTTGTCGAAAATATTGTATATATATATATATGTATATATGTATTGTTTGTTTGTCTAACGTACTGTGCAGAACGGAAGAAGCGTATCCTGGACTTAGCAAAAATATTCAAAAAGTGAATAACGTTGAAGGGTTCGCCAGGTGTCAAAAGGAATTCAAATTGTCAAAGACACGTGGAGTTCGTTTAGACGTTGTGTAGGTTTATAGCAGTTATTCTAGTTTGTCTATAAATATTAGTTTTTCATAAGAAAAACGGGTCCACAGTTCACAATTCACATGCAAATTCCTAAGATATTCAGAGTACCCATGTCAACGAGCGAAATGAATGACAGGAACATGTACGAATCTGTGTACCATCCTTTGTAAACACTTTTACAATTGTCAATGCAATTTACATTCTGCAGTATTGATTACTTGCCTTTCATTTAAGCTTTCTGCAATTTAAAGCTTTTCTGCACTTTAAGCATTCTGCAATTTATTTCATTGCATGTTTTACTTTTCAAAGTTTCTCTTTAAACTTTATTTGCAATTCATTTACAAGTTTTCTGCAAATTTAACTTTGAAGCGTTTTACTTTAAACCAAATCATTTGACTGCGTCAAATGCTTTTACTTTTTATCAATTTATCCGATTTAACCCAAAAAGATATGAATATGTTTTCATCATCTTCTGCACAGTCCATATGTCCCAGGATTTACTAGTTGATCCTTCTTGTAATAATCAAACTAGCGGTTGTTTACTAAAAATCGGGGTAAACAAATTGGCACGCCCAGTGGGACCATTGGATTGTGTATTTTTATTTAGTGTGTTTTTGAAAATTTTTTACAAAAATTTGTTGTTTGGTGTTGTACTTTTGATTTTGTGTATATTTGTATATGCATTTGAGAAGTGGTAAGTCTCTTCCAGATTTTTCAAGTATACCAACTCGTCCTCGTTCCAGAATGGTGAGACCACCAAACAATCCTAATCCTAATAATAATAATAATAGCAATAATGGGGCAGAAACAAATCCTGTTCCAAATTCGACAGGGCAACCAAATCAACCAGTATCTGGCAATCCTAGCGCCAATCCTACTGGTGGGCCAACAAGCCCTGCCCTGAACTCTATAAATTCTGAAAGTATCCCAAGCAATAATGTTAATGGGGGAAGTTCGAACCCTGTAATAAGTTCTGCGACCGTTGGCGTGAGCGCCAGTGGGTCAACAATGCCTGCCACTACTTCAAGTATGGCAGGAGGGTTTGTTCCTCCAAATACGAATGGTGCAATAATGACACAAATGAATGTATCATCTATGCCAACGAACGTGTCACAAACACATGGATACACAGACGGTAGCCAAGTTGGTGGAACACTGTCAAGACCTCCATGGTTGCCTAGAAACCCACAATATGGAATGCCAACAACAACGATGGCAAGCCTGTATAATTGGCCTTCGATAGAAAGTTCTCCCTCATCTTCTGCGATGGGAAATAGGGGAAATTCTCTGAACTTGACAAATAATTCTATGAATGCACTTAGGCAACAAATGGACGAAAGTAACCATGATATGGTGAACGCGTTAACCCAACAGATTGGCACAGTTTTTAACCCTGTTTTACAAACAGCCAATGATAATTATTTATTATTAGCCAATCAAATGGGGAGGATGGCAGACTTTTTTGGTGCCCCTGATGCTCCAAACAACCAAAGGGTGCGTCGTGCAAACCCAGAGACTCAACCAGAAGTCCAAGCCCAACCAGTGCGCATTGAGAGAGAACAGCCAGAACAAGGAGTGGTTTTGGTTAATAGAAACCAGGATGCTGATAATGTTCTTAGGAATGTTCGACAATAAAATGTTGCAGGGCATAATAACTTGGCCAACTTGGTAGAAAATATCTTGGCCCAAAATGGTTTGAATATAGGATTGCATAGACCAAATTTTGTGTCAGCATTGTCTGAATATGTATTGCAGGCAGAATTGCCAAGGGGATGGAAAATTCCCAAATTCACAAAATTTGCTGGTGATACTAATGAGTCTACTGTCGAACACATTGCCAGATATTTGGCAGAGGCAGGGAATTTGGCAAATAATGAAGATTTAAGAATGAAGTTTTTTCCCAATTCCCTCACTAAAAATGCTTTTACGTGGTTTACCACACTTCCCCCCCATTCAATTCATACTTGGACTCAATTATAAAGGCTATTTCATGAACAGTTTTACATGGGACAATCTAGGATTAGCCTCAAAGAGTTAGCCAGTATGAAGCGCAAAACCTCAGAAGCCATTGATGACTATCTGAACAGGTTTCGCCTCCTTAAGGCAAGGTGCTTTACTCAAGTGCCTGAACATGAATTGGTTGAGATGGCTGCTGGTGGCCTTGACTATTCCATTAGGAAAAAGTTAGATACTCAACATTTAAGAGACATGGCCCAATTAGCAGATCGTGTTCGACAGGTCGAACGCCTCAGGGCTGAAAAAGTCAGAAATTCTAAATTCCACAAAAAAGAAAAAGTGGCGTACATAGAAACATATGAAAGTGAAAATGAGTTCGACGATGGTCAGGATTACATGGAAAATAATGAAGTTAATATTGCTGAGTTAAAACCAGGCCCTCCCTATACTTGTAAAATGTTAAAACCATCAAATGGGAATAATCCTGTCGAACCAAAAAATGACCGATTTGTTTCTAAGACATATACTTTCAACATTACTAAATGTGATGAAATTTTTGACTTACTGGTCACTGATGGCCAAATAATTGTGCCAAAGGGTTTAAAAGTTCCACCTTTGGAACAACGCAAGAAAAGAGGTTTTTGTAAATACCATAATTTTTTGGGTCATAAAACCTCACAATGTGTTCTTTTCAGGGATCTGGTCCAGAAAGCCCTGCAGGAGGGAAGGCTCAAATTTGGCGAAAAGCCAAAATCCAAACAGCAGGTGGATGAGGATCCATTGCAGATTGCTGATGCTGCTTACACAGAGCCATTTGAGTGCCTGATGTTAGAAGCATTGAACCTCACTGAAGGGGGGCAACTAGTTTCTATTCCCGAAGAAGAATACGAAAACAAAGTGGAAGAAGTATATCCACAGGCTGGGGAAACTTTATTGGATTTCCTTCAACGCTGCAAAGAGAATGATGGCGAAGCTACATTATGTCCTCATTGTAGTGCCATGTTCGACAAGAAGGCTGCTGCAGGCCTCAACAAGTTTTTGCCTCATAGTCAAGGTAGAAACAATTGGCCAAATCAAAAGCCAACTTATTCTAATGTTCTGAATAGCCAACAGGCGCCTGTACATCAGAGGTTGGGACCACAAAAATCATTTGTCCCCTCAAGCAGGACACCTGTCAATCAATGGGTTCATGGAAGAAACATGGACTATGGTCAAAGGAATATTGAGAAGGGAAACTCCAGTAACTTCAATCCCAAAAAAGATCCTGAGTCAAGGAAATATGATTACAGGAATAATTACAAAGGGAAAAACCCCATGACAAGATCTCAATGGCGCAGATATCAACGCCAGAAGAAAGTGGCTGCTCAAAAATCCCAAATTACTGCTGATGGTAATGGAGAGAGGCCTATGGAATTGGCGAAGAGGCCAATGAAAGAAAGGTTAGGTGAACCAAAAGTCGAGTCTTCAGTTGCTGATAATGTCGAAGACGACCACATGGAAGCAGATGACTTTCTGGATTCTGAACCTGACCTCGACATAATAGTAAATGTTGTGTCGATTCTGCCAAGGGAGTTCGACGTCTGTTCTGAAATAACAGATGACGAAGAAGAATCTGGGATGCAAATGGCTCTTCACAGGCCAGTCTGTTACTATGTAATGAGCAATGGTGCTTTGGAAGACCAAATGGCTACATTTGAAAGGCCAGACGAAGGCATGAAAAGTCACTTGAAGCCTCTCTTCATACAGGCTAAAGTGAATAATGTAGGGATCAACAAAGTGCTAATTGATGGTGGTGCTGCTGTTAACCTCATGCCAGAATTTTTGCTGAGAAAGATTGGCAAATCTTTGGTGGATCTTCATCCTCACAACATAGTGCTCTCAAACTATGAGGGTGAAACTGGTTTTTCTTTAGGAGCAATCCTGTTGGATGTGGTTGTTGGAAGTACTGTAAGGCCAACCTTATTCTTGGTTGTGGCCTCTAAGGCAAATTACAATCTGCTCCTAGGTCGAGAGTGGATTCATGGAGTGGGGGCAGTTCCATCTACCCTGCACCAGCGCCTTATTATTTGGCGAGATGATGGTATAGTGGAGAATGTTGAAGCAGATCAAAGCTATTTCAAAACTGAAGTCCATCATCTGACAAAGCACTCATTCGACAAGAAATTAGCAACAATCTCACCATGTATTGAGAGAGACTTTGCACATCATCCAGCAGGAAACGTTCACCATGCAATCAAACTGGACCCCACACATGGTTTCTTGTGGGAAAGAGAAGATGGAGACAGTGAGGATGGCGAGTATGAAGGCCACAACTGCCCAACTGGGTGGGATATCAAAGAAAACTACTATGTCTGAGTCCCAAACTTGGGCAAAGATTACGGTCTACATGGCTGAAAATAGAATCAAAATGGCTTTAGAAGCCAATTCATTGTCAGAAAATATGGCTGATGCAGCCAATGACATAAAAGTTGGCAAACACAAGCCAGAATTGCAAAAGCTGGATTGCATTTATGATGACGAACCCCTAGGATTTGAAAAAGATCCAACCAGTCAAAGTCACAAGATGCAAACACAGGATCCTTTGCAAGAAATTGACCTTGGAGATGGTTTGACAAAAAGACCAACGTACATTAGTGCAAACATTCCTCCAGATCTGAAGGCGAAAGTGGTGCAACTTTTGATGGAATTCAAAGATTGTTTTGCTTGGGATTACAATGAAATGCCAAGTTTGAGCAGAAAATTGGTGGAGCATGAACTACCAGTTCGACCAGATAAAAAGCCAGTGAAACAGTTACCTAGAAGATTTGCACCAGAAATAATGTCAAAGATCAAGGAAGAAATTGAAAGGCTGCTGAGGAGCAAATTTATCAGAACAGCAAGGTATGTCGAATGGTTAGCAAATATAGTGCCTGTAATTAAGAAAAATGGTTCTCTTAGAGTATGTATAGACTTTAGAGACTTAAATAATGCTACACCAAAAGATGAATACCCTATGCCTGTGGCAGAAATGTTAATTGATTCAGCGGCTGGGTTTGAATATTTGAGTATGTTAGATGGCTATTCTGGATATAACCAAATTTTCATCGCTGAAAATGATGTACCCAAAACTGCCTTTAGATGCCCAGGAGCATTAGGCACATATGAATGGGTAGTGATGCCTTTTGGTTTGAAAAATGCTGGGGCCACCTATCAAAGAGCAATGAATTTGATTTTTCATGAATACATAGACACTTTCATGCAAGTGTATATTGACGACATAGTTGTCAAATCCTCGTCAGATGATGATCATTTAGATCATTTGAAAAAATCTTTTGAAAAGATGAGGAAATATGGATTGAAAATGAATCCATTAAAGTATGCTTTTTGTGTTAATGCAGGAGATTTCCTTGGGTTTGTTGTGCACAAAAAGGGCATTGAAATAAATCAGAACAAAACAAAGGCTATTATGGAGACAAAATCTCCAACTACAAAAAAGCAACTTCAGTCCTTACTTGGGAAGATCAATTTTCTGAGAAGGTTTATCTCAAATTTAAGTGGCAAAGCTCAACCGTTTTCGCCATTACTTCGTCTCAAAAAATAAAGTACTTTCACTTGGGGGCAAGATCAACAACAAGCTTTTGACGAAATCAAGGATTATTTGTCAAAGCCACCAATGTTAATGCCTCCAATAAGGAACAAATTCATGAAGTTGTATATATCAGCATCAGATTCGACATTGGGTAGTATGCTTGCCCAGGAGGATGAAAATGGTGAAGAAAGAGCCATCTATTACTTAAGTAGGGTTTTAAATGATGCTGAAACTAGATATAGTAGTATTGAAAAATTATGCTTATGTTTGTATTTTTCTTGTATAAAACTCAAGCATTATATAAAGCCTGTTGACGTTTTGGTTTACTCTCATTGTGATATCATCAAACATATGTTATCTAAACCAATCCTGCATAGTCGAATTGGAAAATGGGCTTTAGCCTTGACAGAATATTCACTAACTTATAAACCTTTAAAGGCAGTTAAAGGCCAAATTGTGGCTGATTTTATAGTGGATCATTCTGCATTAGAAACTCCTCAAAATTATGTGGATTCAGAACCTTGGAAATTATATTTTGATGGTTCTAAACATAAACATGGAGTTGGAATTGGGATTTTAATCATTTCTCCCTCCAAAATTCCCACCAAGTTCAAATATAAAATCAATGGTTTTTGCTCAAATAATGAAGCAGAATATGAGGCTTTGATAACAGGCCTAGAAATTTTATTGGACTTGGGGGCAAAAAATATTTTGATCAGAGGTGATTCAGAATTGGTTTTGAAACAGTTGACAAAAGAATACAAGTGCATAAAAGAACACTTGATGAAATATTTTGTCATAGCAATTTCTTTGTTAAAACGTTTTGACCAAGTCATCTTTGAACATGTGCCTCGTATAGATAATCAAGAAGCCAATGATTTGGCTCAAATAGCTTCTGGCTATAAAATTTCTAGTGAGAAACTAGAAGAGTTGATTGAAATTAAAGATAAACTCATTATTGATCAACCTCCTTCCATGGAATTGTCAATGCCAAAACTTGTGGGGGCAGATATACCACAAGAAAATGGTCAAGATACCACTTATGACTTTGACGAAAATTCAGAAATTTTTGAAATTTTTGCCATTGACAATTTATCTGATACTGACTGGAGAAAACAACTTGTCGAATATTTGCGAGATCCAAATGGAACGACCAATAGAAAGATAAAATATAGAGCCTTGAGTTATGTCATCATTGGCAATGAACTAATACAGAAAACACCTGAGGGGGTTTTGCTAAAATGTTTAAGTGAAACTGAAGCCTATTTGGCTATATCTGATGTGCACAGTGGTGCATGTGGATCTCATCAGGCAGGCCATAAAATGAAATGGTTGTTGTTTCGACAAGGTGTATATTGGCCAACAATTTTAAAGGACTGTATAGAGTTTGCCAAAGGTTGTCAAGAATGCCAAAGACATTCAGGCATACAACATGTACCTGCAAGTGAACTCCATTCAATAGTTAAGCCTTGGCCTTTCAGAGGATGGGCTTTAGATTTAATTGGTGAAATAAAACCAAGTTCATCTAAAAACCAACGTTATATTTTAGTTGGTATAGATTATTTTACTAAATGGATAGAAGCAATTCCATTACCAAATGTTGATCAAGAAGCAGTGATTAGTTTTATACAAAGTCACATCATTTATAGATTTGGTATACCCGAATCTATTACTACAGACCAAGGTTCAGTTTTTACTGGACGAAAGATGGTTGAATTTGCCCAGCAAACTGGCTTTAAACTTTTAACTTCAACACCATATTATGCCCAAGCAAATGGTCAAGTGGAAGCTGCTAATAAGATTATCATTGGTTTGATAAAAAAGCATATTGCCCAAAAGCCTAGAAATTGGAACAAGACTTTGGACCAAGTCTTATGGGCATGCAGAAATTCTCCAAAAGAATCAACTAATACCACACCCTTTCGACTAACATATGGACATGATGCAGTTTTACCAGTCGAAATACATCTACAATCAGTCAGAATTCAAAGGCAGATGGAAATCCCAAGAGATCATTACTGGGATATGATGTTAGATGAATTAGTTGATCTAGATGAGGAGAGAGTAAAAGCTTTAGAAATGTTAACTCGACAGAAAGAAAGAGTTGCTAAAGCTTATAATAAAAAGGTTAAGTCTAAAACCTTTAATGTTGGAAATTTGGTTTGGAAAGTTATTTTGCCAATGGATAAAAAAGACAGAGTCTTAGGCAAATGGTCTCCAAATTGGGAAGGCCCTTTTAAAGTTGTTCAAGTTTTTTCAAATGGTGCTTACGAAATTGAAGAGTTAACAGAAGAACAACGTTCGTTAATTATAAATGGTAAGTACTTGAAAAAGTATAAACCAGCGTTGCAAGAAATAAAAATTAACGAAGAATAAAACTTAAGACACAATCAAACAAATTGGTGATCATAAACGTGTTCGCCACAAAATGGGCATTGTCAAAAGTACAAACCAAAAAACCTTAACAAATTGTTCAGAAAGTTGAAATAAAACTAAGAGCAAATTATTACAAAACTAAAATTGTCTCTTCAGGTCTTCATATAGGCTTTGGAAAGAAGAAATTTATTTGTCGAGAACCTTGTTCGACTCCTCCAGACCCTGAATTTCTTCTTCCACAGCTGCTGAAGCACTAAAGAACTTAATACCTTCGTTAGCCTCTTTGTCAATTTTGGCTTTGACAGCATTGGAAAGGTTGACCTTGGCTTCGTCACGCTTAACCTTCTCTTCATCAATTTTGACGTTGAGACTTTGAATCTTTAAGTTCAGCTCTGCAATCTCCCTTTCCCAGGCAGTGATATTCTGGTTGTATTCAGCAAGTTCGACATTCGACTCTACTTCCTTCTCAAGTTGTTCGACATTGGCTTGGGCAGTATTGGCCTTTTCGACCAATGCAGCATACGCTTCAGTTTGAGCCTCCAGCTTCAGAGCATTGATCTTCCTCTTTTGAATGGCTTGGGTGAAACCATCAATAAGGTTTTCAAGTTGAATAACCTTGCGAAGGGTAGCACCATCAGTCAAAGGGTTGTGAAGCTTTTTCAGGAAGCCCAAGTGAGAAAATGCACCACTGGGGTTCGCCTCAATTAAGGCAAAGACATCTTGGTTGATGTAGTCTGTGTGCAGTTTAAGGAGCAAAGAATCTTGTCTCACTGTCGAACTAATCTCTGTATCAGAAGCCGTCGAACTGCTATGATGGGAGGCACCTTTGCTTTGTTCTTTGTTGCCTTTGCTTGAAAGAAGCATCTTGAGTGCTGCAGCAGGGTCAGAATCCTTCATGGCAATAAATTGCATCTCTGATATTCCAATGTCAGCAGATAACTTTGATGTCGAAGAGACTGGGAGTATTTCAGAACCTCCCTCAGTAGCCTCATGCATGGAATCATCTTGGTTGTCGGATTCCATTTCGACATCAGTGTTTTCTGACGAATGAGTAGATTCAGCAGCATGCGCAGAGATGGTCTTTTCAGAATCTGGATGATTGGTGGGAATTTCTTCAATATCTGGGCCTTTATCTTTTCCAGCTAGAGTGACCTCGACGTTATTGGTTCCAACGTCTTGGGCCAAGCTGTCTTCATCATTGACAAGTATAGTGGCATTTCCTTCATTGCCATCCTGGTAAAAAACAAAATGAAATAAAGTCTTAGAAATCACAACGAAAGTATGGTCATTTGACAAAGCCTTGAAGATGAAGACAATTTTTACCTGATCACTAGGGTCTTGTAAACTTGGGTTAACTTTCTCTAGTAGGGGAGCGGGACCTCCAGTCGAAGGGGCTTCGACATTGATGGTTGGTTGATCCTTAATAGGAGAAGTGGAATCAGGGATTTCAATGTCTTTTTCTGTCTCTGCAGAAGGTTTAGGATTGGCTTTGACCTTCTTTTTCTTCTTCTTCTCTTTGTCAGCTTTCTTCTTTGGATTTGGGGGCATGCCTGCCTCACTAGTTTCGACACTGGCCTTTCCTTTGTCTCTTTGGCCTTCTACATTAGCAGCAGCAGCAGTTGGGATAGTAGTACCAGCAGGCTGAAAGGAAAGCTAGATTATCAACACCAAAATTTCTTTGAAGTTAAGACAAACTTAAAAGAAGTGTCGAGATCAACTTACTGTTGGTTCTTGGATGGTGAGTGATTTTTGTTTCTTCTTAGTGGTGGCTTCTCCAGTCTCCTTCGACGCCATTAAGGCTCTCTTACGAAGCTGCATTTAAAATCAAAAGGATCAAAGATATGTTTGTAAAAAATTGAAATTCAGAGACTAAGTTACTTTGAGATTTGATACCTTGGCCCCAGTGTTGGGGAGTGATTTCTTTGGGGTTGCAGTAGAAGCAGCAGAATCCGTCGAAGTAGTGGTTTCCTTGACTTTAGAAGCACCTAGTGTCGAAACATGAAAGGAACACACATCAGTAAAGGATTAAAAACTACAAGCACGATAAAAATCACATTGTTAAACAACTCAAAGTTACCTTTGCCTTTGGGAGTTTTTTGCTGTAGAGCGTCGAATCCAGCCTCTATTGCTTGCAGAAGTACCTCATCATTATTCTTAGCATGCTTCTCATAATGCAAACTCCACCATGTGGCGAATTCAAAGGTGCAATATTGAGAAGTTTCAAAGGCAACAGATGTGAGCTTATAGGGTTTCCTTTCGTCAGCGAGCTTCAAACGACGCTCAAAATATTCGACAGACATACCAGAATTGCCCAAGACAATGTCATCTTTGTTCTTGAACAAACTCTTTGGCCTGAACTGACTTAGGCCAAATTGGCGAGCAACAAGGTTAGGTTGGTACCCAACCAAGCCTAGATGCCTTCTTTCGACTCCTTGCCTTGAGGATAAGATTGTGGGGTTCAAGAACATAGTCCAAATGTTGTTTGTATCCTCCTCTTCATTTGGGTTGGTTGCAGGGAATGACCTTCTAAACCAAGCAGGCCCAACAGCTCTTTTAACAAATGGGGTATTCTTAGGAGTAATCTCGTCGAACTCAAGGAGAGTCTTGAAGTAGTGGAAGAAAAGCTGTCGAGTGGTCAGGTTTGTTTCTCTATATCTCAACAAGGCCAACCTAGCGCTTTCTGATTGTCGAGCGGCAATTGAAGCTTCCAAGTAAGAAGGAAGGAAGAGGTTAAAGTTCGACTCAAATGTGGCATTCAGCCAAAGTTGTAGAAGCCAGATAGGGCCAGAGAAAGCAAGCTGTGATCCTTTATCAATCTTCTTCAGCATGTCACTAGCTTGCCCCAAAGAATCATAAAGGGAAGCCAAGATAAATCTTCCTAAGGCTACGTCTAAACCTTGGTGAAGCATGATGGCGAGAGGAACAAGTCTCTTCACCACTTGAAGTGAACTGGTGCACAGAACAAAATGTGATAGCCAATAAGTCAGGAAGGCTATATGTTCTTCGAAAGACACATCTTCGTCGCTTGTGTCATGAAAAGTTTTGAGAAATCCTGAGAAAGATAAGACTTTGAAGTCGAAGTGGTGGTTGACAGTGGTGTACTTAGGGTCGAACGTAGGTCCTGTGGGTCTTAAGCCAGTAATGGCAGCAACGTCGAATAAGGTTGGGGTCATCATTCCTGCCTTAAAATGGAAAGTGTTGGTAGAATTTTCCCAAAAGTGAAGGGCAGCTATGAGCATTTCTGCGTTGTACTTAGGTCCCTCTCTCGACAGCTGAATCAAGTCGAATATACCACTCTCTTTCCAGAAAGTAGCATATTGCTTTTCGACTTTGTTAAGCCATTTTAGGTAACTCTCACTAACTACAGGTGCAGACCTAAAAGCCCTATATCCTGGTTCAAAGAAACTCATGTCGAAGACAGAGTTGGCGAATATCTTTGGTTCACAAGTAGTGTTGAGAGGAAAGATATTACTTACATCCTCACTGAAGTTGTCAGATGAAGGAAGAGGGCCTGCGAAAGCAAGAGTTTTACCTCCAAGCTTGTGGGGAATCATCAACTCTTCTCCCCATATGTTGTCTTCGACGGAGGTCATGTCCGGTTCCGACACGAACTCTGAATCCTCAATAATGATGGGTTTGTTATCATCAACAGCATAAATGATCACGTTTCTGGGATTGGAAGAAGAAGATGCCATTGTTGTTCTTCGTGTTCTTGATGTTCTTGAAGATCTTGATGATGTTGACAGGTGACAGCAAGAAGAAGCTAAAAACTTAAAAAACCAACTCAGTTCTTGCTCAAATCTGAGTATAAAAACCACAGTGATGAACGAAAATGCAATATGATCACGATCACTGGTGTAGATTGGACAAAAACGTAAGAAAAGAGCAAGATTAAGAGATGTGTTGGTGAGTTTTTGCGCAAAGAATGTGTAGAGTTTTTCTGTGAAGAGAAAATGAAGAGTTTTCAAGTTTCAGAAAAATGAAAGTGCGGAATACGTTTTCTATTTATAGGCACTGCATTTTTGCATGTATCTGGTAACTGAAACATCACCACTCTTCCATCTTAACTGTTCTGATCTTGCCACGTGTCCCACCATTAAGCTAAAAAAGTGGAAATCATGGTTTGTGGGGATTGAGGTGACGGTTATAAATTTTGTCATGATTGATAATGACTTGATGTGACGTTTGCGCCGTCTTTGGTAAGCGTGCAGAATTGGAAAAGGTGAGTATCTTCAAAACTGCCATTTCTCCCTTTCGTATTCGACATGCAGTCGAAACTGGCATTTTTGAGGGGGCAATTTGTTAGCCTGTATTTTCGACAGGCAATAATGAATTGGAGAGAGATGATGAAATCTCATTTAATGTATATTATTGCTTTTCAATATTCTCTTGGAAACTGATTCTGACAATAAATCAAGAGAGAATCAAAGCATTTGACATTAAAGATTTTTGACGTGTCAAGTCCTAAAAATCTGTCGAGTTCGACAGAAACTTGTTTACTTGATTAAACATGCTGGTTCGACAATAACGAATGTTTGTCGAAAATATTGTATATATATATATGTATATATGTATTGTTTGTTTGTCTAACGTACTGTGCAGAACGGAAGAAGCGTATCCTGGACTTAGCAAAAATATTCAAAAAGTGAATAACGTTGAAGGGTTCGCCAGGTGTCAAAAGGAATTCAAATTGTCAAAGACACGTGGAGTTCGTTTAGACGTTGTGTAGGTTTATAGCAGTTATTCTAGTTTGTCTATAAATATTAGTTTTTCATAAGAAAAACGGGTCCACAGTTCACAATTCACATGCAAATTCCTAAGATATTCAGAGTACCCATGTCAACGAGCGAAATGAATGACAGGAACATGTACGAATCTGTGTACCATCCTTTGTAAACACTTTTACAATTGTCAATGCAATTTACATTATGCAGTATTGATTACTTGCCTTTCATTTAAGCTTTCTGCAATTTAAAGCTTTTCTGCACTTTAAGCATTCTGCAATTTATTTCATTGCATGTTTTACTTTTCAAAGTTTCTCTTTAAACTTTATTTGCAATTCATTTACAAGTTTTCTGCAAATTTAACTTTGAAGCGTTTTACTTTAAACCAAATCATTTGACTGCGTCAAATGCTTTTACTTTTTATCAATTTATCCGATTTAACCCAAAAAGATATGAATATGTTTTCATCATCTTCTGCACAGTCCATATGTCCCAGGATTTACTAGTTGATCCTTCTTGTAATAATCAAACTAGCGGTTGTTTACTAAAAATCGGGGTAAACATCAGCACATACATAAGGACCGATCCTTATAATGGCATAAAGTCCAGCTTCTTGGATAAGTTTAAAAAATTTGACAAAATCCAAATTTCCTAAGAAATTATATTCGCGCCGAACAGGTTCATGACGGTCCCAAAATATGTAAGTTTCAATGGCATCAAGGCCACCATCTTTGGCTTTTTGAATAAGGTCGGGCCACATCTCCATAGTGCTTCTTGGATAATGAATTGCAACGGAAAAGATAAGACGTCTTTCTCCATTGATAATGAGAGCATTTGAATCATAATCAACATCAATGGCAGAGCATGAGTACAACATAATAAGATTGAATATGAGAATGCTAGTACAAGATGAATAACTCATTGTAAAGACTTTTTTTTACATGTAAATAATTGGATAACTGTTTTGTCTTTGTTGTTGTAATATATTAAAACTTAGCAAAAAATTTATACAGAGGAATAGAGTTTGGTTGAAATAGAAATAGAAATAGAAATAACTAATTATCAAAAAGAAAAAAAAGAAATAGAAATAAATAATTAATATAAAAAATTATATTTTTCCTTTTTCGTAAAATATAATATGTGAGCTGATCACAACTATGACACACTAGCCGCCAAACGGGCACGTTCCGTGCCCGTTTGTGTGATTCGTGTTTTCTATTTGTTATAACTGGTTTTGTTATATAAGAACTTGTTAAAAAAAGAGTAAATTATAATTGGTGGTTACTTTTTTTATTGGTAGTTTTTTTAAGGGTAAGATAGGAATAATGAAAAAGTCATCCCAAAAATTTGTATCTTTTTTATATATAGTTGGTTACTTTTTTTGTTGGGGTAAGATAGGAATAATGAAAAAATCATCCCAAAAATTTGTATCCTTTTTATATATACTAGCCGCCACGTGCCCGTTTGTGTGATCGATATTTTTTTTTTGTTTCTTGTGATTTTTTTATTTTTTTTTGAAAAGCATAATGGAATTAAACTAAGAGGAAGATACAAAGGCACTCATATCTTTTTGGATATAAGCCAAAATACAAGGGGGAACGGAATTGGGCCAATCAAAGTTTGGGGCAAATTCAGCCCACCTAGCCAACTCATGGGCCGCTCTATTCCTTTTCCTGCTAATCCAACAGATAGAAGATCTAGGGTTGTTTTTTAGAAACGCGACACTGCGATTAACGATAGCTCCCCATTCACGCCGGACTGGAGCTTTTTTCATTACAGCATTCACCACAATCAGAGAGTCAAGTTCGAAGATGACATTATCCACTTTGTAAGCCTCCACCATATCCAGAACATCTCCCAAACCAAGAGCTTCACCAAGCACAACATTAGTGGATCCTACATGCGAGCGGGTAGCGACTCCAACGGTGCTTCCATCCCACCTCCTGAGGAGCAAGCCAGAGAACCAATGGCCATCACTGCTTAGGTGAGCATCCACATTGATCTTCTGGATGCCCCTAGGTGGTGGACTCCAGCTGATGTTGTGGCCACTACTAGCCGTCGCGGTAGATCGAGAAGTAGATCTGTTGGAGAACCCGTGTTGCTGGTATTCGTGGAGCTGAGCTAATGCTCTGCAATTGACGTCGCTAGGAGGTATGTTATTTTCTCTGAATATATTTTGGTTTCTAGCATACCAGATACTGTATAGGGTAGAAGTGATAATTTCCATGCTGTCTGTGTTGGTATTCATAGCCATATAATAAATCCAATTGATGATATTAGGCTCATAAGTGGCGCTAAGGTTGATAGTTAGAGGTGATGAAAGCCAAACTTGCTTAACCCATTCACATTCTAGAAACACATGATAGAGTGTTTCCTTGTGGTCACCACATCTGGGGCAGAAAGGGTCACAATTCACCCCTTTGTTGAAGAGATTTTCCTTGACTGGGAGGGCATTTCTAAGGATTCTCCAAAGAAGGTGAATATATTTGGGGGGTACCTTTAGTTTCCAGATCTTGCCCCAAATGTCATTGTAATTATTAGACGAGCTAGCCTTATTATTGTCATCATAGTCGCTCCATTCCATTATTGCCTGATATCCAGTTTTGACAGTATAGTTGCCATCATTTGTGCCATCCCATGTAAGGTTGTCTAGCTGATTTTTATCAATGATGGGTATTTGAAGGATTTTTTGAGCTTCAGTTGGGATGAAGAGGTGCTTAACCAATTGGTCGTTCCAACCATTATAGTTCCCATCCATAAGATCCATAACTTTGTCTGGCACAGGGGTCTCAGGTTTGGAGCTCCAAGTAGACACATTACCCCTTTGGTGTATCCAATCATCCTCCGAAATGTCAATATCCCTGCCAGATCCCACCGTCCAGAAGCAACCCTTCTTAAGCACCCAACAAGCATGTAGAATACTCGTCCAAGAGTAACTTATCTGAGCTTTAGGTTTGGCTTTTAGGAGATGGCAGTTAGGGTGATACTTTGCCTTGAGGACTTGGGCCACTAGGGAATTTGGGTAGGTAATGAGCCTCCAACCCTGCTTAGCCAAAAGAGCTTCATTAAACGCCTTGAGGTTACGAAAACCCATGCCACCTTTGCTTTTAGGTTGACAAAGCTTTTGCCAGCTGACCTAATGGATCTTTCTTTGATCTGTAGAGCTGCCCCACCAGAATTTGCATATCATCCTTTCCAATTGGTCACAAAGACCATGAGGTATCAAAAAGCTGCTCATAAGGTATATTGGAATAGCTCGGGCCACAGCTTTAATGAGAGTGCTTCTACCTGCAAAAGAGAGGTTTTTTTCCTTCCACCCCTTCAACTTCTTCCAAATCTTATCCTGAATGTAGTTAAAAATTTGTTTCTTTGATCTGCCAACCACAGTGGGAAGACCCAGATATTTAGTAAAGTAGTTCACAATCTGCATGGGTAGAATTTGATATATCTCATTTTAGTAGTTCTGATCACCCCCTTACTGAACATCATCTCAGATTTATTGAAATTCACTAATTGTCCCGAGGCATCTTGATAGGTTTTGATAATGTTTGCCATGGTAGTCACCTCCTCTAATGATGCCCTGCAGAACATTAAGCTGTCATCATCAAAGAGTAAGTGGCTAATTTCAGGAGCTCCTGGGGCGATTTTTACCCCATGGATATAATGATCATTTAAGGCTTTAGATATTAAACCAGACAAAACATCTGCACAAAGAATAAAAAGATAGGGAGATAAAGGGTCTCCCTATCTGAGACCCCTTTGAGGTTGAAACTCATTAGAAGGCTGGCCATTGATGAGAATGGAGAAGGTCACAGAAGTAACACACTTCATTATGGTCTTGATCATAGTAGTAGGAAAGCCCATGGTACCCAAAGTAGCTGCAAGGAAGTCCCACTCAACCCTATCATAAGCCTTAGCCATATCAGTTTTTATTCCCACATAGCCAGTTTTTCTAGTAGTGTGGTTGAGATAATGAAATATGTCAGCAGCTATGAGGGTGTTGTCAGTTATGAGCCTGCCCTGGATGAAAACACTTTGATTTGGGCTGATAAGGTCAGGGAGAATATGTTTTATCCTATTAGCAATTGTTTTGGTTATGATTTTGAGAATGACATTACAAAGAGAGATGGGTCTAAAGTCACTAGGAGTAGAATGAGAGTTGGTTTTAGGGATGAGACATATAAAAGTAGTGTTGTACATGCTGGGGTCACCATCCTTATTCAAGACCTCAAGAACCATATCAGTAATGTCCTTGCCAATGATATCCCAGTAGTTGTGGTAGAAAAGGGCTGGGAGCCCATCAGGACCAGGAGCTGCCAAAGGTTTCATGTCATGGATGGCTGTACTAACTTCTTCTCTGGTAAAAGCTTCACTTAAATGCATATACATGTCCTGGTTAACCTTGCCTCTAACCACTCCCACTGTTTCCATAGTATTATAGGTAGCCTGGCTAGTGAACAAAGCCTGAAAATGATCCAGAAAAACTTGTTGGATTTTTCCTTCATCAGTTTGAGTTAGCCCCTGATTGTCTTTTATCCTTTCAATTTTGTTCTTCTTTTTTCTGATGTTGGCTTTAGTATGGAAGAATTTGGTATTCTTGTCCCCATGGTTCAGCCATAAAGTTCTAGATCTTTGCTCCCACCACATCTCTTCACACTCTAGCATATCATCTAGTTCCTTTTCTTTATCTCTGACTTGGATGATGTTGTGATCAGTTTTGTTGTTGAGGTGTTGTAGCTCCTCTTGGAGCATTTTGATCTTCTTAGGAATAACCCCAAAACGCTTACTACCCCAATTATGGAGGGAGGTGAGGGTGTGGGCTAACTTCTGTTTCACATTTCCCCTGGCACTACTCCAACCATCTCTAACAGCTTGCTTATGGCCTTCATCACGAGTCCAGACTTGTTCATATCTGGTGATCCTTTTTTTATTTGTAAGCTGAGAGAAATTAACATACGAAGAAAAATTTAGTAAGATAGGAACATGGTCAGATTTATATCTAAGAAGCACTACAAGAAAAACGCCATTTTGCGACGGCCAAAATCCGTCACAAACTAAGAAAATCCGTCACAAAGTCATAATTTTGTGACGACTTTGTGACGGCCTCAATCTGCCAAGAAAACGGTCGTGGAAAAGTTTGTGACGGCCCAGGTCGTCACAAACTAAGTGACGACACTTTGTGACGGCCCAGGCCGTCGCAAAATGTGAAGGGCAGCTTTTCAGAACACCACTTAGTGACGGCTTAGGTCGTCGCAAAATTTAAATTATTGACGGCCTAGGTCGTCACAAAATAATGTGTCAGCTTCGTCACAAATTCTTGGCTTATTTTGGGACGGCTTAGGTCGTCACAAAATTCGTCACTAAGTTTTTTTAAAAAATAATTATTTAATTGTTTTATTAATTATTTTTCAAAAATAAATTAATTAATTATTTAAAAAAAACATAAAAAACGTTTTTTTTTTCATATATTAAAAAATAATATATTATCATTTTTATTTTTAAATATTTTTAAAAAATAATTATTTAATTGTTTTATTAATTATTTTTCAAAAATAAATTAATTAATTATTTAAAAAAAACATAAAAAACGTTTTTTTTTACATATATTAAAAAATAATATATTATCATTTTTATTTTTAAATATTTTTAAAAAATAATTATTTTATTAATTATTTTTCAAAAATAAATAAATTAATTATTTAAAATAAACATAAAAAACGTTTTTTTTTTAGATATATTAAAAAATAATATATCATCATTTTTAATTTTAAATATATAATAAAACATTTATTAAATTTTTAACACAATAATAATATAAAATAAAAATTCAATAACGAACAATGATAAAATACGATACATACGATAATTAGATAAATTAAAAAGTACGATAATTGTCTTAATAATACAAACAAAGTACGATAATTGTCATAAAATTACATAATAAAATACGATACAAACAAAGTACGATACTTCCACACATATAACATAATAAAATAACAACGCAAACATCTGAGTTATGCATTTCCGCTTCCACCACCCCTTCTTCCTCTTGATGTTCTGGCACTTCCACTTTCGGCGCTTGTTCTCCCGCTTCCACTTTCGCCGCTTGTTCTTCCGCTTCCACTTCCTCTTCTTGGCCTTCCAACACCTCCGCTGTTTGTCCTTCCGGCACCTTGATTACCCACTTGAAAACTTATACCGCTATGAAGATTTACCCCGCCTGGAAAATAACCACTGCCTTGAATATTCCCCATTCCTTGAAGATTTCCACTACCTTGAAAATTACCCCTGCCTTGAATATTCCCTGTTCCATGATAACTTCCACTAGCTTGAAAATTTGCACTGCCTTGAATATTCCCTCTTCCTTGAAAACTTGCACTACCTTGACAATTCCCTTGACCTTGAAAATTTTGATACCCTCCGCCTTGAGAATTTGGAATCCCTCCTTCGCCTTGAAAATAATTTGGATTCCCTCCTTCGCTTTGGAAATTTTGATACCCTCCACCTTGAGAATTTGAATTCCCTCCTTCGCCTTGAAAATAATTTGGATTCCCTCCGCCTTGATTCCATGCAGCCGTATTATCAATTGGTAAATTGGGCATCTGAAAGTTATCAGAATCCAATAATTGCTGCAGCATCACACTGTCATCCATGATATTATTAAAGAAAGTCGGATCAGGATCAGACGATGATCGATTCAAAGCAACATTTTCAGGTCGATACACCTCTTCCTCCGCCTCCTCTTCCTCCGCCTCCTGTTGAACTGATTGGTTTCTTGATGAAGACATCTCGGCCCTGAGTGCTGCTATTACTCGCGCTTCAATTCGCGCTTCCATTTCTTCTTGAGTTTCTTCACGTCCTCCTCGAGATCGAGCTGTACACATGCTGGCAGTACTGTTGAATGACTCAGATGAGACATCAATATATCCGCCCGGTGTCTTTCGAATGAATGAAGAAGTACTCCCTTGACCGACAATACGACCATGATTCTTTCCTCCCGAAAATTCCACAAATTTGTCTATTATCATGTTTTGAAGAACAACCTCACTTTGTCGCTTAGAAGGTGGAAGGGCAGCCTCACTTTCTTTGAGCTCCTGTATATACACCTGAATCAAGTCCTACAAAATAAAACGTAAATTAATTATCACAAATTAAAATAATAACCAATTGTGATGAATATAATTAAAAAGTGAATTAATAATATTAAATTAATAATATACTCACATTTGCCCTTTTAGCTCTGGCAGAATCCCAAGAACCATCACTTTTTCGATGCAGCTCTTCATTCATATCAGATAAGGTTGGGCAACGTCCATGCTTCCGGTAATACCTTATGCGCACAGTACCAGATGATGTAGAACCAGTAGTGTGGATGCTTGATTCAGGCTTTGCTGCTCTGTTTTCTTTATTCTTTTTGCACTTGGCCATGTAATCTGGATCATCCCATTTACGACACAATTGGTTCCATGTTTCGCCTGGGCCAATCCATTCAGGTGGTTCCTTACCCTTACGGTGCCTGTCTCGTGCTTCCATGAGCAACGTGGACAACTTCTTTGAGCACTTATGGTCGAAAATTTGGATAACCTCGAATTCTCGACTCTTTAAAAAAGTGCATTTCATCTACATATGAAAAAATAAATATGATTAGTCCACTTTGATAAATATCGGATAAAAAATAATTTATTAATTCCACTTGATAAAAAACTTTAACTTACTTTGAAAGCTTTCCAAAACCTATTCCACACTCGATCATTTCCAATTTTAGCTGCCTTAATCTCTCCCCACGTCAACCATGGCTCTTGGTAGTTTTGCTTAATGATGATACCAATAGCGGATGTAGCTGCCTTTTGTGGCTGAAAACTGCACAAATTATATGATAACTAATTAATATAAATAAATAAAAAATCTTTCTCAAATTATATAATGAATATAATTAAAAAAAAGTCTTACTCGGAAGCGTATGGAATAATAATGGTTCTATCATATCGATCAACCAAAAGAAACTTCGGAGGATCATAAAGGTCGTTACGATGGATGAGTTCATCCTCATGCTCTTGTTCATCGGCTGCCAGACTTGGTTGTTGGGAGGATTGTCCAGTTTCATCAGTTGATGGCAATGGCACCATAAATGAGTTATAAACGGTTTTATGGATAAGATCACGCGGTGGAAGCCTCTTACCATCCGTCACTGGTGGGTCTCCATGCTCAACATATTGTGATGGATCGGCCATCTACACAAAACATAAACATACATACATACATATATATATATATATATATATATATTTTAAAAAACATATTGTATACATTCTTAAACCATAAACATTGATAATTAATAACTACATATATATATATATATATATATATATATATATATATATCATTGTATGTGGATACATTCTTAAAAGCATAAACATTGATAATTAATAACTACATATCATTGTACGTGAATACATTCTTAAAAGCATAATCATTGATAATTGATAACTACATAACATAATGGATACATATTTTTCGTAAGATAGCAATGAATACATTATTATAAAAGCATAAATAGTAAGTGTTTAATTATCATCGTCCCAATCTGACACAACATCAGGTACTTCTTCTGCTTCTTCTTCCACATGATCATCTTCATCTTCTTCTTCAACATCACCACCATCAGGTACTTCTTCTACTTCTTCTGCCCCAACCGAAAGAGCAGTGAAAGGTTCAACTTCAATAACTTCATGTACGTTATTAGTCATCTCATCGAGCTGATATGGTTCCACCTCTTCTTCTATTCCATCTTTTTCAATTCGACCCCTTGGTTTTGTCGTAATTGCGGCACACCAGCCTCGTTTGTCAGTTTGTGTTGATGGATAAGGAACATAGTAAACTTGTCTGACATTGTGAGCTATAGCAAATGGATCAAACGGTTGATATCTTCTATTCATTTTTATGTCAACAGTGTTGGTCTTTGGATTATACTTTGTACCTCTTCTTGATGGATCATACCAATCACAATAAAACAATACAACTGCTTTATTGTAATCAAGGTAGTTGTACGAGACTTCGATTATTTTATCAATAACTCCATAAAAATCATTTTCACCATTTTCAGTTACACCTTTCATACACACTCCACTATTGATTGTTTCTTTTCCTTCCGTCCAACTATGTGTATGAAATTTATAACCGTTGACAAAGTAGGTGTGCCATTGTTTAACATTTGACACAGGGCCATCAGATAAGTTTCTCAAGTGTTGTATCATAGGGGTTGGTTCTAGATGATAAACGTGATGTCTGAACCAGTTTGGAAAAAATTCATTTATGCTCGCAGAAGATTGTTCCGGAGTTATCCCTTGTGATGTCAAAAATAACTCTAAGTAAGGTTGAACTTCAGTGCAATTAATCAGCACGTGAACATGTGCAGCCTTTAATACTCTTTCGCCAGGAAAAAATACGTTCTCCGCGCCAGCCTGACGCCCAGACAAGTTGAATACTGATAGGTTTAATGGGTGGATAAAACTTTCACTACCAGGTTCGTTCCTACCAGATCTTCCTGTCAACGTGTCTTTGAAATAATGAGAACAAAAGTGAATGGTTTCACGATGCAAATAAGATGCACAAATTGAGCCTTCAACCTTAGCTTTATTTTTCACCGAACGTTTAGAATCCCCCATGAACCTTTCAAATGGATACATCCATCTATATTGAACAGGTCCACCAAGTCTAGCTTCGTATGCAAGATGCACTACAAGATGCTCCATAGAATCAAAGAATCCGGGAGGAAATATTCTCTCTAACTTGCACAGTATCATTGGAATGTCATTTTCCATCTTGATCAGATCGCTTTCTCTTAATGTTGCTGAACACAAATTCTTAAAAAATTGACTGAGTTCGATGAGAGGATTCAACGCATGTTGTGGTAAAGAACTAAATGCAATAGGGAGTAAAGACTGCAAAAAAACATGACAATCATGGCTCTTCATCCCACGCATTCTTCCATTATCAACATCAGCACATCTTGCCAAATTTGATGCATAACCATCCGGCATTTTGAGTTCTTTTACCCATCGACAAACTGATTTTGCTTCATCAAAAGATAGAGTATAGTTCGCACGAGGTTTTAGGACTTTGCCATTGGATAACGTCTTCAATAACAAATCATTACGTCGACAATACAATGCAATGTCCTTTCTAGCTTTATCGTTATCTTTGGTTTTTCCTTTGACATTCATTACGGTGTTGAATATATTTTCAAAAACATTTTTTTCAACATGCATAACATCAAGGTTGTGACGCAAGAGGTTGTCTTTCCAATACGGCAGATCCCAAAAAATACTCTTCTTTGTCCAATTGTGTGCTAAACCGTAACCTCGCGGTTTTAAAGCAACACCACCCACAACTTGGACATTTGGCTTATCTTTAACTTTATCCCAAACTTGTTCTGGTGTCAAATATTGAGGTGGCCCTCGGGTTTCAATCTCGCCCTTAACAAATGCATATTTATTTCTTTGAAATGGATGATTAAGAGGAAGGAATCAGCGATGACAATCAAACCACGTAGCTTTCCCACCGTTTTTTAATGTGAACGCTTTTGTGTCTTCCATGCAAATAGGACATGCCAATTTACCATGTGTCCCCCATCCAGACAACATCCCATAAGCAGGAAAATCATTGATGGTCCACATCAAAGCTGCCTTCATTTTAAAATTTCTCTTGCGGCTGATATCATATGTCACAACACCTTCCCACAACCTCTTCAAATCATCAATCAAAGGTTGCAAATAGATATCAATACCAACAGTTGGACTAGATGGCCCAGGTATTACAGCAGATAAAAACATGTAAGGTTTTGACATACACATTTCAGGTGGAAGATTGTATGGGGTAACAATGACGGGCCAACATGAGTATGGAGTGGCTGATACTTGAGTGTACGGAGTAAACCCATCAGAGCATAAACCCAATCGCACGTTTCGTGGCTCTGACGCAAAATCGGGATTAACTTGATCAAAATGCTTCCATGCTAGTCCATCTGAAGGATGTCGCAACTAACCAGAACTATTTCTTTTTTCAACATTTTCAGAATGCCATGTCATTTTGGATGCAGTTTGCAATGATGCATACAACCTTTGCAATCTCGATACTATGGGTAAATAGAACATAGACTTTCTTGGCACTGGTTTTCTTCTACTTGACTGCGAATTTTTTGTTCCACAGTATCTTGGTTCTTCACAAAATTTACATTTATCCAAGTCTTCATCACTTACACCAAATTCGTTGCTATAGAACAACATACAACCATTGATGCAACAATCAATTCTCTTCACTCCTAGTCCTAGCTTTGACACTAGCTGTTTTGCTTGATAATAATTTTGCGGCATATCATGGCGGGCGGGGGTGGGTGTTGTTTCCAAGCACAATTTCACAATCAAATCCATGGCTAATTCTGGAACTAGATAATGAGACTTTAGACCCAAAAGTTTAACACACACTGTTAACTTCGAGTCAGTAGAACCTTCAAACTGCAACGGTTCATTTGCCTCTTTCAAAAGATTATAAAATCTTTGAGCTTCAGCATTCGGAAGTTCATCTCCATCATATTCATCTCTGTCAGATTCGTCATCGGACCCATTGTTCACCACATTAAACCCAAGAGCATCATCTATCATATCATTCATAGCGGTAAAGGGGTAATGCACATGATGATTTTGTGGAGGCAATGCAGCAGGTTCAGCAGCACTGCTTGAAGCACCTTCATCCGATGGAAATGATTCTCCGTGACTTGTCCAGATCCAGTAATTAGGTTGGAATCCATGTTTGCATAAATGAAACTTAATTTCATCTTCGCTGCGAAATCGTATACATTGACATTTCGCACACGGACATCTAATTCCCCCTTCCCTAATAACAACAGGCTTCTGTTTCACGGTATCAATAAATAATTGAACCCCAAACTTAAACACTTCTTTAACCACCCCTCTCTTTCTTCCACCGTCATATCGATCATACATCCACCCACGATCCATGTCTGAATATATAAATAATTAGATATTATATATCGACATGACTATTAATTTTAGATCTATTAATTCATATTTAGATCTATTCATATCGACTATCAATTTTAGATCTATTCATATCGACTATCATAAAAAGTTTATCGATTAATCTTCGAAAATAATTCACCTAATGAGTTTTTTTTACTATAAGTTTTTATTTAAAGTATATCATCAAAAGTTTATTAATTAATCTTCGAAAATAATTTACTTAATGAATTTTTTTATTATATAGTTTTTATTTAAATATTTAAATTAAAATTAAAGTCTAGAATAAATTAAAAATTAAAATATCTTCGATTTAACTATATGACATACAAAGTTTATACTATGTGACATACAAAGTTTTTATTACATACAAAGTTTTAATAGATGGATGTCTTCAAGAATTAAAATAAATAATTTACTACCAACAAATTTTTTTAAAATAATTCACTAGATATTTATTTTACAATATCGTAGTTTTTTTTGACAATATGGTATAGTTTAGTAATAAATATGGAAGTTTACTAACTATTATATCATAAAAAGTTTATTAATTAATCTTCGAAAATAATTTACTTAATGAATTTTTTTATTATATAGTTTTTATTTAAATATTTAAATTAAAATTAAAGTCTAGAATAAATTAAAAATTAAAATATCTTCGATTTAACTATGTGACATACAAAGTTTATACTATGTGACATACAAAGTTTTTATTACATACAAAGTTTTAATAGGTGGATGTCTTCAAGAATTAAAATAAAAAATTTACTACCAACAATTTTTTTTAAAATATCGTAGTTTTTTTTGAAAATATGGTATAGTTTAGTAATAAATATAGAAGTTTACTAACTATAATATGGTATGGTATATTTTTTTAAATAACTCACTAGATATTTTTTTTTTACAATATGGTAATAATTTTCTTTACAATATGGTAGATTAGAATAAATATGGCGGTTTACTAACTATTATCACATACTTGTTTAATTATCATATAAATAATTTCATTTCAAAAATAATTTACTAGTAGTTTAAAAACTTGACATACAAAGTTTATTTTACATACAAAGTTTTAACTAAATGACATACAAAGTTTTAATTTTTGATTCAAATAAAAAAAATAAATACAGCAGCAAACATATTTTGATTTATATACAAATATTTATTAATCTAAATTATATTACTTACTTGGTATGTAGAGTAGTGTCTGACTTCAAGTTTACAAAGCTAAACTCCAAATAATACCAACCGATGAATCAACCGTCGAATCAAACAGCAATATCTAAATCAAAATTAACAAAAAAAAAGTTTCAGATATATCAAACCAAATATCAAAAATAAAAATAAATAAAAGTAGCTTATTTTTTCGAAATAAATAATAATTTTTACGAAATAAATAAAAGTACCTTTTTTTTAATAAATAAAAGTTTCAGCACTATATTTTTTTTTTTACGAAAATAAATAAAAATAAAAATAAAAATGTAGCTTTATTTGGACGAAAATAAATAAAAATAAAAAAAGTTTCTGACTTGTAAAATAATACAATTAAACTTAACAAATTAAAATTATACTTACTAGTTATGTCAAGCAATGTCAACATATTTCACTCCCAACAATAGCAAGATGAACCAAGCTACATTTTCTGCATTAAAATTTTAAAACTAACAATTAATAAAAATATACAATATCATTCAAATATTAACATAAACAAAAATCAAATAGGAGAAAATACTTACATTTTATTAAGAATCAAAACTTTGAAGAACAAAAAATCTAAGAAAAATGTAGAAGTTTTAGTGAGAAGTTGGAGAAATTTTAGTAAGAGTAGAAATTTTAGTAGAGATTGTGCAAATGAAAGAGGAAGGCATTGAAGAAAATATATGGGTATGCTGAAGAAAAATATCCGTTGGAGACATGGGGAAAACGCGTAAATTTTTTGTTGACCAACAGTTAGTGACGGAATAATCCGTCAATAACTCTTCACGCTAACCCATGAGCTGACGCGGACAGAGCTGGCAACGACTTTATTTTTTTTTTGAAATCCTCAAGATTTTGTGACGGATGGAGCTGTCACTAACTTCGTGCACACTTTGTGACGGATTTGGCCGTCAATAAATCATTTTTTTGTGACGGATTTTACCGTCAAAAACTTATTGACGCTTTTCTTTCCGTTTTTTATTATTATTTTAAATTTGTGACGGATTGGGACCAATTACTGACGGACCTGGCCGTCACTAACTTATAGACGACCCAGGCCGTCAATAAATTATCCCCCCAATTCGTCAAAAAATCAAGGTATTCTTGTAGTGAAGGTGAGAGTTAGAATAGTGAGGGAACAGGGATATCCAATCAGAATTTGCTAAAAATCTGTCCAATCTGGCTTTAATAAAATGTGGCTCCTCTTGTCTGTTATTCCAAGTGAAAATGTCACCATTGTAACCAAGGTCCTGCAAACCACAAGAGTTAAGGGTGGTTCTAAAAAGAGAAGTAAGATTATCATCCATAGGGTTGCTCCCATATTTTTCATTGCTATTTAAAATAAGATTGAAGTCCCCAAAGAGAATCCAATTGTGATTAATGAGTGATTTAGATAAGGTGTTCATAAGCCTGCAAGTGAGATGCTGGGGATACCCATAAACACCAGTAGCTCTCCATTGCATAGCATCAGAGCAATTAGTGACAATGACATCAACATAGTTAAAATCCATATCAATTATATCAATGTTACAAATACAAGGATCCCATAATTGCTGCCATAGGTTAAACATCCATGTTCCTTGAGCCTTCACTGATTGATATTCTCTATTGTGCAAATATAAATAACTATTTAATCTCCTTTTTTATTGGACTTAGTTAATTGATAACTACTTAACCTCCTTTTTTTTTGTGGCTACTTATTAAGAAGAAAAAAATATATATTTTTTTACTATACAAAAACTAAAAACCTACTTTTATGTAGAAATTGTGCTTAGTTTTTTTTTTTTTTTTTTTTGGTAGTTTTTTTAAGGGTAAAATAAGAATATTGAAAAAGCCATCCCAAAAATTTGTATCCCCTTTATATATTAGTATAGACTAACCGCCAAACGGGCACGTTCCGTGTCCGTTTGTATGATCGATATATTTTTTTTTGGTGATCGATTTCCTCTATTGTGCAAATATAAATAACTACTCAATCTCCTTTTTTATTGGACTTAGTTAATTGATAACTACGTAACATCCTTTTTTGTTGTGGCTAGTTATTAAGAAGAAAAATATTTTTTTTTACTATAAAAAAACTGAAAACCTACTTTTATGTGGAAGTTGTGCTTAGTTGTTAAGAAGAAAAAAATATTATTTACTAATAAGGGTAAAATATGAATAATGAAAAAGCCATCCAAAAATTTGTATCCCCTTTATATATTAGTATAGATAGTAATAGATAAGAATGGATAAGCACTCACACCAAAAATATGGCTAAATTTCTTTAACTCCTCTAACATTTATCTCTCCCCTTTAATTTTCGTGTAATTATTTCCCTCTTTTGAGCCTAAGCCCCACTGTTTACGAAACAAATTACGTTATTTGAGTTTGTAATTATTATTATACTCATCTATAAATATGTATTTTTTGATAAAATCTATAAATATGTATTATCTATACATTACCTTATTTGGTGTTTACCATGATGAGTGAAGCAATAATTTGATAAGATCTGATTTTTTTGTTTGACGGAAACAAACTTAACATATTTCATTAATCAAATAGGTAGCAATACAACGATGAATCGAATCGAAAATATAGCGACTAGACATGGAATAGGCCGCTTTAGCCAAGGAATGAGCAACCTTATTCGCTTGACGCTTTACAAACTTCACCTCAAAGTAATTATTCGTACTAAGTAAAGATTGAATATGGGAAATCAAAATACTAAACTCCGAAACTCCGGTTTGTCTAGAAGAAATTGCATCTACCACTATTTTAGAGTCACTCTCAAATATGACATGGGATAAACCTCTATGTATCACTTCTTCCATTGCTTCTTTGAGAGCCATAGCTTCCCCTTCCAAAACATTGAGTGGTGAGTGCAAGATGTTAGTACCAGCAAGCTGAAAATGACCACGAGAGTCACGTATGATGTTTGTAATCCAAGTTCTCAGGTCCTCAGAAGCTGAGCTCTAAGCTCAAGTGAGTCAGAAGCTGAGCTCCAGGCTCAGAAGCTCTAAACGGGTCAAGAGGTTCAGAAGCTGAGAAGCTCATGTTCTCAGGCTCTGATCACGCAGGTTCTGAACATGCAGGTTCTGAACGCTGAAGACTCTGTTAGTTAGTTAGTTAGAGATTTTTGTTTTGTCTTAGGTAGTTAGTTACAATTGCTTGGTAGTGAAGCAAGCCTCCACTTGTATATAATTACCTTTGCCCCTAGTGGATGAATAACAACTTATATTTTTCTCTATTCTTTCTTTTCGATTCAATTCCTTTTCTCTCATTCTCTCAATTACTCCAACAAATTGGTATAACAGAGCCCGGTTCGTATTCATCGTTTTCGTTTTGATTCCTTGATCAAGAATCATGGCAAACAGTGGTACAACCTCCACGCAATTCCCAGCAAATCTTCCAGTTTTCAAAGGCGAAAACTATGATCGTTGGTGTGCACAAATGAAAGTGATTTTCAGATTTCAAGATGTTCTTGAAATTGTAACTGATGGAGTAGAAGAATTGGCTGCAAATGCTGATGATGCAGCAAGAACTCGACACAAAGAATTGAAAAAGAAAGATGCTAAAGGCTTGTTCATCATTCATCAATGTGTGGATTCTAATATCTTTGAGAAGATAATAGAAGAAGAAACCTCAAAGGGAGCTTGGGATACATTGAAGAAAATCTATGGTGGTGATGAGAAGTTGAAGGGTATCAAGCTTCAAGCTTTGAGAAGGCAATATGAGATGATGCAGATGAATGAACAAGAAACGATCTCTGAGTATTTGGCGAGAATGCTGGCCTTGACAAATTTGATGAAGTCTTGTGGAGAAGCAATGACTGATAAGGTCAAGATTGAGAAAATCTTGAGGACCTTGACTGAGAAATTTGATCACATAGTGGTTGCTATTGAAGAATCAAAGGATTTGGCAACTATGAAGATTGAAGAGCTGCAAGCATCCTTAGAAGCTCATGTGCTAAGGGTTAAGCAGAGGAGTTCGAACAAGGCAGTGGAACAAGCATTACAGGCCAAGACTCAGAACAAGAAAGGAAAAGATAAGTGGAAGAAAAAGAAAGAGGATTTAGAGAATTCAACCAAGAATTCAAAGAATCAGAATGTAGATTCCACTAAAGATGCAAATCAGAACAAGAAGAGTTCCAAGAAGAAGATTGATAAGAAAGAAATTCAATGTTACAACTGTCAAAAATTTGGGCATTATGCAAGAGAATGTCGCTCTAAGAAGGTAGCCAGAGAAGACAAAGATGAAGCCCAATATGCTAATGGAGGTGGTAGTGATTCTGATGATTCACTCCTCATGGCAATCACAAATTCTGAGGCAGACAAGTCAAATTTGTGGTATCTTGATACAGGGTGTAGCAATCATATGACTGGTAACAAGAAGTGGTTCTTGAAGCTTGATTTTTCAGTGAAGAGAAACATCAAGTTTGCAGACAACAGTCAAGTTACTAGTGCTGACATAGGAACTGTTCTTGTGAAAAGAAAAGACGGTCAAGAATCAACCATCAATGAGGTATTGTATGTTCCTTCTATGGCAAGTAATTTGATAAGCTTAGGTCAATTACTTGAGAAAGGTTATACAATGAAGATGGCTAATAGAGAGTTGAGAATTTATGATGCTAAGAGTAGATTAATTTTGAAAGCTCCACTGTCAAACAATAGGACTTTCAAAATTGAAATCAATGTAATTGATCATCACTGCCTTGCTTCAATTACAAACTCTGAAGGAGATTGGATGTGGCATCATAGATTTGGGCATTTGAACTTCAAAAGTTTGAGCTTGTTGAAGTCAAAAGAGATGGTACATGGCTTGCCTCTGATAAGAACACCTAGTACAGTGTGTGAAGAGTGTTGTGCAGCCAAGCAGACCAGAAATTCATTCAAAAATGAATTGCCTATGAGATCAACTCAGAAGTTAGAAATGGTGTACTCAGATGTGTGTGGACCTTTTGAAGTAAAGTCCATTGGAGGTAACAGCTATTTCTTAACTTTCATAGATGACTATACCAGACATGTGTGGCTCTATCTTATTGAGAAGAAGAGTGAGGTATTCACTAAGTTCAAGAAATTCAAGACACTAGTTGAAAAGCAAAGTGGTTGTAGTGTTAAGAAATTGAGAACAGATGGTGGTGGTGAATACACTTCACTAGAATTTGCAAAATTCTGTGAAGAAGAAGGTATAGTGTATGAAGTTACTGCTCCTTACACTCCTCAACACAATGGTGTTGCTGAAAGGAAGAACAGGAGTATAATGAACATGGCCAGAAGTATGCTAAAGGGAAAGAACATGCCTCATAAATTCTGGGGAGAAGCAACCTCAACAGCAGTACATATCATCAATAGAAGTCCAACCAAGAAGCTGAAGAACAAAACTCCTTATGAAGCTTGGACAGGTCTCAAACCAAGTGTAAGTCATTTCAGAATCTTTGGCTCACTCTGTTTTAGACATGTTCCTGATCAAGTGAGAAGAAAGCTTGATGATAGAAGTCAGCAGATGATTCTATTGGGATACCACCCCACTGGTGCTTACAAGCTTTATGCTCCAAAAGAGAATAAAGTTGTGATAAGCAGAGACATAAAGTTTGATGAATCAAAGGGTTGGGACTGGATTGAAAGTACTAGTGCTGAGAACACCAGTTCATTGCTCAATAGAAAGCTTGTGCTTGAGGAAATAGATGATCAACCAGAAGCTGATCAACCAGAAGATGATGCAGCTGGTAATCACGCTCATATTCCTAATGATCAACCTAATCAGCCTCTGAGAAGATCTACAAGAGATAGAATGCAGTCAGTTAGGTTGAATGAGTATGATGTATTTCCAGATCAAGCAATAACAGAAGATGGTGAACTGATCAATGAAGCTATGATAGCTGAATTGGAGCCAGTTACATTAGAACAAGCTCTAAATGACTCTAAATGGAAGGCAGCCATGAAAGAAGAGTTAAAGTCTATTGAGAAAAACAACACTTGGGAGTTAATGCACAAAACAGTCAACAAGAGGCCAATTGATGTGAAATGGGTTTTCAAGTTGAAGATGAAACCTAATGGTGAAATTGCTAAGTACAAAGCAAGACTAGTGGCAAAAGGGTTTCTTCAGAAGCAAGGACTTGACTTTAATGAAGTATTTGCACCTGTGGCTAGGATAGAGACCATTAGATTAGTTGTTGCAATAGCCACTTACAAGAATTGGTCTATGCATCAGCTAGATGTGAAATCTGCCTTCTTAAATGAACCTCTAGATGAAGAAGTTTATGTGAAGCAACCACCAGGTTTTGAGATTAAAGGTCAAGAGAACAAGGTGTTCAAACTGAAGAAAGCCCTCTATGGCTTGAAACAAGCTCCAAGAGCTTGGAATAAGAGAATTGATAGCTTCCTAATTGATTTGAAATTCACCAGATGCACAACAGAACATGGTGTATATGTGAAGGGTTCAAATCATGAAGAAATGATAATACTATGTCTGTATGTTGATGATTTGTTGATCACTGGATCAAACAAAGTTGTGTTAGAGAAGTTCAAAACAGACATAATGAAAGAGTTTGAAATGACTGACTTAGGTGAGCTATCATATTTTCTTGGCATGGAGTTTGCTAAGACAAGCAGAGGCTGTTTCTTGCATCAGAAGAAATATGTTGCTGACATATTGATGAGGTTTCATATGAGCAATTGTAATCCAGCAATTACTCCTATGGAAACTGGTGTGAAGCTGAGCAAGAATACAGATGATGAATTGGCTGATTCAACCTTGTACAAGCAGATAATTGGTTCATTGAGGTACTTGTGCAACACTAGAATTGATCTATGTCATAGTGTTGGTTTGTTAAGCAGATTCATGGATCAACTAAGGATGTGTCACTTGACTGCTGCAAAGAGAGTGCTCAGATATGTAAAAGGTACTAATGATCATGGCATTTTGATTCCAAACCAAAGGAACAGTAGTAAGAAGTTAGAGGCTTATGGCTACTCAGATTCAGATTGGGGAGGAGATCAAGATGACAGAAAGAGCACTGCAGGTTATTTGTTCATGATCGGCAATGCACCAATTTCTTGGTGTTCTAAGAAACAAGGAATAGTTGCATTATCATCATGTGAAGCTGAGTATGTTGCAGCTTCATTTGCAGCTTGTCAGGCAAATTGGATTGAGATGTTACTGTCAGAACTGAAAGCAGTTGAAGTAACAAAGATGAAGGTGCTTGTGGATAACAAGTCAGCAATCGACTTGGCTAACAATCCTGTGAGTCATGGCAGGAGCAAGCATATTGAAAGAAGGTTTCACTTTTTGAGAGATCAAGTGAACAAGGAGAAGCTTGAGTTGGAATATTGCAACACTGAGATTCAACTTGCAGATATTCTGACTAAACCTATGGCTAAGGCTAGGTTTGATGCCTTGAAGAAACTGATAGGAATGGGATCGTTGGAGAACATGAATTAGGAGGTGTGATGTTTGTAATCCAAGTTCTCAGGTCCTCAGAAGCTGAGCTCTAAGCTCAAGTAAGTCAGAAGCTGAGCTCCAGGCTCAGAAGCTCTAAACGGGTCAAGAGGTTCAGAAGCTGAGAAGCTCATGTTCTCAGGCTCTGATCACGCAGGTTCTGAACATGCAGGTTCTGAACGCTGAAGACTCTGTTAGTTAGTTAGTTAGAGATTTTTGTTTTGTCTTAGGTAGTTAGTTACAATTGCTTGGTAGTGAAGCAAGCCTCCACTTGTATATAATTACCTTTGCCCCTAGTGGATGAATAACAACTTATATTTTTCTCTATTCTTTCTTTTCGATTCAATTCCTTTTCTCTCATTCTCTCAATTACTCCAACAACGTAAAATCCAACCCCAACCAGTAGCTCCAGCCAAGTTATAGAAACTAGCATCGACGTTGCATTTTAATTTACCGTTCGGAGGATTCTGCCACTGCAGCAAGCTGCTGTCTGAAGGGCTATGATGCGCGGGCTGGTGCTGCGCTTGGAACATGCTATTTGATTCAGCCCACTGTTGCCAAAAACAAACCGCCTGCAAGCCAATTTGATGCGCAGTAGCATTGCTATCCTCCCACACTTTATTGTTTCTATGTTGCCAAAGAAACCAAATAATCACTGCTGCCTTGCTTATCTCAACATCAGGTACCTGCCTTCACATATAAAAAATTACATCACATGGATTATGAAAAATATGCAGCCTAGGTTCAATGATATGTGATAATCCCATGATAGCCCATGCTTCTTTAACAGCCACACAATTAAATAATAGGTGCCAGTCGGTTTCTTCATCCGATAAACACAAAGGACAAACCTCCGGACATTGTACGTATCGAGCTCTTAACCGGGAACGAGTCGGTAAACACCCTCTACAAATTCTCCAAAGCAAATGTTTTGTTTTAGGTGGGGCACGAATTTTCCAAATACTACTCCAACCACCATCCTTATCCGCCCTATACCCTATATTATTTGCTTCCATGAATTTACGATACCCCGTTCTAACCGAATAAACTCCATCTTTCTCCTCACTCCAAATTAATTTATCCTCTCTAACCAATTCAAATAGGGGTACGGTAATAATATCGTGAGCCACATCTATAGAAAAAAGAGAGTAGATTTTATTTTCATCCCAACATTTGACATTAGGGAGCAAAAGGTCATGAACCTTAAGATCATACACATTTTGGATCTGAGGAGCATTCAAACACCTCCCTTGAGTTGTTCTCAACCAAGGCTCATTCATCACTTTAATCTTACTCCCATACCCAATTTGCCATCTACACCCCAATAACAACACTTGTCTAGCCCGCCAAATACTTCTCCAAGCAAAACTAGGATTATTACCTATACTCGACGAAAGAAAAGAGTTTTGAGGAAAGTACCTCGCTTTATATAATCTTGCAACCAAAGATGTAGGATTATGCATGAAATTCCACCCTTGCTTCGCAACCATCGCCATATTGAAGCTATGAAAATCTCTAAAACCTAAGCTTCCTTCATCCTTAGGACATGCTAGTTTGTCCCACGCTAGCCACCGAATTCCCCTACTATCACTTCCGCCTCCCCACCAATAGGCGTTAATCATCCTCTCTATATCATTTATCAAAGTGTCCAGTAAGAGGTATATATTCATGATATAGGCCGGAATAGCTTGTAATACAGACTTAATCATAACTTCCTTACCCGCTCGAGACAAAGGCCTACTCCTCCAACTATTAATCTTTTTCCAAATGCGATCTTTGATGAAAGCAAAAGTCTCCTTCTTGCTTCTCCCCACCATTGAAGGTAATTCGAGATAAGTACCTGTACCCAGCACATGTTTGACCCCCATGATGTTAGAGAGGTCTTCTTGAGCAGCTCTACTAAGGTTACGGCTAAAGAAAACTTCGGATTTTGACAAGTTGATTTCTTGACCGGACGCCAACTCACAAGTCTTTAGAATCTCCAAGAGTTTAGTAGTCTCCGAAACATTAGACCTGCAAAAAAGAAAGCAATCATCCGCAAACAACAATACAACAGGTGCCCCTCGACAAATTTTGACACCGTGGATATCTCCGCTAGCAACCGCCTGATGTATAAGAGATGTGAGACCCTCCGTAACTAGAATAAACAAGTATGGAGAAAGAGGATCTCCCTGTATGAGTCCTCTGCCAGGGTGAATAGGGCCTACTTTCTCAAAATTCATAAGAGCTGAATAGTTTACAGAGCTTACACACAACATCATCCATTTAATCCATGTTTCTGAAAAACCCATCCTTCCAAGAACTCCTTTCAAGTAACTCCACTCCACTTTATCATACGCCTTACTAAAATCAATTTTCAGAGCCAATTCCCCTTTGCCACCACGAGTTCGCCTCTTCAAACAATGGATGATTTCAATGGCAACAAGGGCATTGTCAATGACGGACCTCCCCTCAATAAAAGCGGATTGCTCTTCTGAAATATATTTCCCCAACACTACTTTTAGCCGGTTCGCCATAAGCTTAGATACTACTTTATACAAGACATTACACAAAGATATTGGACGAAAATCTTTCATAGAACTCGGATTGTTACACTTTGGAATAAGGCAAATGTTCGTTTCATTCAGAGTTGTCAGAAAATAACCTCTTTCCAGCCATTCTTTAACTGCAGCAAAAACTTCATCTCCAAACATCTCCCAAAAGTTCTGATAGAAAGCCGGATTGAAACCGTCAGGTCCGGGTGACTTATCGGGATGCATCTGGAACAATGCTACCCGAACTTCTTCTTTTGTAACAGATGCTTCAAGACGAGCATTATCTTCTGCTGACACTCTAGGAGAGATTAGTGACAGGACCGGATCAAGGAATCCTCCTTTAGGCGAGAAAAGTTCCTGAAAATATTTCCTAGCCACTTCACAAAGATTCTGTTGCCCTGTGATTATCTCATCATCCTCATTCTTCAATTTCGCAATCTTCTTCACCTTTGACCGAGCAGTGTCCGACATATGAAAATATTTGGTATTCAGGTCCCCCTCCTTTAGCCAATGCATTTTTGCCCTCTGTTTCCAAAAGGCTTCTTCTTGAATAAGGACTTTGGCGTGTTGAGGTTGAGCTTCTTGGAACCTGGCCATACTAACTGAGTCATGTTTGTCTCTATATCTTTCCATTTCAGCTTCTTGCTCCAAAACCTCTTCTTTGAATCTCCTCTTTTTCCTCCTCCCCCATCGCTGAAGCTTATCAGCACAATGAGACAATCTATGTGTGATCTCTAGACCATTACCATCATGCCAACCCTCGTGAACTACCTCTCCAATGTCCTCCTCCAACAACCAACTATTCTCAAATTTGAACTCTTGCCTAAAGTGTCGTGCAACCACCGGGGAACATTGTAGTAAAATAGGACTATGATCCGAGTGTGAAGACAAAATATTCCTGAGTTTGGCATTAGGAAAATTTGCAAACCAATCGGAGGATACCAGAGCTCTATCCAACCGCTCCTCAATCATACGATCAGTACCACCACTCTTTGTCCACGTGAAAGGGTATCCTTCAAGATGGATATCCGTAAGGTCACAGTCATTCACAGCATTCCTGAAGCCTGTGCACAACCAGTTAGGATGCGGTAGAAAGCCTTTCTTATCCTCTTGTGACAGAAGGTCATTAAAATCCCCTATCACACACCACGGTAAAGGTGACATATCTCTAAGTTCTCGGAGGAGGTCCCATGCCAAACGTCTTCTATTTCTTTCAGGATAGCCGTAGTAACAAGTTAATCTCCAATCTCCTCTTTCCTCATCCTCGACAATCAAGTTTATGAAATTTCTGGAGTAGTTCAAAACCCGACACTTCGCACTCTCCCTCCATAGAACAGACAATCCACCGCTTCTTCCTTCCACATCAATAGAAAGACAAGAATCATACTTCAACATAGGTCTAATTCTCTCCATCTTATTTGCTTTAAGTAAAGTTTCTGACAAAAATAACACGTCCGGTCTATACCCCTGAGCAAGATTACGGAGGTTGGGAATTGCACTCGGGCTGCTCAAACCCCGGCAATTCCAACTGAGAACAATCATTAGTCCCGGCAGGCCTGGCTGATTATTATATCATGTGTTTTGGGGTGTATTTGATAAGAAACTATATATATAGTTATCTTTTGAATAAATAATACATAAATATAATAAAGAGAATATCAAGTAATTTATTGTAATTTTGACGGTTACCACTTTGTTTTTTTTACGGTTACCACTTAATTTACTGCATTTTAATCATAATTTTAAATTTAAACCAAATCAAATATATTTAATCCTAATTTAATTTATTCTTTTTTTTTTCAAAAAATCCTAATTTAATTTATAAATCAAATCAAATGTATAATATGTACATAAATTTTAATTTATAAAAAAAATTAAATATAAATTAACTATTACTCAATTTTTTTATTGAATTATTAAAAATAATTAGCTTAAATATATTGTTATTAAAATAAAACAGTAATATTTTTGCCAGACTTTATTGACCTCACTACCGAATTCTGAACTACAAAGGCTCCATTCTCCTAGGAACCAAAATAAAACAGCAATATCAACTAGTGGATTTCTAGCGAACAATGAGTGAATAACAAAAGGTTCATTGTTTCGTCGAAAAAAGTAAAAAAATAAAAAATGATTTTTTTTATGTTACTATGATATTGGTACGAAGTTTCCACTGCCTTAGTAATGACTAATTTCTGTCGAGAACCTGTGGGGCACACAAGGTGGATTCTTCCCTTTCAAATTTTTTCTATACGCTTGAGCCAAAAATCAAACTACTACCCACATACTCAAGGAAGGGGACTAAATTCCTTACTACTTAGACCAATTTATTATGGGTAAATAAGTCTTTACCTCCTGCAAAGTAGGCGAATTTTACTTTACCCCCTAGAAAAAAATTCTTTAAGATTTCTCCCTTGCAAATTTTTTTTTTTGTTTACCCCATCGGGTGCACTTTTTAAATCGGTTATTTTGTTCAACCGATTTAAAAAGTGCTGTTTTTTAAATTGATTTTTTCTGTTTAACCGATTTAAAAAGTGCATTCAAGGGGGGAAATTAAAAAAAAAATTTTGCAAGAGGGAATCTTAAAGAAAATTTTTCCAGGGGTAAAGCAAAACTCGCCTGCTTTGCAGGGGTAAAAACCTATATGTGCTTATGCTGCGGGCCAAGTCTTAGTGAAATGGGCTGCCATGGATGCTGTTGTTGCTAATTGGGAAAACAGAGAAGGAAATCATAATCAGTGGATAATTCTCTGTTCTGCATAGCCTATTCATAGATATGTCATTTCATCAAATGAGAAAACAGAGAAGGAAATCAACATCCTCACATTCATGTTTATTTACAAAATTAAAATAAAATAAAATAAAAAGACACAAATGTATGTACACAAGCTTTTTCAGTAACAAGTGTAATTTTAAATAAACTGAATCTTCCAGAGACACAAATGTATAACTTTATACTAGCAAATCATCTTCTTATGGATTATCCAAATCAAAAGACCAAAACAATATTACAGGAAGCAACTCTCATTTCATTGAATTAGAAAGCAATACAACATTATTTATTTATAGACACTAGCAGGTTGCAGGAAAATTCCAAAAATCCACATTAATTAAACACAATCATACAGAATCAAACGTCCCAAACCGAATTCAACGTGAATAATCAGGATGTCCTTCCAGCTGAACCATTTAGTTTCTTAACAACAGTGCGTCAAGCTGAATACACTTCTCTGTCCACATTTGATCTTAGAAATTTAGTTCAGCTGTTATTGCTAATTATGAGCGCCAACACCTGAAATTTCAATCAAGAAGAAGCACATTATTACCCTTGTACTTTGTTGTTTAGGAAATTAAAATGCACAATAACATTATTAAATTCATATTATAACAACATATAAATAATGAGTTTGTTATGACTCAAATAAGCATATGGAAATCTTAGTTTATCTCACCGGTGAGAAAGGCCTTTTTGATTTTGCTAAGCTCTCGAGTGACATCTACGATATTCATTCTTTCTTTAGGTGATTCCATTGAACAAATAATACCAATCCTAAAAAGTGAAACTAAGCACTCTTCAATAGTTGGAACAAGATTCTCACGATTTCCCTCTTGTATTGCTACTTCTACATCACTTGAGACAAGATGTGGGTCTAAAATCTTCATAAGGTTATCAGGAAATGAGATTACAACAAAGTAATGCAGATTTTGACCATCTTCAAAAGCTTCATCAGTAGGTCTTCTACCGGTAAGCATTTCCAACACCAGAATCCCAAAGCTATACATGTCACCACATGTGGAAACTTCAGAACCCATCCCATACTCTAAAACGTGTAGCAAAAACTATTAATACTATTACTATGTCACTAGTAAATTATTAAGTCTGCACTAAAACATAAGAGAAGTAATAGAAACAATTAATAATTAAAGAATTTAGAACATACCTGGAGGAGCATAACCAACAGTGCCTTTTATTCCAATTGTACTAGTATCTTTCTGAGAGCTGCCACCAATGGCTAAGACAAGTCTTGCTATTCCAAAATCACTCACATGAGCAACCATGTCATCATCAAGAAGGACATTGTTTGGCTTTAGATCACAATGAATGATCAATTGCTCACATTCTTGATGAAGATAATGTAATGCATCAGCAACATCGATAATTACATTTAATCTTTGACCAAGGCTCAATGTTGTTGGAGGCTCTGCATTTAAAATCTCAGGATGCAACCATTGTTCTAAGCTTCCATGTTTCATGTAATCGAAAACTAAAGCTTTAAATTCTTGGCCTTTGTAATCTGTACTTGAACAACATGTTAAACTCTTAACTAAATTTCGGTGTCTAATATTTTTGAGTGCATTACATTCAACAATGAAACTCTTGTGAGCTCCCTTTTTTTGGAGGTTCAAGACCTTTACGGCAACAACATGATCTTCCGACACAAACTTTGCTTTGTACACAGAACCAAAACTTCCAGATCCGATCAAGTTTGTAGGCGAGAACCCATCGGTTGCTTGATGCAATTCTTGGTATGAAACCTTAGCTAGTTGATCATTTGTTGGTGAATCAAAAGATCGTTTTTGATTTCTTTTCCTCATCACATACATAGATATAATAAATGAAAGTATGAGAAGAAAAGAAACCACACTAACTATCACTGCTATCAACATGAACTTATGGTGTTTTCTATGTTTCGTACCCTTGATAGGGCAATTTGGTAGATGCATCAGTGAAATACCTCCACAAAGCTTATTGTTTCCGGTCATTTCTACTTGGGTTGCATTTCCAAAGACACCATTTGTTGGTACCTCACCTTCCAACATGTTAAAAGATACATTCAAATGTTCTAAAACAGATATGTTTTGCATAACATCAGGAATTGATCCAGACAATCGATTTCTTGAAAGGTCTAAATATCTAAGACCTTTGAGAGAAGCCAAAGAGGACGGTATTGTTCCATTGAAGGAGTTACTTTGCAAATAAAGGTATTCTAAGCTTATACATTCACCAATTGCTTTAGGAATTTCACCAGATAAATGATTCTCAGAGACATCTAGCATATCAATATTTTTTAACCTGCCCACTTCTCCTGGTAAGCTGCCCTTTAAAGAATTGTGTGACAAGTTCAATAAGTTTGATAAACCAAAAAGATTAAAAAGCTCTGAAGGTATGGTTCCTCCAAGCTTATTATGGGAAAGATCTAGATATTGTAACTTTTGACAGTTTCCTATACTTGGCGGAATATTTCCTTGAAACATATTAAAATGTAAATCTAAATGAAACAATTGACTGAAATTGCCTATAAAGGGCGGTATATCTCCAGACAACTTGTTTTCAATCAAACTTAAAAATTGCATCTTTTCGAACTTACCAAAAGTATTGGGAATGATTCCATCAAATTGGTTTTGTTCCATGGTCAAGAGAGTTAAACCAACTAGATTGCCTATTTCCAAAGGAATATTTCCTGATATCATATTACCCCCCAGATATAGTTCTCTAAGTTGGGTGGATAAATTGCCAATGAAATTTGGCAAACTACCTCCAAAATTATTACCTGATATAGAAAGTACTTGTAGTTTACTGCAGTTTGTCAAAGATTTTAAAAACTCTAAATCCTTAGTTGAATTGTTACCTAAGTTGTTGCCTTCCAAATTCAGATGATATAAATCTTTTAGCTTTCCTAGACTTGGAATTTGTCCAACAAAATTATTGTCAGGGATATCAAAATAGTTAATGGAAGAAGAGGCATTTATGGAAGTGGGGATTGAACCTGTAAATTGATTTCTTGAAATACCAAACAATTGGATATTTGGGAGGGTATGAAATATGTTGGGTGGAAGAGGGCCATGAAAGATATTTCCTGCCATGGAAAGTAGAGTAAGTGATGTGATGTTGTAAAGACAAGAAGGAGGAGTACCAGAAAGATTGTTCCCTGCCATTGATAAAAATGTCAAGTTTTTGAGGCGACATATTTCTTGTGGAATATTTCCCTCTAAGTTGTTAGAAGTAACCGAAAAACGCATTAAGCATGAAAGATTTCCTATGAATGAAGGGATTCCTCCGGTGAATTTGTTTTCGTAAAAGGCCATTAATTGAAGTTTTTTCAAATAGCCAATTTCAATTGGTATTTTGCCAATCAAATTGTTCCCTCCCAAAAGTAAGCTATTAAGATTAGAGCAATATGTCAAGTTTGTAGGAATTTCACCTTCAAAAGAGTTATTAGTAAGAGAAAGTTGTTGTAATTGCAGCAACTGACCTAAGGCCTGTGGGATTTCTCCATAGAAGCTATTGTTTTGAAGGTCGAGATTTTTCAAAAAAGTGAGATTGCCAATATAGGGAGATAAAGATCCATGTAACTGATATCCTCTTAAGTTCAATCCTATCACTCTATGATGCATGGTGTTGCATGTGATTCCACGCCACTTACAGAAGTGGGTGGAAGAATTCCAAGATTCAAGAGTTGTATATGGATCACTGGATATTGATTCTTTGAATTTGAGCAATGCAAAATGATCTGTTTGGTTTTCTAATATTGCAGCCACTGCCACAATTTTGTTTGGATCAAACCATATTAAATTTGAGGTAAATAGAAAAAGTAGATGAAGATATAAAAGTGTAGATGACAATAAAGAAAAAGTCTTCATTTGATTTAGATTTAGAAGAAAGAAAGAACTATGTTTATGCTATTTTAGTTTTGTTTGTGTTGGACAGTTTTGTGGGAATAGAGAGAGGAAGCATGTATATGCATATAACACCCAACAAAAGAGAAAGAGATTCTATTGAAAAGTCAAGTCAATTGACCGAAAGCAGCACATGGTGTGACCCAAAACTAAGTAACGGTCTTAACTGTTATGTTATTATAATTTATATGTGGTCTTAACTGTTTGTTTTTGGCATACAATATTAAAATTATGTGGAAATTTTAAATGTGTCAGTGGCAAATTAGTGTTTAAATTAAAATAATATGGGAAAACTAGTTTTAAATTAAAATACATAACAAAGAAAGGTCATATTATGCCAAATCTATAGATCATAGTAGTTCGCCAACCCCAAATAAATAATTTTCTTTTAATATTAGTATTTTTTAAGGCCCCATGACTAGATCTATTGTTCACTTACAACAAATTTATTTTCTTACTTTTTAATTTTTCACTACTCCAACTTTTAAATTTCCACATACTTTCTCACTTAAATGTACTTTTCTTCTCTTTTAATTCATCGAAGCATCAATTTTTTCTCTTTCAATTTTTTTTTAGTCTAATTCCCTTGCTTTTACTTCTCTTTAATGGGAGTGCAGCTTTGCTACTTTTCCATGTGCTCCATTTTCTCCTTTTGATTGTACATATAAGTGACATGTGTTAAAATTATAGTTTTGGAATAGATGATAAAATTTTAGAATTTTTAATAAAAAAATAAGATTCATTGGTTTGCGTATTTTTTTCAAATTATTCCTTATAAAAAGGAACGGTGGGAGTAATTAATTTGGTTTCCAACTTCATACCTACACGATAGTACTGCAAAGTACAAAGTCAAGTCAATTGATCGAACAAACAAATTAAGAAACACGGCAAATGGGAGTCAAAGTAAAATGACAATCCAATTTGATTAATGGACCTTTCAACTCCACATTTCCTACAATTATAGAGTTAGGTAAAGATATCTTCATTATAATTAATGTTTTGCTCTTCCTTGACTTTTATTCTCTCTGTTCCAAAATATAAGTCGTTTTAATTTGATCATTTTACAATTTATACAAATTAAGAAAAATAATCATTGTTATATGGAAAAGAAAAATTATAAGTTAGTTTACTAAATTGTCCCTCATTAATTGTATGGAAAAGATAAATTGAAGAATTAAAAGAAGAAAGAAAAATAAATAGTTAAGGGTATAATAAGAAAATGAGCATTAAATGTTTCATTGGTAATGTAAAGTGACATAATTTGATACAATTTTTTTTCTCAAAATGACTTATATTTTGAAACGGAGGAAATAGCTTCATAATTAAGAGGCAACTAGTAGTAGATTGATGCGACAAATTAAATAGTAGTTTTATTGGATATGGGTGTAAATTTAATGGAAAATGTTAACGAGTGTTTCCGAGACACTCTTTAAACACTTTAAATAGTAAGTTTTAGTAAAATTTTATGGAAATGTGTGAAGTCAACGCATTGGAAATTGAAATAGTTTATTTTTGGAATAAATAATTTCTTTATATAGAAAGCTTAAAGAATACCCCAGAAGCACTCGTTAACAAGACCCAAATAATGTATACTAAACATATATCTCCTTTAAATAAATAAATTATTCCCTCCATTTTTATACATAAACCTCTTTTACAAATGCACAAGATTTCACAAAACTAACATTTGCATTAAATTTATCAATAATATACATTATCTTTCCAAAATTACCCTTCAATTATATTAAGAGACATAAATATTGATCTTTTAATTTTCTTCATTTTATTAAGGGTATTTTTGTGAAAATTTAATTAATATACCTTAAACTTAGAAAAAAGTCTTATAAAATGACAATAAAATTTACCGAAAGAGTGTTATATAATGGGACAGATAGTATTAGTTAAGCAAACAAAAATAGTTTCCTCAATTTTATACTTTCCTTTTCTCATAAAAAGTCAATATTAGCATTAACTTCAAAACTTGGTAATGGTTAGAAGAAATGTGGATCCGGAGAAATTGATGTACTAGCATTAAGTTTTTCAAAAGCAGAATACTTTGTGAAGTACTTAAATGATGATTATATTTGTTTCACTGTTATTATCAGTTATAAGACAATGTGGACAAGAAACAATATAATTTAGTGCAAAGATTTGTCATTAAATTTAAATTTTTATATCTTATCATACTGAATGGCATTTCACTAGTTACTTTTTGTCTGCCATAGTGGAAGTGAAAGACAACAAGTTGCCTATAGTACTAAAGGGGATTGGATTTTATATTTACTTCAATATTTGCATAATTTTATTTGAATAATTAAATTAAAGTTGAAACAGATTTCAGTTAGGCAGTGATAGAAAACTACTTTCTCCTTACTGCAGAGCTTAGCTCTAGGCTTCATTTTGCAGATTGTTACTTGAATTCATCTTCAATCAATAAATGACTAATAGAATTACCATCGGTCGTCGAGCACCGTTTGGAATCCAGACTTGAAGGATGTGTTGATCTAAGATCAACCGTGTTTGTTGCGTTGAAGGTGTTAAGAAGTCCCACATTGGTTGCGAGATGGCCTGAATGTATGTTTATAAAGTAGAGACAATCCTCACCTTACAAGCCGGTTTTGTAAGGATGAGTTAAGCCCAAATCTAATTGAAGGAAATTCCCTAGGGTAGTGGAATTATACATTCTTTGACCAGCAAGGATCCCATCGCATGGATAACTAGAGCTGAAAAGTATTATTTTGAGGTTCAACGAATTTCAGAAGAGGTGCGCATTTAGTTGCTAAACTAAGCACATGGAAGGTCCTATCCACTGGTTCAACCTCGGGAGGCATAAGACATAGTGAAAAGATTTGTCACTATGCAATGACTCATCATTCAAATTATGCAGTCTGCCCCTGCTACAGACAATTTGTTGGAGATACTACACGAACTAGAACAGTAATTACTTACTCATAGCCAAAAGGACAGGCTTAAAGACGATTCATGATATGCTGAACAACGTATTATTCAACCAAGTATCAAATGCCCCGGCTACTTTTCATGCTTTGATGTTCTTCTTAAGTCACATTGTTTTTCTTGGCTTGACCGACTATTATCGGAGATTTATAAATTCTTATGATATTTTAGCCTTATATCCCTCATTAATCTTGTCATGAAAGGTAGCTTTTACAGCTCTAAAAACTGGCATAGGACTTTCTTATGAGAAATCCAAAAGATGATACAATATTACAGTGATTATACCATTAATCTCATAATGGTGATTGAGTTCAAACCATTAATTGACCTTTTGTGGACCTGCCATAGGACTTTCTTATGTTTTTGCTGGAACAGTTTTGAACCCACAGTTTTAACCTTTACATCATTTGATTTTTGGCAATTAAATGCACCTTGTCTTCATTGAACTTCAGTAGAAAAGAAACTTTTAATGATATCGAGCTCCCTCATAACATTAACCACATATCCATTCTTTCTTTTGGTGTTTCCACCGAACATGAAAGTGCAATCCTAAAGATTGAAAGTAAACATTTCTCGAAAGTGCAACCTTGCTAAACCAAAATCACTCACCTGAGCTACCATCAAATCATTAAGAAGAACATTTGCAGGCTTTAATTCACAATGAATGACAATTGTTGCCTACATTCATAGTGACGATATCAAAATGCGGATGCAACATCAATAATAATATTTAACCTTTGCTCATGGATTTTGGTTGATCTGGAATTTCTGCTGTGGGATGTAACCAATCTTTGTTTACGAACTGAAGATAACATTTATTGAAGGGAAGTCATTTAACAGTAAGTTGGAAACAATTTAGTCAGTGTATGTGTATGGCATGACACTTCAAACAAACAAAGTCTATCCTTCTTCTGTGATCATAAATAAACTGAATCATCCAGAGACTAAAATGTATAGTTTTATACTAGCAAATGATCTTCTTATGAATTATTTAAATACCAAAACAATATGCTATGATAACAACATTAATATGAGAAATTTTGCGCACACAGTTTTAACTGCAGACTCTATACAGTGACAATTCTTTAGAAAATTAAAATACATAACAAAGAAATGAAAATGCAGATATATATGAAAGAAAGTACCAATTCTCATTTCATTGAATTAGAAAGCAGTACAACAATATTACTTATTTATAATAACTAGTAGTAGGTTGCCGGAAAATCCAAACAGAATTCACCATCTAACAAATTTGTAAACTAAGCAATGCACATGCACTTCCAGCTGAGACATTTAGTTCAGTTTCAATTGCTAGTAATGAGCGTGAACACCTGAAATTTAAATCAAGAAGAAACACATTATTACCATTGTATTTTGCTGTTTAGGAATTTAAAATGCAAAATAAGATTATTAAAATGAAATTATAACAACATATAAGGAGTTTGTTATCTATGATTCAAATAAGCATATGAACATATTAGTTTATCTCACCGGTGAGAAAGGCCTTGATTTTGCTAAGCTCTCCGGTGACATCTGCAATATTCATTCTTTCTTTCGGTGATTCCATTGAACAAATAATTCCAATCCTAAAAAGTGAAACTAAACACTCCTCAATAGTTGGAATAAGATTCTCGCGATTTACATCTTGTATTGCTACTTCTACATCTCTTGATACAAGATGTGGGTCTAAAATCTTCATAAGATTGTCAGGAAATGAAATTGCAACAAAATTATGCAGATTTTGACCGTCTTCAAAAACTTCATCAGTAGGTCTTCTACCGGTAAGCATTTCCAACACCAGGATTCCAAAGCTATACATGTCACCACATGTGGAAACTTCAGAACCCATTCCGTACTCTAAAACATGTAGCAAAAGCTGTTAATACTATGTCACAAGTAAATTATCAAGTCTGCATTAAAGCATAGGAGAAATAATAGAAACAATGTATGATTTAAGAATTTAGAACATACCTGGAGGAGCATAACCAACAGTCCCTTTAATTCCAATTGTACTATTATCCTTCTGAGAGGTGCCACCAATGGCTAAGACAAGTCTTGCTATTCCAAAATCACTCACATGAGCAACCATGTCATCATCAAGAAGGACATTGTTTGGCTTTAGATCACAATGAAGGACCAATTGCTCACATTCTTGGTGAAGATAATGTAATGCATCAGCAACATCGATAATTATGTTTAATCTTTGACCAAGGCTCAATGTTGTTGGATGCTCTTCATTTAAAATCTCGGGATGCAACCATTGTTCTAAACTTCCATTTTTCATGTAATGAAAAACTAGAGCTTTGAATTCGTGACCTTTGTAATCTGTACTAGAACAACAAGTTAAAATCTTAACCAAATTTCGGTGTCTAATATTTTTGAGTGCATTACATTCAACAATGAAACTCTTGTGAGCTCCCTTCTTTTGCAGGTTCAGGACCTTTACGGCAACAACATGATCTTCCGACACAAGATTTGCTTTGTATACAGAACCAAAACTTCCAGATCCGATCAAGTTTGTAGGTGAGAACCCATCTGTTCCTTGATGCAATTCCTGGTATGAAACCTTAGCTAGTTGATCAATTGTTGGTGAATCAAAAGATCGTTTTTGATTTCTTTTCCTCATCACGTACATAGTTATAATAAATGAAAGTATGAGAAGAAAAGAAACCACACTAACTATCACTACTATCAACATGAACTTATGGTGTTTTCTATGTTTCGTACCCTTGATAGGGCAATTTGGTAGATGCATCAGTGAAATACCTCCACAAAGCTTATTGTTTCCAATCATTTCTACTTGGGTTGCATTTCCAAAGACACCATTTGTTGGTACCTCACCTTCCAACATGTTAAAAGATACATTCAAATGTTCTAAAACAGATATGTTTTGCATAACATTAGGAATTGATCCGGACAATCGATTTCTTGAAAGGTCTAAATATCTAAGACCTTTGAGAGAAGCAAAAGAGGACGGTATTGTTCCGTTGAAGGAGTTACATTGCAAATAAAGGTATTCTAAGCTTATACATTCACCAATTGCTTTAGGAATTTCACCAGATAAATGATTCTCAGAGACATCTAGCTTATCTATATTTTTTAACATACCCACTTCTCCTGGTAAGCTACCCTTTAAAGAATTGTGCGACAAGTTCAATAAGTTTGATAAAGCAAAAAGGGTAAAAAGCTCTGAAGGTATGGTTCCTCCAAGCTTATTATGAGAAAGATCTAGATATTGTAACTTTTGACAGTTTCCTATACTTGGTGGAATATTTCCTTGAAACATATTATGATCTAATTCTAAATGAAACAATTGACTGAGATTGCCTATAAAGTGTGGTATATCTCCAGACAACTTGTTTTCACTCAAAATTAATGCTTGCATCTTTCCAAACTTATCAAAAGTAGTTGGAATAATTCCATCAAATTTGTTTTGTTCCATGGTTAAGAGAGTTAAACCAACTAGATTGCCTATTTCCATAGGAATTTTTCCTAATATCATATTACCACCAAGATGTAGTTGTCTAAGTTTGGTGGATAAATTGCCAATGGAATTTGGCAAATTAACTTCAAAATTATTATTGTATATAGAAAGTAGTTCTAGTTTACTACAGTTTGTCAGAGATTTTAAAAACTCTAAATCCTTTGTTGAACTGTTACCTAAGTTGTTACTTTCCAAATTCAGAAAATATAAATCTTTTAGCTTTCCTAGACTTGGAACTTGTCCAACAAAATTATTGGCAGAAATATCATATTTTATAATGGAAGAAGATGCATTTATGGAAGTGGGGATTGGACCTGAAAATTGATTCTCTGTAATACCAAACACTTGGATATTTGGGAGGGTGTGAAACATGTTGGGTGGAAGATGGCCTTGAAAGTTATTGACTGCCATGAAAAATATAGTAAGTGATGAGATGTTGTAAAGACAAGAAGGAGGAGTACCAGAAAGATTGTTTGCACTCACTGATAAAAATGTCAAGTTTTTGAGACGACATATTTCTTGTGGAATATTTCCCTCTAAGTTGTTATAAGCAACCGAAAAACGCATTAAGCATGAAAGATTCCCTATGAATGAAGGGATTCCTCCGGTTAATTTGTTTTTATAAACAGATATTATTTGAAGCTTTTTCAAAGAACCAATTTCAATTGGTATTTTGCCAATTAGATTGTTTCCTCCCAAAACCAAGATTTTGAGATTGGAACAATATGTCAAGTTTGTAGGAATTTCACCTACAAAAGAGTTATTAGAAAGAGAAAGTTGTTGCAATTGTAATAACTGACCTAACGCCTGAGGGATTTCTCCATAGAAGTTGTTGTTTTGAAGGTCGAGATTTTTCAGAAAAGTGAGATTACCAATATAGGGAGATAAAGATCCATGTACCTGATATCCACTTAAGTTCAATCCTATAACTCTTTGATGCATGGGGTTGCATGTGATTCCACGCCACTTACAAAAGTGGATGGAAGAATTCCAAGATTCAAGAGTTGTAAATGGATCACTGGATATTGATTCTTTGAATTTGAGCAATGCAAAATGATCTGTTTGGTTTCCAAATATTGCAGTCACTGCTACAATTTTGTTTGGACCAAAGCACATTAAATTGAAGGTAAACAGAAAAAGAAGATGAAGGTATAAAAGTGCAGGAGACAACAAACAAAAAGACTTCATTTGATTTAGAGAGAAGAAGAAGCATTCACTATGTTTATGCTATTTAGTTTTGTGGGAATAGAGAGAAGAAGCATTCATATGCATATAAATACTGGTGGCAAGAGTTAGTGAATGGAAATTTAAATTTAAATTTTAATATCTTATCATATTTTATTTTATCTAATGATAAGACTTATAATGATATTTATGGCTTAAAAGCATGAACAATTTTTTTAAAAAAAATAATACTCTTTCAGAAAAAATATATGGTACAATGTGATTTGATGCAAACAATACAACTAATGGACATGATCGTCAATGATTTATAAAAATAACGCAACACATAATATTATGAACATGAGGTGCACGAGGTACATGTTATTAACTATTATATACGAAACAATTGTTGATAGGAAAATTTAATTAACTATTGTACACGATGATTAAATTGTTGTTGATGAAAGATTAAATAAACTATTATATGCGAAAAAACAATTTGTTGCTGATGAAAAATTTATTTTAACTACTATACACAAGGAACAAGTTATTTTCGGTGGAAATTTTAAATAACTACTATACACGGAGAACATGCTATGAACTATATTATACACAAAGAACAAATTTTTGCTGATGACAAATTTAAAGAGCTACTATTCACGGGACCTATTTTTTTGTAACTTCTACATAGACCTATATTTCTACTTTTTTTTTTTATTTTGCGTATGAAAATGAATAGTAACAAGTTATATTATTCATATATGAACAAGCTGTCACTGAAAAATATTACAATTATAACTATCATGCACCAGACAACAATTTTGCAATAACGAGTAATTTTACGGAATTAATTTCATACTATGCAATTGCGGAAACACCGTGACGCACGGGTATGGGTATTATATAGTTATATTGAAAAGTCAAGTCAATTGATCAATCGAACAAAAGGCATAACACATGGTGGGAGCCAAAATTAAAGGTGTTTAGTTCAAGGGAAAAAAAGAGAGAAGAAAAAAACAATTACGAAAACTAATGAATGAACTTTAATCCAAGTTTATTTATTATTTTTTATATTTTTCTTTGTTCCCTCTTTATTTCCGTAAAATCAAACACACCATAAGTGATCGAAAGTGTTGTGCTTTATTATGTTGACAACTAAACTGCTAACTAAATGTGGCAAATTAATATTTCAATTAAAATAATAAGGGAAAAATAGTTTAAATTATAATAATACTATAAAAAATAATCTCCAACTTATAGTCTTTCTTGATGATATATGATCAGTGCTTTTGCGATAAAAACAAATACTAGCATTTCAATATGACAACCGTTTATTTCGGGATAGAAAACTTGAATATAAGCCAAAGCCATCACCCAATGATGGGGCAACTTATCTCCACAATTTGGCTTAGTGTGAGGGATGTATTCAGACCTCACAATAATTAAAAATAATTTCGCAATGGGATAACTTGTGTAAATGGGAGGATCGCTTGTTTTATAGTATATGTTTTATTTTTCAAATATTTTAGTAGTTTTTAGATTCTCATCTTAAATATAGAAAAGTCGGAAATTTGAAATTAAAACTCTAATTTATTGGAGAATATTACTAGTAGCTCCCAGCTAAGTTACCCTTTACAGATATAACATATAATTAATGACAAGTCATTTTATAACCGAACCGGATTAAGTTCGCACTATACAATATTCATGCTAAAAAACAAAAAATTCACGGCAAGGGTTATTATACTAGTTCTGTTGAAAAGTCAAGTCAATTGATATAGAGAAGCAGCTAAAATAGACATCTTTCATCAACATCAATTAATGGTTAGTTTATTTTGAGATTTTTCATTAATTAGTTTATTTTGAGATTTTTTTTCATATTTTATAAAATGGAAAGTGTTAATATGGTCCTTAAGGGCACATGTTAACAATACAAATGTAACAATATTCTCTTATTATTTGTGTATTATACTTTTTGAAAATTATATTTTTTATAATTAATATTAAATGTAAATTTTTACTTTTAACATGTGCCCTTAAGAAACATGCTAACATTACCTTTATAAAATTAACGTTAGATTATTTCTTAATAATATTAAGAGAGTTTTCTACCCAAAAAAATAATATTAAAAGACTTTTGAAGAGAACCATTATTATCTTGCATTTCTTATATATATATATATATAGTCAGGATCGTTGACACCATCTAGTTTGACACCAAATGTTACACTTCTCAATAACGTTTTAACCGATATAAATTTTATAAAATCCACCGTTGGATTGAAAGTTTAATCATATAGATCATTTATGTAAAGTTTCAAAAAAATCCAAAATCATTTTATAAAATATTGAGACGCATAAAGATCAACGACATTTAAAGAAAGACACAACCGTTAGCTTTGATGTATCTCAATAACATATCAAATGATTTTGAATTTTTTTGAAACTTTACATAAATGATCTACATGATATAAATTTTCAATCCAACGGTGGATTTTATAAAATTTATATCGGTTAAAATGTTACTGAGAGATGTAACATTTGGTGTCAAACTAGTTGATGTCTAATATATATATATGGAGAGGGATCGGTGTAACTTTTAAAAAGAGATTTAATCCTAATTCATTAATAGTTTTGGGAGAAAAAGAAAAACAAAGAGGTGAATCAATAGGAGGCACATGAGTGTTATAAGTGAGAATCAATATATAGCCACAAGATCAAATCAAAATCAATGATTATTATTGAGCGTAACTTTTTAAAAGTTACACCGGTGTAATTTGATTTATTTTCTATATATATTGATTCACATTTCTAAACTAGAAATAATAAATATAACAAAAAGAATATTTTTATTTATTTCTAAAAATTCATCATTACTATATTTCATTTAAATATCTAATCACTAAAAACTAAGAAAAGAATTATATTATTTACTTATATTTTTATTTGTTAGTTAGGGGTTGTGATATTGTTGCTTGACTTGACTTCCTCCAACTTAAGTTTTTATCTTTGAACACTCATTATCATATGCCCTCCACAATACGTTCCTTGTGATCATAAAAACAAAAACTACCTTTTCAATGTAGCAAATCGTTTCTTTTGGGGTAGAAAACCGGAAGATAAGGCCAAAACTACGCTACTATATGGGGAAATTTTTTTTCTACCTCAATATTATTTTAAATATTCTTATTTTACCCTTGTTTAACTTTAATATATTTTATTATTTTTTATTTTATCTTATTATAACTGCTCCGGTACACTGTTCACCCATCGAAAAAATGTTCCGGTAAGTACATAAGTATCCCGGTAAGTACATAAGTGTACCGGTATGTATTTTCTGGAAAAAAAAATTATACGTTACCGGTACACTTGTTTAAAAGTGGACCAGTATGTTTTTATTGGGGAAAAAAATTTATACGTTACCAGTACACTTGTTTGAAGTGGACCGGTATAGAAAAATATTTCCAGCTATAATGGTACACTTTTTAAAAGTGTACCGATTTGATAAAAAATAACAAGTGTACCGGTTTGAGAAAAAAGTGTACCGGTTTGTCATGACAATTTTGATAATTTCATTTTCTTCTTTTATTTTTAAACAGATATGGCTCAAACCGGCAATGCAGATCAAATGTTGATAGATACTACAGATATTTTTACAACAGATGAAAAATTTGATACACGAGATGATGTTCTTGAATGGGCTCGAAAGGTTGGAGATGCCAATAAAGTCAGTATTATTATTATAAGGTCAGATACAAAGAACGGATTAAGAGGACGAAATGACAAGTTAATTTTGGGTTGTGATAAAGGTGGAAAATATGACTCTTCAGGAAGTTCAACAACAAGTGCATCAAAAAAGTGTAATTGTCCATTCAAAATTAGAGCCACACCTTCAACAGATGGTTCAGGATGGAAATTTTATGTTAAATGTGGAGTTCACAACCACGGGCTACCTGATCAGTATGCAGGCCATCCTCGAAAGGTGCGTTTAACCGCAGATGAAACCAAACGTGTTGAAGATTTGACAAAGTGTAAAGTGGCATCAAGGAATATTGTTTTAGATTTGAAGAGACAAAATCCAGAATCTGTTGTTGATACTAAACTAATATATAGGAAAAGAAACATGTTACAAAAACAAGAAATAGGTCATAGAACAGAGATGCAACACTTGCTACAATGGTTAGATGATGCAAAATATGTCACCTGGAATAGAAGAAAAGATGATGGGTCTGATGTTTTGAGTGATATTTTTTGGGCACATCCAGAATCAATCAAGTTGTGGAACTTGTTTCCTATTGTTTTGGTTATGGACTGCACATACAAAACTAATAAATACAGACAACCATTACTTCAAATTATTGGTATAACGTCAACTGATTTGACATTTTCTGTTGGATTTTCTTATTTGGAATCCGAGAAGAATAACAATTATCGTTGGGCATTAGATAAGATGAAAGAATTGTTTAGTAAGAAAGATATATTTCCGCAAGTAATTTTGACTGACAGGGAGCTTGCTTTGATGAATGCAATCGAAATTGTATTTCCACATTCTGTTAACATGCTTTGTACGTGGCACATAAATAAAAATGTTTTTGCGAGAATGGTTGTACATGTACCTAAGGATATGCGAGAGTTGCTGCAAAATTTGTGGTATAATGTTGTATCCAGTCAAAATGAGGTGGAGTTTCAGCAGCGGTTGAATGAACTTGACCAAGCTTGTGTTAATTCAAGCAAGTTTGTTGACTACATCAATAACATTTGGTTGACACCTCACAAAGAAAGATTTGTGTATACATGGACCAATAAAGTAATGCATTTAGGAAACACAACGACTAATAGGAATGATTATGTATATTTCTATAGTGTAATTTTTTTATTTTTTTATTTTGCGTTTAAATGAATTTTTTGTGAAATGTAATATTTAGAGTTGAGTCTGCACATTGGAAACTGAAGCAGATGTTGGAAAACAACAAAGGTGACTTATACAAGTGTTTGAAATCCATGAATGACAATATAAAATTAATCCCATGAAATATTATAAAATTAAATTCTTGACAATTATGCAACTGTTGGAACATAGAGCACATTTATGTGTGAATTGAAAATAAAATCATTAAGTCCCACATCGGGTACTAGAGCATATTAGTGTGTGTAACATATTAGTGTGTATTTTGGAAAAATAAAATATTAAGTCCCACATCGGATAGTAGACTTTATATTTTATTAGCACATCTTTTTTTGTAATGGGAATTCACTTGAGGTTACTAAATAATAGGAAGAGTAATAGAACAAGTCAAAACATGTTTTCCTATTTACACGGCCACCTCACCCATTTATTAAGTGATCTGGAAGTTATTGAAAAAAGACGAAAAAAAATAAGAACAACATATAGTCATAAGCTGCCGTCACAGAGAAAAGAAAAGAGATTGATGCGGTATCAATTATCAAGTTGTGATGTCAAGCTTGATTCCAGTATTAGCAAACTAAAGGCTCATCTCACAAGGAGCAGTAAGCACATAGTTTTTGCTAAGTTTTTATTTAAGGAACCAAGTGAAAAGAAAGAGGGCATGCTGAGAATTAGTGAGACCTCATAACATTGCTGCGGTATGTTAATTTTTATTTATAATATGTTCACATATGCTTTGCAATTACAGCCCCTGTCATTAGTTGAAGTGTATTCAATCTTTGATTTAGTTCTAGTTGGTATGTTGATTTTATTCAATCGGTCTACATACTTACTTGTGTGTATCTGCTTCAGCATCATGTTTTATTAGCACACAAAACCAATTTTTCACAAGTAGAATTTTGGTATATAAATCACGTGTTATGTGTCTACATGTGTATCTGCTATTGTGGTATATAAGTATGACATAGTTCATTGAAAATGAAATATAGACTTATGTGTATATTTCTTAAATTAAGAAAGATTTCCATTCGGTTTTATATCTTATTGTTTAGAGAATGTTATATTTATTCCAGGTGTTTTGTGATACTAATAGTTTATTATTAGTATTAATATTAATTTATTTTAAGAGTGATCAGCGTATCACTAGTTCCATTAAATTAAGAATAGTCATAGTACCATAATCCCTATAATGTAATAATGGACTTATGTACTACTCCCTTCGTTCCTTTTTATAAGGAACAATTTGGAAAAAAAATTTGTTCCTTTTTATAAGAAACAATTATTAAATCCATGCTTAATTGATTAAACAATTACATTTCTACTTTTTATCTATTCCAATGTTATGCATTAATTACAGTAACATATTCCCTATACATTAATTACACCAAGGTTAGTTTTGGAATAGATTATAAAATTTTAGAATTTTTAATAAAAAAAATAAGATTCTTTGGTTTGTGTGTTTTTTCCAAATTATTTCTTATAAAAAGGAACGGAGGGAGTATATAAGAATGGTCCACACGCCATATTTGATTGATCAAAGTATCATATTAGAATGGACTTAAAACCATAGTGCACTGGTTTTTTTGTACCATATTTGAGGGTATAATTCTTGCCCGATATCTACAGTGCATAGTTATCGGTACCAGTAGAACTGAGCTGTTTTATCCTGGGGACTTCACGGTTGATAGTCTGCTATGCACAATTTTGTGTAGTGCCGCGAAACGTCTTAAAGAGAGCGACCTAGTCCGGGCTCAACTCAGTAATATCTTCGGTAGCTGGAAAAATTATTTCAACCGGTTTTAACTCTGGAACCAGCAGCAACAACTTATAAAACAATCAAATAAATAAATATATAAATACATGCTTAATAATATTTTGGTAATCAAAACTTGATATATATCATTATAATAAGATCAATATTACAAACAACACACATGGAAAGCAATTGAAAAAAGAAGAAAAATTGAAAACGTGATGTTCGAGGCTTCCGGCAAGGCAGCAAAGTTGAAACGCAGCATATGAATTTATATAATCGAGTAACGCAACAAGGTACTATGTTCCAGTAAGAATATATACAATTGATCAATAGAAAACGGTGATGTTCAAGAAAGAATAAAAACACATGTTACAATAAATTCATGTTCTTACAAGAGGCATATCTATAGGAAGAAGATAGACAAGAAGGAATGGAAGATGGAGAACACAATATCAATGTTCAACAAGTTGTAAGAGCAATGAAAATAAAACCTAAATTTTTACAACATGAATAATTTAGAATTTTAATAAAATAATTAAGGGTAATTCTGTCTATAAAATAAATTATATTTTAGCTTCCCTTCCCACAAAATTCCCCCAATTTGGGAGGAAGCAAAAATAGCTCAATATTCTCTCCCCTCCCCTCCCCTTCCCCCCTCTCCCCTTCATAAAAAATTGAACCAAACATAAAAATTTAAAATATTACCTCACCTCCCCTATCCTCCAAAGCACCCGAACCAAACACATCCAATCTATTAGTTTTTTAACACCAAATTTTTTGCAAACAATTGTGACAACCGATCTCATTCGCTAGTTTATAGTAGATTTGATTAATTTTTTTTTTTTTGACGTCGGTGATTTGAATAATTCGTAATAATGAAGTTGTTGGGTATCTGTAAGTAAAGATGCCGAAGTCCAAGGGTAAAAAATATTACTTCAGTCTCATATATAAATAACTTTTCACTTTTTAGGTTCATTTAATAATTGATGTATCTAGTCAATATTATAGACTAAATACATTTGTTATTGAATTGATGTATCTAGTCACCTTATTCTTATAGATTGTTATAAACTAATGTAAACAAGAGCAATAATATAGAGAAGAAGAGATAGAGGAGAGAAATAATAGTATGTATTATTATCACAAGGATTAGGGTTACATTACAATGATACTTGGTATCTATATATAGGTAAACATAATGGGCCGATTATATGGGCCAATGACCTATATGGACATCCACCAATAATATTTCATAACACTCCCCCTTGGATGTCCATCGAGAATGTGCCTCATTAAAACCTTTACTAGAAAAAACTCAGTGGGAAAAAATTCTAGTGAATGAAAAAGAGTACAACATCCTTTGTGTTTAAACTGCCTCGTTAAAAACCTTACTAGGAAAACCCAATGGGATAAAACCATGGTTAAGGGAAAAAGAGTGCAGAACACAATTATGTCTCCCCCCATAAGGACATTTATATCTGAGACGAAGAACCTCAATTAATCTTCAACGTAGTTGATAAATAGCTTTACTTGACGATGATTGATTTGTAGAAAGATCTGATTCTTCTCCTTTAGTATACTCTTTTTTGCATTAGTCTTGAATGTTATACCATCTTCTTCAAGTTTCTTGTATGTGTAGAATCGCAAACTTCAACAAAAACACATTCTGAACCTTTTGGATGTAGTATTAAAACTTCCACATAATTGGAGGATATTGTTGTATCTCCAAGATACAAATTATATACTTGACTTTGTTCAAACACATTTGAGTTTATTGATATCATTACATACATAATTAGCAAATAGCAATAATCTTCTCAACGGAACGAAAATATGGTACTCCAAGACCAATTCAAGTAATTGATCATTTTCTTGAGATATGAAATGATCTTTGTTCACATCAAGTGACAACAAATTACATTTCTTAATATCAAACTGCTTTGGTACATTTGATATATAGGTTTGTCGATGCACAAAACATCATTAAAATACAAAGTTTGCAATTCCAAACAAACTTTTATCATCAAAGATATTTCATTTCAAACTTTTCTTTAATCAACAGATTTCAAAAACTCTCCAGGAGTTTTGATCAAACTTTTACCAATATGCTTGAATAACAAGTCAAACTTTTAACTTTTTCTATTCCCACGAAAATTGATTCGTATCTCATCATTTCTACACCTTCAGGATGTATGGACTGCTGGTCCAAAAATCTTTCACTTTGAAAAGTGACTTTAATTACGTCGCAATTGCGTCTTTTCATTTCGATCGACAATCAATGTTTTGTCTATAATTTTCAATAGACTCTAGTTCATGATCCTCATTATCTCTTATCACATATAGCGCTATATTATGTGCAAAAATATTGTCAATGTTGACTTCATCTCGGTTCAATCGTATTTCATTCATGACATAATTTTCATTCATGACATAATTCATCGAGATCACTTTATTTTGATAACTTTCAAGTACTTGATAAGTTTTTCTGGAACTGAAAATTAATTATGTCCAATACTCTTTTCAAAATTTTCATATCCTCACGTGGGTCATATTTCATATTAGCTCCTTTTTTTATTTGAGGATTTTTATCATTGGAACCGATTGACCTACCACGCTTCAGAGTGGTTAAGACTCATTTGCAATATAAGACTGTCCAACATAGGGGTGTTCACGGTTCATAAATTGAATTGAACTGAACCATATAAATGGTTCAGTTCAGTAACTGGAACCACTTTTTATAAAAACCAGTTTATTTTTATGAATCAGTTCAATTCAGTTCATAACCAGTTTGAAACTGGTTCGTAAAATATAAACTGGTTTTAAATAATCTTATTTTTAATTAGATTTTTTTAATACATATTTTTTTCCTTTTTTCAAAAGAAGTTTTTTATTTAGATTTTTTTTTTAATATAAGATTTTTTTATTAGTTTCAAAATATTTTAATTTTATTTAATTACATTAACATTAATTAAATAATTATATAAGTGGTGGTGGGCTGGTGGCAGGGCGGCCGCCGGTGCCGGTTGACGGCGGTCCGGCGGTGGAGCTCCGGCGAGGTACGGCGGCGGACTAGAATTTTCCAGTGACTGACGGCGGACCTGCGGAGGGGCGGCGGTCCGGCGGCTCCTGGGCGGTGCTCCGGCAGCATTTATTTTAATCTTTTTTTATTAGTTAATATAATTAGTTTAAATGATTATTAGTTAGATATTTATCTATTTTATTAAAAATTGTCAAAGGTGGGAATAGAACCCATGTCCTTTGGTTGAAAGTATAATTAATTTGCCACTACACCAATTTGAGTATTTTGTTATTATTTGATATGTTTCATATATATCTTAAATCTGTTTTTGTTTTTTTTTGTTTTTAAGTTTGTAGAAAAAATGATTTAGATTAAAATGTTTTGTTTTTTGTTTTTAAAAGTAGATCATAAATTTAAACTGGTTCTGAACCGGTTTTAAACTGAATTATAATTGGTTTTTAAAAGTGGTTCAGTTTGAAAACCATATGAAGTGGTTCAGTTTAAATAAAGGTTCAATGCAGTTCGAACTAAAATTTGGTTCAGTTAACTGTATTTTTGAACACCCCTAGTCCAACAGGGACATCGATCCATTTTTATTGGAGCATTAGCAGCAAATAGTTTATTTCATAAACTTTGCAAATGTTTTATCTTATGAACTTCTGGTTCATACTGATTTCTAAGAGGATCAAGATGAGATAATAATAATAATAATAATAATAATAATAATAATAATTTATTTCAAGTGATTCATTTGAACTTCTGGTTCACATTTTCAGCTGCTTATTCTTTCCCCCTAATATTGGAAAATTAGTTCATCACTTGATAATTAGCCTTCTGGGCTATAAATCTAATTTCTCAATATTCTTTAACAATTCATCTTAATGCATTATATTGAAGCAACTGGAACATACCAACACATCCAAAAATGCTTATATGAAAAATATTAAGTCATAAACCTAAATTCAATTGCAAATTGAGGGGGACTTGCATATAATATCTTGTTGGCTTGATGCGGATCAATATCTCAACATACATGTTTAATTGTTCCCAAAATATAAATTAGAAGTTTTGATTTCATATGTATCGTTCTTGTATTTAACTTTAGACGTCTAAAGAATGGATCTTTAAGTCCATTTTTTCTTCTATGAACATATACTTCAAGATGTTCAATATCAATTTTGATTTGAAATACGATACTTCTCAAATGCTTTATATAAAAATGATCTCTTAACCAAATCAGTATCTCACAAACTTCTGGTTATGAGTAGACAACAAACGTACATGTGACCATTTAGTTGATGCATCAATTAAATATATAATTGGTTCACATGATATATCAATAAAATATGCTCATTTATTTAATTTATCAACTTCCTTTGGGAATTAGTAATACATAAAAATTACTAGAATGAAGAAATTTCAGGACCTTCAATACATATTTATAATTTTCTTTTTCGCATCATAAAAATCCGGGATGACCCAACCGGTCTTGCCAACAATAATTTAATATGATTTGTAAACTTCTGGTTTACAATAATTTGTGCTTCGATTGCACTATTATATTTATAAGTGTAATATAAATTTATGGTTTATAACTTTTTCATTACACTTATTTTGTCCAAAATATGTTTCGTAATATATAAAGATATATGACTTTTTTTTTTCTTTTCTTGTTTCAGTATTATATCCATTACGAAACAAACGGATAGCTATGAATCTTCAAGATTCATATTTAAAAAAAAACATTCTAGGATACTTCTAAAAGTGTATGCCTATGAATCTTCAGGATTCATCTTTTAAAAATTTCATCACGATGTTTCTGGATCGTATCTTCTGAATCTTCAGGATTCATATTTTAAAAATTTCACTATGGTGCTTCTGGACCATAAATTATGAATCATTCAATCTCTATCCATTGAGTTCTTCAGGAACTACACCATAAATCCCTATCAATTTACAATCCTTTAAGGATGTAGGAATATTGAATTCATCTGAAATTCACACAAATTGATGTTTTTCTAAGTTCTTCAGGAACTCGATTATTTGTTAAATTCTTCGGGAATGCATAAATTAAATATAATAGTTCTCCAGGAACTAAGTTTCTTGAATTCTTCGGGAATTCATAGATTAGAATTATTAGTTCTTCAGGAACTAAGTTTGTAAAATTCTTCAGGAATTCATAAATTTAATTTCTTAGTTCTTCAGGAACTAATATAATAATATCTTTTGCAATCCTTTAGGGATGCACAAATATATTTCTTCTAAAAATATATATAGAATAAATAAATTACCAAAATAAAAAAATATAATTAAAGGTAATGTTGATTCGGTTGTTTTGAATATTATATACATTATGATTCGAAAACTATACAGATTCATATTGATTTGGTTGGTTTCAAATTTTCTTCTATAGTGATACATACACAATACATGATCCTCATGAATTAATCTAAATTTTTAAAACAAACCAAATCAGTATCATATTGAAATTGGTAATCATGTACGGTGTATATATATCGTTTCAAATCAGCATGAATCATGAGCAAGATTAGTACATAAAATAAATTAATAAGAAAAGCGATTATGTATTAATACCTTTGCAAATAATTTTGGCAGAGACTCGTGCTGATAACGTGTTATAAATTAATGTAAACAAGAGCAATAATATAGAGAAGAAGAGATAGAGGAGAGAAATAATAGTATGTATTATTATATCACTAGGATTAGGGTTACATTACAATGATACTTGATATCTATATATAGGTAAACATAATGGGCCGATTATATGGGCCAATGACCTATATGGACATCCACTAATAATATTTCATAACATAAATTAAGTTATTGAATATTTAACAAGAAAATTCATCCCTCTCTTTCCCCATTTTTGCCTCGTGTCGTCGCAACATGGGGTCTATTCCCCTATTTATTTTAATAAATTGGGGAATAAATACATATTTCTTAGTGGTCCTAAGTTATGTCGAGTAGACCTTCTTGTTGTTAGAATTATTAATTCATACAAGATAAGATATACTCCCTCCGTTCTTATTTATAAGAGCTAGTTTAACAAACACAAATTTTAAGAAAGATGGTTTTAATATTAAATTGGTTGACAAATTATATTGATTTTCCTTGTTTACCCTTAGTAATGACACACACATACGTAAAAGAATTAAGGCCCCGTTTGGATTAGTTTATTTTTGAGCTTATGCAAACAACTTATGCAATATAAATTAGTTGTTTTCCTCTTGATGCTCACTTGGTAGTAAAATTTTCCTTATTAGTTAAAATAAATTTGCAAGTATACAATCAAACTTGTAATTGTATTTGAAACTGAATTAACGGTGAAATTAAATTGACGGTGTTGTGGCATATATAAAATTGAATTGACGGTATTGTGGCTTATTTGAAAATTGAGATGACGGTATTGTGGCTTATATAAAATTGAATTGACGGTATTATGACTCATAAAATTGAATTGACGGTATTGTGACATATATAGCATTGAATTGACGGTATTGTGGCTTATATGAAATTGAATTGATGGTATTATGGCTCATATAAAATGGAATTGACGGTATTGTGGCTTATATAGAATTGAATTGATATGGCTTATTTAAAATTGAATTGACGGTGAAATTGAATTAACGGTATTATGGCTTATATGAAAATTGAATTGACAGTATTGTGACATATATAGCATTGAATTGACGGTATTGTGGCTTATATGAAATTGAATTGATGGTATTATGGCTCATATAAAATGGAATTGACGGTATTGTGGCTTATATAGAATTGAATTGATATGGCTTATTTAAAATTGAATTGACGGTGAAATTGAATTAACGGTATTATGGCTTATATGAAAATTGAATTGACAGTATTGTGGCTTATTTAAAATTAAATTGACGGTATTATGACTTTTATATGAAACATTAATGGATGGTATTGTGACTTATGTTAAATTGAATTAACGATATTATGACTCATTTGAAATTGAATTGACGGTGTAGTGGCATATATAAAATTGAATTGACGGTATTGTGGCTTATTTGAAAATTGAATTCACGGTATTGTGGCTTATATAAAATTGAATTGACGGCATTATGACTCATATAAAATTGAATTGACGGTATTGTGACATATATAACATTGAATTGACGATATTGTGGCTTATATGAAATTGAATTGATGGTATTATTGCTCATATAAAATGGAATTGACGGTATTGTGGTTTATATAGAATTGAATTGACGGTATTATGGCTTTTTTAAAATTGAATTGACGGTGAAATTGAATTGACTGTATTATGGCTTATATGAAAATTGAATTGACGGTATTGTGGCTTATTTGAAATTGAATTGACGGTGAAATTGAATTGACGGTATTATGGCCTATATGAAAATTGAATTGACGGTATTGTGACTTATGTTAAATTGAATTAACGATATTATGGCTCATATGAAATTGAATTGACGGTGTTGTGGCTTATATAAAATTGAATTGACGGTATTGTGGCTTATGTGAAATTGAATTGACGGTATTGTGACTTATATGAAATTGAATTGGCGGTATTGTGGCTTATATGAAAATTGAATGGACGTATTGTGGCTTATATGAAAATTGAATGGACGTATTGTGACTCATTTGAAACTGAATTAACGGTGAAATTAAATTGACGGTGTTGTGGCATATATAAAATTGAATTGACGGTATTGTGGCTTATTTGAAAATTGAATTCACGGTATTGTGGCTTATATAAAATTGAATTGACGGCATTACGACTCATAAAATTGAATTGACGGTAATATTGTGACATATATAGCATTGAATTGACGGTATTGTGGCTTATATGAAATTGAATTGACGGTATTATGACTTATATAAAATTGAATTGATGGTATTGTGGCTTATATAGAATTGAATTGACGGTATTGTGGCTTATTTCTATACTAAATAATGAAAAAACCAAACCAAACATGATTAAGCATTTTCAAATTTCAAGAAGATACTAGATTCCAAATTTCAATAGGAACGTATATAATGATTAAGCACATGAGTTTGTAATTGGGGTTGATTTCATTCTTCAGGAAGATTACAGAGGTTTTATACCAGTAAAAGAGACCCCTGAAATCATTAACATTTACCACTCACTTTGAAATGATAGTGTAGCATTGTGACTGAATGGCATTTCACTAGTTCTCTTTTGTCTGCCATAGTGTAAGTGAATTAAAGACAACAAGTTGCCTATAGTACTCAAGGGGATTGAATTAGTTGAAACAGATTTCAGCTAGGCAGTGATAGGAAACTACTTTCTCCTTACTGGAGAGCTTAGCTCTAGGCTTTATTTTGCAGATTGTTACTTGAATTCATCTTCAATCAATAAATGACTAATGGAATTACCATTGTCGAACACCGTTTGGAATCCAGACTTGAAGGATGTGTTGATCTTAAAGACGATTCAGGATATGCTGAACAATTTATTATTCAACGGAGTAACAAATGCCCCGGCTACTTTTTGCCTTATATCCCTCATTAATCTTATATCCTTCATTAATCTTATCATGAAAGGTAGCTTTTACAGCTTATCATTAATCTTATCATGAAAGGTAGCTTCATTAATCTTTTAGAGAGACAAAATATGATAAACTTTGGGATTAATTTATCATATCAAGTTATCTCATCAAACACCGGATTGTGATCAAATATGTTATAGTTATCGTATCTTGTTTTTTATATATTTTTAAAGTGTGGGTAATGGGTACAGTTATGTGCACTCAAATACCCATAAAATAAGGGTACAAATATTAAAATTGTTACCCATATACGTGTATGAATCTAAATATGGTAACCAGTACTATAGTACCTTACCAAATGTCATCCTTAATATGTCTGATTTAGAGCAGAATATGTGCGACACAAGCGTGTATTGTAGTACTAGTTTATGATAAAAACAAATATTTTCATCATGACAAGCAGTTGATCATTTTGGGGTAGAAAATGGGAAGATAACTATAACAAATGATTGATTTAAGTGATAAGAGATTTAGAATTCTTAAATTTATTGATTAAGAAAATTTAGTTTTGAAAGAGACTAAGTGCCAAAAATAGGTGCAAATGTTTAAAACTATATCAAGAGCAAAATACACTTTGTCAACCAGCTCAAAATTGTGTAGTTTAAACTATTCATTCTCTCTCTGGCATTTAATCAAACATCTTATGTGTATATCATCCCATATATATTAACTTCATCTATTTTTTACTTCGTCTTTTGATCTTCTCACACATTCCTTATTCATTCTTGATTCTTCCTAATACACATAGCTGAAATTCATTTTTAAATCCTCAAGTGAATATATCATTCATTACATACGATGAAGGGTCAATTTTGAGGTGATGTTTTCTATGCTGGATATTCTTGCATATCTATATTCATTCTTTTTTCAACTATTTAGATTTTAAACATAAGTACCACGTTCTGAAAAATTGTAGTTTCATTTGTGTTTTGCAGAATGCTGAAAATATAATCGGAGTATCTACGATGTGGATCCTTTCCTTTACATATACATAGGAATTGATTTGCTGCAATGCTTTGAATTTCAGGTCATTCTTACTACTTGATATATTTGTTTTTCATTTTTTTTATGTTGTTAGCATTTATATTAGGTTTCTTGATATGAAAACTTGGCTAGCTGGTCAATTATTGGTGAATCAAATATAGGCTCCATTTGGTTTAGGAACAAGAGGCTAATAGAAATCAAAACACCTAGCCTCGCGCCTTTTGTTTCCACACTGCAAGCACTATATGTAGGCATAATTGGTCTTACTCTGATGAATCGTTTGTGTTCTTCGCCAAACAGACTATTTTGTAGGCATCATAGATTGATGCATTCAAATGGCTGGACAAGAGGAAACTTAGTAAACAATTGTACACTTGTGATTTCACTCTAGTTTCACTTGCATTGCATCATATGGAACTTTAGTGTTGCTGAAATTTATTTCAGTTTTGATTACTCATGAGGGTGAACACCTGAAATTCAATACAAAACTCATTACCTCTGTATGTTGTAGATTAGGAATTTTGAATTGCTAGCAACATGGATGAAAAGGAAATATAACTTCGTAAGAAATCATAAGATGGTAGAAAGAAGAAGATGAATCTAGAGAATTCATTGAATAGAAACTGAATTGTATCATAGAAATGAAAACTGAATCTTACAAAGAGAGATTGTACCTTATATATCAAGGAAACTAGCTAAGCTATTCTAACCGCTTCTGTAACAAACTTGCCAGCTGTCATGACCGTTTCTTAGCTGGCAATCTGACCGGGCACTACTAACTAATAAGAGGAAGCAACTAAACCATTACAAGATCACAAACTATCACAAAACTAGTCTACTGCTTCTGTTTCTTGTGTAGCAAGGAACTCTGTGACATTTGCTTTGGCAGGTGATAAGTGCAACTCTGTTGCATCTTGCTTCAAGCTTGTTATTATTGAAGAGTAAAAAACAAGCATCCAGAATCTCAATTTATCTTACCAGCGAGAAAAGTCTTTCTAATTATGTTTAGCTCTCTAGTTGCATCTGCTATGTTCATTCTTGCTTTTGGTGTGTACATCGAACAAGCAAGTCCAATCCTAAATAGTGAAACTAAGCATTTCTCTATTGTTGGAATAAGATTCCAACTGTTTCCATCTTCAATTGTTGCAGCTTCTTCGTCTCTTGGTACAATATGTGGGTCCAAAATCTCCATAACATCATTAGGAAATGGAATTTCAACATACATATGAAGATTTTGACCATCTATAAACATTTCATCTGTGGGTCTTCTTCCTGTAAGCATTTCCAATATAAGCATCCCAAAGCTATACATATCACCATGAGTGGATACTTCAGAACCCATTCCATACTCTAAAAATATATATAGCAAAATGTTGTTAATATTGTGTTGCAAGTGAAGAGTAAAGTCTACAACAAAAGATAGGAAAATTCAAAGAAATTAACACTAAAAAGATTTAATGATATACCTGGAGGAGCATATCCAACGGTCCCTTTTATTCCAATCGTGCTAGTGTCCTTAGGAGCGATACCATCGACTGATGAGACAAGTCTTGCTATACCAAAATCACTCACATGAGAAATGATATCTTCATCAATAAGGATATTGGTTGGCTTTAGATCACAATGAAGGATCAATTGCTCGCATTCATGATGAAGATAATGCAATGCAGAAGCAACATCAATAATGATATTCAATCTTTGATTAAGATCCAATCTTCTTGGATGCTCACCATTTTCTTCCCTTGGATGCAACCATTGTTCTAAGCTTCCATTTTTCATGTATTCAAAAATTAGAGCTTTGAATTCTTGACCTTTGTAATCAATACTAGAACAACAAGTTAAAATCTTGACCAAATTTCGATGTCTAATATTTTTGAGTGCATTACATTCGGTAATAAAACTCTTGTGAGCTCCCTTCTTTTCAAGGTTCAAGACCTTTACAGCAATGACTTTATCTACTGACATAAGATTTCCCTTATACACCGAACCAAAGCCTCCTGATCCAATCAAATTTGTAGTCGAGAACCCATCAGTAGCCCGATATAAGTCTTGGTAAGAAACGATAGCTAGTGGGTCAGTTGTTGGTGAATTTGAAAATGGTTTCTTGCTTCTTTTCCTCATCAAGTAGATAGATACAATAAGTAGAATTATGAGAAGAAAAACAACCACACTAACTATCACTGCTATCAAACGGTAATTATGGTGTTTTGCCAGTTTCATATGTTTGACAGGGCATGGAGGAAGGTGCAAGAGAGAAATACCTCCACAAAGCTTATTGTTACCAGTCACCGCTAATGCGCTAGCATTTCCAAAGACACCTTCTTTTGGAACCTCTCCATCCAACATGTTAAATGAAACATTCAAGTGTTCTAAAGAAATATATTGCAGAGTGTTAGGAATTGTTCCAGACAATTGATTTCTTGACAGGTCTAAATATCGAAGACCTCTAAGAGACCCCAAAGAGGAAGGTATGACTTTGCGGAAGGAGTTTCCTTGCAAATAAAGGTATTCTAATGTTTCACATTGACCAATGGTTATCGGAATTTCACCAGACAAATTATTCTCAGAGACATCTAGCTTATTAATATTTTTTAGCCTACTCACTTCAACAGGTAGGTTTCCACTCAATGAGTTTTGCGACAAGTCCAGAGAGTTTGATAACGCGGAAATACTTAAAATCTCTATGGGTATGGTTCCTCTAAGATTGTTTTGTGAAAGGTTTAGGTGTTGTAAACTTTGACAGTTTCCTAAGTTTGGTGGAATATTATGTTCTAACATATTATGTGCTAAACTCAAATAGTACATGTTACTAAGGTTGCCTATGAAAGATGGTATATGTCCTAACAATTTGTTTTCACTCAAATCTAACACTTGCATCTTTTGAAACTTCCCAAAAGAATCTGGTATCAACCCTTCAAAACGGTTTTTTTCCATGGCCAAGATAATTAAATTATATAGATTTCCTAATTCTAGAGGAATTTTCCCGGATATTTGATTACTGCCAAGATACAGTTGACTAAATTGGGAAGTTAAGTTACCTATGAAAGATGGCAAATGACCTCCAAAATTATTATGAGCTATAGAAACTAGTTGCAACTTACTACAATTTGTCAATGATTTTAAAAAATCTAAATCTTTCGTTGAATTATAACCAAAATTATTTATTTCCAAATTTAGCCTCAAAAGATTTTTAAGCCTCCTAAGATTTGGAATTTTTCCAAAAAAATAGTTTTTACTGATATCAAGTTTTGTAAGGGTAGAAGCATTTGCAACAGAAGTGGGCATTAGACCTGAGATTTGGTTGTCACCAATTTGAAACACTTCAAGATTTGGGAGAGAGTTGAAAATGTTGGGTGGAAGTGAGTCATTGAACTGATTCTGTGCAGCTGAGATCATAGTAAGAGATGACATATTGTAAAGACAAGAAGGAAATGTACCAGATAATTTATTGGCAAACACCAATATCGTTTTCAAGTTTTTTAGGCGACATATTTCTTGCGGAATATCTTCCTCTAAGTTATTATAAGAAACTGAGAGAATTGTTAAGAATGAAAAATTTCCTATGGATGATGGGATTCCGCCGGTCAAATTGTTTCCCCTAACACTAAATTCTTGAAGCTTTTGAAGAGAGCCGATTTCGATTGGTATTTTTCCAGTCAAATGGTTCCCTCTCAAGTATAAGTCCTTCAGGTTGAAACAATTTGACAAGTGTGTGGGAATTTCTCCAGAGAACGAGTTATTGGTGAGATAGAGTTCTTGTAATTGTAACAACTGACCTAGCTCTTGTGGGATTTTTCCAAAGAATTTGTTGTCTGCAAGGTCGGCGCGTCTGAGAAAACTGAGATTGCCAACATGCGAAGATAAGGATCCATGTAACTTATATCCAGGTAAGTTTAACTCAGTAACTCTTTGATGCATAGGACTGCATGTTATTCCATGCCAGTTACAGAAGTGGGTAGAACCATTCCAAGAATCTAAGACTCCATTTGAGTCACTAGATATTGAATCCTTGAATTTGAGCAACGCCGAATGATCAGTCTGGTTTCCTAATGTAAATGCAATTGTTTTCGTTACGAATTTGAAAGTTAAAAGAAAATATAACAAAAGTGAAAATGTGGGAAACATTAGTGAATTGAAAAAGGCTTTAACAAAACAAGAGGTTAATAGTTGAAGTATTTTAATTAGACAGATACTGTGTATATATACAAGTTTGGATATGATAATTGGATTGAAAAAAATTCAAAAGAAACAATTAAAAAAGGCAACATTGAACAGTTCACATTCTTAGTAAACAGTTAAATGGTTTTTTATTATTATTTTGACCAGGAACTATTCTAATTAAATGGTTGAATAGAATGTTTTTTTGAAGAGGGTTTGAATAGAATGTAAGGTCATGTTATATAGTAGTTTGACTTTATTGGTATCTTGGTATCTATACATTGCATTCAAATTTTGACTTTTTCTATGGAAATCATCATGCTTTGAGAAGGAAGATAAAATTGTTTTTTTATTGGAAATGAGAAGCCCTGTTGCATAGGTTCATACAGGTTGAAACAAGACAACTTTTAGGTATGTTTTCTCATCTCTTCCATAAGTATGTCATTCATCAGTTAAAGAGAGGAACATCTTCCCTATGTGGTATTCAAACATAGTTAATCTTGGCATAATGTGTGACTCTTTTTTGGCTCAATTATATCATCATCTTGTTTAATTATATATATTGTAAGTTAAAAGCATGCTGCAATTTGACGCAGACACTTGATGTTCTACAATAGCTAAACTACCGCTGACAATATCATCTAGCTGGAAACAAAAGACTGATGTAATGTGTGAAGCCCTTCTGCATAACAGTTGAAATAAGACAACTTTTATGCAGGTGAAACGCAAACTCGCAATCGTTCATCTTCCTTGCAATCGTTCATCATCATTGATTCGTTTTCTTGTTTTCTGCTCTCGTTCATCTTCAATCAAAAGTCACTCGAGTAACTGTTCATCTTCAAAGCGATCACAAAAATGGCAAACGTGAAGTACTGTATGAGGTATGTTTGTTCTATTCGATGTTGGTTTTCCTTGGTAACAGTTGTATTCACTTATTTTAGTAGTAGTTATGTGGTCCATATTGTTCCTTTTAGTTGTATTCATTTAATAATAGTTGTTTTGGTCCTCTATTATCACTTTGTTGCTATTATTTTAATACGTGTGGTGGACCAGAAAATGTTTAGGATTTTAGTGTTTGATTCCTTTATGAAAGAAACATGTCTAGGGTTTGATATAATATAGTGGTTTTATTACTGTTTGTACGCGCCATTAGAGAAACAATGTGTAAGAATAAAATTCCATCACAAAGGTCAACTTGTAACAAAGGCTGTTCATTGGTACATTAATGGTGTGGTTGATGAGAGGGATTGGAACTGGAATGTGGACATGTTGTGATACATGGAGATAGATGGGTTGATCAAGAGTCTAGGATATGCAAGTGTCAAATGTTTGTGGTATTGTGACCCTAGCTTGTCATTTTCTCGTGGACTTAGGCCTCTAAACAATGATAATGATCTTTTGAATTTTGTTGGAGATGCGAAAGGATTTGAAGTAGTAGATGTTTATGTGGAGCACATAGTTGACAACCCATTAGTGGTTAGTGAGAGTGATGTAGATGATGACTTAAGTGGGGATGATTGTGACTATTTTGTTAGTGAGAGTGATGTAGATGATGATGAGAATTGGGTTGCTGATAGTGACTTTGAAGCTGAGATTGATTGGACCACTGTATTGCCAAAAGAAACATTTGCTAGTGAGATTGAAACGGGACCAACAGAAAAATTATTCTGTTTGTGCTTTCTCCTTTTCTAACTTTTTTTCTAATTAATTTTAATTATTTATTTTATTGTTTTAATATATTAAAAACAAAATATTTGATTTGAAAATATAAATAATGACATGAAAATATGATTGTACTGCCACGTCATTAATGTACCTGACACATCAGCAAAAATTTGACCAAATTAAGATGGGGAATCAAAATTCCAAAAAAAATGAAAATAGGGGATCGAAAAGTTAGTTTTTAAAATAGGGGATCAAAAATTCAGATTTTTCAAAATAGGGGGTCCAAAACTGCATTAAAGCCTAAAATAAAATGAAAACATGAAATGATGAATGTAAACAAGCTTTTCCAGAAACTCAAATGTATAACTTTATACTAGCAAATCATCTTCTTATGGATTATCCAAAAGATCAAACAATATTATTGGAAGCAACTCTCATTTCATTGAATTAGAAAGCAATACAACATTACTTATTTATACAAACTAGCAGGTTGCAGGAAAATCCAAAAATCTACATTAATTAAACACAATCATACCGAATCAAACTTTTCAAACCAAATCACCGCGAATAATGAGCATGTGCTTCCAGATGAACCATTTAGTTTCTTAACAACAGTGCATCAAGCTGAATACACTTCTCTTTCCACAAATTATCTTAGAAATTTAGTTCAGCTTCAATGCGCACTGTTACCATTGTAATTTGCTGTTAAGAATTTCAAATGCGCGCACAATAAGATTTTTAAAATCAAACCATAACAACATATAATAATGAGTTTGTTATGATTAAAAAAAGCATACGAAAATATCAGTTTATCTTACCGGTGGAATCTTAAAAAGCGAAACTAACCACTCCTCTACACTTGGAATAAGATTTTCATTGTTTCCATCCTTTGTTACTCCTTTTGCATCTCTTGATACAAGATGTGGGTCCAAAACCTTTATAAGATTATCAGGAAATGAAATCGCAACAAAATTGTGCAGATTTTGACCATCTTCAAACGTTTCATCAGTAGGTCTTCTACTAGTAAGCATTCGTAGTACCAAGATTCCAAAGCTATACATGTCACCGCATGTGGACACTTGAGAATCCATTCCATACTCTAAAACATGTAGCAGAAGTTGTTAATACTATGCTGCAATAATTCAAAGAAACAATGCAGGATTCAAGAATTTAGAACATACCTGGAGGAGCATAGCCAACATTTTCTTTTATTTCAATTGTACTGTTATCCTTATGAGAGGTACCGCAAATGTCTGAGACAATCCTTGCTATGTCAAAATCACTCACATGAGCAACCATGTCATCATCAAGAAGAACATTGTTTGGCTTTAGATCGCAATGAAGGACCAATTGCCCACATTCTTCATGAAGATAATGTAACGCAGAAGCAACATCGATAATAGTGTTTAATCTATGAGAAAGGTCCATTGTTTTGGGATGTTTTTCATTTAAAATCTTAGGATGCAACCATTGTTCTAAGCTTCCATTTTTCATGTAGTAAAAAATTAGAGCTTTAAATTCTTGACTTTTGTAATCTGTACTACAACAACATGTTAAAAGCTTAACTAAATTTCGGTGTCTAATATTTTTTAGTGCATTACATTCAACAATGAAACTCTTGTTAGCTCCCTTTTTTTTTAGGTTTAGAACCTTCACGGCCACAACATTATCTTCTGGCACAAGATTTCCTCTATACACAGAACCAAAACTTCCTGATCCGATCAGGTTCCTATCCGAGAACCCTTCGGTTCCTCGATGTAAGTCTTGGTATGAAACCTTGAGTAGTTGATCAATAATTGATGGTGAATCAGAAGATGATTTTCGGTTTCTTTTCCTCATCCAGTAGATATCTATAGTAAATAAAAGTATGAAAAGAAAAGAAACCACAATAACTATCACCGATATCAACTTGAAATTATGGGTTTTTGCATGTTTCCTACCATTGGTGGAGCATGGTGGTAGATGCAACTCTGAAATTCCTCCACAAAGCTTAATGTTTCCAACCATTGCTACTTGGGTGGAATTTTGAAAGACACCGTGTGTTGGTACCTCACCTTCCAACATGTTAAAAGAAACATTCAAGTGTTCCAAATCGGAGATATTCTGCATAACATCTGGAATTGGTCCATATAATTGATTTCTTGAAATGTCTAAATATCTTAAACCTTTGAGAGAAGACAACGAGGATGGTATTGTTCCGCTGAAGGAGTTCCCTTCTAAATTAAGGTATTCTAAGCTTACACATTCACCAATGGTCCCAGGATTATCCCCAGACAAATGATTCTTTGAGACATTTAACCAATTAATATTTTTTAGGTTGAGGAATCTCATATGTGAGATATTGCCAACATATGGAGATATGGATCCATGCAACTTATATCCTTCCGACTTCAACTTTGTAACTCTTTGATGTTTGGGACTGCATATGATTCCCTGCCATTTGCAAAAGTGAGTCGAACTATTCCAAGAATCTAAGACACCATATGGATTACTAGATATTAGTTGCTTGAATTGGAGCAAGGCCAAATGATCGGTTTGGTTTCCTAGTGTCATACTCAGAGTTCTGTTTGGGTCTAACAACATTAAGATTAAGGTAAAAATATGCAGGTATATATACCAAGATATATGTAACAAGAAAATATAATAAGTATTCATTTGATTGAAGGGAAAGAGGGTGTTTGATAATTAGGTATGGAAATAAAAAAGCATGGTCTTTAATTTCCTCTCTTACAGTATGGATTTAAATACTAGATTCAACATGCAGTGGAAATGCAAAATTATCTCAAATAAGTGAGGATAGCATATATGCGGTGCTACTGATTTTATTCAATCTATTGATTTGACTTTTTATGACTTTTTCTCTTTTAAGTTTTAATTAATTATTGTGTGGAAATTTCTACACCAAATACTTAAAACTTAATCCACCACTTATATGCTATCCTTAGATGACAAGAAAGAAAAAGACTTCATTTGGTTTAGAAGAGGTTTTTGCTGAATGCAAATTTGTTACCAAGTTGGTTATGAGATGAGAAAGTTAGTTACTTTAAGTAGCTCTATAAATACGACATTCGATTGTACATTTTACTCATTCTTTTTTCAATCTATGTTTATTCAATATGAATTCTTACTAGTAAGATCCAAGCAAATCTACATTAAACACAATCATACACAACCAAATATTGCTTCCAACAAATGAATACAGTTCATTAAGTTGAATACAGTTCTCTTTCCACAAATGACCTTAGAATTTTAGTTCTGCTTTGATTACTAATTATGAGTGCCAATACCTGAAATTTCAGTCAAGAAGAAATACATTACCATTGTACTCTGCTATTAAGGAATTTGAAATACTTATAACTACATAAGAAATTAATGAGTTTGTTATGATTCAAATAAACATATAAAAATATAAGTTTATCGCACCGGAGAGATTAAAGGCTTTTTTGATTATGCTAAGCTCTCTAGTGACATCCACAATATTCATTCTTTCTTTCAGTAATTAAAGTTGAAGATATCGCGTCGGTGCTGTTTAATATCCGTATCGCCATTAATTTCAAACTGTTTTTGTTATCCTCGTCATGCTCTAATTTGACGCTGGACAGATTGACTTTAAAGAACTGTTGTTGTTGTTGCAGGGAGTAGTTGATTATTGGACAGTTCCGTGTAGACGGATGGTCCATTCATCAGTTGTATATACCTCTGATTAGTGTTAGGCTTAACTAGAGGTAGTTTTATGTCCCCCACATCCAGTTTTTATTTCTTTTGTAATATTTTTTTCATTCACTTAATTCATTCTGTTGCATTATATATGAGCTGAAAAATTGCAGGCAAAATAAGCGCTATGGTTGAAAACTCTTCAAACTATTGGAAAAGGCAACACATATAATTATAATGTAAGGTAATGCCATAGATGGTAGACTTCATTTTTCCTTGGTATCTTGATATTTATACATTGAATATTCAAATATCATTTTTTCTGTCCTAATCAACATGATATAGATTTTAAATTAAGCATTGCCTGCCTTTTAACAAAGTTTCCTCAATGCATCATGAACTGAGTTTGTTTCTATGTTTCAAATGTAAAACTTGTATTCGAACTGAACATTCACGGTTGAATCAAGCTCCGGGGAAACTGGATGCTTAAAATCTCTCAATTTCGAGATCAATAATAAACTGGATGCTGCTATGTTCTGCCTCAAACCAATAAGGACCGAAAAAACAAATGTAACTAGAAAACTAAAGCATAAGTAGTCAAGTTGTTGAGGACCAAAACTATGTCTTTATTGGAATTTCCACTTTTCTAGCATATACCAAATTTCTCTGAAAGTTTTTCATATACATATATACGTAGGGATGTCAATGGATATCCATGGACGCGGATAGTATGATATCCGTGTCCGCTCCGTCAGACAAATATAATATCCGTGTCCGCTCCATATCCGTGCGGATATCCGCTAAGCGGGTAATCCGCGGATATTGAAGTATCCGCGGATATTAACAGATATCCATGGATGATATTTTTTTATTAAAAAAAAACTAATTATTGAAAAAATAATAATTTTTTTAAAGACAAAACATTAACACATAATATTCATAAATTTTGTTCTCTATTTTTAATGAAAACACCCAATCTACAACAAAAATCACCTCACAAAATTGCAAAAGAGCCAAACAAAGCTATATCATTTATATAAAATAGCCAAACTGTAAAAGATAAAATATAAAAATACAATTTTTTTATATAAAAATTCTAAAATTTATATGTAAATAGAGATATTTAAGTAAGTTTACTAATTATTTAGCGGGTATGGATATCCGCGGGCGCGGATAGTTTTAAACCCGCATCCATATCCATTAAATGCGGATAATTGAAATATCCATTTATTTTATCCATGGATATCCATTAAGCTATCCGCTCCGTATCCGTGGCGGATTTTATCCGCAGATATCCGCGGGTATGGATATTTTTGCCATCCCTATATATACGGTTTAGAAAAGATGACTCTTTAAGCAATCCTTATATCAGTCACTGCTTTTATGAGTGCCGCATTCGCATACAGGAGACATTTTAGACATCGATACTTCTTGAACACATCGCAGATACCCTTAAACGGTGTCCGATAGAAAAAATAGGTTTCGACACTTGATAAACACATCTTGGACATAAATATGCATGTCGTGTCCTGGGGTTCTATATTTCGAACATTACCTATGTCGTAGTGTATTTGTCCATGTTTGTGTCCGAGTTTGTGCTTCATAAACCACTCCATTCGAAAAAGACAAACAATGTATTCATTCTAGTGGAGACAATATACTTCATATTTAGAACTTTTAACTATTTATAGCTTTGTTTAATCACTTTTGTAAATGTTACAGTTATAACTACATCCTTACTTAGTATAAAACCAAAAACAACAAAAAACAAGAAAAGGATAATGGTGGCACCATTAAATTTACATCATACTTTTTGTGTTTGTAATGCAGATTTTTCCATTAAACCCTCAGTAGGAAAGAAACTTTTGATTATATTAAGCTCTCTTATGACTTCAACCATACTCATTCTTTCTTTCGGTGATTCCATTGAACAAGCAAGTGCAATACTAAAAAGCGAAAATAGGCATTTCTCTGCATTAGATTCCATAACGCCAAGATTCTCACTGTCAGTAGCTCGTTCCAATTCATTGTGGACAATGGTTGGGTCTACAATCTGCAAAAGATCATTTGAAATCAAAATTTTAACGAAATTGTGAAGACCATGACTGTCTTCAAACATTTCATCGGTAGGTCTTCTTCCGGTTAACATTTCTAAAACTAGAATTCCGAAGCTATACATGTCGCCTTCAATCGACAACTTAGATCCCATTCCATACTCTGAAAGATAATGCAAATCAGTTAATACTTGTAAAGTTATTATCAAAATGTTAACATGAACTTAATAATGTCATGATATACCTGGAGGAGCATAACCAATAGTCCCCTTTATTCCAACTGTGCTATTTTGCATCAAGGAGACGCCAATACTCGGGAGCAATTTCGCGATGCCAAAATCACTCACATGAGCTACCATTGAGTCATCAAGAAGAACATTGCTAGGCTTTAAATCACAATGAATAACAGGTTGCTCGCATTCGTGATGAAGGTAATGAAATGCCGAAGCAACATCAATAATAATACTTAACCTTTGTGCAAGGTTCAATGTATTTTGTTGACCTACAATTTCTTTTGATGGATGCAACCAACTTTCTAAGTTTCCATTTTTCATGTACTCGAAAACAAGAGCTTTGAATTCTTGACCTTTGAAATCTGTACTTGAACAACTTGTCAAAATCTTAACCAAATTTCGGTGTCTAATATTTTTCAATGCATTGCATTCAGCAATGAAACTCTTGTGAGCTCCCTTCTTTTGAAGTTTTAGAACTTTTATGGCTACAGCTTTATCCTCTGACTCGAGACTTCCTAAGTAGACAGAGCCAAAATTTCCAGATCCTATCAAGTTTCTTGATGAGAATCCGTCGGTTCCATTGTACAAGTCTTCATACGAAATCTTAACCATAAGGCCAATTGTCGGTGACTCAAAAGACGGTGTCTTGTTTCTTTTCCTCAAACAGTAGATAGTTAGGATAATTAGAAGTATAAGAAGAAAAGAAACCACACTAACTATCACTGCTATCAACTTGAAATCATGATGTTTTTCGTGTTTCTTTCCTTTTAAGGGGCATGGAGGTAGATTCAGTTTTGAAATACCTCCACAAAGGTTATTGTTTCCGGTTACCGCCACCTCGGTTGCATTTAGAAAGACACCTTCGGTTGGTACCTCGCCTTCCAACATGTTAAAAGATACATTGAAGTATTGTAGGAAAGAAATATTTTGTATGCCCTTAGGAATTGATCCGGACAAGCGGTTTCGTGACAGGTCTAATTGTTGGAGACCTTTTAATGAAGCCAAAGAGGCTGGTATGACTCCATGGAAGGAATTTCCTTGCAAATAAAGGTACTCTAAGCTTACGCATTCTCCGATGGTTCCAGGAATATCACCAGACAAATGATTCTCAGAGAAATTCAGCATTCCGATATATTCTAGATTGCCTACTTCCTGCGGTAGACTACCGCTCAATGAGTTTCCCGAAAAGTCTAATAATTTTGTTAGTGAAAAGAGACTAAAAACCTCTATCGATATGGTTCCTCTAAGATTATTTCGTGAAAGGTCTAAGTGATATAACTTTTGGCAATTTCCTATACTTGGAGGAATATTTCCTTCTAACATATTATGTCCTAAACCCAAATAAAACAACTGACTGAGGTTGCCTATAAAGGCCGGTATATTTCCCGACAAACGGTTTCCACTTAATTCTAACACTTGCAACTTCTGTAACTTCGCGAAAGTATCAGGAATCGTCCCTTCAAAACGGTTATCTTCCACGGTTAAGAGATATAAGTTAACTAGATTTCCTAATTCTGGCGGAATTTTTCCTAATATATGATTGCCCCCAAGATATAGGCTATTGAGTTTGTTAGACATATTTCCCAAGTTATTAGGTAAAGAACCTCCAAAATTATTGTAGGATATATCAATCACATACAACTTACTACAATTTTCCAATGACTCTACAAACTCTAAATCTTTACTAGAATTGCTTCCAAGATTGTTCTGAGACAAACCTAGAAGATGAAGATCTTTTAGCTTCCCAAGACTTGGAACTTGACCAATGAATTTATTTACAGTGATATCAAATGCTCTTAAGACAGATGCATTTGTGATGGAAGCCGGGATTCGACCTGAGATTTGATTCCCACCGATGAAAAGTGTTTCGAGATTCGGAAGATTATGGAACATATTTGGTGGAAGAGAGCCATTAAATTTATTCAAGTCAACAGCAATTAGAGTAAGAGATGACATATTGAAAAGACAAAGTGGAATTTTACCAAATAATTTGTTTATACCTAATGATATAGTTTCTAAGTTCTTCAAATGACATATTTCTTGTGGAATATTTCCCCCTAAGTTATTGGAACCAACATTAAAATTTATAAGAGATGAAAGATTCCCTATAGAGGATGGAATTTCACCTGTTAAATTATTGTTCCAAATGTTTATTTTTTGGAGCTTCTTAAGAAAACCAATTTCTTTTGGTATTCTACCAACAAAATTGTTCCCTTGCAAAAATAAGCTTTTGAGATTCAACAAACTTGACAAGTTTGAAGGAATTTCACCAACAAATGAATTATTAGTGAGGTAAAGATTTTGTAGTTTTACTAAATGAAACAATTCTTGTGGAATTGTTCCATAGAAACTATTGTTCATAAGATTGAAGTTTGTTAGAAAAGAAAGATTACCAACATAAGGTGATAAGGTTCCATGCAATTGGTATCCTTCTAGTTTCAACTCAATAACTCTTTGATTCATGCATGTGATTCCATGCCACTTGCAAAATTGTGTAGAACTATTCCAAGAGTCTAAGATTTTATTTGTGTCTTTGGATATTGCTTCCTTGAATTTGAGCAATGCTAAATAATCAGTATTATTTCCTAATGCATAAGTAGTTTTGTTTGTGCTAAAGCAATGTAAAATCAAATTATTTAGTAGTAATATGTTAAAGCATATAGAGAAAAATGCATGTAATATGTGCAAAATGGGTTTCATCTTAGTAGCTAGAAAGTGTTATTTAATTTTGGTGCTAAGTACATTCTTTGTGATACTTTATATATATACACTTATATATTTGGAGGCAACATCATGATATCGTATGTGTGATCATCTTCAAATTGAATTTTGATTTGCAATATAAAATAAAATCCTTAAAGGTCAAATATGTTGATGTTTACTTAATTTATCAACAAAAAATATCTATTGGTGTGTGTCTTTTTCTCTATTGATTCCGTTCAAATGAAGTTAAGTTCAAAGTTGAAAAATTATACACAAAAAAGTGTATCTAAACTCAAGTTTATTGTCAAAATATTGTGTTGATCAGTAAGGTTGGTGAAATTATAACTACTAAAATATATAAGATAAAAGAATATGCATTGACACTGTAAAATAATTTTACATTGTCAACCAATTACAACTATGTTTTCCGCCACATCATCCCACTTCTCTTCACTTTCTTTATATGACATAGAAAATTGAAGCATTCTTATTGGTTGTCAGTGTAAAATTAATTTACACTGACAATGCATATTCTTTAAACTCAAAATATATTTTTCAAAAAAAAAAAATTCATACTAAAAAGATTCTTTCTTCAATCCCCGACTAATTAAACAATAACAATTGTCTATAAAAATTAAATGAAATTATTTTTATTATAAATATTTTGCAATGAAATAGACTAATTTAAACATTTATTCAATTTTTTGAAAAAAAAAATAATATTTATTTAATGAACAGAAAATTCTATATATTTATTTAATGGATACTTTTAATATACAAATAATATAACTAGTAAGGGTTTGTTTGGATCGACTTATTTTTAAGTTTATACAAAACAAGCTATAAAAATAAAAAAGCTTTTATTTTATGTATTATTATTTATAATTAGTTTGTCAATGTAGTTTATAAAAAAAAAATATAGTTTATGAACATAGAATTTCGCTACTGAGAATTTTAGAATTAACATAAAAATTTATTTATTATCTTCAAATTTTTTTTCAATACAAGTATCCGGCCCACTGGATTGCCTAATCTGGTTCGGGGATCTGCTATATAGCATCAAGTAGTTATAGCTTCCGATTTGTGATCCTTCCTACCAAATCTAACGTCAATTACCATTATACCAACTACTTATCAATTATTATTTTTCATAAACTAAAAAATGAACTAATCAAAACGGGCCTTAATGTGTAAAAACCAAGTGATTTTTCTAAATTATCGTCTGTTTGATTCTTGACTGCGAACTGCGATTGGCATGTTGTTTTTGTTTTTTTCTTTTAACGTATGTGTGATTTATTCATTCCTAGAGCAAGTTAATTAATTCCAATATTATAAACATAGTTTTTCCTTATGGTTACCTTAAACCTGGATATTTGCTCGGTAGCAGAATAACACAGTTTATCATATTTATTGGTTTTAGATCGGACAATTCATATTATATACATTGTCAAATGATTTTATTTATTTAGTTGAAGAATTTTCTATTCGAATATTCTAGTTGATTAAATGGGTAGTTATCATTTATAATTAGAAATTGATTAAATTATACATTACTGGTTTAATATTTTAATAATATTACATCGCTTAATAATATTTTAACAAACACAAATTTTATAAAATTTACTATTTGTTTGATTTAAATTTATACTATTATATATATATATAGCTATATATCATTAATGTAAAATTTTATACAAATTAAAAATTATTTGATATATTATTAAAACCACAAATATAACGGTTTAAGGCGGATTTTGAGTAATCATAATAGTTTTTTAATTACAATATGATCAAACGTAGTTAATTTATAAGAGCACTATATTCAACTTTTTTTTTTGATAAAACACTATATTCAACCTTTGAAATTATTAAATTATACATAAAAATTTTGTAGTGATAAAGTATCCCAAGTCTAAGGTTACGGGGCCGGCCCAACATATTTAAGAATACTCAATTCAATATTAGTTTTAATAAAACACATTAAGAATGTACCGACAAAACAAAATCACTTGGTTTAAGAATTTGTAATAAGTTCATTTGTTTTAGATTTAAAAAAATAGATTTTTTCTTTGTATTTTTTAAAATGGATTTTGTAAAACCGTTTTTCAAAATATTATAAGTTTTTTTATTCATTTTTTCTAAATTGAAATACTAATTTTGACATCATATAACATAAACATACATTATTGAAAAACAAAAATAGTCAAAATCACAATTTTTTGAAAAAGTTGTATTTCAAAAATGATTTTTATGAAAATCTATTTGAAATAGCTTCAAATTAAATGATTTTTTCGAAATTTTGATATCCAAAATTTTTTTCAATAAAATGATGAAATGCCTAAAATCACATTTTAAGAATAACTATTCAAACCAAATTTTCATTTGAAACTTTTATAAAAAGTTTCTTTGTAAATTTTTTTTACACAAAATTATGTAACACTACAAAATCTATTTAAAAAAAAAATCCAAAAAAATCCAAACCAAATGATCTGTCAATAATGGTATTAATATTTAATTATCAGACCTCTTTTAAATTTCTAGTGGTATTAATGTTTCTTAACCAACATAAATTTAATTATAGTACATTTTTTCAACAATTTGTAATAAATACTTTAAAAAAATTAGCTTATTCTCTTATTTGAAAGATAAAATTATAAACAAAAAATAAAAAACATTAATTGTTAACAAATTTAATACCACAATCAATTTTTTTAATCAACGTAATTTTCTCAATGAGATCTTATATTTAGTGACTGAGGTTGTATAAGAAATTGCAAGTTTTCTTCAATAAAACACATTAAGAATATACCGACAAAAAAAATAACTATGTATGTTGGAGTTGCAACTTGCAGACCTCAATAACTTTGAACATTTTGATTGGTTCTCTCTAAACTAGTGAGCAGTTAATTGTCTGTCTGGTGACAGATTTTATGAATCCAGCTGAAAATAGTTCATTTTTGTCCTGATGATGGCAATGCAAGGTTATATTTCTTTTCCATTGATTTAGATACATGCCAACTAGACTTGGAGTAATGAAAAATACATAAAATATATGTGCTGAAATAAAACAAGGGTTGAACTGATTTTCAGAGAATTGAAGTTGAATCGAAGTTGAAGCTTTGTTGAAATGATTTATGAGGTTTGTGAGTGCAAAAAAAAAAAGGTAAAAAGGAAATGGGTAGCGCGTTTTTTCAGATTGAGCCACAACGATTTACAAAGAACGACCGCAAAATCATTTCATCAGCATAGCAGCGACGGTTCTAAGAAAATGCCGTTATCACTCTATCGCTATTTGGAAATTATTTTGTAGTGATTGTGAGATAAATGATTAAACTGGTGGCATTTATGGATAATAGTTATCATGTATTTTGTTTTGAAATCTTAGTATAACTTATTAATTAAGATATTTGATGGTTGTATATTGTTGTGATGGTATTAGTATTTTGATATTTATGTTATTTTGGCATTGTATTTCTATTTGTTGGTCTTATTACTTCTTTTATTAAAGATGGAAAATGAAAAATAAAAAAGAACTTTTAAAAAAAAAGCAAAATCCAACATTTTACTTCGGTTAAACCAATGATACAATATGATATAATGAAAAGAATTCATTGTACAATTTCAATTTTGACATTTGAATATTTAATTTATCACATTAGTTTTCACTACCAAAAAACTGAAAAACAACGGCGGTTGGATTGAGTATGCGGTTATAACCGCTGCCGCATACTCAATCCAACCGCCGCCGTTTTCCAATTTTGTTGTAGTGTTTTTATAAACAAATTGACTTAACATGTCACTTGTACGGCTAACCTAGCTATATTATTTTTAACACTCATTGTGCCAAATGGTACACCAAACATTTCTTTTGTCACGGTAAATCCACAATTAGTTTTTCCTATGCATGCAGCTTCCACGACAGATTGACTATCTGTAGCTTCCCAAGAACCTTTCTTAAAAGAACCACATTGACCTTCTGGATTTCCAAAGCTAGCAAATTGAATTTGTGAGATTATTTGTCCATTTTCACACGATAATTCTAACTGTGCACCTTCGTATACATTAGCACAAATAATTCCTGTTGTAACAGTTTGAAACTGAACACTTTGAGGATTTCCACCAATTTCTTCAAACAAAACCAATGTGTTCATGTCATCATTCAAGAGTGACCTTGGCACATGGTACCACCTTTGTGACGGACTTCCACAATTTGTGTTGCACTTTTCCTTTGCGTATTTTCCACGGTAATCGCATGTAACACTGCATCCATTTGTACTTGTAATCCAAGATGGCCAATAACGTCCAATGCTATGGCCATTCACCCAAGCATGGCCTTTACCTAAACCTTGCAAGTCCACCACAACAGGGTTTGTTCCAAGAGGAGATTTAAATTCTGCCTTATACCAAGTCATGGGTTTTCCAGTAGGAATATAAGATGAGTTAATGTTCCATAACACACCAACATGTGGCTGCAAATCATATAGACGTTTAATCTCACCATTCAAGCCAACCTTATAAGACCAAAGGTTGGTTGACAAATCCATAGTAACATTATTCTTTCCAATTAATTGAACCGGACCACCTGATATGCCGGTTTTTATCTCGTCAAACCATGCACCATAATTTGCAAGCCCAACGGTGGCACTTAGCAAAGTTATAATGTTTGTTCCATTTTTTAAAGAAACTTGTTTTTCATAAGTGAATTTGCTTCCCCATTGACTAAATTGGTATCCTATATACCTCATGTTAACATAACCATGAAGTGTATGACCCATAGTGTCCACACGAAGAGTTGCATTTCTCCAAATAGAAGTGTCATTGATATCAACACTAGTCATGTACCATAAATAGTCACTGACGTCCATTGTTAGTTCCTTCTGCTCTAAAAGCTGGTGTGCTTTGAGACTTCCCTTTCCGTGCATGGTGTCTTTCTTTGGCTCCATTTTCCATTTCCAATTGAGCTTACTAGAACTATCACCATCACTTCTTTTCACCATTATTGAGGTTTGGCTATTAACCTTGGCGGTATTAAAAATTTCTTCGTTGCAGCCATTAAGAATGGTGACAGACCAGGCAGGAACAAAGTATTTACCATCATTTTGCAAATCAACAGTCGCATCCTTGTTAGTGTCGTTATTGCTTAAGAAACAAAATCTTACTCCGTTAGAATTAGTGTATGTTGTTAGTGTGATTCCATAGCCAATATCCTTATTGTTTCTTGCACTATAATTTGTAAGAACATTTTCACCTAATTTAATTGCTGCATGAAGGTTCTTAAGATGTCCCCATTTCGGTTGATTTAAATTCCCATACTCATCAATTGGGGCATCATAGTCATAAGATGTTGTCATATATGGTCCACCTGCTGTGCGACCAAAGTTGGTTCCTCCATGGTACATGTAGTAATTGTTTAATACACCGCCATTTTGAAAAAAGCGTGCAACAGAGAAAGCTGAATCTTCAGCACTTCTATGGGGAACCCTTTCGCCCCATTTTTGGAACCAACCAATCCAATTTTCAGTGAACATTTTAGGACTTTTTGGGTTGTTGGGTTTAAAATTGTGACAATAATATCCATTGCAAGTATTTATGATAGGTTGAGGAGCGTCATTTTGTTGACACATGATCCATGGAACACCAATATTTTGTGCTAGAGCCATTTGAGCACACCATTTAACATATGCCTTCCCTGCATCTTTGTAATTCCACATTATATCTCCATATTCGTTCTCAATTTGCGCTAGAATAATAGGTCCACCTTGTGATGCAAACAAATTTGCTTCTTTCGCGACATTCACGATCTTTGTGGTAAAAATTTGCATTTCATTCTTGTAAATTGGATTATCCGTTCTTAGCTCGATCCCAGGCATATTGTGAAGCCACAATGGGAACCCTCCATAGTTCCATTCCGCACATGCATAAGGACCAATCCTCATAATCGCATGCAGTCCAGCTTCTTGGACAAGCTTGAAAAATTTGACGAAATCTAAATTTCCTGAAAAATTATATTCACGTCGAACAGGTTCATGACGATTCCAAAATATATAAGTTTCAATTGCATCAAGGCCACCATCTTTGGCCTTTTGAATAAGACCAGGCCACATTTCCACGGTGCTTCTTGGATAATGGATTGCGCCGGAAAAAATAAGACGTCTTTCTCCATTGATAATGAGAGCATTTGAATCATAAGTGACCTCTATGGCAGAGCATGAATACAACATAATTAGCATCAAGAAGATAATGCTAGCACGAGATAAAGAACTCATTGTAAACATATATGATTATTCCCGTTTGTGTTTTTGCAACATTAGAACTGAGCTAAAAGATTTAAATAATAAGGAACATAATTTGGTTGAAACAACTAATCAATATCTAAATTAGATTATTCTTAACTTCATAGAGTACATTATGTGAGTTGGTCGCAACAATAAGACACATAGGAATGGATAAGCACTAAGCAAATGTGGTCAATTATATTGTTGTAACTCCTATTACATTTATCCTAATATCTTACTAAAATTAGAACGTCAATATTTGAAATTTATGCGATCAAACATACACAAAGTTGAATTATTAGTAATTAGCTATTCTGGTAAAGAAAATATAAATGAACATTATAAGAAAGTTTACAAACAATGAATAACAAATTATTAGGTTATATGATTTTGCTAATATGCTAATTTATCTAGAAGAATATGGGTAAGTAATCCATAAATAATTAAATATTGATTACAAAGCTATTTAGGGCCGGTTGGTGTTCACAAGAAGATAGACAAATAGGATAAAAGAGTTTTGCATGGATATGATACTAATAAAATTTCATATTTGATGTGTAGTTGATATAAAACTAGATGATCTTTTGTTCTTTCCTATATCTCTATATTTATATACTAAAGATACGACCAATTTTTTGTGTAGTAATTTTCTTTTAATTCGTTTTTAAATTGAAAATATAGTAATTAAAACTAAAATAATTAATGCTAAATAATAGTAAGTGGTAGATTCTTGTCAAAAATATCAAGCTTCAGTTTTGCAATGATGAAGGTCGACTATGATTTTCGTTAGAAAAAAAAAGGAGGGCAAGTCATTACGTTACGTGCTCACCTACACCATTATTTTTAGAATTTTTTCTTAATACATATAGAAAATAACAAAAAAAAATATTAGAAAAGTAAAAAAAAAAAAAAACATAAAAGCTTGGGGCATAAACCAAACTCAAAAAATATTAAAATAAAATTACATAGTATTATAAGGATATTATAAAATAAAATAAAAGTAAAAAACTTGTTTTTACGTATTATTTGTACTTGGACACAACTTCAATAAAACCTAAATTCTTTGAAATTTATTTCAAGACAAGACAAGACAAGATGTGCAAGTCATTAACAATAGTTGAATGTAAGACCTAACCATAAGGGGTATAATTATTTTGAACAATGTTACTTTGTATTTTTATCATAAAAATGTTACTTTCCATTTGCATCACGAAGTACATTCTTTAAGAGCACCAATATCGCCTGCAAAAGGCCGTGTCTTTACATTGCCTAAAGCCACTATGTCAGAGTGTATGAGATATTTGTCATTGAAAACCGTATTTTTATTTTACTACATGCCTCTGTATGGCACCGTTTCTTTTCTGTTTGGTGGGTGTAAAAATTAATATAAAATTGTGTTATATTATGAAATATGATATATTGTATGTTTTGTAGGATCCATTTTAGAGTTTTTGATGGGTGGTATGAATATTTAGAAAATATAGATGAGTTGTTTAAATTATTGAGATTTGAGAAGTACAAAATAATATAAAATATTAAGTTTGACCTATTTATACCACCAAGTAGGATGACATGGATGTGAATACTCTAAAAAGAATATAAAAAACACAAAAGATCCTCATTCAAAATTTAGTAGAATCGGAAATACAAAGAAATACAAGTACAGTCAAGTTTTTGTCAAAAAAGAAAAGAAAAGGTACAATCATGTTAAAAAGTTAAAATTAAGGATCATATGAAAAATTGATATTTGCATACATATATACAAAGTACAGTCATGAAAAAGTTAAGACCCTTGCTAACATTTCCTTTATAGCTCTAATTTTGATTTTTGGTAGAAATAATTATTAACTAAACTTTACTTATCTCACAGTTGAACTCTAAATTATTTGAACCTCTTTCCTCTAAAAATCAAAAAGTTAACGTAATAAAAACAATGTTTTAGTCATAATAGTTCTCGGTTGTCAATTCTCATAGTGTCAAATTGTTGAAGGAATAAAACAGCCCATTATGGTCTAGTGGATTTGTTTTATTGTTGGTTGGAAAAATTAATAACAGGGTGATTATGAGTATTTTTTGGTACAAGGTGAATTGTCAGTTTTTAATCAAATCAAGAACCTAACCACTTTAAAGTGAATGATTATTTTTTTATTTTTTATCGTAGTGCCCGGTGATTAGAAAGCATGGTATTCCCTCCGATCTCATATATAAACAACAAAATAAAAAAATAGAGTCTCAAATATAAGCAAAAGTAACATATAATCATTACAATAAATGTCATTTTTTCAAATATATCTCTACTTTTTTCACATTCTCATATTTTTAACGCTTTTCAAGTAAAAAGATTGGGGTAAAATTAAAAAAGTATATGACTTAAATGCATTTAGACACTTTTTCAAAAAGAAGAGTTTTTTTTGTAAATTTGCGTATATATGAAACCGGAGAATATTTAACTAAAAATATGACCAACTATTCAAGTGCGTAAGCATGGTATTTATTTAGAAAAATTTTAATATGGAAATTTTATCAACAATGTTTGTTGTTTTTTTTACATACAATGTTTGTTGTTTAAAAATACAAGTTAATGATTATTTTCATTTTTACAATTGAAATTGAAACAATAACTTCATATCAAATTGATTAAAACAAAAAAATAAATAAAAATATAATTCGTATTAAAATGACGTTAATTATATTATTATTTTAATTTAAAAGACGAAGACTAATCATGATTTTTTTTACATACTATTGTCAACAATCATTATTTTAATCCTTTGCAATTTTTTGATGACTCAATTCAATCTCTAGCAAAATTAAAATCCCTTCCTTTAATTGCTTTGATACTAGTATTTTGCAAAGTGACTCGTGTAATTAATTGTGTTAAAGGAGTACTTCCTTCATCGCAAATTAAGTAACACAATTAACTGTTGTGCATTATTCACACACATTGATTTAACCATATTTTTTCTACTAATAAATAAAACTAAATATTAACTTATAAGACGTTCGATTCATCTCGATGAATATTTTTAAAATATCAAATTTTTATAATTTTTACTGTTATACAATTAAAAATATTATTCGTCAAAGTTATGATGTTAAAATTGCTTTTCTTACAATTTTAAGCAATTAAATTATCTACTGCCTCCAAAATTCACTCTCTTTAACTGTGTAGGTCATCCATTTCCGTAGGGTAGGTAGACATCTGAAACTTTACTAAAACAACATACCTGCTGCTCTTTCACCATTTTACCTATCTTTTTGACAGTTCCCTTATGGACATAATAACTCCATTCATATTATTAACCAACTTATGTACAACATGTACAGCAAATAATAAATGACAAAGTTGACATTACAATTTATACAAAATGGTATCTAAAGTCATCTCTTGCAGAGGCTAGAAGAACTCAACAATAGGTTATATACCCTGGATAAGGACAGTACATCAAGAAAGTTCCATAACAGAGACAATATATGAAAGTGTCCAACCACAAGCTTGGAAGTATGCTTCTCTTTCTTCCCACTTTCCTTTCAATGATTGCATAAGATGATGTCAATAATTTCATCACAAAACAAAGGAAAGGACTTTGGTGTTATCAATTCATTAAGAGATTAATACTAATGTGGACTAACACAATAAATAGTTCATTGATCATGGAAATATCTGCAATCAGCTAGTTAAATCAAAATTTAAATTTTATCGCAAAATCACCGAGATATAACAGAGAGAATGTGAGAGATCGGCAAAGGGTGTCTAGTGGAGGAGATTCAAATCCCGAACATGTCTCCGTCTATAGATCCAAAACCAGTTACTGGCAAATTAACAAAATCTGATAAATCAGTATACAGAACAAATAAAGGAGTTAAGAACCAGTGCATTGAAATGGAGGCTGAAGGTGCCAAGATAGGTAAGGTTGTCAAGCATTTAAGTATTAACCTGCGTCCGAAACCAGTTTTCTCCATATAGCAAAAATTTAAAGAAGATGCTTTGACATTAATGGATTTATAGAAGATGATAATAATTCACTTTGCAGAGATAACCCTAAAACTGATGCTCAATTACTTCACTAAAAATTTGCCATAAACATAAGAGGAAATATGTTCTCCAGAAAAAGAAGCTAAATGAATTTCAATTGAAAAATTAATTTCTCAGATTAGCCAATTCAAGAATGAACCAGACTCCAACAAATATCAATATCTCCAGATTTTTGTTAATTGAACAAATCATTCACTTCCCCTCCAAATAGAGTGAGCAACATTTTCTTGAATTACACATACAATTGTCTAGCACCACAGATGCTTAAAATTCTTTCACAAATTTAGACAGGCAGAAAACAGCAGCTCAATGTTCCCAATAAACTGTTTTGACTTTTGACAGTACATATACTGTCAGTCAAAATGTCAAGCTGCCAAGCTATTTACTATGCAACTATCAAAACGAAGAAAAAAAATGCAATTTACTTGTGTATAGGCCCTGTTTGGATAATTAGCTTAATTTGTAGCTTATAGCATAAGCGCTTTTCATGATAAGTACTTATATATAAGCTATAAATTATTTTCGTAAAAGCTATATGCTATTTTCATAAGATAATTATTTTCGTAAAAGCTATAAGCTATTTTGGAGAACTTATGAAAATAAGCTGAAGACAACTGATGATTCATGAAACATATTATAAGCTATTTTCATAAGTTCTCCCAAACAATCTCACAAGTGCTTATGTCAGTAGATAAGCTCAAATAAGTCAATTCAAACAGAGGCCCAAAAGTATGTTAATAGAACATGTTATTGAATAAATTCAAGAAATATCTGACTTACTATGATAGACTAGTCTTTCAAGGAAGCAATTGTATTTCCCTACACATACATAAACACATTGAGGACAAAAAAATCTATATTTACAAGGTATAGATACACCGAAAAGATGTACCAGTTCCGCAATCATCTATATGTAAGGTCAGTTCAACACCATTCTTTCAGCGATATATTCAGACCCACTGCAAACCATAAGGGCTTATAAAATACAAAGCAGTATAGTGCTACCAAACAAAGACATCGTTTGTTCTATGATTAATCTGATCTAATGTAAATCAGAAAACCATCGGTTAATGTTCACAAAGTTTGCAGCAAATTTATGACAGACAATGACCATAAAGAAAGAGTAACTAATTAATGCTTATGAAAATCACATAACTGGAGAGAAACAGGACGATAAAAATGGTTTTTAAAAGTCCTTATTCCATCACTTTTTTCCGACCACATAATTGAAGCTGAAGATTGGATTTCTATTAGATTAATGTTGAAATTTACTCTCCTAGTTCAATGAAGTTTACTAATCATGACACAACATGAAACAAAAAACAAATATCCAATGCTAAATGACACATTCTTCTTAACTACAGGCTACAACAGATAAATGTTCTCGACTTCGTGAGATTTAATAAATCAATTTATACTATTGAAATTCATTCTATTGCTTAATTCACCAAACATTAAACCAATCTCAATTAAAAAATAAAAACAATCAAGATCAATCTAGTTGAATATCCAATGCACCAATAATTATCTCATATAAACTTGCCTTAAAATCAAGAACAAACATAGAAAACTCTGAAAATAACAATAACTATAATTAGCACAAACATTAAACGATTAATTCAGCAAACAGCAAAACAGCATCTAAAGACAAAAAACAAAAAAAGAAATAATTTAATCTAACATACATATTTTCCAATAAGAACAAAACAATTCCACAATTGAAATTGAAGATAGATCAAATAATCACATCAATAAGAGGTAACAAGTCAAGTCAAATCAAAATCAAAATCAAATCCAAACAAAGTACAGTATATATACCTAACAGAATCTAAACAAAAAATGGTTTTTTCTCAGATTTGGAAATTACAAATCAAGATCTATATCACCAATTACAGTTAAATTAATAAATCAGAGAAAAACGGATTGGATCTGATAATCTGAAAATTAAATTAATAATAATTAAAATAAACAAGAATTATAAAGATTACTGATATGAACTTGGAGAGTGATAGATGAGATCTGAGTTGCAGCAGCTGGAAAAAGAACAGAAAGCTTCACCGCGGCCTCCGATTCAGTTGATGCAAGGCGGGAACCAATTCTCCGCCGGTTATCGACAACGAAAACTGCGGATGTAGTGGTTCCCGACCTGCACCAAGCGAATTAGAGACCGCGAAGTGAGAGAGAATCAAGAAGACTGCAATAAACCTCACTTTCTCTCTCTAGGATTTTAGAGAGAGAGAAGTTAGGTAAACTAACTCACGAATCTAAAAACGCAAAAAAACGAACCCACCGAAAGTGGTGAAGATTGGGTTAACGAGGGGTTATTTATAGAGAGGACAGACGAAGGAGATTATGACACGTGGAAGGTTGTTTATAGGTTTGATGGATATTTTTTGTTTTAATATTGTTTGGACATCGATTAAGAAATCAAATGTAGTAAAATAATCTTTGAACATCATTTTCAATACAAAAATCACTTATTTTGGTATTTTTATTATGTATTGTTTATCCGTCAAAAAAATTATGTAAGCTAAAAGAAAAATTAAAACTTTCAAAAAAAACTAAAACTGTTTGGTAATTATTATTTTTTTATCTTCAAAATTTTTATCCATGTATTTTACTCATAAAAATTACACAAATTTTTTTTATCAAAAACTTCTTAAAAATTTATTTGATCTAACTTTTCTTTTTTGTGAATAAAAAATTTAAAATAAGTTAATTCAAACGGTAGCTTAATTTCTCATAGCACTAATTAACATGTCATTTTTCTAAACATCTATGAGTTGGTTAAAAGTTAATTACATATATTATAAAAATAAAAAATAGTTACATATACCATATATAAATTTTTATTACTATGACCAAAAAAAATTTTATTACTGATGCAGTTTGTTCTGATTTATTATTAAATAAATATTTCCTATAGGGGCCTTTATTTTTTGATAAAAAGATGCTCATTATTTTGGCGTTCAATCTTATTTTATCATCTTTTTGACGTTCAATTTAATCCCACACAAATATAAAACAAATTAATCTTTCATCTTTTAACAAGAATAAATTAAAATAGAACAACTAATTTGATTATTATAATATAAAAATGTTATAGAGTAATTTTTTAAAAATTGAGACTAAATTGAACGGATTAAAAAAATTTGAGAACATTCATAAGTCATAGTTCAATTGGTAAAAATGTTGATACTATTAGGTTGAACATCATAATCTTAATTTGAACCCCAGTTTTCTTATTTGTGTGTGTCAATTTATAGTAAATTTGTCATTTCGATTTCGTCTATTAATAAAAAAAATTGTGAAAATAAAAATTAATCATAAAAAAATTGAAGGTGAAAAGTAGGATTGAAAGATAGGTGAAAATGGGGTTGGAGTTTGAAGAAATTACAGAAGGGATTGCCGTTTTTGTTGAAATGAAAGACGTGGCTGCACGTGCGTGTGATCTGACTCTAACGTGTTTCCACTATTGTTTGGCTTGCGAAATACATGCGCTTCTAATGTTATTTTGGAACAAATCTTACACGAAATTTATACTACTACTATAGTACGGTTCATGTAAAGATCATGTATTTTGCTTAGTCACACTTTTCTAACAATTCAATTTCAATTTTTTTTTTTACTATTTATTTAATTTGGTTCGAATGTCGCTTCTGACATCAAGTGGTTCTAGCCGCTCAATCGTAGTTGCGAGGATCGAATCTTAGTTCTTCTTACCAAGGCGTCAATCACCACTGAATCAACTAACGATGAATTCAATTTTAGTTTTTGATAAAAGTAAAACTTAAATTAATGTGATTTTTATTTATGGGAATGTGATTTTGTTTTAAAAAATTAAGGACTACTAATGGAACTATGGAAGGAATACTGACGTGCGACCAATAAATGAAAACACATGTTTGATGGAATCCAAGAGGCACACCATACGAAAGGTGTTGGCAGCGTGTACAACTCAATGCCACTATGGTGATTTTGATGATCACGGAGTATTTGTTAGTTGGTTGTTCTTCGTGTATCCAGTTTGTGGTTTGCAATTCTAATTTTATTTCTTTGATTTTTTCAATTCTACTGAGATGCGTAGGCTTCAATGTTATATAGTTTACCTCCTCTTGTCGATGTCGTCTCAATATTTGTATCAGTCCACATGATTGATTTTAGATTATTTGATTTGAAAGGGTCGTTATCACTTGCTGCTTGTGTAGGAAATTGATGGTACGTGAATCATTTTTCGTGTTGACAGTTGATTCATTAGCCAATTTTTCATCTGAGATAAAGTTTTATGAGTCGTTTTAGATTACATAATTTTAAACTCCTTTAATATTTTTTCCTTTTCTCTGGCGTTAGGTCTACTTTAGATAGTATCTTGTGTCAAAAGAGATGCTCCTCTAAATCCTACATCGGATAGTGAGAATAAAAAAGAAGGGGAGGGTTATATTATAAAAATACAAAATAGTTTCTATTTTTCAATATAATCTCAAAAGTTGTGCATTTAATACGAGTCAAAAAAAAAAGTTGTGCATTTGACATTTCAAATGTTAAATTATTTCATTTTTCAATATAATAATTATATTTTTGAGTTTCTTAACGTATGTTGTGTCTTTTGAGCATATGTTAGCAAAACTCTTTATTTAATCACATGAGAGAAATTACTTGTGTGTTCTAAATGTTGGATTACAATGTGCATTACCTTATATTTTTCTTCATTGCCTAATTGTTTGATCAACCGTGGAAGTCCGATCATGATCATAAAAACAAAAATGCAAAGATTTTGATTCACTTTAATTATGTGAAAGCAGTGAAGGGAATATTCTTTTCATCAACTATTAATTAATTGGCTTAATTTAATATTTGGTTCTTTATGTTTATTTTAGGTTTTAATTTGGTGTCTTATGTTTTAAAAGTTTCAATTTAGTCTCTTTTGTTTTCACCGTTTGCATAAGTTGGTTCTTTCCGCCAGTTTTAGTGTTTCCGCGTTTTCAATTGGACATGTGTCCACGTGTCTGTCCATATATGCAGACCGTCCGCCACATATGACAAAACTGATGAAAAAAACCAAATTAAAACCTAAAATAAATATAACGGACCAAATTAAAACTTTTAAAATATAAAAAAATAAGTTAACATCTAAAATAAATGTAAGAGATCAAATGTTAAATTAAGCCTAATTTATTTTGCACTACTATTATATACTATATTTCGAAATGCACTAAAGTAGAAAATCAAGAGAATAATCATGTCTTGCATTCTTTCTATACTTGTAGACTGTAGTTGTAGTTGAAGATGATATAAGAATTCAACCAGGTTCAGAGGTTCCCGAGGTATGCAAATTAAACTCTTTTTTTTTCGCCAATTATTTGGAGACTTTGTTTAAATATTAAAAATAATCTTTAAAAAAAATATAAATTTTTATTAAAAGATTATTATGTATTTAAATTATAAATAATATAAAAAAAATAATTATCATTGTATATAACAAAAAAAACATGATAATCAATGATTAAATTTGATGTAGAAAATGAAATGAGTTGTGGTAGAGTTTTTGAATGAGTTCTATATATGTAGTTTTGACTTTTAGTTTTTCAAAAAAATATTACCAATTTTAATTTAACTAAAAATGACTAGAACTAAAATCGCACTAACAAAATTGGCACTGTAGGGATTTGAAACCAAAACATTGCACACAAAAACATTATAGTTTTTCAGTAATCCATTCATAAAAATTTAATATTATATGAATATTGACAATATATACAAATTATTATAGTGCCTCAAAAGTTTGAGGCTTCCATAGTTTTTAGGTTCGATGCCGCCACACGCCTAGCACATGGGTTTGAGTCGGCCCTGCCTTCTGGCAAATTTTTATAAATGTTTATAAATTTTTAAATAAATAATTTCTTTAAGTATTTGACAAATTTCAACTAACTAGTGTCCCTTAAAAAAATAAAAGTAAATTTTTTATTTAGAAAAACATATTTTACGTTTTTTAAGAGGTTGGCAAATTTTTAATTATTTTATTATATTTGGTTTCTTAGAGAGTGCCCATGAGACATTTGATAGCATTAATTTATTATTTTTAAATGGACATCCAATCAAATCACACTATAATTATATAAAAAAATTCTCTACTCTAAGTCAAATAATATAAGAGGAAGTTAGAAAATTAATTGTGTGACTTAAAATTAAAGATTAGTTGAAAAAAGAATCAATTTTTAATATAACAATTTACCCAATGGGCTAACATGTCTCATTTCTTTAGTGAGTTAGGTAGAGAGAACCCACTAGTGATGATGGGTTGAAAATTTCAATCTACCCAATAAAAAATAACAGGCAAGGTCAACTTGTCAGGTCAAACCCGTTTTGCCATACCTAATACGGTGAAAGAGGAATATGTCTACAACAATTGTATGGTGTAACAATGGTGATCAAGTACTTTGATTTAGAGATAGAAACTTCTTTCATTAAATATAACTGTTGTGAATTTCAATTTCTTGTTCAATTCAAGAACAATAAGAGTGGAATAAAATGTAATGAGAATTAACATTAAGCAATAATGATTTTAGCAACCTAAGTGTGGCGAACTTTCAATCAAGCAAAATAACAAGTGATAGTAAAGAGGAACAAAAAACCATAAAAAGTGTCCAAGATTGGTCCAATAATGAGTTAATGACCGCACGCGTATGAAGAGAGAACAACTCATCTATAATCCAATTCACTATATATCAACAATATTTACAAGAATTTGAATGAGTTGTAAGAAATTAGCTTCAAAAATTCACAAAGAACAATCTATGCCTATACTTTCCAACTTCTTCCCTCGAACAAGAGATTTATAAAAATTGCCAAAAAATTACTCATATTGTTATCCAAGCAATCCCCAAATCACGCAAAAAAAATCAATTTTTCAACGCCTCACGATCCAACATGCACGTCTCGCATTTTGAACCGTGGCAAAAACCAATTTTATGATTTCTAATGAAATTTTAGAACACACACTATACTAACCATTTTTGTAACTACTCTCTAACCATACAAATGCTACATTCTCTAGCTAGCACTAGTTTATAAATTGGATCTGCGAACTTAGTACCGATATCTTCCCACTCGAACAAGAAGTCATATAGTTTACAACTCTTCTTTATATAGTAATTCGACCTATTGCTCCTCATCACCCCATCCGAGTGGGGAACTAAACCAACAGCGCTACGAACACTTTCAACAGAACGAGACCCGCCCCTATCCTATAGTTTCTATTTTTTAACACAAAAAATGTGAAAATTTTTGTTGGGGGCCTGTTGCAAATACTTGAGCAAGATAATGAAATATTGCACATATATTTCAAAGCGTTTGTATCACACTAAACTTCTTTCATTAAATATCATGGTTTCCCCACAAATATGAAACAATGCTATGATTCACTCTTAATGTTCTCAAATTATTGCAAGACTAAATCAAGACATATATTATTTCAAATCCACCATTACATCCTTTCAAGTATATTTTGAAAAACTCCCGCAATCTTCCACCATTTTCAAAATATATCTAAATATATTATTCAGGAAATCTAATAATATGGTAAAAACAAATGTCAAATGATCAAACCTTGTGCTGCATAGTAAAAGGTGTAACTACAACAACTCGGGAGCAGTAGTTGTTTTCTATTTTTGGAGAATCTTGTACTACAAAATACTCCTTTATTCTTTCTACTATGAATGAAATCAATGAATGAATGAAATCAATGAATGAATGAAATCGAAGAATCCTGCCACACACATTGTAATGTCTTCTATCATATCATACTATCATTGACATGTTCTTTTCTTTTGTTAATGTATATATGGAGCCCTATCTGCATGGAGAGCATCTTAGGAAAGAATAACAAATGTTACAACTATTGTTGTCCATAACTTTATCAACATAATTATGATGTCTTCGTAGCATCTTAAAGGCTGCAAAATTTATGCACCAATGGAAACATCAAGATTGCTACCACTCACTCACTCTTTTGGGTACTATATAAAATTGATATACATTTGATTACTATTATAAATAAAAAATCATTTTTTAATTAAATTAATTTATTGAAAAACTGATGAATCTGACATATAATATAAATCAGATTCATCAATTTTCCAATGAATCTAAAAAATAGTTTTTTGCTTATAATAATGACCGAATGAAGTAAATATAAATTGTCCAATAAACTTAAAAAATAAATTTTATTTATATTTTATTACGGAGAAAATATAAGAAAGTGTCCACACAATTTTTTAGTTTAAATTAATATATTTTTACGAATAAATAAATTTTAGATATGTGTTGATTTGCATTCACATAAATTGTATAATTGTGGGAAATATATTGAAACAAATTGCTAACCACAATCTAAAATCATGAGTGGAATTCCTGTTCAAAAAAATCATGAGTGGAATTGTACATTCATCATAAAAATAAAATAGGACCAGGAATAATTAAAAATAAAAATAATTCAACTAATACAAATAAATGATTTTCACATATATTAAGTTTTTCTTTTGTGTTTTTTTGCGATTTCATCGTCTAAGTGTGGGGTTGTATTGGTCGTCATCTTGTGCGGCAATATTTGATTTCCCGTATTGTTGCGGTGTTCATTTGATTCTTCTGGAAAGATTATTTTCAGTCAATTACAAATTCAATCAATAATTTGGGTATCAACATTGCAGATCCGAAAACACGGATATTCCAGTGATTTTAATTTTATCATATTATTTGTAGTAGGCATTTTGTTGTTATATGCTATTAACTCGGATATTGTGAGTTTGTTCACAAATTCATTCTCTATGTTTTTAGCGAAGTTGAATATATAGTTGTATTTGATGTATCTGTCGATTTGAATGAATGAATTGTAAGAATTCAATCCCTTGGCTTTCATTGATATGTTTTCACAATAATATACAAGTGTGTATGTCTATATTTGGAAGGTAAATAATGTACAGTTATTGCTAATAATACATACAGAGATTATGCTAAAAGTCAATGCAGATTCTAATGCTAATAATATTCTAATACTCCCCCGCAGTCGAAGCGGGAGGTGGACGGACGTTGAGACTGTCCCTGAAATCTTGAAAAAGGATGAGTGGAAGGCCTTTGGTGAAAATATCCGCGATTTGGTGTCTGGATGGTACATGAAGGACGCGAACTTCACCTCGAGCTACCTTTTCGCGAACGAAGTGGATGTCCATTTCAATGTGTTTCGTTCGTTGATGCTGAACTGGGTTACCTGAGAGATAAATGGCACTGACGTTGTCGCAGTACACCATGGTAGCCTTGTGAATAGGACAGTGTAACTCAAGTAAGAGGTTGCGTAACCAGCAGGATTCAGAGACCACATTGGCAACACCACGATATTCTGCTTCGGCACTAGATCGAGATAGGGTGGATTGTCGTTTAGATGACCAAGAGAGTAGGTTGTCACCCAGAAATACGCAGTAACCTGAGGTGGATCGTCTAGTGTCGGGACATCCACCCCAATCAGCATCTGTATATGAAAGTAGAGAAGTAGTAGAAGATGGGTAGAGATGAAGACGGTAATGTTTCGTGCCCTGAACATAGCGCAAAATCCGGCGGAGTGCATGCATATGACTATCCATCGGATGATGCATAAAAAGACAAATTTGTTGTACTGCGTATGAGATATCTGGTCGAGTGAAGGTGAGATATTGGAGGGCACCTGCAAGACTACGGTATAAGGACGGATTCTCATAAGGGACACTATCTGTAGCACTCAGCTTTGGTTTAGTATCAACAGGAGTGGGACAGGATTTGCATGAGGACATGCCAGCTCGTGAGAGGATGTTCTCGGCATATTTCTTTTGTGAGAGAAATAAACCATGTTTGTGACGAGTGACGCCAATACCCAAGAAGTAGCTAAGGGGTCCTAAGTCCTTCATGGCAAACTCAGAGCTGAGAAGAGAGATGATGGACTTTCTCAAAGTAGAAGAAGATGTAGTGAGGATGATGTCATCAACATATAAGAGGAGATAAGCTTGATGATTTTCTTTCTTGTAGATGAATAGAGAATTATCACACTTGCTTTGAGAGAATCCAATCGATGATGCATAATCAGCAAACCTTTGGTAACAAGCTCGTGGAGCTTGTTTGAGCCCATATAGTGATTTGCGGAGTCGGCACACATGATCAGGGTAGTTATGATCTCTGAATCCTAGTGGTTGATACATGTACACTGTTTCTTTGAGTTCACCATGGAGAAATGCGTTCTTGACATCTAATTGGTGGATGTGCCAAGAGTTGGAAATAGCTATACTGAGAACCGTACGAATAGTAGCCGGTTTAACAACGGGGCTAAAAGTTTCTCCACAATCGATGCCAACCTGTTGACCTGCACCATTACCTACAAGTCGGGCTTTGTGCCGCTCAAATGAACCGTCAGATTTTTCTTTATGTCTAAAAATCCACATAGAACGAATAACATTAACATCAGGTGGGCGTGGTACTAAATCCCACGTCTCATTTTTAATGAGAGCATCATATTCATCATGCATGGCCATTTTCCAGTTTGGGTCCTTAAGGGCCGACACAGGATTCCTAGGGAGAGGAGATTTAGAAGGGTGAGTGTGTAAGCCACAATATTTTGGGTTGGGTTTAAAAATACCATGTTGGCTTCTGGTAACTGGTTTTGTGTCAGCGTGGGATGTGGGTTGGGCTAGTGGTTGAAGTTGGTTGGCACATGTGTTGTTTGATTGAGATGGGATGGAGGAAGGTGTTTGATTTGGCCGTACTGTAGTAGAAGGTTCGTTTACCATAGTATTTGGGTGGGCTAGGGTAGATGGTGAGTGTGGAGGTGAAGATATGACTTGTGGATGTGTGTCTGCTGGTGGGCTTTGTGGATTATTGGCTTGGTCATGGTGGATAATATGGTTGATGAGGTATGGGGACAATTCACCGTCCAAGAAGTTGTAAGTCATAGATTGAGGAGTGTGCAGCTTGGCATAAGGGAAAGTAGATTCATCAAATAAAACATGACGACATATGATAATTTTGTGAGTTGTCATATTGAGACATTTGTACCCACGATGGTTTGATGGATACCCAAGAAAGACACAAGGTGTGGAGCGAGGTTGAAGTTTATGAATGGTATTTGAGGGAAAGAGAGGAAAACACAAGCATCCAAAAACACGTAAGTGGGAGTATGATGGATGTTTGTTGTATAACATGTAGAGAGGTGATTGAAATTGAATAGTTTTGCTGGGAGAGATATTGGAGAGATATGTGGCCATTTCTAGAGCAAAAGGCCAAAGGGAAGGTGGTAGCGATGCATGATGTAGCAAGGTGCGAATGATGTTGTTGACGGATCTTATTTTTCTCTCGGCTTTACCATTTTGAGGGGAGGTGTAAGGGCAAGAGAGACGAATATGTATCCCATTTTGCTCACACATGTTTTGGAAATTACGAGAGACATATTCGCCACCGTTGTCACATTGAAGTGTTTTGATTTCCCGCTGAAATTGTGTTTTGATGTAGGTTCGTAGTTTTTCAAAAATAGAATAAACTTGAGATTTATTAGACATAGGGAATGTCCACAAAAGTTCGAATAGTCATCCAAGAATAAAACATAATATTTGTGACCCAACGAGCTTAAAACAGGAGATGTCCACACATCGCTATGTAAAATGTCAAAAGGTAATAAACTTTTATTGATAGAAGTTTTGAAGGGCAATTTAATGTGTTTGCCAAGCGGACAAGAATTACAAAAATTAGAATGCAATTGACTAGAGTTATTACATTCAATGAACTTATTTTTCTTGAGAAAAGATAAAATATGGTCGCCAGGATGTCCTAAACGATTATGCCAAATGGAAGATGATAATGCTGCAAAGGTGGATGAATGCGTGACTTTATTGGTGGAATGGGGAACGGTGATGGGGTAGAGGTCGCCTCGGCTTTCACATCTCATGATACGCATCCCTGTCTGAAAATTCTTCACAGAGAAACCAAAAGGGTCAAATTCAATTGAAACTTTATTATCGGTTGTGAATTTACGAACAGATACTAAATTTTTAATTAAATTTGGAGCATGAAGGGCATTGTTTAGAACAAGAGGTGGGTGAGGGTTTTCTAATTGTGTCTTACCAAGACCTTGAATTGGAACGGAATGACCATTTCCGACAATGATTTTATGATTATTGCTCAATTTAAAATAAGACGAGAGATTACCTGATGAGGATGTCATGTGTGATGTAGCTCCAGTGTCCATATACCACGAGGGGTCTGGCTGAGAAAGCTGGAGGGTGTTAAAAGCACTTTCAATGTCAGTGGGGCTGGGATTGTTGACATTAAAGGCAGCTTGCTGAGGTCCAGGCCCAAGAATTCCATTATGTTGAGGCTTTTGGGTATGATTGGGCCTAGCAGTTGGATATGGGCATGGTGGAATGAACCAAGGGGCCCAATTTTGCCAAGCATTCCAATTTTGCATAGCTTGCCACTGTGGACCGCGACCACCGCCATAGTACGATCCACCATTCCTTCATCCTCTGCCTGAGTTCCGGCCATCGTAGCTCTGCCGTTTCCTCTGTTCCGACCGCGATTTGAGGAATTGTTGGCGTTTCTTCCGTCAGGATCGATTGCAACAGTGTGTTGCGATTCAGATGTGGGTTTCTTCGTCGCCATTAGTGCCGCGGTTTGAGGAGATGAGCGGGATTCACGCGAAGCTCGTTGAATCATGGTTGATTCTTCAAGTTCTAAGCGAGATCGTGCAGCAGCAAAAGTTGGAAAAGGATCGTGTTGCTGTATGTAGGTGACGAAGCCGGAGTACGTGTCGGTGAGGCCGGAAATCATTTTGAGGACGAGACGAGTGTTGGTTACAGGAGAATCAACATTGGCTAGTTGATCGGAGAGGGTTTTGAGACGATTGCAGTAAGCCTTGGTTGAAGGAAAGTTTTCCAAGTGAGTATTACTGAATTCGTTTTCCAATTGTACTGCTCGTGAGTGTTTGTTGTCTTTAAACATAGTTGTTATGCGTTTCCAGCATTCTTCAGCAGAGTCATCCACAATGAGAATGGATTGGAGAATATCCGGTGAAACTGTGGCATACATCCACTGTAGTACCACCGCGTCAAGTCGATTCCAAAGATTAGAATCAGTAGCCTTGAGTTCGGCCGATGCTTGGATGTCTTGTGCATCCGTTGGAGGGATGATGTGATCGAGCACGTTGTGGACGCGTGCTTGTACTTTGAAAAGAGCAGACCATGAAAGGTAGAGATTTGCATCATTTTCCAACGTCACAAGGATAATGGTTTTGACGTTGTTGATAGCGAAAGCGGAGTGGAATTTGTTGTTCGCCGCTGGAGGATTGTTGGAATTGGCTGATGAAGTGTCATCAGAATTTTGAGAGGGAGAGGTTGAGTTTGACATGGTGAAACAGAGAGGGTGTGGCAGCGGCTGTGATAAGAATAGGGTTAGGTTTGGATCAGAATAGGTGATACCATGTAAGAATTCAATCCCTTGACTTTCATTGATATGTTTTCACAATAATATACAAGTGTGTATGTCTATATTTGGAAGGTAAATAATGTACAGTTATTGCTAATAATAAATACAGAGATTATGCTAAAAGTCAATGCAGATTCTAATGCTAATAATATTCTAATATGAATATCATTTTGTTTGTGTAAAAAAAACTATTATTCAAGTGTGTTCAAACAACTTATAATAAACTTCTATTAATTCGAGTTTTATAACATCAAAATTCTCAAGTTGTTTGACGTATATGTGTTTGAACACTTTTATTTTATATATAAAAGTTAGTTTCACGAGAATAAAATTTAATCTCATTTAACATCATATTAGAGTTGAGTTGATGATGACAATTGACAATCATATAACAACAACTCAGCCTACTGAAGAAAATGGTAGTTTTTTAAAAACGATTTTGTAAAAATGCTTTTTGTTTACATTTTTAAAATATTGTTCGTTCATTTTAACATGCTAATAAAAACATGAATGATTTTTAAAGTAAGTTTTTGTGATAGAGAGATGATAAAATGCTAACTAGTTAGGGATGATATATTTTTAAAAATAATGAAAATAATTCTTGACATTTTAGTTTATTTATTCTTGACTATAGGGCAAAATGTAGGGACTATAAAAATATATTTAACCAAAAATGTTCAATAATTGTTTATTTTAAGAGTTTATTTTCTTCTTATTAGCATATAATTTTTCCACACACCTTTCATTTCTAGGTGGGAACCAAATGTCACAAATTAGAACTTTTATCGAAGACTTCTTACAGGTCCTACATGAGTTGTGATCCTATCTGTTTTGTATTTTTCTATTTATGAGTACTATATAATTTTAAAAATATAAATATAAAAATGTAACATTAAATAGTCAATATCACTCTAAAATATTTAAAAATTAAACTTTAATACTATAAAGAATAGAAATAATAAAAATGAAATGAATCTTAGGATGTTTGAAACAGTTTCCAATACTCTTTTTAGTTTTTTAAAAATTAAAAAAGAAAAAACATGTTTGGAAGTTCTCTTTTCAAAAACTGATTTTAAAATTTGTTTCTAATTTTATTACCACTTCCGTCCCAAAATATTAGAACTCATTGATCATTGCACGTATGCCAATACATAATTTTAATGATGAATATCTTTAATTGTCTACTAGTAAAAATTATAAAAATTTGATATTCAGAAAAAACTCATCGAAACAAATCAAACAAGATCTTATATGATGATATTTACATTTATAGACTTTTAGAAAAATACGGTCAAAGCAAGACATATAAATAGTTTATTTAATCAAACGAGTTCTTATAAAATGGGACGGAAGTAGTATTTTTAAAACTAAAAAACGAAAACAGGTTATAAGGGCATGTTTGAATAAGTTCTGATTTTTTGTTTTTAAAATGTGTTTTATAAAACTGTTTTAGAAAACTGTTTTTAAGAAGAAAAAAGTAAAAAAAAAATTAACCTGTTTTACTTTTTAGTTTTAAAAAGTGATTAATAGAAAATTGTGTTTTTAAAAACACTTTTGTAAAATTGAATTACACCAATCAAGTTTTTTAGTTTTTAATTTTTAAAAACTAAAAAACTGTTTTTGAGAAGTGAATCAAACAAGCTCTAGTATTTTGAGTTTTAGAAACTGTTTTTAAAATCTAATTTGTAAAATACATTTTATAATTAAAAATTAAAAATTAAAATTGTTTCAAAAAGACCCTTTATTCTTCTTACATAGCCATACTCTTTTTAATGCTATAGACAAATTGAACTGAAGTGTGTTTCTAATTGACAATTGAACTGAACAGCATCCACAATGGTGGTTCTTAGTTTTTTAAGTATCAGTATCTAATAAGTACTATCATTGGAAACAGAAAAGTGTAGGTACTGCTTCTTAAATAAGCATTGGTACTTATATTACTTTTATGTGACCCACTTATAATAATATAGAGTTATTGGTGAAATGTGTTATTGATGTGATCCGTTTAGAACTTTTTAAGAAGTGTTGGGTTGGAGGGATTGAGTGTTTAATATGTACTATTATTAAAAAGTTATAAAAGAATGATGTATACATGTAGGGTCCGATTAAGTACTAAAAAATGAATAGCTCCATTGTGGATGCTCTAAGCAATTTGCCGCAGTCCCTCTTGCATATCTTCATCATCTATTCTATATATAAAGGGATAAATTTTATTTTTAGCGTAGTAATATTTTTCATCGTATAATTTTCTTTATGATACTTTTTCTTTTAATTTTACCCTGCATTTTAACATTTTTATTTATAATTTGTCATTTTTTTATCTAATTGATTTTTTCCTTCCTAATTTGATCTCATCCTATTTAAGTTTTAATTTTTTTTAACAATATTAAATAAAAATCTTATATATTCTTTAAATCAATGCCGACAAAACAAATCAAAATGGCGAGAGTACTTTTCCATCCGATCGAAAATTCTATTTTTCTAAAAATGATTATCATTCCGTTCAACACAAAAAATGATTACAATTGTTCCTCTTAGTCAAAAAGATGAACCAAAAGCTAATCAAAAGAGGGACCAAAAGAGTACGAAAAGGAATCAATTAATGTGATCATTTTCATAAAAGAAAAAGAAAAACTTATAAATACTATGTTTTCTACATTTAAAATAGGGTAAAATTTGTTTTTTGTCCCCAATTTTATAGGGAATTTTGGTTTTGGTTTCTATACTTTAAAATCACTCTTTTTGGTTCCCAATTAATTTTGTGTTTTGGTTTTAGTCCCAAATGTTAGTTGACCATCGGATGTCCACGTGGCATCCTACATGGACTGCCACGTCAATTTTTTAAAAAAAATATATTATGTTTTAATAAAAAAAAATTTAAAAATAAAAAATCAGAAAAACACTTCTCCTCTTAATTATTGTAATTTTTTTTGTCTTTGATGAACTTGTATTATCACATTAATAGAGTTTGTAATTCAACCATAAGAAAAGAAGAGTTTTTCTGAGTTTTTATATTAATTTTTTTTATAAAAAAATCTGACATGGCAGTCCATGTAGGATGTCACGTGTCAAAAAAGTCCACTATGTCACTGTCACATGGACATTCATTAGTTAACTAACAGTTGACCTATACATGGACTGCCACGTCAATTTTTTTTTTAAAAATATTATGTTTTAATAAATTTTTATTTTTTTAAAAATAAAAAATCAGAAAAACTCTTCTTCTCTTATTATTGTTATTTTTTTTGTCTTTGATGAACTTGTATTATCACATTAATAGAGTTTGTAATTCAACCATAAGAGAAGAAGAGTTTTTCTGATTTTTTATATTAAAATTTTTTTTAAAAAAAAAATCTGACGTGACAGTCCGTGTAGGATGCTACGTGTCAAAAAAGTCCACTATGTCACTGTCACATGGACATTCATTCGTTAGTCAACTAACAGTTGACCTAACATCTGAGACTAAAACCCAAACACAAAATTAATTGGGAGGAAAAATAGTGATTTTAAAGTATAGGGACCAAAATCAATATTTCATATAAAACTGGGGACCAAAAACATATTTTACCATTTAAAATATGTATGTGAATTTAGCCACCAAACTTAATAGACTACTAGATAAAAAAATTAAAACTGCATTAAAATTTGAATCATCTACTAATAAACATTTCTTTTCTTTTTTTTAGTCATGTAGCCTAGTGACTAGAAATTCAATCATAAGGTTGATAAGTGGTATGACCGAGTTTCGAACTCTGATCCCCTACATATAAAATACAATATTATATTAACTGAGCTAAACTCACAGGACAACAATTGGTCTTTGTTGAGCGACAAACAAACACATTAAGCCTACACATTAATGCAAAATATATCTTAAATATAAACACATAAACCTACAAATTGAGGTATATTTTTGTATTCGAATTAATACTAGCTGCAACAAATTTTACTCGTATTTTATTTAATTATCTTTCGGTCAAATTTCTAATTAATATGACCCTATTTTTCTAAAGATTAGAGGGTTAACCCAAAAAAAAAAAACTTAATTAGGATGCATGTATACAATTTAAGACAATTCAATTTTCTTAATTTTTTTTTCTGACTAATTTTCCTAGTTAAGTAAACTTGTTTATAGTAGATAGCTAATAAAATTTTAATTGTTATGTTAGAAAAGAGTCTGAATAACTAAAATTTTAGCTGGTAGATGGGAAAAACTTTACGTTGATTGGGTAAAATGTAATATTGATGCCGCTATTTTGTTGAAGTCAGGGTAACGATGATGGGTGCCTGTTTTCGGGATCATGTTGGTAGTTTTGTGGTTGGTTTTGAAGGTGCGGAAAAACACAAGAGGAGGGGGGTTGAATTGTGTTTTAGTAATAAAACCTTTTTCTCAAACTCCAAGAGTTTTGCAGCGGATTAAACACAGACAAGATAAGAAAAGAGATAGGGAGAGAAAAGACACAAGCAATTTATACTGGTTCCTCTCACAAACCGAGAGTAATCCAGTCCCCTTGTACTTCCAAGGGATTTCACTATAATCGTAAGATTACAAATGCTCAAGCACACTAGCAAGAGACTTCTCAAATGCTCAAGTTCACAAACAAGAGACTTCTCAAACTTACAAAGATAAGAATGAATGATATCAAACACTTGATATACTATCAGTGATATTTACAAAATACAACACAGTACACAAAGACTCAAAATCTAATTCTAAGATTCAGAGATCGAAGAATAGAATGAATGCCAAATTTTTCTTAAGTGTCAGAACTTCAGAGCCTTTGCGTAATAGAACAGTAGTCAATTTCTTCCAATGAGGTCTTCTATTTATAGAGAAGTAATTGGAGATGACCGTCGCAGAGAGATAAGGTGTCAGCTGTTGATCGTACTAATTTGTGAGCTGTGAATTGCCTTCTAAAGACAGAAATTCAATTCCACTACCTCGCGTATTTGAATATTGCTCAACCATTTTGAGTAATAATAGTACAATAGTATAATCCTTCAAAACGCTCCACTTATGGATAAGGTTAACATTGTACAAACGAATATTTCTTTCCTCAGACTTGACAAAAACCATTCTTAGCTAATTCTCCAATCACTGGTTCTGGTCTGCCAGTTTCTTGGATGATGTAAATTCTTTTTGCTTCAACTTATGATGATGTAGCCTCTGAGGTCTTCGGCTTCTGAGGACTTCATAACTAAGTTCTTCAGAGCTTGAATGCTTTAGCTTATGATGATCTTCTGATGTCTTTCAGAGCTTCTTAGCTTGGCTTCTCTGCTTTTGTTCGTAGTTCTTCTGATTGAATTTTAACTTACAATTCTGCACACTAGAACAATTATTAGTAACACCAATTGTACTTTTAATACTTTATTATCATCAAGATTCATTTTTACTTAGGAGACTATAGTCAGACCCGCTTTGTTCCAACAGGTTTCACGCAGAGACATCATGCCACCCTATATTAACAGTGGAAGGTGAAGCATAGGCTCTCTTGCAGGCCATGAAGGAAGCCAATTATAGAGGTTGGGATAAAGTTCAATTTGAAAGTGACTCACATGTGTTGGTTGAAGCTATTCAAACTAGGCGTGGTGGTAACTCATAATTTAGTTTAATTGTTGCTGACATTATCCAAATTATGTTATCGTGTGTAAACTAATTTGAGGTGAATTTTGTTAGGAGACAAGCAAATATGGTTGTTCATACTCTTGCTCAATCGTACACTGAGGTGCTCCCTGCCGGTTGTTGGAACTGGGCTAAATTTTAAGCCTATAGACTGTCACCCCCAGTTGCTCCATTCTGGATCCTTGAGTGAGAGTAAGACCCTTGCATAGTTCCCCAACAGCATAGAGCTTGGGAAGCTCCTTGCTGTTGCGGCCAGTGCTCGTTTGCGCGAAGCCGAATCCTGCTGAATCCGGAGAATCCACTGATCCAGGTAGGTGAGGGAAAAGAGAATTTTAATCGTAATGGGGTGATAGGTTAGTGAAATTCTACCTATCTGGTGCAACACCTGCATTTTGGTGCACGACCAATTCTTGGGCTAGTTTCCGTAGATTTGAGATTATTCCGTTTTATATTGAACAATTATTAGTTAATGAAATGCACAAAGTTTATCCGATTAAAAAAACTAAAATTTTAGCTACTTGTAAAAAAAAACTAAATTTTTAATGGGGATCCTCTCTGTATATTGAGACATCTCTCAAATGCCCTTTATATCTTCATAAGAATTAGCAAGGGCGGCTCACATACATGTGCGGCATGTGCTACGATACCGGACCTCCAAATTTCGAGGGCCTCAACTCAAAATTTTGAGGTCATATAATATTACTTATATATTATTTATACTCATAAAATATCAGATGTATATTGATAGATTAATTTTTAGGCCCTAAAATAATAGTTATATATTGTTAATGTTCATAAAATATCAAATGAGTATCAACAGATTAGTTATCTATATTTTTAAATATAGTTCTAGTCCATTTTAATCTTTATATAAAATTTAATCTTAGATTAGGATGTTCCTTTTTTACTTTATACACAAAGATAATTATTTTGTATTTTTTGTCGTTTTTTTAGGCATTTTTTTTTTGGTCATATTTGATTTAATGCAATTGGCTTAATATTGATAATTTTTTTTGAACTCTTAATATTGATAATTTATATATTTACAAGAATAAGAATGGTTATTTTTTTAAAAAAATTATATACAATTTAAATCGATAATTTTAATTTTAATTTTTTTATTATTAAAGGGCCACTTTTATATTTTGCACAGAGCCTACAAAAACTAAGAGACGCCCCTGAGAATTAGTCTCTCCTATATATTCCTTTCAATAGACAAATTAATAGAACAAAACAAAATTCACTAGTATGGTCAATTATTCCTCTCCACTACAGCTAAGAATAAGAAATTTTGAGACTTTTGACTATTCCATATGGCAATCGAATTTCACTAGATTTGTAACTCAAGACTTTTAAGCGAAATACCACTGAGTAACTCTGATTCCCCCCCCCCCCCCCCCCCCCCCCAAAAAAAAAAAAAAAACTATTTCACTCCATGTCCTAACGATTTAATTTGGGAACATGGTAGATGTATCACATTTGTAAAAAAAAAAAAAGATGTATTACATTGACTTTTGAATGTCCAATCCGATGTGTTTAATCAATTAATTGTAATGCTATGAGAAGTTGAGACATAAACAAAGCAAATTTAATGTCTCTTTCAATGTTAGGCTAGTTTTGAGACACAATTGTATTTGTGGTCATTAAGTGAGACCTTGCACGTTTAAACAAAGGAGTTGGGAAGTCCATAGGGGATGAATAGACTAGCAAATGGAATTTTTCATATCTAACCATATAGTTAACTTTGTTATTAAGAAAAATCTTACTATATCACTCTTTATAAATTTTTGAAAGAGATTTTTATTTTATTTTTTGACACATAACTTTGGAGGAGAGATATTTTTCAATAATAACGTGAATGTTGCAGGCTTATTCATTTTGTTACCAAAAGGTTGTGGTTGCTGGCAATAATATTTGAGATTATACTCAAGAAAAGTATTTCTGATAAGATATACTCATAAAATGTGCATGTACATGGACATATGGTATTACTAGGTCCACACCTCCACAATTAGAGCATATATATAAATAGAATATGTGGTAAAAGTGAGGTAAGTTGCCCTATTGCACTTGCACATAATTAGCCCAAGAGGTTATAATATTTTATTTATAAAGAGATATCTTCTCCGACTTTAATTATAAATAAATATTTAATTTTTAAATTTATTAAATAACCGATATATTTCATTTATATTAAAAATCAAATATATTAATTATTTAATAAATTTAAAATGAATATTTATTTATAATTATAGTTTGAGAGAATACATGATTCCTGGGTGGATCAATAACTTTTTATGGAAGTCCATCACATTGAAGCGGATTGCTTACAAGTGGTCAAGCAATTAACTCAGATTCTAAAAATTATTTTGAATTTGGTACTATCATAGTATTATTTTTAAGTGTCTTAAGTTATTAAACTTGAATCAAAACTTTAAAGTCAGTTATGTTCGAAGACAAGCTAAACGTAGCCCATAACTTAGCTCAGACAGTCTGATTATATGCTAGTTCCCAGTCCTTTAATTATTGTTCATCTTGTATATACAACTATTATTATGAATGAAATGACGTGAATTTATTTTCTTTAAAAAAAAAAGTTTGAGAGAATACATTATTTGATCAAAAAAATTCCTGCAGCCTCTTTTTTCATGGTTATGTGTACAAAAACAGATTATTTATTTGGAGTGTGTAGGCAGGCATATCATGCTTGATGAAAAAGCTAATAACCTAATACAACTTAATGCGTGCTTTCTTCAGTCCCTAAAAAGATATGTCGTTGACGTTAATTAGGACAAATTGCAAATCAATTATAAAGATTGATATTGGTCCCTTTAGGACCATCCACTGCTAAATTCAATATTACAAAGATGGTGACAGGAGTGACATAGTGGAATGGAAATATCTACATAAATAAATACTATATTATATGCTTTTTAATTATACTAGGCTAACCTTAGGCCACATTGTCATGTTATGCTTTGTCTAGTGACATGGACTTCCTTTTCCACATTCACATGATTTCTGCCTTCAACTCTTAATCGAATAATTTTGTTAAGAGTCACATTAAATTAAATATAGTTTATATATAATTTTAGAATTGAAAGACAACGATTTTCATTTTATCGATTCAATTTGTAGAACTCATTTAGATTTATATTTTGGACATTTGATTTTAACTATGAAGAGTGTGTTAAGAACTTTACAATTAAATCGATAAAATTTGTCGGGCCAATTGACTCTTTATTTTTGACGAACTAGGCCAAAAATTTAAGCTTGATGGCTTAAATTGGTCTACCTTATCTAACCCGTTTAAAAAGTGGGGCAGGAGGTGGAACATGCTAGATTGAACTGCAGAAATTTGGTTTTTTTTTTTTTTTTTTTCTTTTTTCTTTACTTGAAAGAAATGTAGGAAAAGATTATATTTCACGGTAAACCAAATCTTATTATTTTTCTCTTAGATAAAAAAAAAAGAAATGGTCAAACTAAACTTATATTGTTCCTTTTTTCCAATCTAATTTCTTGAGTCTTAAATTTTGAACTCGGACTCTAAGTTGATTCGCCCCACTTTTGAACGGATTTAAGCCTGTTTGGGAAGACAAATAAGCTAACTTATAGCTTATAAGCTAAAAACTCTGTTTGATAACAATTTTCAAAAATAGGTTATTTTAATATATTATAATTTATTTTTCAAATGCTATTTTAAGTAGTTTATGAGCTTATAGCTTACCATTTTTTCTTCTAATTTTATCTCTTTCATCTTACTTGGCAAAATAAATATTAATTAAACATATCTTTTTTATGTCATTTCATATTTATAAGCTAATTCAACCGCTAATTTTACCAAACACTACAAATTCAATCATCTAGACTATTCGCTATAAATTAAAAGTTATTTTATAAATTATCAACTATAAATTTATTCACTATAAATTAACTTATTAACTATCTACTATTTTTTACAAAAGAGAAGGATAGATCATCTGCTTTGCCACTCCTATTTCCATAGACCTACTATAAATAGCCTTAAAGGTGTAACCAAACCACTACACTTTTCTCGTGATAGACCAATCAAGATATATCCTAATTCCAAACCTTGGACCCCTACCTCATCTTGAAACCGAGTAGTCAAATCCCAGCCTAATACGTTTCAATATGTTGTTTAGTTTATATTTTGGAAATGCCTAAACATTCACGTGAAATTAGTTAGTTATTATTATTTTTTTTTTTACAAAAGTTAGTTATTATTATCAGTCATTAACAAACACACATATTTACCAATAGAGTTGAATGTAACGGAATCAAGTAAACTCTCACAACATGACAAAATAAGTTAAAAATTCTGGTTGGAACATGTAATTACATTGAATGTAGCATACTTCTAATACAATTATCTCGAATGAAAAGAACTCGTAGGTATACGATAGTTTTTAAACTAAGATATTAAACTTAAGTAGTTGATAAGTTTTCTCTAAAACAAATAATTTGGAAGAACCAAAATTAAATACATATTGAGAACAATTCTTAATCATGTTTTATTTATCTCACGGTCAAAATTATTAGGGTCATTCTTCTAATTTCCAGAGAGTTAATATAACAAAAAAAAAAAAAATAGTCGTTGTTTATTATTTAACACCTTGGCTGAAAATCAATTTTGCAATATTTTGGGTATAACCCTTCACTTTAAACGCATGAAAGTACAAAAATATCTGGCATAGGATGTTGACGGATCTAGTAAAGTTTAACTAATGCATGCTTACCTCCGCTACTTAAAAAAGCGTGAAATCAATTTAAAATTGAAATTTCTAACTAACATTGATCAAAATTATTGCTTCCTTTTGTAGCTAGAGGCCAAACTTTGAATTCATCCAATGATTAAAAATATTAGCACATCCTTCACACTTCAGGTACTAGAAATGGACATCTAAAACATGACCCAAGTAAATCAATACATTTTTTATCTTTTCTCTTCCAGCCCCCACGTTTCTTTTTTACCCCTTGAGTTTTCTGTTTTGCCCTTCATAAAAAATTCGATTGATATACACCTTGGCTTTAGCAATTCAACTAGAGGAATGCCCATTATTAATTGTAATATTTTTTTATAGAACGACAATTTATTCAATAATTGATGTATATAATTTTATAGATTAATTATTTAATTAATCTAAAAATGAATCATGTCTATAAACAATATAGATTAGTTATTCAATAAATTTAAAAACTAAATTGTTTTTTGAAAAAAATCAGAAGAAGTATTTATGAAATAATCTCTAAACAACATGATTTACTAGTCACATTGAGAATTTATTAATAACGTTTTCTTCTAAATTTATTAAAGGCTCCATTATGTAAAGACCATCAAGAGAAAGACACACATATTAGTCATTTAAGTTGGTCTATAATTTAAATGAACGATACCTTTGTTTTTTTTTTGGGGATCTATGTTTTAGAGAACAGAGATCTAATACATAATAAAATTGATGGTACAAAAAAAGGATTAAATATGTTTTTTGTCCCTATAAATTATAAATGTTATAAAAATTTCTGTTAACATACTTAATTATGCTCCGTCATGGGTTGCGTGTGTCATGCATTAAAGTATATAAAAATAGTATAATTTTTCAATAGTATTAATTTTAATTAAAAATTTGCAATTTCTTTAAGTAGTAAATAAAATGAGAAGTGTGTTGGGATTATATAGTTAAAGAATGTTCAAATGTTTTATTATTGAAGTATAATAAATGGAAAACTCACCAAAAAAAGAAGTATAATAAATGGAAAGAACAAAAAAAAATCATCAAAATATTAAAAAATTGATATGACTTTAATGGAATTTTTATCCCCCTATTTTGAAAAATCTGAACTTTTGATCCCCCTATTTTAAAAGTCAGCACTTTTGATGCCCCTATTTTAGTTTTTTGTGAGTTTTAGTCCCCCGACTCAATTTGGTCAAATTTTTGCTTACGTGTAATGCTCATTGATGATGTGGAGTTGTACATGTCGACGACACATTTTCATGTCATGAGTTTTTTTTAAAATCAAATATTTTTATCTCAGAGAGAATCGAACCTGAAACCTCAAGGAGGAGGACACTCCCAGGTCCCAAGTCAATATCACCAGACCAACCCAAGTGAGTTCTCCCGATATATAATAATTAATTTAAATTTTTATCAGCAACAATTTGTTTCCCTTGTATAATACTAGTTACAAAACCCGTGCATTGCACGGGCTCTTGAAATTTAATCCTACAATTGATTTAAACATTTTTGTCATTGTTTGTATTTATTTTTGTTGGGTTATTTTGATTTAGTACTAAAATTATAAAGTATACAAAATTATATTCTATACAGTGAATGTCATTTGAAAATTGTTAAATATAAGTTATTTGGTTGTAAACACATAATTTATATTCTATATGTTAGGTGCATTTCTAGAGTGTGTATAGAAACTCAAAAAATAATACCATGTGATATATTAACACATAATAATATAAATTAAATTACACCAGAAATGACAAACACATATATCTTAATACATTGTCATTGTCATAAACAAATAGGGGAACTAATGACCATGACTAAATAAGAGAGATAATCTTAATAATCATAATTGAATACACCTATTACATCTCACAAAAAACTAATTGAAAATTTTATAAGGTAGGATAATTCAAGATAGAATGCAACGGATGAAATGCCACCAAAATATTCATTAGTCCAATAGAGCTCCCAATTTCCTGTAAAAAATAACACAACTTTTAGGTAATAATTAAAGGAAAACATCGTTAAAAAACATAAATAAGTTTACTTATAATTAAGAATTATAATGATAATAATAATTATTATAATAAAATAATAAGTAGCTCCTTACATTTAATCCTAAAATTGACTTGAACAGTATTGTCATAATAATATCATCTAAGAATATTTGTAATTTAATAAACAACATACTATAAATAAGACTTCGAATATTTAATCGAAGTTAAACATTGGTAATATCATAAAGGATTAATTGTTTGTAAAATTGATTTGCATTATCCAAAATACAGACCATGTTCATATTTAAACATAAAAATAAAAGAGTGCAAAATCATATTACAAATTATGTTCAAATACCATAGTCATAACAAAAGTTCATAATTAATGCATTGATAGTAGGGTGGTCATTTTAATCCTTCCACGGAGTAAAGACTTTCAGAGGGTAATTAAGAAGAAAACACAGCTGGTTCTTTTCCTTGACTTTCATTCTCTTGATGAAATCATATCATTCGCCTCCAATATGAAATTGCGGGGTTTTGGTATCAGCCTTCATGGCGGTGCAAGTGATTCTGTCATTTTTTTTTTCCGATTTACAACTTCAATCCTATGATCGATTAAAAATGGCATCCTGTTGCACACTTTGTCGGGGAAATGCTAGAAACACAATAATTTAAAATGTGTAAGTATTGCTTACAAAATTTAATTTTGAAAAGTAATGAGGAATTGATCCCTTAAAAAAATGACAGTAATACTAACAATGATTAAATATTGAAAATTAACAAATTAATTAAAGATCTAATTGTGGCATGGGATTATGATAATGTTATGATAATAATATTGTCATAATAATATCATATAGAAATATTTATAATTTACTAATATAAAATAATATTTTGAAATTTCAATCCAACGTGATATGAATGTTAGCAACGAAATGTTGCATGATATGTACGATACTCAAAGTTTAATACTTCCTTTGGTCATTTTTATAAGAAACACTTTGAAAAAATTACACAGACTAAAGAAGCACATTGCATGTACATAGTTATTTTTATTTAATACTCTTATAAATTAATTTTATTCCATGTATACCGTTATTTAAGAAGGACCTAAAAAATTTCACTTTTGTTTCTTATAAAAAGGATCGGACGGAGTACAAAGATTACATCTCAAAATATACATTTTGTTACACGAACAAAACATTCTCAACTACGTGAATTAATGTGAAAATAAAAATAAATGTCACCAGAATAAAGAAGAGTCTAGTATAGCTTCAAAAATCAATGAACAATAAAACAATAGGTAAATATTAATTAAAATATTAATTGAGGGTTAAAAATTGGTATATTATTTTAGTCATTTTCCTTTCGCATCCCATGTTTTTGACTTGTATCTATTAGATTGAATTTCCATGCAGTCATATGTACGGGAGACATATTGTTATGACACTTAATATGATTTATTTAGTTGATCCTCAATTAGCAATTTCTTACGAATAATGATACTGATTAATTAAATGTGATTTATAATTGTTAAAATACACATTTGACCAATGTACTAATAGATTGATTCAAATATTTCAAACCACCCTATATATCGAAACACGCTTCTGGAAAGCGATTTGAATTTTGTAATCCTTATTTAAATCTCTATTCATCGTATTATGTAGCTCTATAACTTAGATAATTGAAGTTAAAAATTAATATATTATTTTGGTCTTTTGTCTTTCACAATCTCGTATCAACCTTCGCCAAAATATTTTGCTATAGATAATTGGAGTTAAAAATTGGTATAATATTTTAGTCATTTGCCTTTCACACCCCATGTTTTTTACTTGAATCTATTAGATTGAATTTCTTTGCAGAGTCATATGCACGGGAGACATAATGTGACATTTAATATGATTTATTTATTTGATCCTCAGTTAGCAATTTCTTAGAAATAATAAATTATACTAATTAATTATATGTGATTTATATATAATTGTTAAAACACACATTTGATCAATGTCCGAATGAATTGATTCAAATAATTCAAACCACCTTATATATCATAAGCACGCTTCTAGCAAGCCATTTGAGTTTTAGGATACTTATTTGAATCTCATATTCATCATATGATATAGTTCCCCAACTTATATAATTGAAGTTTGAAATTGGTATATTATCTTGATCTTGTATTTCACACCCCATGTTTTTAACTTCAATTTTATTTAATTGAAGTTAAAAATTGGTATACTATCTTGGTGTTTTGTCTTCCGCACTCGTATCAACCTTCGCCAACATATTTTGCATTATATAATTGAAGTTAAAAATTAGTATATTATCTTGGTCTTTTCCCTTTCGCACCCCATGATTTTTACTTGTATCTATTAGGTTGAATTTTCTTGCAGTCATATGCACATGAGACATATTATTATGACATTTAATATAATTTATATATTTGATCCTCGGTTAGCAATTTCTTAGGAATAATAAATTACACTAATTAATTATATGTGATTTATATATAATTGCTAAAACAAACATTTGATCAATGTACAAATGAATTGATTCAAATATTTCAAACCACCTTATATATCGAAAGCACGCTTCTAGCAAGCCATTTGAGTTTTAGTAATATGTCTTCAGCAAATCTTTATGATAATTTCTTTTCCCACCCCACCTGTATCTTTTTCACCCCCTTGAAGGCGAAAAAAGTTCGGTAAACACAACCCGAATTTTTGTTTTAGTGCAAATTTGAATAAGATTTACACTAAAAAAAAAAAGTCCGGTTTACCAAACTTTTTCATGGTTAAAAAGAGTTTTTTGAGGGTGGGATAAGAAATTGTCAATCTTTACAACTTATATATAAAGCAACAAAATGTGACTTGTTCAACCCATAAATTACCAAAAAAAAGAAAACCCATAAATTACTAAGAACCATAAATTAAGAAACAATAACACATGTTGTCATTCAAGAATTGGTATAACCATGAAATTTATCTCAATATTATAGAGTACATGTACTTAGTTTTTACATAAGGCATCCCCATATTGAATGTTTTACATAAAAAATAGTGTATCCCAGTTAAACCAATCAATCCCAACGATATCGCCATTTCATCATAGTCTTCTGCTTCCAATTCTTCAATGGAACTTGATAGAGAACCAATTATATTTTGCACACCAAGTTTGTGTTATGCTCCCTTCTCCCCTCCTCTTTAACCAATCTCCAACAATAAAAACAACTATTTATGATAACAATATTAAAATTCCATGATAACAACTACTCGACTAATGTTATTCTCCATCATAAGTCATATTTCTATCCCTAAAGGCTATCACAAATAGGGATGGCAATGGGTAGGATATGGGTAGGGTACTATAGTCCTCATCCCCATACCCGCAGTTTGAAAAAATACCCGTACCCATCCCCATACCCGCGTGGGTGACAATCTTTGTCCCCGTGCCCATACCCTATGGGTACCTAAGTACCCATACCCGTACCCGTTACCCGCATTTTTGCTAAAAATAAATTGATCAATTATAAAATATCATATCATTTTAATAGAATTAAAGAAATTTCACAGATTTTAATGTTGATTCATGAAAATTATAAACAAAATTATTAGTAATGTCATGCTAAAGTTCATTTCTCTTTGACATATTTGCATTATATATGTTATAAATAATTTTTTTTATTAAAAATGTATTATAGTATAATAATATTGTATTTTTTAAAATTGATTTATATATATTATTATATAATTATTATATTATAATATAATTAAAATAAATAAAAATATATTATGTGGGTATATGGGGTGGGTACTAAGGTACCCGTACCCGCACCCATACCCGCTCAATTTTATGGGTAATTACCCATACCCACGCCCATACCCAAAATGCGGGTTTTTACCCTACCCATTGTGGGTATTTTTTGTGGGTACCCATTGGGTATGGGTAAATTGCCATCCCTAATCACAAATCTCAATCCCTGACACACATAAATAGTGTTAAAATAATGAAATAATTCAAAAAATCATGAGCATAATAACATACCAAACTCTTAATAATTCAAAAAATATAAAACTGCAAGCGTCGTGTGCCTAAAATATGTAGAAAACCAGTATGAAAACATGTAGAAAATAAAAAATAATGCTTGATCTAACGATAAGCATGAGATGAACCAAAATTGAGTACAACTCCAAATTAAGACATCAACAATTGCTGAACCTCGCAAAAGTTATAGAAACAAAGTAAATATAAACATATTAAATTAAGCACAAGGAGTCCAAAATTTTGCAAGTTTCAGTTCAATGCTTATACAATTGAATACAAATTTCAAAATAGCCAAACATGATAATGACTTATATATCATGGGAAAAGATAAATGGTATGCTTAGTATTAGTTTTAGAGAGAACAAACAACTTTGTTTGTGTGAAATGTGATAATTGTGAATTTGTGATGTGATTTCTTGAAATAAAATAAAAGAAAATGCAACTTTAATTTGTGGGATAAGCACAGATTAAATAACAAACTGCTTCATTGATCACATAGTAAAATCACAAATTTCAATAGGGCTAGTGGTCTATTGAGTGGACTCACTTTTTTTTAGAGCTTTAATCATACATTGGTACTCATTTTTATGATCCAAATTGATTTAGTAAAATAAATGCTACTCGTGAAAAAAAGAAAGAAAAAATTGACAAGAGTATCAAAAGTCCAAAATGGACAATCTTATGTATTTAGTGGTACATTAATCAAAATAATATTCTCATAAAATAATATAATGAGAGAGAGAGAGATGAAAATATGAAATGACCAATTGATCCTAATTAAGATCAAGAAATAACTATAAGCAAATAGAAGTTGTTGGAGTACAATGTAGCTCAAATAGAAAGGCTAGAGCTAGCATCGGGTGAAGGCTGATGTTGCACAAGTGGAGGCACAAAGGAAGGCTGATCATATACATTCTCCCCCGACATATCAGCGGGTACTTCATCTGCACACCACTGACATGGCTCTATCTGAAAAAATAAAAAGAAAAACAAATTGAATAAATGAATGTACTTTAAATAATTAATGACAACAACCACACACACACGCAAAAATTATACAAGTGTACCTCCTTGGCAGTAAGGTTAACCAATATTGGTCGAAGGTCCTTTCTTTGAGGACCGTACTTCTCGATGGGCAAATCAGAAAAATTATTCAGTTCTTGTGGCCGTATTGTCGGGATTCTTTGATACACAATTGTCTAACATAATATAAGAAAATTGTTAAAATAATCCAAAATGAAATTATTAAAATTGTGAAAGTAGTTGGACAAAACATACCTCCAGAATCGGAGCAAACCCTGCAAAATAATGTTGCTTAGTCGGTTGACTACACATCAAATTTTTCAGACGTGTTATAGAATCACAAGTATGTTCAAAGACAATTTGTGCCCAATTGATTTTATCAAACGCATCTATATCTTGAACTGGCCCCCATGACTTACCAGCGGGCTTCTTGGGGTCGCCCGAGCATACTAAGAATTGATCAACTATAAAAAACGATAAAAGTTTTCTAAAACACAGCCTACTTTCATCATCATTAACAAGCATGTCTTTCAATTTTGATTTGAGATTTGCTGTCTTGAATAGCTTACCGTGCAAATTAGCAATATTTCGAACTTCTTGCAGAAATTCAGCATGTCTTGACTTTTCTTTAGGAAAAAAGTAATCGGTCCCGGTATTTTCTATACCTAGGACATCAGCTACCTCTCTTACGCAGAAAGAGAGTGAGGCATTAGGGTTCATAACAAATTTTTTACTCACAGGGTTATATAGATTGCATAACTCTGATATGAGAGTTGCAGAGCTCTCTCTATTACTTTTCACCTGTAAAAGTTTGTAAAAAATAGATTTTTCCATAATTAGCTTTTTATCATAACTTGAGGCTTGCGATCGTTTTTAAGCTTGTTGCAAGCTTAATTTTCTGTGCTTCCTTTTTTGGTTTTTGACCCTAGAAAAGAAAGATCAAATCAAACAATCTTCCAATTATACAAACATAATTAACATAATTATAACAAACTTGAAGAACCTTAATTCTAGAAAAAAGTCTTGCTAACTAACCAATAACAGAATTAACATAATCGACATATAACCAAGAATTTAAATTGCGGACCGCATCACCTGATGTGGCCGCAATATTGCAGATGCGGTAGGCATAAGTGTTTTTTTTTTCCTTATAAATGTGACCGGAGGGAGTAATTCGCAACGCCAATTAAATGTTTTCATAGTTTGCATAGTTTAGTTTGCACAATTGGTAAATTTATATGTTTTGGGTTTTGATATTTTCTGGTTAATTTATATGTTTAGGGTTTTGATGTGAAAATTCATTGGTTCAATGTGTTTCATGTACTTCTTTTCTTCAAATGTTCATCTAGATTTTAATTTTCTACCTGTTGCGGCCCGTTGCGATCAAAACGTCGTTGCGTTGCAGAAAAACGCCGCTGCGTTGCAGTTTCGTTGCGGCATCGCGTGTGATTTAAGTTCACACCACAATTGCGGTTGCGATGCCTACCGCATCTGCAATATTGCGGCCACATCAGGTGATGCGGTCCGCAATTTAAATTCTTGGTTATATGTCGATTATGTTAATTATGTTATTGGTTAGTTAGCAAGACTTTTTTCTAGAATTAAGGTTCTTCAAGTTTGTTATAATTATGTTAATTATGTTTGTATAATTGGAAGATTGTTTGATTTGATCTTTCTTTTCTAGGGTCAAAAACCAAAAAAGGAAGCACAGAAAATTAAGCTTGCAACAAGCTTAAAAACGATCGCAAGCCTCAAGTTATGATAAAAAGCTAATTATGGAAAAATCTATTTTTTACAAACTTTTACAGGTGAAAAGTAATAGAAAGAGCTCTGCAACTCTCATATCAGAGTTATGCAATCTATATAACCCTGTGAGTAAAAAATTTGTTATGAACCCTAATGCCTCACTCTCTTTCTGCGTAAGAGAGGTAGCTGATGTCCTAGGTATAGAAAATACCGGGACCGATTACTTTTTTCCTAAAGAAAAGTCAAGACATGCTGAATTTCTGCAAGAAGTTCGAAATATTGCTAATTTGCACGGTAAGCTATTCAAGACAGCAAATCTCAAATCAAAATTGAAAGACATGCTTGTTAATGATGATGAAAGTAGGCTGTGTTTTAGAAAACTTTTATCGTTTTTTATAGTTGATCAATTCTTAGTATGCTCGGGCGACCCCAAGAAGCCCGCTGGTAAGTCATGGGGGCCAGTTCAAGATATAGATGCGTTTGATAAAATCAATTGGGCACAAATTGTCTTTGAACATACTTGTGATTCTATAACACGTCTGAAAAATTTGATGTGTAGTCAACCGACTAAGCAACATTATTTTGCAGGGTTTGCTCCGATTCTGGAGGTATGTTTTGTCCAACTACTTTCACAATTTTAATAATTTCATTTTGGATTATTTTAACAATTTTCTTATATTATGTTAGACAATTGTGTATCAAAGAATCCCGACAATACGGCCACAAGAACTGAATAATTTTTCTGATTTGCCCATCGAGAAGTACGGTCCTCAAAGAAAGGACCTTCGACCAATATTGGTTAACCTTACTGCCAAGGAGGTACACTTGTATAATTTTTGCGTGTGTGTGTGGTTGTTGTCATTAATTATTTAAAGTACATTCATTTATTCAATTTGTTTTTCTTTTTATTTTTTCAGATAGAGCCATGTCAGTGGTGTGCAGATGAAGTACCCGCTGATATGTCGGGGGAGAATGTATATGATCAGCCTTCCTTTGTGCCTCCACTTGTGCAACATCAGCCTTCACCCGATGCTAGCTCTAGCCTTTCTATTCCTGCTAATGTGGTCATTTCATATTAAGAAGTCAAATTTACCACTAAATACACAAGAATAGAAAGGCTAGAAATAACTATAAGCAAATAGAAATAACTATAGCTAACAGTTAATTCTTTTCAAACTCAAATACTAAGAAGTCAAATTTGTGCTTACACCTCTTTGTTATACACCATTCTTCACAAATTTAGCTCTGCTATATGAAACAAAGTGCTCATGAATGATTTCATTGAACTCTTGCTCATTAATAGCCTCTGCCTTAAGTTTTAGTTTAAACAAATTATGCACTTGTTTTCAGCAAGATAAACAAATCATATCGTAAGAGAATTATTCTTAATATAAAAAATGCACAAAGTTTATAGGAGACATTATTCTTAATATTATTTGAATTATGAATTTGTGCATATATCCAAAGGCTGCACAAATTGATATGATTTGCTTATTAGTTCATAATTCAACTAATATTTTATATCTTTTTTTTTTAGTATAAATAGACTAATATTAGTTTGAAAAAAGGTGTATCATGGTACTAATTTATAAGCATATCAATGTCAAAGTAGTGTCATACCTTATGTCGCTACTTTGAGTACAAAGAATTAAATAAGATACATCCACTGAACTTTTCTTTGCCTCGTCTCTAAAAAAGAAAAAAAAACATAGACATTCAACACACGTTAGAAAATCAGTCATATAAATAGGCATTCAAAGTCCACAATGCATTCAAAGGAAAAATATTAACTAAGGATTATATTCATCGAGCTATCTTGTTTCTTTTTCTGTGAAGCTATCTTTAAAAATGATTGACATTGATTTTTTGGTATCAATTTCTAGTTTTCTTCAATAGTCATACAACAAATGAGAGTAATAAAAGTTCAAAATGAATGATCTTCATGTATTTATGAAAGTTGGCTGTCAAAATCCTATGAAATGTTTTGAATGAACAAATTTCCAACATTTGGGGTAGAGTTAAGGGAACAATGAAAAATAGTCACTGCTACACTTCAAACAAAGCAGGTAAATTTGAAAACTAAACAAAAAAATCCTGAAACTTTTGGTGATAATCTTATTTTGCAAGGCTTGATGATTCCACGACAGCAAATTAACAAAGCAAAAAAACATGACACAAAAAGTAAAGGGCAGAACCTTAGTGCATCATATAAAAAAACCAATATAACCCTTAATCCTTGATACATCATTCCCAATATTGTGGAAAAAGATGCATATAAATTGAAATTAAAATGAACCTAGTATGAATAAGAAAGAAAAACTGCATAAATTGAAAACAAAATGAAATAGAAAAAATTAACTATCTCCAGTTCTTCTCTATTGTTCATAAAGCCATTGTTTATCTAAGTATGCACCTCTCCCTTAAAACTCTGTAAATATATAAATACTACATTTAAGTATGTTTGGTGAAACAACATCCATCCACATCATAACAATGATCCAATTCCTTTACTAACAAAGTCCCTGGAATTATCAAACTCAAGATGCAAAAGAATAATAAAAGTTAAGACGTTCCCTTAGAGCTATAATTATCAAACTCAAGACATGCTTTTTACTTGAAAAGAGGCATCATTTAAGTAGACAAAAGATGTGTTATTAAGAATGGCAAATTTTGAAACAGCAAGACAAAGTAAATACCACAAAAAGCCAAAAGCTAAAAATACATATCACTTATATTATGCAACTCTAACTTAGAGGTCACCATACCTTTTACCATTGTAGCACTGCCAAATACTACTTCAGTGGCAATAGCAAATACCAATCAAACTACATTGAAAACAAAATAATTGAATTAGGCATCACCCCCCAAAGCATTTACCATTGATAGAGGATACATTATACTTATCTATGCCAATGTGAGAATTAAAGATAGCAGTAACTAAAAATGTAAACTATATAAAAGGTAGACTCAAAACAGTAAAGCATATAAAATGTAACTAAAAATGTAAACCATTGCCACATTTGATAAATAAATTTGAAGCCATGATTATACCTTCAATTTGATTAACTCTCCAACATCATTTACATGTTACCATCCAAAACCAGAGATTAACATATTGGTAAAATAAGCTATGTCTCAAACAAACAAATGCGAAGAATGAGAACAAAATACAACTTTAATGTACCTTTAAAATCATGTGGAAAACTTAATAGTGCAACAGAAATAGAATTTATAATTCAAGGCTTCATATTTCTCTTCATATTCTTTGTTGCAGAGAATTAGAAAGTACATATTTAAGTAAGGGTGTGTGTAAAAAGACATCGGAGCTTGTGTGCAATAGGGTGTTAATATAAGCTAAGGGAATGTTATGTATGTAACTTCAATATTCATACATCCGCCATAATGAGATTCAATCATGATCAAGTAGCAAAATAGAATTTAAAAAAAAAAGAACTGGAAAAACTACTACCACCTAAACTATAAATATAGGAAAATAATTTGCTATTGCCACTGTAACTGTATATAAAGAGAATAATTTGAGTTGCAAGTAGCAGAAAAAGGAGCACCGCAATAGAAATCACACCACTTTTATACACTACCCATTAGCTTATTTAAAATTTCAAACAAAAGCCTGAGTAAATTTGACTTACGGGCTGTATTAATTTGCCTTCAATCCTTGCAATCTCTGAAACCTTTTGTGCACATAGCAGTTTTGGGTAGGGTTGTATTTATTTTCCAGCCTCTCTGCACTTAAAAAAACAACAAAATCATCATAATGAACAATCAAAATCATAAAAGAAATCAAAATCAAAACTGAAAACATGAAACATATGAAACAAATCGAACTCCACAGCATACACAATACAAATCTCATTCTAGTCACATATTAATTAATGTGTATATCAATTGACCAAAAAAAATTCAGAACTCATTAAACAGAACAATGGTGAAACCCATGAAATCCAAAGCCAAGAAAAACAATACCTCTTGAACTGGTTCCAGTGGTGTGTGCTTGTCGATGGCAGTTCCAACACAGTTGTTGTGAATGCAAGGTTCCTTCCATCGCCGCTTCAATTGATATTTTCACTGGATACAAAATCAAAGTTACTCCACGTATCTAAGTGAAAACAGAAAAATAGAATAAAATTCATGTCAGAGGATGCAACTTACCCAAGCAAAACCTAATTTGCAACCTGGACAAACAATAAAACATTCACCAAAAGAATAGAAATATCATAATACGAAATCAAATTGAAATAATGGATGGAGATGAAAAGAATAGAAAGGAGGTGAGGGTAGTTGAATGAAGAGGGAGAGAGAAGAGGGTGAAACAGAACAAAAATCACAATTTTTATTTATAGTTAATTTCATATGAATTAAAGATCTATATACATGATTTACAGTAAGAAACTAATAGGAGTTGGTCTCAACTTGTTTCTCTCAATGTGGTCATATAAATTAAATGAGGTCATGGTAAGTAAGTAATTACTTTCTTTAGGAACTATACCTTAAACATTAGTAGAGAGTAAACACACGCCTCACAAATATAATCTTGTACCCACAAGATGTTTAAGCAACCTAGAAACTTCCATCTACACATGAATTAGAAGAATTTCAGAGGCAGAGGTTTCAAAATAAAAATAAAGAACCAGAAATGTATCATAAAGTTTATAATTTACTTCTTGAGATGCATGCAATCCCTTAAAATTAGGTCTTCGGGCAATTTCCACTAATGCTATGGTAAAATTTCTCCAAAGTTTTGATTAAACCCTTTTGCAAAAGTTAAACACATAAGTAGAAAATAGGAAAAGGAAAGATAGACACAGTGAAAGTCATTAACATATAAAACCAAAAAGACATTAACATATACACAAAAATTGAAAAAACCAATTGGATAAAAAGATGTATATAGCTTTCTTACCACTTCCACTATCAAATGATCAATATCCAAATCCAAATTCACTAATAAATAAAAACTGAACCTAATTGAAATTTAAAGAAAATTGAACCTGAAAACTGAATATAAATGGAAAAAATACCAGATATTGATCAACCTAGTATATGTAGAGAAAAAAAACCAAATAAATACACATACTCTTAATCTAAAAAAAAAGTAAAATTGCATACAATAATAAATATCACAATGCAACTTCATAAGAGATTAATAAATAAAAAAACAACACAAATCTTCAAATGGTGTCTATTCTAGGCAAAGCACAATCATGTGAATCTAAAGAAGATCCCAAAAATCAGCAGAAGCAAAACTAACATATAAAACCAGCCAGCCTCTCAAATTCCACAAAAATATAACAAATTTGAGGCTCTCTATCTCTCCTTTTCTCTCCTAATTTGAACAATCAGAAAAACGAACCTTACAATTACAACCTCAAAAATCACATGCATTAATCAAAAACTAAATTTTGAAGGAAAAAAAAGCACCTGTTGGCAAGACAATTAACAACCACTTCATTGACGAAGAAATAACCTTATGCATAAAATTACCACCTCCAGAGTCCAGCCATATTTATTCGTCAATATCAAACTGCATAAGATTCAAAATCAAATACATAAACAATTAAAATGAATGCAAAATTCCTAAAAAATTCCCCTTTATATTTTAATTGACAGGAGAAGAGCCATGTTTAGAATATGCCGCTACTCTGTTTGGATCCGAAGATCCAATTTGTGAACTTCTTTGTCCAGTTGAATTTATGTGTGATTTTCCACGGTTAGATTCAGTAGCACGAGCACGAAGATCCGAATCAGCACCACCAAATGCATTGCGGCTACTACTAACAGCAACTCGCCTTGACCCACTTGACTCACCCAAGACATTGCTGGAACTTGATAACTGCATGATTTGACGCAACAAATTACATAATAAACAATGGATCTTATTTTTAAAAAGGAAACCAAAGGAAATTATAGACTTCAAAAAATTTCACTATAGGGACTGGATTTTCGTTTCTCAATACTTGGTGTGTGTTAATTTCACCGCTAAATTCTTTAGAAGAAAAAATTGCACATCTAAAAGAATATTATTTTTCTATACTTATACATTTTGAAACAAATCATCTCCAAAACCATATGTGATTTTTTAGAAATAGGAAGGGTTGAGAAAATCATTTATTTATAGTTATTTTGTAAACTTTAAAACAAAAAATTCAAATTTTCACATAACAACCCCTACATTCATTCACCTCTAGTTTTCTCGTCCTGAGAAAAAAATGCAAAAAGCAGAAGAATAACAACAGAAATCGGAAAACAAATTAAACTCTGCAAATATTGTCATGAAAGAAAATTACCTGAACAAATTGATGCTTCTGCGAAGGTGGAAAATTGATGCTTCTGCGAAGGTGGAAGATTTGATTAAGAAGAGAACCCAATTTGCAAATATAAATAGAAAATTAAACATACAGGAAACCAAGATAGTATCAATCAAATATATAATTACGATCAATTTTAACTCACCGCATCACCGTCATTGAAAGAACGTAACTCAAAGGTTGGGAGAAGGGATAGAGGGGGAGAATTGCAAAGAGAAGATTTTTGAATTTGAACTTCCAAAGGAATGAGTATGGAGAAGGATGAGAGAATCTTTACAGCTGTTGTTTGATTCCTTATTCCTTATGTTTGAAATTTGAAAATTGGAATCAAAAGAATTGAAATTTTGCAGCAGCTTGAAAGGGGGGATGGAGTGCGACGTATGCTTCTGTTTATGCACTTTGCAGCATGAGGAATCTTTGCCTTCCCTTATTGACCGTCAAAAGAACTGATTTTTTGTTTGTGTACAGAGAGAGTTGACCGTGAAAAGGATTGAAGGGAGAAAGAATCTGATTCCTTTTCCTTTTGGTGTGGGATTTCGGGTAGGTTATCCATTGGGCTGGGTCAATAAAGGCCCAAACCACAAAACTCTTCTCCCAATTGGTTGAATTTGAATTTGGCTAAAAATGGCTAAAAATTTGGATTGTTGTGAAAAAGAATATATGATGTGGAGTGGCTCAATGATTGACACTTGTAAAAAAAGACCCTAAGTGCATGTTCCAAGTGTCTAATATTAAGATATAATTTCTTCTTCGTGAATTTGTTTATCGGTAATAACTTGTAAAGTACAAGAGAAGAACTAAGAGTCAAATATAAACTTAAAGTGTTTCCGACTGGTGCATCTACAAATAAAGAACCTAGGTCCAATATCTGGCCTTGGTTTATGTCTTGCTTCCCCATACTAAACGATGTGGGACTTCTCCAATAGCTAATATTTTAACCTCTTTCTATATTTAAGAAATCGGACGATGTGGGACTTTGCAATTAATCCCAACAAATCCTTCTTTTTCAATTGTGATTCTCAACTTTTTTTCATGTGATTCTGAAACTACCACTTTCAAAACACGATTCTCCCCCCCAGTTAGTTTATTGATTGTTAGTTGGTTAAGCTTTTAGTTAGTTACAAGTAGTTAAGAACCATGTTATGCCATGACTTGTAGTATAAGTAACCATATATGTGTAATTCCCTCTTTCAATTCTCACAAACACTTATAAAATGTTCTAACAGTATAGTTGTTTCACTTGAAGTTTTAGACTTTGTATCTTAGTCAACATCTATAGCTGTTCAAAAATCCTATCATGTTATGTTATGTAACATTTACTTGTAGTTAATAAAAAGGAGCAATCCTCTATTTTCTTGTTCCAGACTTCCATTGTAATATGTCAGTGAGAAATTTCTAGATGTAATGCATTTAGATAGTAGGCTTTAGAGCAAATATTAACTTTATTGTATCGTATATATATATATATATATATCTAGGGACTACATTGCAATCAACCCCAACACCATATACACCCGGGAAGGAGATACGAGATAGTAGTACATTGGATTAATGGAGATATATAGGTACATTGGATTAATGGCTCTCAGTTTGCCCAATTTTAGAGGGTAGTCCCGTTGGGTTCCGACAACTATGATAATTGGCATGGGTGTTGTGTTGGGGAACTGATAACATAACAACGTGATTGTCTCAATGAATATAACAAAGCATACGTATGTCCCTTTCTTGCCATATACTCTTAATTTAGTTGAAATTGAACAATCCACTTAAATTTTGATGGAAATTTGTCACAACTGTTAAATGACGGTAAAAATTTCATACCAAATATCAATAACATTGAGAGATGTACTTTTCGCACCCCCCGACACACTCAGGCACCCCCTGATAATCCCATCATACCCCTCTCGCCACACATCTGGCGCGCGTGTTAAATTGCATTTTTACTTAAAACACACCTCGCCACACATCTGGCGAGGGAATGGCCGGTGCATGCTCGCCAGGTACTAGGCGAACCGGTCTGAGGTAAAAAAAAAACCCCATTTCAGTCAAACGTTGTGCCACGTGGCACAACGTTATTGGACATAATTTCGGTTGGGGCTTGCTCGCCAGGTACTAGGCGAACCGGTCTGAGGTAAAAAAAACCCCATTTCAGTCAAACGTTGTGCCACGTGGCACAACGTTATTGGACATAATTTCGGTTGGGGCTTGCTCGCCAAGTACAGGGCGAACCTGTCGGTGGTAAAAAAAAAAACCCCCATTTTCAGTCAAAACGTTGTGCCACGTGGCACAACGTGATTGGACACAATTTTGGCTGTGACAAGGCAACAACCAATAGGAGGGGAGGAGAGGTTCTATAAATGGGGGGGACCATTGTGATCCTGTGCCCCATGAGAACTTCAAAAACCTTATGGAGATCCTGTTTCAGAATATACATGTTACGGTGTTCAGCAAGAGAAAAACCTGTGAGGTTCGTTTAGTCATGCCATGACATACACGGAACCAACGACACTGCAGTTTATATTTATACTTTATCCAGAGATCATTTGTCAATACTGCACCACTTGTATGTTATCAAGCCAATGCTAACAAATATAAATTCAATTTAAACTTTTAGATATAAACACCAATTAACATATAAATTCAAAATTCCAACTCTAATCAAACTTGTTAACAAACAAACTCCATAATAAAAACAAACAAAATAGCAAAGTATGTAAATAATGTAAGCAAAAAATCATAAAACATATTTGTTAATGGCTTCAAGAATCCAAAGCTCCAGTGAAATCATCATCACCATCATCTTCACCGATATTTGTTAATTCTAAACGTTTAGTACGTACTTATAGTAGAAAAATAGGTTTAAGGGTTTCCAATTTTATTTTTTTTTAAAAAAAGTTGGGTATTTTGGGCTTTTTTTTGGGGATTTTTTTTTTTAAAAAAATCAAAATTTTTTTTTTTAATAAAAATTGATAGACTCGCGATTCTACTCAAATCTACTCGAGTTTATCAAAAAACTGAATCTATGTGCGATTCAACTCGGTTTTGCTTGATAGATACGTAAACTCGTACGAGTTTAAGAGTCTACTCGCGAGTTTGACAACCATGCTCACAAGTGTTAATTTTGCATTGGTAATGAAACTCTAGTCATGAAATATATATAAACTATATGATAGTATTGAATATTCACAGAAAAATATATTGAATAGAATAAGATGAAAATTACACCAGATTCACATTGATAAGTTACTTACTGCCACGGCAAGTCCCCTACAAAAGCATATTGTCTCCTTCATTATCCTCATAAACAAGAGTATAATCTCCACTTCCAATTAATGAACATTTTTTTTTAGGGTTTGAACTTGTTCTGAGTTCAATTGATGGAGAGTTTGTGCGTTTTAGGGTTTCTACGAGTTCAGAGAAGGGTTTGTGAGCGAGGGTGATTGACGATAGAAAAGTTTCTGGGTTGAATCGATGGAAGAGATGAAGGGTGGAGTGATTTTTTGGTTCTGGGTTTCTGCGCGATTGATAGAGGGTGTTCAGTCAATGAAGAAGGGTTTCTGATTATGTGTTAAAATCGATGAAGAAGGGTTTGTGAACCTTCTTTGCAGTGAACAAGAGTGGGTTCAAAGGAAAGAATACCGTATTTGTTATTTATTTATTTATTTTTTTGTAGTTGTTATTTATTTATTTATTTATTGTTAATTTTTTAAAAGATTAGGATTAATTTTTGTAGTGATTTATAATATTTTTTGCTGAGCAGAGGAAAACAAACTATTTTTGGTGAAAACCAAAAAAAAAAGTCATAATATTTGATTAATCTTCATTCTGTTAAAAAAAAAAACGTTTGTGTCGGATATGATATCGCTAATAATTGGTCTTGAATTCAGTCTCTATAGAGACCGATTTAGAGACCTAATATTTGTTGGTTTTGACAAAAAAAAATCAGTCTCTAATTCAGTCTCTAAAGAGACCAAAATATTGGTCACTAAAATTGGTCTCTATAGAGACCGATTTAGCGACTGAATTTTTTTTGTCTTTCACATTTAAAATATTAGTCTCTAAATCGGTATCTAAAGTGACCGAAATATTGGTCACTAAAATCGGTCTCTATAGAGACCGATTTAGCAACTGATTTTTTTTTTCCTTTCACACTTGAAATATTAGTCTCTAAATCGGTCTCTAAAGTGACCGAAAAATTTTGGTCTCTAAATCAGTCTCTATACGCGAACTTTCTAGTAGTGTCACCGTGATACCAATCCTACACCAGTTATGATCTTTCATAGAGCCAGGGACAGAGCCAGGATTTCAACTTAGGGGGACCAAGTTTAATAGTATAATTTAATTAGTTTTTTTTTTTAAATGCACAAAGTATACAAGTTTTTTTAAAATGGATAATTCCAACAAAACTGAAAGTTTCGATAAGTGTTATGCGTAACTTGCGACTCATCATTGCATTTACAAGAAGAATTTGTACACAATATTGGCAATTATATTCAAAATTTGAGAAAAAGTATATATGAACATCATCTACTTCTTTAGATAATCTAAAAAGAACATATTATATTTATAAAGACATTTTTGAAGAATCATAGTTTGTAAGTCATTTAACTTTAACCGAATGTTACTAGATTCATCATCATATCATTGGCCTTTAACATTTTGAATGTTAAGATTATGATGAGACAATGTTGAATAAATCTATTGCTTAACATTGGATAATATGTTATCTTGCACATGTACGATATCTAAAAAACGCTCATTGACAAATATATTCACATGAGTTTCACTAAGAAGTAATCAAAACTTTTCATTGTTGATATCTTCTCTAATTTCATTTTGTATCATCCTAGCAAATACATGTAAAATTTCTTTTTTTTTGACACAGTAAAATTTCTTTTTGAATAGTTGAAAAAATATTTTTTGCATTTTGAGAGACATTTTTTCATAAATATTTTATCTAATTTCTTATTATAAGAAGCCAAAATCTTTATCATTTTAAGAAAATTTTCTCAATTTTCATCTCAGTCATTCATCACGTCCTCTAAGAACATTTAAAATTTACAAAAATAATATATACAGACTAAATATATAGTAGCATACTAGTATATAATTATTTTTTAAAATGTTTGGGAGGACCGTGGCCTCTGCCGGTCCCCCTACTAGCTCCGTCCCTGCATAGAGCATCAAGTAGAGTAGCAATTTATCAGTGTTTGACTGTTAGCTATGCAATTTATTTAATACTAAAAAGGTAAAATTTATTAAAATCACTTTGATTCCACTTGGCAACAACATTCCATTATCTTACTACTAAAGAAGTGGAATTTTATCACCAGGTAAACTGAAACTAGCTCTAAAATACCCCAATGTATGTTAAATACAGGGTAAAGCACTAAAAGTGATTGCATCAACCAAAGCCAACAACTTATTTGGAATCTCATTACAACTTTTTAACATCCTAATCACTTAAATTACAGAAGAGGAATCTTGTTCTTTTTTTCACCATCTGCAAATTGTTATGTCAGCTTTCCATCATTTTCCTTAGAGACATCTCCCACCATAACCTGCATTCCTGAATAGTGATTGCTTTATCTCTTCAGGTTCATACAATTTCTCTGACCATTTACCAAAATTCATGAAAACAATATGTTAAAAGAAGTAAGAAACATGTTTTTTTCTTTCAAACATGCAAACAATCATTGAGTCTACTTAGTGTATATTTGGAACAATTGCTACTTCTACGAAATAACATTTGTACCGTAATTTTCTTACTGTATGTTTGGTTTTGCGGTTACAAATTTTTTTTTTGAATTAATTCATGTTTAAATACATTCGTTTAAAAGTGAATTCATCAATAATTATCAGGCTAAAATCCAATTGTAGAGAAAAAAAGTCTCAAATTCTAGTTATCGAGAAAATAAATTTTTACTCGAGAACATCCAAACATGTCATAATCAATTATATACTTCTCTGGAATTAATTTTCCGTCTTCCAAAAATAACATTTTTCTAACATTATATACAATCAGTCACTAATGCTAGTAATATTGTGAACTCTATCTTTGTCATCTTCTTCACTTAACATCCTTCTTTAGATTTGTTTTTTTATCAGGACAATATAATTGTATATAGGTTCTGTTTTTCATTGAGTCATCATGTGATGAGCTATAAGATACTTAAATTTATTCTTTTTGTTATATGAACATATACATATGCATTGATTAAAGTTGAAATAAAATAAGTAATTTATTCTTTTTGTTATATGAACATATGCATTGATTCTTTTTGTTATTCTTTTTGTTATATGTTATTTGTTTGGTTACACAGTGAAACTTTTACGTTTGGTCAAAATCACGACAAGAATTCAATATTCACACAACTTTTAGTTTTTATAAGGGTTTGTTTGGTTCAATTGAGAAGGAGGGGAGGTGAGGGGAGAGATTTATTATGTTGACAAAATTACCCTCATTTTTTTATTAAAATTCAAAATTATTCTTGTTGGAATATTAAAATTCTAGGTTTTATTTTTTTTTTTTACAACAAAAAAATTTAGGTTTTTTACTCATTAGATTTTTTTTTTGTTATATATCCATTAAATTTTTTTTTTAACGTAATATATCCATTATAATTTAATCCTTATTTTGAGTTTATAAGGTTAAGAGTAAAAAAGTAAATTACTTCTCCAAAATTTAAAATATTCCCTCACCTCCCCTCCCCTCCCCTCCAAAAACTTCGAACCAAACGGACCCTAAATCACCGCAAAATGTCTTTACTCTTTAGACGTGTGGGAGTGGCAAACAAACACAACAAAACATGTAATTAGACTCCGCTTTTTATTGTTTTTATTCAAATTGGATCCTCTCCAATTTTCCTCTCATGTTTTGTCTCCAATTCTTCATCCAATGGTTGGTAAACCATGAAAAGTAAAAAAGAATTTAAAAAGAGAGAGAAAAAAAAAGTGAATGGAGGGTTAAGATTACCATTGGAGAGAAAACATTGGAGAGAAAATTGGAGAGGATCCAAATCCGTTTTTATTAGAGAATGTTATTTAAGTATCTAAAAATTAATAACATATTTGATGTAAATAGAGAAAAAAATAAACTTCATAACAAAAAATATAGAGAAAAAACTAATAAAAAATGTCTTATATTTTGCATAGATTGAGTATTTGATCTCTGCTCGCAACCGTAAAAATTAATTTCTCGAGTCTTATGAAATTCAAATAAATGGTAAACTCTCCTAAAAGAATTTTGTGAGTAACTCACTTTTAACACCTAATTCATAATCATACACTACCAAGACTTGTTTCCTCCTCTAAAAATTAATTTGCTTGATAATTTGTCTCTTATCCACAATAATTAATTTGATATTTGAATCATATCACAGTATATGCTCTAAAGTCTAAACTCCAAAGTATCTTTAGACTTATATTTAATGTGTCCATTGTGAGACTAATACTCTCCACGGTTTACGTCTTTTAAGTGTGTATAAAACTATTCATTTGAGCATTTATTAAAATTTTATTCATTTTAATTAATTTTCTCATATTTTATTGAAATATGATTCTTTTAGTCGTTTTTTTAACCCTCTGTTTTCTAAAGGAAAGGAACTCTAGTAGTCCATAGTTCGGTCACGATGTAAGTAATGTCAAGTCAAGAAATTATTCTATCAAACCCGAATTCTCTCAAAATTAATCATTTTTGGTGAAGCTCGTTAACTACTTGTTCCCAGAAATATGGTGATTTTAGTCTTTGTGAAGGGACATCTCCCACCATAACCTGCATCCTTGAATAGTGATCGCTTGATCTCTTCAGGATTCTTACAATTTCTCTGTCCATTTACCTAAATTCATGAAAACATTATGTTAAAAGAAGTAAGAAACATGTTTTTTTCTTTCAAACATTGTATGCAAACAATTATTGAGTCTACTTAGTGTATATTTGGAACAATTACGAAATCACATTTGTACCGTAATTTTCTTACTGTATGTTTGGTTTTGAGGTTAAAAAAAAAATTGAATTAATTGAATATAAAGTGATTCATGTTTAAATACATTCGTTTAAAAGTGAGTTCATCAATAATTATTAGGCTAAAATCCAATTGTAGAAGAAAAAAAAGTTCCAAATTCTAGTTATCGAGAAAATAAATTTTTACTCGAGAACATCCAAACATGTCATAATCAATTACTCCCTCCGGTCCTAAATATAAGAGGAAATCTACTTTTTAGATTCATTGAAAATGTAATGTATTTAGTCTACATTATAGACTAGATACATTAGATTCCCAATGAATCTAAAAAGTAGATTTTCTCTTATATTTAGGACCGGAGGAAATATATACTTTTCTAGAATTAATTTTACGTCTTCCAAAAATAAAATCAAACACACACTTAAAGTTTTAAAGTGTAATTTCTGTCAAAATCAATGGCACGGTGTGATTCTGCCAAATTCACTATCATGCAAATATGCGCGAAAAAGTCTTACTAACCTCTGAGCAAGATGCTTGCAATGAAAAATCATTGAAACTGCTTATAACAGACTGATGAATCTCAAGGCCTAATGCTTTCAATGTGTTCACAGTTGATAGTAATAATCCTGGCTTTGTAGCACAGCAGATACTAATCCTTGTGTCTTGGTCTCTCCTCTCAACATCAAACTGAAAAAATTATCAAAAAAAAATTACATTAATTACATTTAAATATTCATGAACTTAATCTATGATTAATTGATTATGCATAATTTCAAGGGTTTGACATGAGTTACCTTGGGGAAATTTCTTACCATTACTTCATTTGGCTTTAACTCCTTAGAAATTCCCAAAAGGTTTATTTGATTTGTTCCTTCTTCGTCCATTTCTTCTTGCAACTTACTAATCCTTTCTAGAAGCTCTTTCATGCAATCAATTGTATCTCCAAGAATTGATGTCCTGTCCATCTTACAAAATTTGCATTTTTCTTGTTAGTTCAAATCACTTCAAACCAACTGGACATATTAAAGTGAGTTTTTTGGTACATATTTTAATTAATATATACCGACACATTTGTTGATATCGACAATTGTGATAGGTTTACAAATAGTACTTTTTATACTAAATATCATCTGTGAATCTAAATAAGTGTGTTACTCTATATCAACAATATACTAGTATATAAAACATTTAAAAAATTTAATGCATATATTTTTAAATTTAAATAATTTAAAAGTATACATTAGTGTTAAATTTGTCTCCTGGAACTTCAGAATAATTTCTCCGGTATTGCAAATTTTCTTCATTCTATTAGATGTTCTAAACCTAGAGTCACTATTGGTATTATATTCAACTTTGAACAGAAATGTAGATTCAATCAAACCAGAAATGTCTTTGGGTACAACTCCGAACGATATTTCCTACACAAATAAAAAGTTACTATTTTAAGTGCTTAAAAAGTATTATGGGAGCTCTCGTTAGCATTTTCCTATTTTAATTAATATATACCGACACATTTGTTGATGTCGACAATTGTGATAGGTTCACAAATAGTACTTTTTATATTAAATATCATTTGTGAATCTAAATAAGTGTTACTCTTTTCTTGTGTTACTCTATATCAACAATATACTGGTACATGTCTAAATAAGTGTCTCACTCTATATTGAGTCAACAAAAAAAAAGTGTCACTATATATTAAATAATAATAATAATGATTGGCATAAATCATTCGACTCAAGTGGTTAATGAGCTTCACCAAAGGACGAATCGTTCGGGAGAACCCGAGTTCGATTCCTGTGTGAATAAGTGGAGTATCCCGGGTTCGAACCCGGACTCCTACACATATAGTACGATATCTCTACCAACTGAGCTAAGCTCACGGGGACTATACAAACAAAAAATAATAATAAAAAAAACAACAACAGCACGAATTGGATAAATAAAAAATAGAATAGCCAAAAACCAACTCCAATCCTGCAGTTTTCCAATTCCAACCCACGAATGTCAACATTTTGAAAACAATATTGAATACGTTGGTTCGCGCTATCCCCAGAAACGCGCAATCAAGCTCTCTAGTCTCCTCACTCACCAAAGCTTCTTCGTTGCTTCTCTCTTCAAACTCGAAGTTGAAACAAACAACACACCCCGATTTGTAACGTCGCAAGCTCGAAATTGTTGCGCTATTCTTTGCTGATTTGTGAGTTTGAAGCAGTTTCGTTCACTAATTTTTAGTTTTGTATATTCCAATTTGTTAGTTAGATCTAATGTATGAGTTTTAGGTTTTAGATTCCTTTTATTCTTATTCAGTTGAAATTGATGATGATGACTTTAGTTATGAAATTTTCCTATCAGTTACTAAAATTATCAATTTGTTGATTGGGAAATTATTCTGAAATTAGAATTAGAAATAGAAATAGTATCAACAATTTGATCATGTTGGAGAGCATGTTACAGTTGCAGAGCTTATTACATTCTATACTATACATCCACTCATGGTTGGTACCTTGTCCTGTAGTAGGAGACAGAAGCAAAGGATTGCAATATCTCGCATGATCGTGAAGAATCCGTCTATCTTTTTATTAGATGAGGCAGTCAGTGCTCTTGATGCCGAGTCTGAGAAGTGTACAAGAGGCTCTCGATCGCTTCATGGTCGGAAGAACAGCGATTGTAATTGCACACAGACTTTCTACGATTAGGAATGCAGATGTGATAGCTGTCGTACTAGTGTTTATGCATCTCTTGTTCAACTCCAAGGCCGTCTTCTTTGCAACGCCTTCCTTCGGTTGGTCCTAGTGTAGGACGCCAATCAAGGTACGTATGAAATTTCCGTTAAATGATGCAATTAAATGAAATGATAATACATTTGACGTGTTCGGTTAAATAATTTAATTAAGATCATTTTGACTTGCAGCATAAGCTACTTAAGAGAATTATCGCGTACGGAAACAAGCATTGGTGGTAGTTTTCGATCCGACAAAGACTCAATTGGCCGTGTTGGTGGTGATGATGTAAACAAGTCAAATCATGTTTCAGCAAAAAGACTAGATATTCTATGATTGGCCTTATGTGCGTTTGTTGCGGGAGCACAAATGCCACTTTTTGCACTCGGAATATCTCACGCTCTTGAATCATATTATATGGATTGGGAAACAACGCAACGGGAAGTTAAAAAAATTGTTTTTCTCTTATGTGGAGGTGCAGTTATAACTGTCACAGTCCATGCAATTGAACATATTTTTTTTCGGAATCATGGGCGAGCGACTTACCCTTCATCTTTTTTGGATGATTTGATGAAACAACCAATACAAGTTCTATGCTTTCATCGCGTTTAGAGTCCGATGCAACTTTAATGCGAACAATAGTTGTTGATCCCCTTGACGATTCTGTTATAGAATGTTTGTCTGGTTGTTGCTTCATTTATTATTACTTTCCTTTTGAATTGGAGAATAACACTTGTTGATGTAACTGTTTTTCTCTCATAATGCAGGCAAAGAGAGGCAGATTAGTTAGAGAGAAGCTTGCTCTGAAGATAAAGGAAAGATTCATCAGGTGGTCATTTTCGTAACAGTTTATTGTATTCGATTTGTATTTATTTATATACTACGTGGTATTTGGTGGGAATCATGTATGACTATTTGAAATTTCCGCTTGGTCTGCTGTGTATATATTATGCTACAAATTTTTCTGGATCTCTTAGATTTTTGGGGCCACTTTCTGGGTTTGTTGGTATAGGAGCTTTTGGCTATACCAGGTTTTGTGATCAAATTGTGCTGGTCCTATATCAGGTTTTGTATGATCCATTGCAGGACCTGATAGTTTTCTCATGAATGGTAGATATTGGTGTTGTATTGACTGACCTTTAAAGTATACATTGGAGTATTATGTAATGAAATCATAAAAATTAGTTATTTACAACATAAAAATTATATATAAAAGAAACGTTCGGAAATTTTATACACTTAAGCAAATGAAAATGAGTATTTAACATTTTAAGTTGCATTTTTTTATTCATTCACTTTTGCCGATCTAGTTTTGAGTTTACACACAATCAATCTTCATTATGTCTAGTGTTAATTTGGAAGACTTGTCCTTACAAGATGAGGAGGGGTTTGTTTTTGATGTGGAGGAAGGGGAAGAGGAAGTTGTTGATTTTCGTTGGTGTCTCGTGGGGAGATTCTTGGGAGATCGTTCTATCCATGTTAACTCTATGAAAGTGACCATGGCGGATGTATGGAGGCCAGTCAAGGGGGTGAAGATTAAAGAGGCAACACCAGGACTTTTCCTTTTTCAGTTTGCCCACGCGTTGGATATGGAGGCGGTGTTACAAGGAGGACCTTGGTCCTTTAATAATCAAATGCTTATTCTGGAGAGAGTTCGGCTAGGTGTGCAAATTGAGAACATACCGTTGTATCACGTTGATTTTTGGGTACAGGTGCATAACCTTCCGACTGGTTTTATGACGGAAAGAGTTGGGAAGACTTTGGCTAATTACATTGGATCGTTTGTCGAGTACGATAAAAATAACAAAGGGAGTTTTTGGCGAGAATATATGAGAATTAAAGTCCGAGTTGATATTCGTCAACCACTTAAGAAGGATTCCAGGGTCAAGAATCAAGGAGGAGATTGGTGTACTGTTCACTTCAAGTATGAGAAACTTGGGGTTTTCTGTTTTATTTGCGGTGTCATAGGCCACGGTGAAAATAGATGTGCAGTCCGATTTTCTATGGTTGATGATGATGGATCAAGAGCATGGTCTAAGGAAATAAGGGCAGAACCTAGAAGAAGAGGAGGAAGACAAACATCAAGATGGCTTTTGGAAGATGAAGGAGGCCGGTCTAGTCAAGAAGAGAGGACGTCGCACGCCGCCGGTGAAGAGCAACGGAACTCCACAAATCCAAACATCCCTTCATTCTCTCCAATCCATAACCGACAAGGTATTAATTACCAATCATTGGCTTGTCCCTCTACTGTTCCTTCTGCTAGCACAAATAGACATGAAATGGCCCACATATTAATTAACCAACCAATTGCTAATCCTAGTAGTAATATTTTAAACACGGATACTTCTAATGCCCACCAACTCACCAAAAGCCAATCAAATGAATTGCAATTATTGGCTCTGCAGGGACCGATCCAAAACATTACCGCACCAGACAAAACTTTAAATAACCAATTACTACCAAATAATAACCATCCACCCACATCAATTACCCTCTCTCCTATCATAACCGATGCACTAAAACAAAATCCCATTCATCAATTTTCGTTCACTGCCAGCAATGCACCAAATAATAACCCTGCAAATAACCCAAATAACCGTACCACCAAAATTAACCCAAACCAGAAATTGACCCGAACCAGCCATACCCGAACCGGAACTAAACCAGACCCAGCTAAACATGTCCTATCCCTGAACCAAACCTCGCCTGTTACCATGGAGTTCCAGACAGAAAAAAAAAGAAGACGTGATGAGGAGAAAGAGATCAATGATACCTTGACTGTAACTCAGCATTTTTTAACGGCAGGTCCTGGCAGCCAGGCCTGCCGGGACCAATGATTGTTCTCAGTTGGAATTGTCGGGGATTGAGCGGCCCGAGTGCAATTCCAAATCTTCGTAATCTTGCTCAAGGACATAGACCGGACGTGTTATTTTTATCGGAGACATTAACAAAGGCACATAGGATGGAGCGAATTAGAACATTGCTGAAATTTGATTCTTGTCTTTCTATTGATGTAGAAGGTAGGAGTGGTGGGTTGTCAGTGCTTTGGAAGGATAGTGTGAAATGCCGGGTGATGAATTATTCCAGGAACTTTATTAACTTGATTGTGGAGGATGAGGAAAGGGGTGATTGGAGGCTGACTTGTTACTATGGTTATCCCGAACGAAGTAGAAGACGTATGGCATGGGACCTTCTTAGAGAGCTCAGAGATATGTCACCCTTGCCGTGGTGTGTGATAGGAGATTTTAATGATCTTCTTTCACAAGATGATAAGAAAGGTTTGCTTCCACATCCTAACTGGCTGTGTACGGGCTTCAGAAGTGCTGTCAATGACTGTGACCTCACGGATATCCAAATTAACGGGTACCCGTTTACTTGGTTTAAAAGTAGTGGAACTGATCGTATGATTGAGGAAAGGTTAGATAGAGCTTTGGCATCTTCAGATTGGTTGGCAAAATTTCCTAATGCTATACTACGGAATATTTTGTCTTCACATTCCGACCATAGTCCCATTTTATTGCAATGCTCCCCGAAGATTCATCAATCTTATAAACATGACTTTAAATTTGAGAATAGTTGGCTACTGGAGGAAGATATTGGAGACATTGTCCAAGAAGGGTGGTATGATGGGGGTGGCCTTGAGCTAACGCATAGATTGACTCAATGTGCTGATAAACTTCAGAGGTGGGGTAGGAGGAAAAAAAGGAGATTCAAAGAAGAGATTCAGGAACATGAAGCTGAGATGGAGAGACTTAGGGACAAACGTGATTCAGCTAGTGTAGCCCGGTTCCAAGAAGCTAGTCATCAACATGCCAAAATCCTTATTCAAGAGGAATCCTTTTGGAAGCAACGAGCAAAGATGCACTGGTTAAAGGAGGGAGACCTTAATACAAAATTTTTCCATATGTCAGCCACTGCACGGTCGAAATTTAAGAGGATTGAGAAACTGAAAAACGAAGAAGATGAGATAATTACAGGGCAGCAGAATCTTTGTGGAGTTGCTCAAAGATATTTCCATGAACTATTTACACCTAAGGGAGGCGTTCTTGACCCAGTGCTTTCTCTTATCTCTCCTAGAGTCTCAGTTGATGATAATGCTAATTTGGAAGCTCCAATAACTAAGGAAGAGGTCCGTGTAGCTTTGTTCCAAATGCATCCAGATAAGTCCCCGGGTCCTGATGGTTTTAATCCGGCCTTCTATCAGAATTTTTGGGAGATGTGTGGAGATGAAATTTTTACGGCAGTTAAAGATTGGTTAGAGAGAGGTTACTTTCCATCGTCTCTGAATGAAACAAATATATGTCTCATCCCAAAATGTGACAACCCGAGCTCTATGAAGGATTTTCGTCCGATATCTCTTTGTAATGTTCTTTATAAAGTGGTGTCAAAGCTTCTGGCGAATCGACTGAAAGTAGTGTTGGGTAAATATATTTCGGAGGAGCAGTCAGCTTTTGTTGAAGGCAGGTCCATTATTGATAATGCTCTCATCGCCATTGAGATCATACATTGCCTGAAGAGACGTACTAGAGGTGCTAAAGGGGAACTGGCCCTTAAAATTGACTTTAGTAAAGCTTACGACAAGGTGGAGTGGAGCTATTTGAAAGGGGTTCTTGGAAAGATGGGTTTTTCAGATACTTGGATAAAATGGATGATGTTGTGTGTAAGCTCTGTAAACTATTCGGCATTAGTGAACTTTGAGAAAGTAGGCCCTATTCACCCAGGTAGAGGTCTTAGACAAGGAGACCCACTGTCTCCCTACCTGTTCATTCTTGTTACTGAAGGCCTTACATCACTTATTCATAAAGCGGTTGCTTGCGGAGATATTCATGGTGTCAAAATTTGTAGAGGGGCACCTGTTGTGTCCCATCTGTTATTTGCAGATGATTGTTTTCTTTTTTGCAGGTCTAATATCTCGGAGACAACCAAACTTATGGAGATTCTAAAGATTTATGAACAAGCTTCGGGTCAGGAAATCAATTTGTCAAAGTCAGAAGTTTTCTTTAGCCGGAACATTAGCAGAGCTGGTCAAGAAGATCTTTCCAACATTATGGGAGTCAAGCATGTGCTAGGTACCGGTACATACCTTGGGTTACCATCCATGGTAGGAAGAAGTAAGAAAGAGACTTTTGCATACATCAAGGACCGCATATGGAAAAGAATCAATGGTTGGAGGAGTAGACCTTTGTCCCGGGCTGGTAAGGAAGTCATGATTAAGTCTGTTCTACAAGCTATTCCGGCCTATATTATGAATATATATCTCTTACCGGACACTCTAATTAATGATATAGAGAGGATGTTAAATGCTTTTTGGTGGGGTGGAGGTAGTGATAACAGAGGGATACGGTGGCTTGCTTGGGACAAATTAGCATGTCCAAAAGAAGAAGGAGGATTGGGCTTTAGAGACTTTCATAGCTTCAATATGGCAATGGTTGCAAAGCAAGGGTGGAATTTCTTGCAACATCCTACTTCTTTGGTGGCAAGAATCTACAAAGCTAGGTATTTTCCTCATACATCCTTTCTTGATTCTAACATTGGTAATAATCCTAGTTTTGCTTGGAGAAGTATTTGGAGAGCTAGACAAGTGTTGTTACTTGGGTGTAGATGGCAAATTGGGGATGGGAGTAATATAAAGGTGATGAATGAGCCTTGGTTGAGAGCGAGTCAAGGGCGTTGTTTAAGTGCTCCCCAAACTCAAAATGTGTATAATCTTAAAGTTCAACATCTTTTACTTCCGAATGTTAAGAGGTGGGATGAAGATAAGATTCGGTCTCTTTTTTCTATAGAAGTGGTTCATGAAATTCTTGCGGTTCCGGTATTCGAACTAGTGAGGGAGGATAAGTTGATATGGAGTGAGGAGAATGATGGGGTTTATTCGGTTAGGACGGGGTACCGAAAACTTATGAAAGAAAGTAACAAAGGGCATGGGCCGAGACAAAGGGAGGGCTGGGGTAGTATATGGAGGATTCATGCTCCGCCTAAGGCCAAACATTTGCTTTGGAGAGTTTGTAGAGAATGCTTACCGACCCGACCCCGTTTGCGAAACCGTTATGTTCAATGTCCGGAAGAGTGTCCATTGTGCTTATCACATGTTGAAGATGAATTCCATACTTTCTTTAATTGTGAAGTTGTTAGGGAGGCCTGGCATGTTATGGAGTTGGCAAATTTTATTCATCCACGGTTGCAGCCATTTAATAATGTCAGAGACTTTATTTTTTACATGTGCAGGTCTGGTTCTGATCTTAATGCAAGCAAGGCAGCTGTACTAATGTGGTTCATTTGGCAAAATCGCAATAATAAGGTGTGGAACGACAGCATCTTAAGTGCGCAGCAAATTGGCGTGCAAGCTCTAACTTATTGGAATCAATGGGCAACAATTAATGGCATATTCCAAGAGCAGCAGCAGCCCGCGCTCCAACCTACAGCAGCGGCAGCAGTGAACAATTCTGTGCAGTGGATTCAGCCCCCGTTCGGATTCTTGAAGTGTAATGTTGACGCGAGTTTCTTTAACACGGCTGGAGCTACCGGTTGTGGATGGATTTTACGTGATTGTCGTGGGCATTTTCAACTTGCAGGATCAAACATTATGTTTGCATCACTTAGTGTCTTGGAAGGAGAAGCTATGGCCCTTATTGAAGCTATGGAAGAAGTTATTCATAGGGGTATATCCTTTGTCATATTTGAAAGTGATTCCAAACTTGTGGTGGATGCTATTTCATCTCGACAAGATGGTGTTTCGGATTTTAGTATTCTCATTTCTCACATCCAATCTCTAATTAGTAGTAATAATTACTTTGAGGTTAAGTATGTAAAGCGACAAGCGAACAAGGTTGCTCACTCGTTAGCTAGAGCGGCCTTTTCTATGTCTCGTCGCCGTGTTTTCGATTCAATTCCTCCATGTATTGACTCTATTTTAATTAATGAAATATGTTAAGTTTGCTTCTGTCAAAAAAAAAAACATTTTAAGTTGCATTGGTATATATATAGGGTTTTAAATATGGAAAATAATAAGTAAAATTGTAAATGTCAAAACTACCCTCAATCCGATTTTTAAAATGAAAAAAATCCCTAATTCCATCATCTTGTTCTCATCCATTGCTGCGTTTCAGCTCCTCCATCTTCTCTGCCTTCGATACAATGATACTTATTTTAATGTTATTTACAATTTAAAATTGAGGATATATTTTTGTTATATTTATTCTATATTGTTATATTTATTCTATTCTTTTTTTACGGAATTTATTCAATATTTCAGAGGCCACTTTTAACATTTTGTTTGTGGCCTCTAAAAACTCATGACGGGACCTGATTCTGGTCAATACTTACCCCTTGGCCCTTTCGTAGATCAAACAAATCTTAAAAAACACAATATAATTTTATTTCTTTTACCTACAATTACGTATTATTTATGTAGTTTTTGTTTCTAAAGTGTATTTTTTAAGAAAATCATTTTTTCATTCCTAAAAATTAAGAAATTAGCTGAATAATTTTTTTTTTTTACTATGCAAAGGGGGAATAAAAAATATATATTACAAACATATATGTCGTACGGCATTAGATGTTTTAGGAAAAATTGATTAAAAATATTGTTTCAAGAATAAAAAAAAGGTAGTTTTCCCGTAAAAAGTTGAGTCAAGTACTTTAGAAACAAAAAGAGAAATGTTATTTTGACATCATTTTAGTTGTCCAACAACTATTTTTACATTATCCTACTACAACTTAATTTTTTATTATTTTAATGTTTCACCTATTTTGCCTAAGTTGTCTACTTTGACAACTATTTTGGTTGTACAAATATCACTATTCGAAACAAAATAATCCCCTACCACTTGCTACAAGTTATCCTTCTAGAATCTTTGCCATTAAAATTTCAAAGGATAGATCAATGACTATCATTACATTTTTGTATGCTACACAAATTTTATCATTTGTGTACACTAAATGCCACCCACCGCAACCTTTTACACCAACACATTATAAAGGAGAATTCTATGGTGCAGTCCAAAAAGTGCATGCATGGGTGAAGTTGTTTTAATTGTCCAATAATAATGAATTGTTGACTTGGTCATTGCCACATAGGATTATAAGCAAAATGTTTCAATGTATCGGTTTCATATATGGTCTATCATAGATCCTCATTTAAGAGCTTAGATCTAAAAATAAATTTAATAATTGAGATTAAAAATTAAATATTTTTTTGTTATAAAAAAAAAGGAAGAACAGAATGCTTTTCTCCATCTTCTGTCATCTTGCCTCTTCATCTTTTGTTCATCACCGCCGCAGCGCGCTGGGAACCCTTTTATTCCACACACGTCTTCCTTACCACGCCGCCGGAGCAAACCTCTGTCCCACCATGCTGCCGCCGTCATGATAGAAAACATTTGTACTTGTTATTACAAACGTAAGAACACAGTTAGTACGTTATTAGTTTCGGATCTAGATCGGATACTTCAGAGTGAAGGCGTATGAATGTGACCACGTCATGTTCCTGAACTGTTTTCAAGTTTTTGAAAATTTTAATCTTAGGTTTTATGTTTTATACCATTTGAAACAAAATTAAAATTATAAATGAATTATAAACGGCTTTTGAGATGTTTTTAGGCAATTAATTGATATCTGCGACGTTTAAATGGACCTGAAATCATCGAGTTTGATGCTGGTATCGCGGGTCTGAAACCGGGTTGAAGTGACCTGGCTGAAGGTTGAAGATGATGATTAATCTAATATATTTAAGCTACTTTTATTTAAATATAATTCTTACATAACGCAATCTAATTCACAATTTATACATATGTTGTAGCGATTGTTGCGTCTACCGTTAGGCTTCACGTCATGGGTTCGACTCTTGTTGGCTAGGGATGGCAACGGGTGCCCACGGGTGCGGGTTTGACACTCCCCACACCCGCACCCGAAATATCGGGTGTCACCCGAACCCATTGTCTATTTGGGTGGAAAATTAACACCCACGCCCACACCCGTTGGGTTCGGGTTTTTTCACCCACACCCGAACCCGCAGCAAAAACACAAAATTTAGCTTAATTAACACCCAGACCCACACCCGTTGGGTTTGGGTTTTTTCACCCAGAGCATGAATTAATAATGAAACACAAATTTCCACTATCATTCCATTACAATTTAAATTAAGTTCTACAATAGCATTAGAAGTGGCATAATCTTAAATTAAGTTCTACAACATGGTAACATAGTCTTTAACTCTTCCAAAGAAATTCAAACACAAGTGGCGTTTCAACTTTTGCTTCAACTTCTTACTGTCCTCTTTCTCAATATAAGCCTGCATGACACAACATCGGATTTAAATGGGGTACACATTTGGATATCAATCAAAATATAAAAGCAATCTTTAGGATCATGCTAGGTACTACATGATGCATCAATTTTGACTACTAGTATATCAAACATATATCCCTTGAATGAAAAATGCATGAAAAATGTATATTCAATTATATATGCTTGTTAATTTATATACATAGGCAAGTTGAATACCTACTGAAAACTAATCTTATCTGAATATGTTCACATGTCATGAATTTAATTAAATTTGCTACAAATTAGTAACTAGTATTTTCAAAGATTTATACAAGAAACAGTGAAACCAGAAAATGGAACAAACTATAAAGACCCCCTAATTCTCAGTCTTTTGCTATTTTCATTCATTTCTATTTGAGAAGTTTTCATACCATTAGTAAGTAACCTATAGTGTTAATGAAAGCTAAATAGCTAACCTCAATACTCACCATGTTAAAGCATAGAAAAAACGATTTCTAATCTTCAAAATGGTAACCCGAAGAACTTTCCACCAATTCAGCTGTATTAATAAGTAAATTGAAGTTAAAATAAGCCATCAATATAGCTTAAAACTTTTAAACAAATATAGTGTAAAATACCTTCATCGTCAGAATCCATTTCATTCAACACAGTAGCAAAATCTTCTGCAACTCTAGCTCCTATAAATATATATATCACATGTAGAATAACAAAGAATAATTAATCGACATACTATAAGAATGATAGGATAGATATGTTGAATTAATAATAATTTAAAATTTTACCATTATTCTCAGCAGCCCATAGCCAACTCCTAGCACACATCAAAGCCTCTACAGTAGTCCAATTGAGTCGGCTACGATGAGGACTCAATATTCGACCACTGGTACTGAAGGCCGATTCAGAAGCTACTGTAGATATAGGAATAGCTAACACATCTCTTGCAATTGCTTGAAGTGTTGGATACACAACTCCATTTACCTTCCACCAATTCAAAATGTCAAAATCTGGAGTGTTTTTTATAACTGCCTCCCTCAAATAATGATCCAACTCATACTTAGCACTTGAACATGAGCTTACTGCAATCGCCTCAACATACGCATCAAATTCAACCTCATCATTAGTAACATTAGTTGCACCACTGGATGATGGAGTGGTAGGCTGTGTTTCTCTAAGTTTAATCCGCTGATAATCATCTAGCAAATCATAACATAACTCTTTGATTCTATTAACTTGTTCATCCGAGTCTTGACCATACAATTTAGGAAACCAAAAATGAAGTACAGCCATCTTCTTCCTAGGATCCAAAACTGCAGCAACTCCCATCATATCATGAACACCACTCCAATAATGTTGAAATTTTTCCATCATTTTTGTAGCCATCGGGTGCACCCGAACCCGAACCCAAACCCAGTCAACTCCCACACCCGCACCTGAACTATCGGGTGCACCCGAACCCGAACCCAAACCCAGTCAACTCGGGTTTTCACCCGTTGACTCGGGTGCGGGTGGGGGCGGGCCCCGCGGGTTTGGGTCTGTCTGCCATCCCTACTGTTGGCAACGTTTCATATGGATTATTTATTTTTACAAACAGCATTGATTAAAATAAAATTAAAGCAAAAAAACGCCAAATTTGGCACAAGTAAGGCTCGAGCATCGAACCTACACGAAATAGGTTGAGTCAATTACCAGTTTGACTATAAATATGTTTGGTTAAGTCTAAGCAAATACAAATATAGATATTCCTGATTAACTGTGGTGTAATGGTTAGAAAGAAGTAGTAGCGTTTTTTTTTTTTGTATACGTACTTGTAGAATCTTTAATTAAGTAAATTTATACTATTTCGGTCCCTAAAATAAGACTCCTTTGAAAAAATTGTAAAGATTAAGAAAATAAATTGTAGTGTTGAATTATACTCTATTATTAAATTTTACTTTATTTATATAATTTTTAAGTTCTTAACTTCAACCGGAGTGTAACCCTCCATCAAGGACTAGTGTTAATAGTGTTTCAATTTTTTGTATAAACAATAATGCTTCAGTTGAACCGATGCATAATCAAAAAATATAGTTGATAATGTTTCAGTTGAACCAGGGCGCAATTTTAAATCAAATTATACTTTAAGTCATTAACTACAACTGAGGTATAACTATCGGTCAAAGGCTAGAGTTAATACTGCTTAAAATGAACCGGAATATGATCTCAAGTCAAATTATACTTTATATTTAAATTTTAGTTTATTTATTTAATTTTGAAGTAATTAATTTCAACCAGGGTATAATTATACTTTATTTTTAAATATTACTTTATTTAATTAATTTTTAAGTCGTTAACTTCAATCGAGGTATAATATTAAGTCAAATTAAACATTATTTTTAAATTTTACTTTATTTATATAATTTTTAAATCAATAACTTCAATCAGAATATAATTTTTAGTCAAAAACTGGTGTTAATAACGCTTCAGTTGAACCGGAATATAATTTTAAATCAAATTATATTCCATTTTTAATTTTACTTTATTTTTAGAATTTTTAATTCATCAACTTCAACCGGAGTATAACCCTCGGTTAAAGACTAGGATTATTAATGTTTCAGTTGAACATTCAAATTATATTTTTTTAATTTTACTTTATTATTTTTAAGTCATTAACTTCAACTGGTGTATAACCATCATTCAAAGACTAAAGTTGATAGTTCTCCAGATTAAATACAATATAATCCTCGGTCAAGGATATATAACTATGGTTTGTGACTGAAGATTATATTATGGTTCAACTGAAGCACTATTAATATTAACCTATGGTTAAGGGTTATACTTCGGTTGAAGTTAATAACTTGAAAATTATAAAAATAAATAAAAATTTAAAATTACGTATAATTTGACTTAAGATTATACTTTGATTCAACTTAATCTCATTATTAACTTTAGTCTTTAACTAAGAGCTATACTCCGATTCAACTGAAGCACTATTAATCCTAATATTTGACTGAGCATTGTACTTTGCATCAACTAAAACACCATTAACCCTAGTCTTTGACCGAAGATTATACTTCAGTTCAACAAAAGTACTATTAACCCTAGCCTTTTAAAATTACGTATAATTTGACTTAAGATTACACTTTGATTCAACTTTGATTCAACTTAATCTCATTATTAACTTTAGTCTTTAACTAAGAGCTATACTCCGATTCAACTGAAGCACTATACTCCGATTCAACTGAAGCACTATTAATCCTAATATTTGACTGAGCATTGTACTTTGGCTCAACTAAAACACCATTAACCCTAGTCTTTGACTGAAGATTATACTTCAGTTCAACAAAAGTACTATTAACCCTAGCCTTTGACCGTGGGTTATTATACTCTGGTCGAAGTTAATGATTAAAAAATTAAAAAAATAAAGAAAAAATTTAAAATAAAATATGATTTGACTTAAGATAATACTCTAGTTCAAATAAAGCAATGTTAACCCTAGTCTTTGATGGTGTATTTCAGTTGAATTGGATTATAAGTCTCCATCAAAATATAATTTAATAGTCCAAAATAAATTTTTAAAGATCAATAGTCAAAAATCAAATTTTATTAAATTTTTTACTTTACTTTAGAAAGATGGACAAGATATATCAATAATTTAATGAACCTATAAAACAAGAATTTTTATTATACGAACAAGAGTTTTTTTTCTATACAAAAGACTAAAGAGAGTAGAGAGAATTTCAAAAAAATATTGAAAAATTCAATTTAAACAATATCGATAACAAAAATTAAAATAATTTGAAATTGTACCACAAATACCCGTACATGTGTTTTATAGAATTACTACAAAAACATGTGTTTTACATCTTGTTGATTTGTAATCTATATTTATACTAATATATAAAGGGGGTACAAATTTTTGGGATGACTTTTTTGTTATTCCTATTTTACCCTTAAAAAAACTACCAAAAAAACAAACTAAGCATAACTTCCACATAAAAGTAGGTTTTCAGTTTTTTACAGTACAAAAAAAAATATTTTGTACAATAAAAAGGAGGTCAAGTAGTTATCAATTAACTAAGTCAAATAAAAAGGAGATTAAGTAATTATTTATATTTGTACAATAGAGAATATCGATCACAACAAACAAACAAAAAAAAGAATATCGATCACACAAACGGGCACGGGACGTGTTTGACGGCTAGTTAATATATAACGTTAATTCGATAAAATTTTGAAAATTTATGAGTATTTTCAAAATACAAATAATTAAAATTAAAGTACGGATAAGTTCGTATATATATATATATATATATATATATATATATATATTAAATATAATTATATAAATAAAATATTAGAACTATATTTGTTAAAAATAAATAATTAAACATAAAAAATACCACACAAGTAATTCAAAAACATCAAAATATCAAATTATATGTCACTTTACATTACCAATGAAACATTTAATTTTTTTTTTTATATTATACCCTTAACTATTTATTTCTCTTGCTTATTTTAATTCGTCAATATATTTTTTCCATATTATTAATGAGAGACAATTTTGTAAACTAACTTATAATTTATTTTTTCCATACAACAACGATTACTTTTCTTAATTTGTGTAAAATGACCAAAGTGACTTACATTTTAGTACGGATGAAATAAAGAATTAGACTATTTGTACTCCTCACGACGCAAATACATTAGTGATGCGTGAGTATTTTTTTTTGGAAGATGGATAGATTTATTGTACTAGTGATAAAACATTAATTGACTCAAGTCAACTCATGAATAGTTTGAAGCTCAATTCGATAATTGACTCATGAATTTGGTTCATGAACCAAATGAGCTGAACTTTAGTTAAAAGTTAAATTCGTTAAATAAATTAGTTGAACATAAACTATATATAGTTTGACTTGTTTGACTCATGAGTTAGCTCAATTATATATTATATATATTGGAAACAACAATTTTCTTACTTTTCAAACATTAATTGCACGCACTTTAATATGTTATTACTATTTGAAGTATCCCTAACTAGTGCCCCTTCTATATTATAAAACTTTCCAATTTTTATTAACTTCACGCAACATATAAACCTTTAGTTTCTACAAAATGCATGTCCTCTTTTATTGCTAGTCATTAAGTGGAGTGCAGGAGTGCTTCCTATGTTATACATAGGCTATAGGGCTATTACCTATTATTACTCATTACTCACACTCTCCCTTTAGTCTTTACTTTACACTTTACCAAAAAAAAGATTTTATTCATTTAAACTCTCTTTCTTAAGAATAGACTTTTCATTTTCTATGGTATATTGAGTTAAATGATCTCAAACTCATTTTTAAATGATCTTAAACTAATGCAATTTATTTTGAAGGGGCAATTTATTGAAGTTCGAAATTGGAAGAATATTTTGTGAATAATTGTGGATTTTTTTTGGGTTTTTGCTTTATAACTTTGAGTTTAAACTTTGTACTTTGAATTGGATGATTTTTATTTTACTCTAATATTTGCTTTTTCTTAAAAAAAATTAATTGTAGTTTTAGTCCCCATATTTTCAACTTTTTGCAGTTTTGGCACCCCTATTTTAAAATTCGACAGTTTCTGTCCCCCTGACATATATTTTGTCTAAAACATGATAATACAACATGTTTTAAATCAATTTTATGAAAGATTTTTCTTACAATTACATCGATGTTGATATTTTTTCATCATCGAATCATATACCACGCCGTTTAAATTATATCGTCAATTTATAGTTAAAAATTATGATAAGGAGACCAAAACTGTCGAGTTTTAAAATAGGGGGACCAAAACTGCAAAAAGTTGAAAATAGGAGGACCAAAACTGCAATTAAAATGTTAAATATCAACTTTTGAAATTTTGATAAAAAACTTGACATGTGATTTAACTCATTAAAATAATATACTCTTTCTGTCCCTATTTATAGGAGCTATTTTAACAAAACACCGATATTAAGAAAGTGAATTTTAATATTAAATTGATTGACATATTATATTGATTTTACATATTTACCCTTAAATTAATTGTAGTGTTTTGTATCAAACAAAATAGAATTTAATGCTATTAAAAAAACTATGCAAAGTAAATAAGGGTAAATTTGAAAAAAAATAATTAAGTCATTGATAATTGTAAAATAATCTTATAAAATGGGACAAATTTTTTGTCAAACTATCTCTTATAAAAAGGAACAGAACGAGTAATACTATAGTAATATACTCCATTAACTCTATTATAATAATAATATAATAATAAAAATAATATTTAGTCAAAAATAATAATGATATAATAATAATACTTTATTTGAAAAAAATTACTTTATCTATATTATTTTTAATTCATTAAATTCAACCGAAATATAACCCCAATCAAATATTAGGGTTAATAGTGTTTCAGTTAAATTGGAGTATCACCTAATTAGACTAACAAACAAATGAGAATTAGTATTTTGATGACTGGACTCCGAATGTATAGACCGCTTGTGATAATAGTCTCATCAAAAGCCCAATTTTAATTAAAGAGTCATGATGTTTGACTAAAACTACGAATTTTGATTCGAGATTTCAATTTTTATTAATCCAAACGTCCAATATACCTAAGTGGACTGAAAAACAAATGAGAATGGGACTTTGATGATCGGACTCCGAATGTATAGACCGATTGTAATAACAGTTTGATCGGAAACCTAGTTTTAAAGAAAGAGCCATGAAGTTTGACTAAAACTAATGATTTTGACTTTAGATTTTGAATGTTATCAATCTAACCGTTTAATATCACCTTATTGGACTGAAAATATAATGAGAATGAAATTTTGATGATCGAACTGCAAATGTATAGACCGATTGTAATAACAGTTTGATCGGAAACTTTGTTTTAAATAAAGAGTCATGTAGTGATATAACTCGAGATTTTGAATTTTATTAATTCAACCGTTCAATATCACCTAATTTGACTAAAAACAAATGAGAATGAGATTTCAAAGATCGGATTCCCAATATATAGACCTATTGTAATAACAGTCTCGACGGAAACCTAATTTTAAAGAAAGAGTCACGAAATTTGATTAAAACTAACGATTTTGCCTGAATATTTTGACTTTTATCAATCCCACGCTTTAATATAACCCAATCGGACTAACAAACGAATGAGAATTTTGATAATCAGACTCGAATGTGTAGACTGATTGTAATAACAGTCTCATTAAAAACCTAATTTTAATGAAAGGGATGTGAATTTTATTAATTTGACCGTTCAATACCTAGTTTTGTAGTGCATTTTTTTATACAATATGTCGTAAATACTCTAAAAATATATTAACTTATTATATCTCAGTCCCATAAGTCATAGCTTAATTGACAAAATATGCCGAAATTGTTAAGCTAGATGTCGTGACCCGGGTTCGAACCTGGTATCTCACAATTATGTGAATGTAATTTCCAGTGGATTACCACTTTAAGTAAGACAAAAAAAAAACTTATTATATCTCTAAAATGATAAAATTGTTAAAATAATAATAATTATCAACAAAATTGATACTACAATTCTCTTTCATAATATTTACAATTTTTTCAAAAGAATTTTAGTTTTAGGAACCAAAATAGTATAATTTTATTTAATTAAAGATACTACAAGTGCTTCATTATCAATTAATTTTAATCTATATAGACATGATTGAAATATAATAACCGTAATAGCACATTTCAGCGAAAAAGTATTGACATATGTTGGTAAGCGAAGCAGTTTAGTGGCAACAGGTTCGATGCTCGAATCCTGCTTGTGCCACATTTGTCATTTTTTTTCTATGCGTATTTAATTTAATCAATGCTGTTTAAAAAAGTGTAAATAATACATTAAAAGTTGCCAACACAAGTATCGAAACCATGACATGTTGACAAGCAAAAACGGGACCTTGCCGCTATGACATTTTGTTAAGTTATTATTGAAACCGCGTTGTGTAATACTTATATTCGTTAACGTAGCGTAAATATATTAAATTAATCATCATCTTCAACCTTCAGCCGGGTAATTTCGACCCGGTTTCAGACCCGCAACACCAGCACGAAACCCGACGGTTTCAGATCATTTAAACATTAAAAATATCGATTAATTGCTTGGGAACATCTCAAAAAACATGTACAATATATTTATAATTTTGATTCAAATGGTCTAAACTCTAAAACACAAAATCTAAGATTAAAATTTTCAAAAACTTGGAGAAGGTTCAGCTAAGGAACATGATGTGGTTACATTCATACGCTGTCACTGTCAACTATTCGATCCAAATCCAAAACTAACAGGTACAAACAGTGTTGTTACGTTTGTAATAACAAGTTCAAACATTTTATATCATGACGGCGACGGCGCGGTGGGACAATGAAATTTGCTCCGGCGGCGAGGCAAGAAAGACGTGTGTGGAACAGAAGGGTTCCCCAGTCCTGGATGAAGAGCGCAACTGCTTGAACGGAGAAGAGAGGCGGCTGCGGTGGCGGCGATGAGCAGAAGATGAAGAGGCAAGATGACAAGAAGAAGGAGAAATATTGAATCGCAACTTTATTCTTCATTTTTTTAATTAAATAAATACTTAATTTGTAGTAATAAAAAGAATACTTAGTTTTTAATCTCAGCCTTCAATTTGTTTTTACATCAATGTTTTTAAATGATGATTTATGATAGACCATATATTGAACTGATGTATTGAAACACTTTTTCCATATTATTGACTAAGTCAACATTACTTTTCTATTGGCCACGGTGGCGACTTCACCCAAAAAGTCACTTTTCTGACTTCACGCTAGAAGCTTCCCATTATAAAATTCACCACCAAAATGGCTGCAAAACGTTTTTTGGATGATTCTAATCAAGACAAAGATAAAATGACAAACGGATTAGACCTACAACAACACTTTCTTTTGCTTCGTATGTAATTCTTAATTACTACTTTTTTAGAGTTTCTAGCGTGAAATTAGAAAAATGACTTCTTTGGGGAAGTTAATTTAATTGACTAATCAAAAAGTAAGTTGAATTAGTCAATGCCGCATAAGGATTGTATGCAAATGTTTCGATAAATCAATCCAATATAAAGTGTATCATAGATCATGATTTATACCCATTAGATCAAACAATATTTGTATAATCATTCCACTATTATTTTTTACACAACCACTATATTATTTTTCTTTTCTTTTCTTCTTTATTAAAAAATACCAGGTATTTTATTTTGTAATTTTATTTTAAGTGTTTTTTTACAACCTTTTGTAATTCACAGAAAAATCAAAGAACAAAAATCTGGTGGTCTTTTACCGGCTCTACACATGGAGGCGTTTTCGTTGCAACCTTTTGTAAGAAATATTATTTTTTAACAAAAACTGGTTGTCTTCTACCTCCAGCCGGGTCAGAATACATATCTCAAAATCTATTGTTTTCTTTTTCAAAAATCTCAAAATCTATAAGTAATTATTATAATTATAATTGCTTTCTGTAAAATAAAAAAAAAATTATAATTGTTTTTCAAGTGTTGTCATGTTTTGGTTGATCTAACGGATATAAATCATGATGATTCATGACAGACTATGTGTTAGATTGATGTACCAAAATATGGTCACAGTGGAAACTTCTCAAAAGAAGTCATTTTTGTGACTTACGCTAGAATTTTCCTTTTTTTTAATGATCCAATTATATACATATAGCTTAGTTATTAAATGTTGCATAATACGTATATAGTATTAATTACTCTCAATTCTCATGTACGTGACAGGGTAATAGGAGAAGTAGTTATGGTGAAAAACATGCAAAACATTTTCTCTGGCTTGGAACCTTTTCTCATGTACGTGATCATATTAAGTGCACGTACGTAAGTAATTAACCATTCAACTTTGTTTAACGCGACTTTGTTTAAAGAAAAGGTTGTAACAAACGTACGTGCACTTAATATGATCAGGTGAATGAAGAGGTGGAACGAGCAATAGGACAATGTTATCCGTCGCGATCAATAACAAAGTCACTTTCATTGAGACTCAAAGCAGTGGAAGAACCATTAAGTTTAACATTTATTATTGGTTCTTCCTTTACTTCTTTTTTCCCTTCTCAAGGTCTTCTGGAATCCTATCTTTAAAGTCCATTTGACGCTTTTTCTCCATTCCAAGCTTGGCTAATCCATCAGCAACATAGTTGTCATCTCTGTCGATGGACTTAAACACCAAATTAGGTATCTTATCGTGAAAAGCCAATATTTTCTTGTAATATTTTTTGTATTGGCCTTGAAATCCACATTTCAAGTTTAAGGCGTCAATCACCTTCTCATGGTCGCTTAAGACCATTAGCTTGGTTAGACGTGGATGTATGGTAAGAACTTTCCTTAAAGCTACATGGATCGCCTTCACCTCCATCACAAAGGAGTTTCCCCCCTTAGGGAAATAGTCACAGAAACCCATTAAAGTATTTCCATGCGGGTCTTCTAGGACTCCTCCTATACCACCTTCCCCTTCAATGTCGCCTTTACCTATGGGATGTTTTTCCGTACGACCCCGGTAACTGCCGTCCACCTTAAAGGTGTACCATCCTTCATCTTCTACCTTCAAACCCCTGAAAGAAAAAAAAACAGAACACAAGAGGAAGCATTAGGGTTTGAAAGAGTCTTATTATTATTTACACCACCAAATGGGTATTTATACACAAAACAATGGACTAAGATGCTATATGGGTCTTACACTTCTAACCAGCCCAATTAATATCTTTTTTTTTTTAATTAACAATTTATTCAAAGTAGTAGTAAATATAAATCCATCAAAACCCTTCAAACCATCACTATATGAAACAATTTAGAAAGCTAGAAAGAAAAAAAAAAAAAGGAACACAAGAGGAAGCATCAGGGTTTGAAAGAGTCTTATTATTATTTACACCACCGGTCGGGCTTCGGGCTTTGTCGGGCCGGATAAATAAGTCCCGGATAAAAAATGGGCTACAAAATGGAGCCAAAGCCTGGCTCGTCACCGACCGTCGGGCTTTCGGGCTTTATCGGGTCGGACTAAAAAAGGCCCGGATAAAATTTAAGTTACAATTTTAAAGCCCAAGCCCGAGAAAAGTTCGGACTATTCGGGCTAGCCCATTTTGACGGCTCTACACAAAACGATGGACTAAGATGCTATATGGGCCTTACACTTCTAACTAGTCCAATTAATATATTTTTTTTAATATTAACAATTCATTCAAAGTAGTAGTAAATATAAATTCAACAAAACCGTTCAAACCATCACTCTATGAAAAAATTTAGAAAAGCTAAAAAGAAAGAAGAAAAAAACATCTGACCAACCCATTTTCAGAATCTCACTATCAATATATATATATCATCATCACCTAGTATTATTATAGGTGACATTTAGAATGCACAAATATTTAATTTGTGCATGGGTGCACAACTTAAATTTATAAGTTTATTTCTTTCTCACATCCAAAATCATAATCATTATGATTATTTAAAAATCCGAAAAAAAAACATCTTCATCTTATTTGTTTAAAAATCCCTAAATTATTATTAGATTTAAATCTAAACTTCCATAAAAAGCAAATCTGATTTGTCAAAATATTTTACATTTAGATCTGAACTTTAGATCCCTAAAGTTGAATGGTTTTCTTTAAACAAAGTCGCGTTAAACATTTTCTCTGGCTTGGAACCTTTTCTCATGTACGTGATCATATTAAGTGCACGTACGTAAGTAATTAACCTTTCAACTTTGTTTAAAGAAAAGGTTGTAACAAACGTACGTGCACTTAATATGATCAGGTGAATGAAGAAGTGGAACGAGCAATAGGACAATGTTATCCATCGCGATCAATAACAAAGTCACTTTCATTGAGACTCAAAGCAGTGGAAGAACCATTAAGTTTAACATTTATTATTGGTTCTTCCTTTACTTCTTTTTTCCCTTCTCAAGGTCTTCTGGAATCCTATCTTTAAAGTCCATCTGACACTTTTTCTCCATTCCAAGCTTGGCTAATCCATCAGCAACATAGTTGTCATCTCTGTCGATGGACTTAAACACCAAATTAGGTATCTTATCGTGAAAAGCCAATATTTTCTTGTAATATTTTTTGTATTGGCCTTGAAATCCACATTTCAAGTTTAAGGCGTCAATCACCTTCTCATGGTCGCTTAAGACCATTAGCTTGGTTGGACGTGGATGTATGGTAAGAACTTTCCTTAAAGCTACATGGATTGCCTTCGCCTCCATCACAAAGGAGTTTCCCCCTTAGGGAAATAGTCACATAAACCCATTAAAGTATTTCCATGCGGGTCTTCTAGGACTCCTCCTATACCACCTTCCCCTTCAATGTCGCCTTTACCTATGGGATGTTTTTCCGTACGACCCCGGTAACTGCCGTCCACCTTAAAGGTGTACCATCCTTCATCTTCTACCTTCAAACCCCTGAAAGAAAAAAAAACATAACACAAGAGGAAGCATTAGGGTTTGAAAGAGTCTTATTATTATTTACACCACCAAATGGGTATTTATACACAAAATAATGGACTAAGATGCTATATGGGTCTTACACTTCTAACCAGCCCAATTAATATTTTTTTTTTAATTAACAATTTATTCAAAGTAGTAGTAAATATAAATCCATCAAAACCCTTCAAACCATCACTATATGAAACAATTTAGAAAGCTAGAAAGAAAAAAAAAAGGAACACAAGAGGAAGCATCAGGGTTTGAAAGAGTCTTATTATTATTTACACCACCGGTCGGGCTTCGGGCTTCGTCGGGCCGGATAAATAAGTCCAGGATAAAAAATGGGCTACAAAATGGAGCCAAAGCCCGGCTCGTCACCGACCGTCGGGCTTTCGGGCTTTATCGGGTCGGACTAAAAAAGGCCCGGAGAAAATTTAAGTTACAATTTTAAAGCCCAAGCCCGAGAAAAGTTTGGACTATTCGGGCTAGCCCATTTTGACGGCTCTACACAAAACGATGGACTAAGATGCTATATGGGCCTTACACTTCTAACTAGTCCAATTAATATTTTTTTTTTTTTTAATATTAACAATTCATTCAAAGTAGTAGTAAATATAAATTCAACAAAACCCTTCAAACCATCACTCTATGAAAAAATTTAGAAAAGCTAAAAAGAAAGAAGAAAAAAACATCTGACCAACCCATTTTCAGAATCTCACTATCAATATATATATCATCATCATCACCTAGTATTATTATTGGTGACATTTAGAATGCACAAATATTTAATTTGTGCATGGGTGCACAACTTAAATTTATAAGTTTATTTCTTTCTCACATCCAAAATCATCATCATTATGATTATTTAAAATTCCGAAGAAAAAAACATCTTCATCTTATTTGTTTAAAAATCCCTAAATTATTATTAGATTTAAATCTAAACTTCCATAAAAAGCAAATCTGATTTGTCAAAATATCTTACATTTAGATCTGAACTTTAGATCCCTAAAGTTGAATGGTTTTCTTTAAACAAAGTCGCGTTAAACATTTTCTCTGGCTTGGAACCATTTCTCATGTACGTGATCATATTAAGTGCACGTACGTAAGTAATTAACCATTCAACTTTGTTTAACGCGACTTTGTTTAAAGAAAAGGTTGTAACAAACGTACGTGCACTTAATATGATCAGGTGAATGAAGAGGGGGAACGAGCAATAGGACAATGTTATCCATCGCGATCAATAACAAAGTCACTTTCATTGAGACTCAAAGCAGTGGAAGAACCATTAAGTTTAACATTTATTATTGGTTCTTCCTTTACTTCTTTTTTACCTTCTCAAGGTCTTCTGGAATCCTATCTTTAAAGTCCATCTGACGCTTTTTCTCCATTCCAAGCTTGGCTAATCCATCAGCAACATAGTTGTCATCTCTGTCGATGGACTTAAACACTAAATTAGGTATCTTATCGTGAAAAGCCAATATTTTCTTGTAATATTTTTTGTATTGGCCTTGAAATCCACATTTCAAGTTTAAGGCGTCAATCACCTTCTCATGGTCGCTTAAGACCATTAGCTTGGTTGGACGTGGATGTATGGTAAGAACTTTCCTTAAAGCTACATGGATCGCCTTCGCCTCCATCACAAAGGAGTTTCCCCCCTTAGGGAAATAGTCACAGAAACCCATTAAAGTATTTCCATGCGGGTCTTCTAGGACTCCTCCTATACCACCTTCCCCTTCAATGTCGCCTTTACCTATGGGATGTTTTTCCGTACGACCCCGGTAACTGCCGTCCACCTTAAAGGTGTACCATCCTTCATCTTCTACCTTCAAACCCCTGAAAGAAAAAAAAACAGAACACAAGAGGAAGCATTAGGGTTTGAAAGAGTCTTATTATTATTTACACCACCAAATGGGTATTTATACACAAAACAATGGACTAAGATGCTATATAGGTCTTACACTTCTAACCAGCCGAATTAATATCTTTTTTTTTAATTAACAATTTATTCAAAGTAGTAGTAAATATAAATCCATCAAAACCCTTCAAACCATCACTACATGAAACAATTTAGAAAGCTAGAAAAAAAAAAACGAACACAAGAGGAAGCATCAGGGTTTGAAAGAGTCTTATTATTATTTACACCACCGGTCGGGCTTCGGGCTTCGTCGGGCCGGATAAATAAGTCCCGGATAAAAAATGGGCTACAAAATGGAGCCAAAGCCCGGCTCGTCACCGACCGTCGGGCTTTCGGGCTTTATCGGGTCGGACTAAAAAAGGCCCGGATAAAATTTAAGTTACAATTTTAAAGCCCAAGCCCGAGAAAAGTTCGGACTATTCGGGCTAGCCCATTTTGACGGCTCTACACAAAACGATGGACTAAGATGCTATATGGGCCTTACACTTCTAACTAGTCCAATTAATATATTTTTTTTAATATTAACAATTCATTCAAAGTAGTAGTAAATATAAATTCAACAAAACCCTTCAAACCATCACTCTATGAAAAAATTTAGAAAAGCTAAAAAGAAAGAAGAAAAAAACATCTGACCAACCCATTTTCAGAATCTCACTATCAATATATATATATCATCATCACCTAGTATTATTATTGGTGACATTTAGAATGCACAAATATTTAATTTGTGCATGGGTGCACAACTTAAATTTATAAGTTTATTTCTTTCTCACATCCAAAATCATCATCATTATGATTATTTAAAAATCCGAAGAAAAAAACATCTTCATCTTATTTGTTTAAAAAATCCCTAAATTATTATTAGATTTAAATCTAAACTTCCATAAAAAGCAAATCTGATTTGTCAAAATATCTTACATTTAGATCTGAACTTTAGATCCCTAAAGTTGAATGGTTTTCTTTAAACAAAGTCGCGTTAAACATTTTCTTTGGCTTGGAACCTTTTCTCATGTACGTGATCATATTAAGTGCACGTACGTAAGTAATTAACCATTCAACTTTGTTTAACGCGACTTTGTTTAAAGAAAAGGTTGTAACAAACGTACGTGCACTTAATATGATCAGGTGAATGAAGAGGTGGAACGAGCAATAGGACAATGTTATCCATCGCGATCAATAACAAAGTCACTTTCATTGAGACTCAAAGCAGTGGAAGAACCATTAAGTTTAACATTTATTATTGGTTCTTCCTTTACTTCTTTTTTCCCTTCTCAAGGTCTTCTGGAATCCTATCTTTAAAGTCCATCTGACGCATTTTCTCCATTTTAAGCTTGGCTAATCCATCAGCAACATAGTTGTCATCTCTGTCGATGGACTTAAACACCAAATTAGGTATCTTATCGTGAAAAACCAATATTTTCTTGTAATATTTTTTGTATTGGCCTTGAAATCCACATTTCAAGTTTAAGGCGTCAATCACCTTCTCATGGTCGCTTAAGACCATTAGCTTGGTTGGACGTGGATGTATGGTAAGAACTTTCCTTAAAGCTACATGGATCGCCTTCGCCTCCATCACAAAGGAGTTTCCCCCCTTAGGGAAATAGTCACAGAAACCCATTAAAGTATTTCCATGCGGGTCTTCTAGGACTCCTCCTATACCACCTTCCCCTTCAATGTCGCCTTTACCTATGGGATGTTTTTCCGTACGACCCCGGTAACTGCCGTCCACCTTAAAGGTGTACCATCCTTCATCTTCTACCTTCAAACCCCTGAAAGAAAAAAAAACAGAACACAAGAGGAAGCATTAGGGTTTGAAAGAGTCTTATTATTATTTACACCACCAAATGGGTATTTATACACAAAACAATGGACTAAGATACTATATAGGTCTTACACTTCTAACCAGCCGAATTAATATCTTTTTTTTTAATTAACAATTTATTCAAAGTAGTAGTAAATATAAATCCATCAAAACCCTTCAAACCATCACTACATGAAACAATTTAGAAAGCTAGAAAAAAAAAAAACGAACACAAGAGGAAGCATCAGGGTTTGAAAGAGTCTTATTATTATTTACACCACCGGTCGGGCTTCGGGCTTCGTCGGGCCGGATAAATAAGTCCCGGATAAAAAATGGGCTACAAAATGGAGCCAAAGCCCGGCTCGTCACCGACCGTCGGGCTTTCGGGCTTTATCGGGTCGGACTAAAAAAGGCCCGGATAAAATTTAAGTTACAATTTTAAAGCCCAAGCCCGAGAAAAGTTCGGACTATTCGGGCTAGCCCATTTTGACGGCTCTACACAAAACGATGGACTAAGATGCTATATGGGCCTTACACTTCTAACTAGTCCAATTAATATATTTTTTTTAATATTAACAATTCATTCAAAGTAGTAGTAAATATAAATTCAACAAAACCCTTCAAACCATCACTCTATGAAAAAATTTAGAAAAGCTAAAAAGAAAGAAGAAAAAAACATCTGACCAACCCATTTTCAGAATCTCACTATCAATATATATATATCATCATCACCCAGTATTATTATTGGTGACATTTAGAATGCACAAATATTTAATTTGTGCATGGGTGCACAACTTAAATTTATAAGTTTATTTCTTTCTCACATCCAAAATCATCATCATTATGATTATTTAAAAATCCGAAGAAAAAAACATCTTCATCTTATTTGTTTAAAAATCCCTAAATTATTATTAGATTTAAATCTAAACTTCCATAAAAAGCAAATCTGATTTGTCAAAATATCTTACATTTAGATCTGAACTTTAGATCCCTAAAGTTGAATGGTTTTCTTTAAACAAAGTCGCGTTATACATTTTCTTTGGCTTGGAACCTTTTCTCATGTACGTGATCATATTAAGTGCACGTACGTAAGTAATTAACCATTCAACTTTGTTTAACGCGACTTTGTTTAAAGAAAAGGTTGTAACAAACGTACGTGCACTTAATATGATCAGGTGAATGAAGAGGTGGAACGAGCAATAGGACAATGTTATCCATCGCGATCAATAACAAAGTCACTTTCATTGAGACTCAAAGCAGTGGAAGAACCATTAAGTTTAACATTTATTATTGGTTCTTCCTTTACTTCTTTTTTCCCTTCTCAAGGTCTTCTGGAATCCTATCTTTAAAGTCCATCTGACGCATTTTCTCCATTTTAAGCTTGGCTAATCCATCAGCAACATAGTTGTCATCTCTGTCGATGGACTTAAACACCAAATTAGGTATCTTATCGTGAAAAACCAATATTTTCTTGTAATATTTTTTGTATTGGCCTTGAAATCCACATTTCAAGTTTAAGGCGTCAATCACCTTCTCATGGTCGCTTAAGACCATTAGCTTGGTTGGACGTGGATGTATGGTAAGAACTTTCCTTAAAGCTATATGGATCGCCTTCGCCTCCATCACGAAGGAGTTTCCCTCCTTAGGGAAATAGTCACAGAAACCCATTAAAGTATTTCCATGCGGGTCTTCTAGGACTCCCCCTATACCACCTTCCCCTTCAATGTCGCCTTTACCTATGGGATGTTTTTCCGTACGACCCCGGTAACTGCCGTCCACCTTAAAGGTGTACCATCCTTCATCTTCTACCTTCAAACCCCTGAAAGAAAAAAAAACAGAACACAAGAGGAAGCATTAGGGTTTGAAAGAGTCTTATTATTATTTACACCACCAAATGGGTATTTATACACAAAACAATGGACTAAGATGCTATATAGGTCTTACACTTCTAACCATCCGAATTAATATCTTTTTTTTTAATTAACAATTTATTCAAAGTAGTAGTAAATATAAATCCATCAAAACCCTTCAAACCATCACTACATGAAACAATTTAGAAAGCTAGAAAAAAAAAAACGAACACAAGAGGAAGCATCAGGGTTTGAAAGAGTCTTATTATTATTTACACCACCGGTCGGGCTTCGGGCTTCGTCGGGCCGGATAAATAAGTCCCGGATAAAAAATGGGCTACAAAATGGAGCCAAAGCCCGGTTCGTCACCGACCGTCGGGCTTTCGGGCTTTATCGGGTCGGACTAAAAAAGGCCCGGATAAAATTTAAGTTACAATTTTAAAGCCCAAGCCCGAGAAAAGTTCGGATTATTCGGGCTAGCCCATTTTGACGGCTCTACACAAAACGATGGACTAAGATGCTATATGGGCCTTACACTTCTAACTAGTCCAATTAATATTTTTTTTTTAATATTAACAATTCATTCAAAGTAGTAGTAAATATAAATTCAACAAAACCCTTCAAACCATCACTCTATGAAAAAATTTAGAAAAGCTAAAAAGAAAGAAGAAAAAAACATCTGACCAACCCATTTTCAGAATCTCACTATCAATATATATATATCATCATCACCTAGTATTATTATTGGTGACATTTAGAATGCACAAATATTTAATTTGTGCATGGGTGCACAACTTAAATTTATAAGTTTATTTCTTTCTCACATCCAAAATCATCATCATTATGATTATTTAAAAATCCGAAGAAAAAAACATCTTCATCTTATTTGTTTAAAAATCCCTAAATTATTATTAGATTTAAATCTAAACTTCCATAAAAAGCAAATCTGATTTGTCAAAATATCTTACATTTAGATCTGAACTTTAGATCCCTAAAGTTGAATGGTTTTCTTTAAACAAAGTCGCGTTAAACATTTTCTTTGGCTTGGAACCTTTTCTCATGTACGTGATCATATTAAGTGCTTGTACGTAAGTAATTAACCATTCAACTTTGTTTAACGCGACTTTGTTTAAAGAAAAGGTTGTAACAAACGTACGTGCACTTAATATGATCAGGTGAATGAAGAGGTGGAACGAGCAATAGGACAATGTTATCCATCGCGATCAATAACAAAGTCACTTTCATTGAGACTCAAAGCAGTGGAAGAACCATTAAGTTTAACATTTATTATTGGTTCTTCCTTTACTTCTTTTTTCCCTTCTCAAGGTCTTCTGGAATCCTATCTTTAAAGTCCATCTGACGCATTTTCTCCATTTTAAGCTTGGCTAATCCATCAGCAACATAGTTGTCATCTCTGTCGATGGACTTAAACACCAAATTAGGTATCTTATCGTGAAAAACCAATATTTTCTTGTAATATTTTTTGTATTGGCCTTGAAATCCACATTTCAAGTTTAAGGCGTCAATCACCTTCTCATGGTCGCTTAAGACCATTAGCTTGGTTGGACGTGGATGTATGGTAAGAACTTTCCTTAAAGCTACATGGATCGCCTTCGCCTCCATCACAAAGGAGTTTCCCCCCTTAGGGAAATAGTCACAGAAACCCATTAAAGTATTTCCATGCGGGTCTTCTAGGACTCCTCCTATACCACCTTCCCCTTCAATGTCGCCTTTACCTATGGGATGTTTTTCCGTACGACCCCGGTAACTGCCGTCCACCTTAAAGGTGTACCATCCTTCATCTTCTACCTTCAAACCCCTGAAAGAAAAAAAAACAGAACACAAGAGGAAACATTAGGGTTTGAAAGAGTCTTATTATTATTTACACCACCAAATGGGTATTTATACACAAAACAATGGACTAAGATGCTATATAGGTCTTACACTTCTAACCAGCCGAATTAATATCTTTTTTTTAATTAACAATTTATTCAAAGTAGTAGTAAATATAAATCCATCAAAACCCTTCAAACCATCACTACATGAAACAATTTAGAAAGCTAGAAAAAAAAAAAAAGAACACAAGAGGAAGCATCAGGGTTTGAAAGAGTCTTATTATTATTTACACCACCGGTCGGGCTTCGGGCTTCGTCGGGCCGGATAAATAAGTCCCGGATAAAAAATGGGCTACAAAATGGAGCCAAAGCCCGGCTCGTCACCGACCGTCGGGCTTTCGGGCTTTATCGGGTCGGACTAAAAAAGGCCAAGATAAAATTTAAGTTACAATTTTAAAGCCCAAGCCCGAGAAAAGTTCGGACTATTCGGGCTAGCCCATTTTGACGGCTCTACACAAAACGATGGACTAAGATGCTATATGGGCCTTACACTTCTAACTAGTCCAATTAATATATTTTTTTTAATATTAACAATTCATTCAAAGTAGTAGTAAATATAAATTCAACAAAACCGTTCAAACCATCACTCTATGAAAAAATTTAGAAAAGCTAAAAAGAAAGAAGAAAAAAACATCTGACCAACCCATTTTCAGAATCTCACTATCAATATATATATATCATCATCACCTAGTATTATTATAGGTGACATTTAGAATGCACAAATATTTAATTTGTGCATGGGTGCACAACTTAAATTTATAAGTTTATTTCTTTCTCACATCCAAAATCATCATCATTATGATTATTTAAAAATCCGAAGAAAAAAACATCTTCATCTTATTTGTTTAAAAATCCCTAAATTATTATTAGATTTAAATCTAAACTTCCATAAAAAGCAAATCTGATTTGTCAAAATATTTTACATTTAGATCTGAACTTTAGATCCCTAAAGTTGAATGGTTTTCTTTAAACAAAGTCGCGTTAAACATTTTCTCTGGCTTGGAACCTTTTCTCATGTACGTGATCATATTAAGTGCACGTACGTAAGTAATTAACCATTCAACTTTGTTTAACGCGACTTTGTTTAAAGAAAAGGTTGTAACAAACGTACGTGCACTTAATATGATCAGGTGAATGAACAAGTGGAACGAGCAATAGGACAATGTTATCCATCGCGATCAATAACAAAGTCACTTTCATTGAGACTCAAAGCAGTGGAAGAACCATTAAGTTTAACATTTATTATTGGTTCTTCCTTTACTACTTTTTTCCCTTCTCAAGGTCTTCTGGAATCCTATCTTTAAAGTCCATCTGACGCATTTTCTCCATTTTAAGCTTGGCTAATCCATCAGCAACATAGTTGTCATCTCTGTCGATGGACTTAAACACCAAATTAGGTATCTTATCGTGAAAAACCAATATTTTCTTGTAATATTTTTTGTATTGGCCTTGAAATCCACATTTCAAGTTTAAGGCGTCAATCACCTTCTCATGGTCGCTTAAGACCATTAGCTTGGTTGGACGTGGATGTATGGTAAGAACTTTCCTTAAAGCTACATGGATCGCCTTCGCCTCCATCACAAAGGAGTTTCCCCCCTTAGGGAAATAGTCACAGAAACCCATTAAAGTATTTCCATGCGGGTCTTCTAGGACTCCTCCTATACCACCTTCCCCTTCAATGTCGCCTTTACCTATGGGATGTTTTTCCGTACGACCCCGGTAACTGCCGTCCACCTTAAAGGTGTACCATCCTTCATCTTCTACCTTCAAACCCCTGAAAGAAAAAAAAACAGAACACAAGAGGAAGCATTAGGGTTTGAAAGAGTCTTATTATTATTTACACCACCAAATGGGTATTTATACACAAAACAATGGACTAAGATGCTATATAGGTCTTACACTTCTAACCAGCCGAATTAATATCTTTTTTTTTAATTAACAATTTATTCAAAGTAGTAGTAAATATAAATCCATCAAAACCCTTCAAACCATCACTACATGAAACAATTTAGAAAGCTAGAAAAAAAAAAACGAACACAAGAGGAAGCATCAGGGTTTGAAAGAGTCTTATTATTATTTACACCACCGGTCGGGCTTCGGGCTTCGTCGGGCCGGATAAATAAGTCCCGGATAAAAAATGGGCTACAAAATGGAGCCAAAGCCCGGCTCGTCACCGACCGTCGGGCTTTATCGGGTCGGACTAAAAAAGGCCAGGATAAAATTTAAGTTACAATTTTAAAGCCCAAGCCCGAGAAAAGTTCGGACTATTCGGGCTAGCCCATTTTGACGGCTCTACACAAAACGATGGACTAAGATGCTATATGGGCCTTACACTTCTAACTAGTTCAATTAATATATTTTTTTTAATATTAACAATTCATTCAAAGTAGTAGTAAATATAAATTCAACAAAACCCTTCAAACCATCACTCTATGAAAAAATTTAGAAAAGCTAAAAAGAAAGAAGAAAAAAACATCTGACCAACCCATTTTCAGAATCTCACTATCAATATATATATATATATCATCATCACCTAGTATTATTATTGGTGACATTTAGAATGCACAAATATTTAATTTGTGCATGGGTGCACAACTTAAATTTATAAGTTTATTTCTTTCTCACATCCAAAATCATCATCATTATGATTATTTAAAAATCCGAAGAAAAAAACATCTTCATCTTATTTGTTTAAAAATCCCTAAATTATTATTAGATTTAAATCTAAACTTCCATAAAAAGCAAATCTGATTTGTCAAAATATCTTACATTTAGATCTGAACTTTAGATCCCTAAAGTTGAATGGTTTTCTTTAAACAAAGTCGCGTTAAACATTTTCTTTGGCTTGGAACCTTTTCTCATGTACGTGATCATATTAAGTGCACGTACGTAAGTAATTAACCATTCAACTTTGTTTAACGCGACTTTGTTTAAAGAAAAGGTTGTAACAAACGTACGTGCACTTAATATGATCAGGTGAATGAAGAGGGGGAACGAGCAATAGGACAATGTTATCCATCGCGATCAATAACAAAGTCACTTTCATTGAGACTCAAAGCAGTGGAAGAACCATTAAGTTTAACATTTATTATTGGTTCTTCCTTTACTTCTTTTTTCCCTTCTCAAGGTCTTCTGGAATCCTATCTTTAAAGTCCATCTGACGCTTTTTCTCCATTCCAAGCTTGGCTAATCCATCAGCAACATAGTTGTCATCTCTGTCGATGGACTTAAACACTAAATTAGGTATCTTATCGTGAAAAGCCAATATTTTCTTGTAATATTTTTTGTATTGGCCTTGAAATCCACATTTCAAGTTTAAGGCGTCAATCACCTTCTCATGGTCGCTTAAGACCATTAGCTTGGTTGGACGTGGATGTATGGTAAGAACTTTCCTTAAAGCTACATGGATCGCCTTCGCCTCCATCACAAAGGAGTTTCCCCCCTTAGGGAAATAGTCACAGAAACCCATTAAAGTATTTCCATGCGGGTCTTCTAGGACTCCTCCTATACCACCTTCCCCTTCAATGTCGCCTTTACCTATGGGATGTTTTTCCGTACGACCCCGGTAACTGCCGTCCACCTTAAAGGTGTACCATCCTTCATCTTCTACCTTCAAACCCCTGAAAGAAAAAAAAAACAGAACACAAGAGGAAGCATTAGGGTTTGAAAGAGTCTTATTATTATTTACACCACCAAATGGGTATTTATACACAAAACAATGGACTAAGATGCTATATAGGTCTTACACTTCTAACCAGCCGAATTAATATCTTTTTTTTTAATTAACAATTTATTCAAAGTAGTAGTAAATATAAATCCATCAAAACCCTTCAAACCATCACTACATGAAACAATTTAGAAAGCTAGAAAAAAAAAAACGAACACAAGAGGAAGCATCAGGGTTTGAAAGAGTCTTATTATTATTTACACCACCGGTCGGGCTTCGGGCTTCGTCGGGCCGGATAAATAAGTCCCGGATAAAAAATGGGCTACAAAATGGAGCCAAAGCCCGGCTCGTCACCGACCGTCGGGCTTTCGGGCTTTATCGGGTCGGACTAAAAAAGGCCCGGATAAAATTTAAGTTACAATTTTAAAGCCCAAGCCCGAGAAAAGTTCGGACTATTCGGGCTAGCCCATTTTGACGGCTCTACACAAAACGATGGACTAAGATGCTATATGGGCCTTACACTTCTAACTAGTCCAATTAATATATTTTTTTTAATATTAACAATTCATTCAAAGTAGTAGTAAATATAAATTCAACAAAACCCTTCAAACCATCACTCTATGAAAAAATTTAGAAAAGCTAAAAAGAAAGAAGAAAAAAACATCTGACCAACCCATTTTCAGAATCTCACTATCAATATATATATATCATCATCACCTAGTATTATTATTGGTGACATTTAGAATGCACAAATATTTAATTTGTGCATGGGTGCACAACTTAAATTTATAAGTTTATTTCTTTCTCACATCCAAAATCATCATCATTATGATTATTTAAAAATCCGAAGAAAAAAACATCTTCATCTTATTTGTTTAAAAATCCCTAAATTATTATTAGATTTAAATCTAAACTTCCATAAAAAGCAAATCTGATTTGTCAAAATATCTTACATTTAGATCTGAACTTTAGATCCCTAAAGTTGAATGGTTTTCTTTAAACAAAGTCGCGTTAAACATTTTCTTTGGCTTGGAACCTTTTCTCATGTACGTGATCATATTAAGTGCACGTACGTAAGTAATTAACCATTCAACTTTGTTTAACGCGACTTTGTTTAAAGAAAAGGTTGTAACAAACGTACGTGCACTTAATATGATCAGGTGAATGAAGAGGTGGAACGAGCAATAGGACAATGTTATCCATCGCGATCAATAACAAAGTCACTTTCATTGAGACTCAAAGCAGTGGAAGAACCATTAAGTTTAACATTTATTATTGGTTCTTCCTTTACTTCTTTTTTCCCTTCTCAAGGTCTTCTGGAATCCTATCTTTAAAGTCCATCTGACGCATTTTCTCCATTTTAAGCTTGGCTAATCCATCAGCAACATAGTTGTCATCTCTGTCGATGGACTTAAACACCAAATTAGGTATCTTATCGTGAAAAACCAATATTTTCTTGTAATATTTTTTGTATTGGCCTTGAAATCCACATTTCAAGTTTAAGGCGTCAATCACCTTCTCATGGTCGCTTAAGACCATTAGCTTGGTTGGACGTGGATGTATGGTAAGAACTTTCCTTAAAGCTACATGGATCGCCTTCGCCTCCATCACAAAGGAGTTTCCCCCCTTAGGGAAATAGTCACAGAAACCCATTAAAGTATTTCCATGCGGGTCTTCTAGGACTCCTCCTATACCACCTTCCCCTTCAATGTCGCCTTTACCTATGGGATGTTTTTCCGTACGACCCCGGTAACTGCCGTCCACCTTAAAGGTGTACCATCCTTCATCTTCTACCTTCAAACCCCTGAAAGAAAAAAAAACAGAACACAAGAGGAAGCATTAGGGTTTGAAAGAGTCTTATTATTATTTACACCACCAAATGGGTATTTATACACAAAACAATGGACTAAGATACTATATAGGTCTTACACTTCTAACCAGCCGAATTAATATCTTTTTTTTTAATTAACAATTTATTCAAAGTAGTAGTAAATATAAATCCATCAAAACCCTTCAAACCATCACTACATGAAACAATTTAGAAAGCTAGAAAAAAAAAAAAACGAACACAAGAGGAAGCATCAGGGTTTGAAAGAGTCTTATTATTATTTACACCACCGGTCGGGCTTCGGGCTTCGTCGGGCCGGATAAATAAGTCCCGGATAAAAAATGGGCTACAAAATGGAGCCAAAGCCCGGCTCGTCACCGACCGTCGGGCTTTCGGGCTTTATCGGGTCGGACTAAAAAAGGCCCGGATAAAATTTAAGTTACAATTTTAAAGCCCAAGCCCGAGAAAAGTTCGGACTATTCGGGCTAGCCCATTTTGACGGCTCTACACAAAACGATGGACTAAGATGCTATATGGGCCTTACACTTCTAACTAGTCCAATTAATATATTTTTTTTAATATTAACAATTCATTCAAAGTAGTAGTAAATATAAATTCAACAAAACCCTTCAAACCATCACTCTATGAAAAAATTTAGAAAAGCTAAAAAGAAAGAAGAAAAAAACATCTGACCAACCCATTTTCAGAATCTCACTATCAATATATATATATCATCATCACCCAGTATTATTATTGGTGACATTTAGAATGCACAAATATTTAATTTGTGCATGGGTGCACAACTTAAATTTATAAGTTTATTTCTTTCTCACATCCAAAATCATCATCATTATGATTATTTAAAAATCCGAAGAAAAAAACATCTTCATCTTATTTGTTTAAAAATCCCTAAATTATTATTAGATTTAAATCTAAACTTCCATAAAAAGCAAATCTGATTTGTCAAAATATCTTACATTTAGATCTGAACTTTAGATCCCTAAAGTTGAATGGTTTTCTTTAAACAAAGTCGCGTTAAACATTTTCTTTGGCTTGGAACCTTTTCTCATGTACGTGATCATATTAAGTGCACGTACGTAAGTAATTAACCATTCAACTTTGTTTAACGCGACTTTGTTTAAAGAAAAGGTTGTAACAAACGTACGTGCACTTAATATGATCAGGTGAATGAAGAGGTGGAACGAGCAATAGGACAATGTTATCCATCGCGATCAATAACAAAGTCACTTTCATTGAGACTCAAAGCAGTGGAAGAACCATTAAGTTTAACATTTATTATTGGTTCTTCCTTTACTTCTTTTTTCCCTTCTCAAGGTCTTCTGGAATCCTATCTTTAAAGTCCATCTGACGCATTTTCTCCATTTTAAGCTTGGCTAATCCATCAGCAACATAGTTGTCATCTCTGTCGATGGACTTAAACACCAAATTAGGTATCTTATCGTGAAAAACCAATATTTTCTTGTAATATTTTTTGTATTGGCCTTGAAATCCACATTTCAAGTTTAAGGCGTCAATCACCTTCTCATGGTCGCTTAAGACCATTAGCTTGGTTGGACGTGGATGTATGGTAAGAACTTTCCTTAAAGCTATATGGATCGCCTTCGCCTCCATCACGAAGGAGTTTCCCTCCTTAGGGAAATAGTCACAGAAACCCATTAAAGTATTTCCATGCGGGTCTTCTAGGACTCCCCCTATACCACCTTCCCCTTCAATGTCGCCTTTACCTATGGGATGTTTTTCCGTACGACCCCGGTAACTGCCGTCCACCTTAAAGGTGTACCATCCTTCATCTTCTACCTTCAAACCCCTGAAAGAAAAAAAAACAGAACACAAGAGGAAGCATTAGGGTTTGAAAGAGTCTTATTATTATTTACACCACCAAATGGGTATTTATACACAAAACAATGGACTAAGATGCTATATAGGTCTTACACTTCTAACCAGCCGAATTAATATCTTTTTTTTTAATTAACAATTTATTCAAAGTAGTAGTAAATATAAATCCATCAAAACCCTTCAAACCATCACTACATGAAACAATTTAGAAAGCTAGAAAAAAAAAAAAAAAGAACACAAGAGGAAGCATCAGGGTTTGAAAGAGTCTTATTATTATTTACACCACCGGTCGGGCTTGGGCTTCGTCGGGCCGGATAAATAAGTCCCGGATAAAAAATGGGCTACAAAATGGAGCCAAAGCCCGGCTCGTCACCGACCGTCGGGCTTTCGGGCTTTATCGGGTCGGACTAAAAAAGGCCCGGATAAAATTTAAGTTACAATTTTAAAGCCCAAGCCCGAGAAAAGTTCGGACTATTCGGGCTAGCCCATTTTGACGGCTCTACACAAAACGATGGACTAAGATGCTATATGGGCCTTACACTTCTAACTAGTCCAATTAATATATTTTTTTTAATATTAACAATTCATTCAAAGTAGTAGTAAATATAAATTCAACAAAACCGTTCAAACCATCACTCTATGAAAAAATTTAGAAAAGCTAAAAAGAAAGAAGAAAAAAACATCTGACCAACCCATTTTCAGAATCTCACTATCAATATATATATATCATCATCACCTAGTATTATTATAGGTGACATTTAGAATGCACAAATATTTAATTTGTGCATGGGTGCACAACTTAAATTTATAAGTTTATTTCTTTCTCACATCCAAAATCATCATCATTATGATTATTTAAAAATCCGAAGAAAAAAACATCTTCATCTTATTTGTTTAAAAATCCCTAAATTATTATTAGATTTAAATCTAAACTTCCATAAAAAGCAAATCTGATTAGTCAAAATATTTTACATTTAGATCTGAACTTTAGATCCCTAAAGTTGAATGGTTTTCTTTAAACAAAGTCGCGTTAAACATTTTCTCTGGCTTGGAACCATTTCTCATGTACGTGATCATATTAAGTGCACGTACGTAAGTAATTAACCATTCAACTTTGTTTAACGCGACTTTGTTTAAAGAAAAGGTTGTAACAAACGTACGTGCACTTAATATGATCAGGTGAATGAACAAGTGGAACGAGCAATAGGACAATGTTATCCATCGCGATCAATAACAAAGTCACTTTCATTGAGACTCAAAGCAGTGGAAGAACCATTAAGTTTAACATTTATTATTGGTTCTTCCTTTACTACTTTTTTCCCTTCTCAAGGTCTTCTGGAATCCTATCTTTAAAGTCCATCTGACGCATTTTCTCCATTTTAAGCTTGGCTAATCCATCAGCAACATAGTTGTCATCTCTGTCGATGGACTTAAACACCAAATTAGGTATCTTATCGTGAAAAACCAATATTTTCTTGTAATATTTTTTGTATTGGCCTTGAAATCCACATTTCAAGTTTAAGGCGTCAATCACCTTCTCATGGTCGCTTAAGACCATTAGCTTGGTTGGACGTGGATGTATGGTAAGAACTTTCCTTAAAGCTACATGGATCGCCTTCGCCTCCATCACAAAGGAGTTTCCCCCCTTAGGGAAATAGTCACAGAAACCCATTAAAGTATTTCCATGCGGGTCTTCTAGGACTCCTCCTATACCACCTTCCCCTTCAATGTCGCCTTTACCTATGGGATGTTTTTCCGTACGACCCCGGTAACTGCCGTCCACCTTAAAGGTGTACCATCCTTCATCTTCTACCTTCAAACCCCTGAAAGAAAAAAAAACAGAACACAAGAGGAAACATTAGGGTTTGAAAGAGTCTTATTATTATTTACACCACCAAATGGGTATTTATACACAAAACAATGGACTAAGATGCTATATAGGTCTTACACTTCTAACCAGCCGAATTAATATCTTTTTTTTAATTAACAATTTATTCAAAGTAGTAGTAAATATAAATCCATCAAAACCCTTCAAACCATCACTACATGAAACAATTTAGAAAGCTAGAAAAAAAAAAAAGAACACAAGAGGAAGCATCAGGGTTTGAAAGAGTCTTATTATTATTTACACCACCGGTCGGGCTTCGGGCTTCGTCGGGCCGGATAAATAAGTCCCGGATAAAAAATGGGCTACAAAATGGAGCCAAAGCCCGGCTCGTCACCGACCGTCGGGCTTTCGGGCTTTATCGGGTCGGACTAAAAAAGGCCAAGATAAAATTTAAGTTACAATTTTAAAGCCCAAGCCCGAGAAAAGTTCGGACTATTCGGGCTAGCCCATTTTGACGGCTCTACACAAAACGATGGACTAAGATGCTATATGGGCCTTACACTTCTAACTAGTCCAATTAATATATTTTTTTTAATATTAACAATTCATTCAAAGTAGTAGTAAATATAAATTCAACAAAACCGTTCAAACCATCACTCTATGAAAAAATTTAGAAAAGCTAAAAAGAAAGAAGAAAAAAACATCTGACCAACCCATTTTCAGAATCTCACTATCAATATATATATATCATCATCACCTAGTATTATTATAGGTGACATTTAGAATGCACAAATATTTAATTTGTGCATGGGTGCACAACTTAAATTTATAAGTTTATTTCTTTCTCACATCCAAAATCATCATCATTATGATTATTTAAAAATCCGAAGAAAAAAACATCTTCATCTTATTTGTTTAAAAATCCCTAAATTATTATTAGATTTAAATCTAAACTTCCATAAAAAGCAAATCTGATTTGTCAAAATATTTTACATTTAGATCTGAACTTTAGATCCCTAAAGTTGAATGGTTTTCTTTAAACAAAGTCGCGTTAAACATTTTCTCTGGCTTGGAACCTTTTCTCATGTACGTGATCATATTAAGTGCACGTACGTAAGTAATTAACCATTCAACTTTGTTTAACGCGACTTTGTTTAAAGAAAAGGTTGTAACAAACGTACGTGCACTTAATATGATCAGGTGAATGAACAAGTGGAACGAGCAATAGGACAATGTTATCCATCGCGATCAATAACAAAGTCACTTTCATTGAGACTCAAAGCAGTGGAAGAACCATTAAGTTTAACATTTATTATTGGTTCTTCCTTTACTACTTTTTTCCCTTCTCAAGGTCTTCTGGAATCCTATCTTTAAAGTCCATCTGACGCATTTTCTCCATTTTAAGCTTGGCTAATCCATCAGCAACATAGTTGTCATCTCTGTCGATGGACTTAAACACCAAATTAGGTATCTTATCGTGAAAAACCAATATTTTCTTGTAATATTTTTTGTATTGGCCTTGAAATCCACATTTCAAGTTTAAGGCGTCAATCACCTTCTCATGGTCGCTTAAGACCATTAGCTTGGTTGGACGTGGATGTATGGTAAGAACTTTCCTTAAAGCTACATGGATCGCCTTCGCCTCCATCACAAAGGAGTTTCCCCCCTTAGGGAAATAGTCACAGAAACCCATTAAAGTATTTCCATGCGGGTCTTCTAGGACTCCTCCTATACCACCTTCCCCTTCAATGTCGCCTTTACCTATGGGATGTTTTTCCGTACGACCCCGGTAACTGCCGTCCACCTTAAAGGTGTACCATCCTTCATCTTCTACCTTCAAACCCCTGAAAGAAAAAAAAACAGAACACAAGAGGAAGCATTAGGGTTTGAAAGAGTCTTATTATTATTTACACCACCAAATGGGTATTTATACACAAAACAATGGACTAAGATGCTATATAGGTCTTACACTTCTAACCAGCCGAATTAATATCTTTTTTTTTAATTAACAATTTATTCAAAGTAGTAGTAAATATAAATCCATCAAAACCCTTCAAACCATCACTACATGAAACAATTTAGAAAGCTAGAAAAAAAAAAACGAACACAAGAGGAAGCATCAGGGTTTGAAAGAGTCTTATTATTATTTACACCACCGGTCGGGCTTCGGGCTTCGTCGGGCCGGATAAATAAGTCCCGGATAAAAAATGGGCTACAAAATGGAGCCAAAGCCCGGCTCGTCACCGACCGTCGGGCTTTATCGGGTCGGACTAAAAAAGGCCAGGATAAAATTTAAGTTACAATTTTAAAGCCCAAGCCCGAGAAAAGTTCGGACTATTCGGGCTAGCCCATTTTGACGGCTCTACACAAAACGATGGACTAAGATGCTATATGGGCCTTACACTTCTAACTAGTTCAATTAATATATTTTTTTTAATATTAACAATTCATTCAAAGTAGTAGTAAATATAAATTCAACAAAACCCTTCAAACCATCACTCTATGAAAAAATTTAGAAAAGCTAAAAAGAAAGAAGAAAAAAACATCTGACCAACCCATTTTCAGAATCTCACTATCAATATATATATATATATCATCATCACCTAGTATTATTATTGGTGACATTTAGAATGCACAAATATTTAATTTGTGCATGGGTGCACAACTTAAATTTATAAGTTTATTTCTTTCTCACATCCAAAATCATCATCATTATGATTATTTAAAAATCCGAAGAAAAAAACATCTTCATCTTATTTGTTTAAAAATCCCTAAATTATTATTAGATTTAAATCTAAACTTCCATAAAAAGCAAATCTGATTTGTCAAAATATCTTACATTTAGATCTGAACTTTAGATCCCTAAAGTTGAATGGTTTTCTTTAAACAAAGTCGCGTTAAACATTTTCTTTGGCTTGGAACCTTTTCTCATGTACGTGATCATATTAAGTGCACGTACGTAAGTAATTAACCATTCAACTTTGTTTAACGCGACTTTGTTTAAAGAAAAGGTTGTAACAAACGTACGTGCACTTAATATGATCAGGTGAATGAAGAGGTGGAACGAGCAATAGGACAATGTTATCCATCGCGATCAATAACAAAGTCACTTTCATTGAGACTCAAAGCAGTGGAAGAACCATTAAGTTTAACATTTATTATTGGTTCTTCCTTTACTTCTTTTTTCCCTTCTCAAGGTCTTCTGGAATCCTATCTTTAAAGTCCATCTGACGCATTTTCTCCATTTTAAGCTTGGCTAATCCATCAGCAACATAGTTGTCATCTCTGTCGATGGACTTAAACACCAAATTAGGTATCTTATCGTGAAAAACCAATATTTTCTTGTAATATTTTTTGTATTGGCCTTGAAATCCACATTTCAAGTTTAAGGCGTCAATCACCTTCTCATGGTCGCTTAAGACCATTAGCTTGGTTGGACGTGGATGTATGGTAAGAACTTTCCTTAAAGCTACATGGATCGCCTTCGCCTCCATCACGAAGGAGTTTCCCTCCTTAGGGAAATAGTCACAGAAACCCATTAAAGTATTTCCATGCGGGTCTTCTAGGACTCCCCCTATACCACCTTCCCCTTCAATGTCGCCTTTACCTATGGGATGTTTTTCCGTACGACCCCGGTAACTGCCGTCCACCTTAAAGGTGTACCATCCTTCATCTTCTACCTTCAAACCCCTGAAAGAAAAAAAAACAGAACACAAGAGGAAGCATTAGGGTTTGAAAGAGTCTTATTATTATTTACACCACCAAATGGGTATTTATACACAAAACAATGGACTAAGATGCTATATAGGTCTTACACTTCTAACCAGCCGAATTAATATCTTTTTTTTTAATTAACAATTTATTCAAAGTAGTAGTAAATATAAATCCATCAAAACCCTTCAAACCATCACTACATGAAACAATTTAGAAAGCTAGAAAAAAAAAAACGAACACAAGAGGAAGCATCAGGGTTTGAAAGAGTCTTATTATTATTTACACCACCGGTCGGGCTTCGGGCTTCGTCGGGCCGGATAAATAAGTCCCGGATAAAAAATGGGCTACAAAATGGAGCCAAAGCCCGGCTCGTCACCGACCGTCGGGCTTTCGGGCTTTATCGGGTCGGACTAAAAAAGGCCCGGATAAAATTTAAGTTACAATTTTAAAGCCCAAGCCCGAGAAAAGTTCGGATTATTCGGGCTAGCCCATTTTGACGGCTCTACACAAAACGATGGACTAAGATGCTATATGGGCCTTACACTTCTAACTAGTCCAATTAATATTTTTTTTTTTAATATTAACAATTCATTCAAAGTAGTAGTAAATATAAATTCAACAAAACCCTTCAAACCATCACTCTATGAAAAAATTTAGAAAAGCTAAAAAGAAAGAAGAAAAAAACATCTGACCAACCCATTTTCAGAATCTCACTATCAATATATATATATCATCATCACCTAGTATTATTATTGGTGACATTTAGAATGCACAAATATTTAATTTGTGCATGGGTGCACAACTTAAATTTATAAGTTTATTTCTTTCTCACATCCAAAATCATCATCATTATGATTATTTAAAAATCCGAAGAAAAAAACATCTTCATCTTATTTGTTTAAAAATCCCTAAATTATTATTAGATTTAAATCTAAACTTCCATAAAAAGCAAATCTGATTTGTCAAAATATCTTACATTTAGATCTGAACTTTAGATCCCTAAAGTTGAATGGTTTTCTTTAAACAAAGTCGCGTTAAACATTTTCTTTGGCTTGGAACCTTTTCTCATGTACGTGATCATATTAAGTGCTTGTACGTAAGTAATTAACCATTCAACTTTGTTTAACGCGACTTTGTATAAAGAAAAGGTTGTAACAAACGTACGTGCACTTAATATGATCAGGTGAATGAAGAGGTGGAACGAGCAATAGGACAATGTTATCCATCGCGATCAATAACAAAGTCACTTTCATTGAGACTCAAAGCAGTGGAAGAACCATTAAGTTTAACATTTATTATTGGTTCTTCCTTTACTTCTTTTTTCCCTTCTCAAGGTCTTCTGGAATCCTATCTTTAAAGTCCATCTGACGCATTTTCTCCATTTTAAGCTTGGCTAATCCATCAGCAACATAGTTGTCATCTCTGTCGATGGACTTAAACACCAAATTAGGTATCTTATCGTGAAAAACCAATATTTTCTTGTAATATTTTTTGTATTGGCCTTGAAATCCACATTTCAAGTTTAAGGCGTCAATCACCTTCTCATGGTCGCTTAAGACCATTAGCTTGGTTGGACGTGGATGTATGGTAAGAACTTTCCTTAAAGCTACATGGATCGCCTTCGCCTCCATCACGAAGGAGTTTCCCTCCTTAGGGAAATAGTCACAGAAACCCATTAAAGTATTTCCATGCGGGTCTTCTAGGACTCCCCCTATACCACCTTCCCCTTCAATGTCGCCTTTACCTATGGGATGTTTTTCCGTACGACCCCGGTAACTGCCGTCCACCTTAAAGGTGTACCATCCTTCATCTTCTACCTTCAAACCCCTGAAAGAAAAAAAAACAGAACACAAGAGGAAGCATTAGGGTTTGAAAGAGTCTTATTATTATTTACACCACCAAATGGGTATTTATACACAAAACAATGGACTAAGATGCTATATAGGTCTTACACTTCTAACCAGCCGAATTAATATCTTTTTTTTTAATTAACAATTTATTCAAAGTAGTAGTAAATATAAATCCATCAAAACCCTTCAAACCATCACTACATGAAACAATTTAGAAAGCTAGAAAAAAAAAAAAAGAACACAAGAGGAAGCATCAGGGTTTGAAAGAGTCTTATTATTATTTACACCACCGGTCGGGCTTCGGGCTTCGTCGGGCCGGATAAATAAGTCCCGGATAAAAAATGGGCTACAAAATGGAGCCAAAGCCCGGCTCGTCACCGACCGTCGGGCTTTCGGGCTTTATCGGGTCGGACTAAAAAAGGCCCGGATAAAATTTAAGTTACAATTTTAAAGCCCAAGCCCGAGAAAAGTTCGGACTATTCGGGCTAGCCCATTTTGACGGCTCTACACAAAACGATGGACTAAGATGCTATATGGGCCTTACACTTCTAACTAGTCCAATTAATATATTTTTTTTAATATTAACAATTCATTCAAAGTAGTAGTAAATATAAATTCAACAAAACCGTTCAAACCATCACTCTATGAAAAAATTTAGAAAAGCTAAAAAGAAAGAAGAAAAAAACATCTGACCAACCCATTTTCAGAATCTCACAATCAATATATATATATCATCATCACCTAGTATTATTATAGGTGACATTTAGAATGCACAAATATTTAATTTGTGCATGGGTGCACAACTTAAATTTATAAGTTTATTTCTTTCTCACATCCAAAATCATCATCATTATGATTATTTAAAAATCCGAAGAAAAAAACATCTTCATCTTATTTGTTTAAAAATCCCTAAATTATTATTTGATTTAAATCTAAACTTCCATAAAAAGCAAATCTGATTTGTCAAAATATTTTACATTTAGATCTGAACTTTAGATCCCTAAAGTTGAATGGTTTTCTTTAAACAAAGTCGCGTTAAACATTTTCTCTGGCTTGGAACCTTTTCTCATGTACGTGATCATATTAAGTGCACGTACGTAAGTAATTAACCATTCAACTTTGTTTAACGCGACTTTGTTTAAAGAAAAGGTTGTAACAAACGTACGTGCACTTAATATGATCAGGTGAATGAACAAGTGGAACGAGCAATAGGACAATGTTATCCATCGCGATCAATAACAAAGTCACTTTCATTGAGACTCAAAGCAGTGGAAGAACCATTAAGTTTAACATTTATTATTGGTTCTTCCTTTACTACTTTTTTCCCTTCTCAAGGTCTTCTGGAATCCTATCTTTAAAGTCCATCTGACGCATTTTCTCCATTTTAAGCTTGGCTAATCCATCAGCAACATAGTTGTCATCTCTGTCGATGGACTTAAACACCAAATTAGGTATCTTATCGTGAAAAACCAATATTTTCTTGTAATATTTTTTGTATTGGCCTTGAAATCCACATTTCAAGTTTAAGGCGTCAATCACCTTCTCATGGTCGCTTAAGACCATTAGCTTGGTTGGACGTGGATGTATGGTAAGAACTTTCCTTAAAGCTACATGGATCGCCTTCGCCTCCATCACAAAGGAGTTTCCCCCCTTAGGGAAATAGTCACAGAAACCCATTAAAGTATTTCCATGCGGGTCTTCTAGGACTCCTCCTATACCACCTTCCCCTTCAATGTCGCCTTTACCTATGGGATGTTTTTCCGTACGACCCCGGTAACTGCCGTCCACCTTAAAGGTGTACCATCCTTCATCTTCTACCTTCAAACCCCTGAAAGAAAAAAAAACAGAACACAAGAGGAAACATTAGGGTTTGAAAGAGTCTTATTATTATTTACACCACCAAATGGGTATTTATACACAAAACAATGGACTAAGATGCTATATAGGTCTTACACTTCTAACCAGCCGAATTAATATCTTTTTTTTTAATTAACAATTTATTCAAAGTAGTAGTAAATATAAATCCATCAAAACCCTTCAAACCATCACTACATGAAACAATTTAGAAAGCTAGAAAAAAAAAAACGAACACAAGAGGAAGCATCAGGGTTTGAAAGAGTCTTATTATTATTTACACCACCGGTCGGGCTTCGGGCTTCGTCGGGCCGGATAAATAAGTCCCGGATAAAAAATGGGCTACAAAATGGAGCCAAAGCCCGGCTCGTCACCGACCGTCGGGCTTTCGGGCTTTATCGGGTCGGACTAAAAAAGGCCCGGATAAAATTTAAGTTACAATTTTAAAGCCCAAGCCCGAGAAAAGTTCGGACTATTCGGGCTAGCCCATTTTGACGGCTCTTCACAAAACGATGGACTAAGATGCTATATGGGCCTTACACTTCTAACTAGTCCAATTAATATATTTTTTTTAATATTAACAATTCATTCAAAGTAGTAGTAAATATAAATTCAACAAAACCCTTCAAACCATCACTCTATGAAAAAATTTAGAAAAGCTAAAAAGAAAGAAGAAAAAAACATCTGACCAACCCATTTTCAGAATCTCACTATCAATATATATATATCATCATCACCTAGTATTATTATTGGTGACATTTAGAATGCACAAATATTTAATTTGTGCATGGGTGCACAACTTAAATTTATAAGTTTATTTCTTTCTCACATCCAAAATCATCATCATTATGATTATTTAAAAATCCGAAGAAAAAAACATCTTCATCTTATTTGTTTAAAAATCCCTAAATTATTATTAGATTTAAATCTAAACTTCCATAAAAAGCAAATCTGATTTGTCAAAATATCTTACATTTAGATCTGAACTTTAGATCCCTAAAGTTGAATGGTTTTCTTTAAACAAAGTCGCGTTAAACATTTTCTTTGGCTTGGAACCTTTTCTCAAGTACGTGATCATATTAAGTGCACGTACGTAAGTAATTAACCATTCAACTTTGTTTAACGCGACTTTGTTTAAAGAAAAGGTTGTAACAAACGTACGTGCACTTAATATGATCAGGTGAATGAAGAGGTGGAACGAGCAATAGGACAATGTTATCCATCGCGATCAATAACAAAGTCACTTTCATTGAGACTCAAAGCAGTGGAAGAACCATTAAGTTTAACATTTATTATTGGTTCTTCCTTTACTTCTTTTTTCCCTTCTCAAGGTCTTCTGGAATCCTATCTTTAAAGTCCATCTGACGCATTTTCTCCATTTTAAGCTTGGCTAATCCATCAGCAACATAGTTGTCATCTCTGTCGATGGACTTAAACACCAAATTAGGTATCTTATCGTGAAAAACCAATATTTTCTTGTAATATTTTTTGTATTGGCCTTGAAATCCACATTTCAAGTTTAAGGCGTCAATCACCTTCTCATGGTCGCTTAAGACCATTAGCTTGGTTGGACGTGGATGTATGGTAAGAACTTTCCTTAAAGCTACATGGATCGCCTTCGCCTCCATCACGAAGGAGTTTCCCTCCTTAGGGAAATAGTCACAGAAACCCATTAAAGTATTTCCATGCGGGTCTTCTAGGACTCCCCCTATACCACCTTCCCCTTCAATGTCGCCTTTACCTATGGGATGTTTTTCCGTACGACCCCGGTAACTGCCGTCCACCTTAAAGGTGTACCATCCTTCATCTTCTACCTTCAAACCCCTGAAAGAAAAAAAAACAGAACACAAGAGGAAGCATTAGGGTTTGAAAGAGTCTTATTATTATTTACACCACCAAATGGGTATTTATACACAAAACAATGGACTAAGATGCTATATAGGTCTTACACTTCTAACCAGCCGAATTAATATCTTTTTTTTTAATTAACAATTTATTCAAAGTAGTAGTAAATATAAATCCATCAAAACCCTTCAAACCATCACTACATGAAACAATTTAGAAAGCTAGAAAAAAAAAAACGAACACAAGAGGAAGCATCAGGGTTTGAAAGAGTCTTATTATTATTTACACCACCGGTCGGGCTTCGGGCTTCGTCGGGCCGGATAAATAAGTCCCGGATAAAAAATGGGCTACAAAATGGAGCCAAAGCCCGGCTCGTCACCGACCGTCGGGCTTTCGGGCTTTATCGGGTCGGACTAAAAAAGGCCCGGATAAAATTTAAGTTACAATTTTAAAGCCCAAGCCCGAGAAAAGTTCGGACTATTCGGGCTAGCCCATTTTGACGGCTCTACACAAAACGATGGACTAAGATGCTATATGGGCCTTACACTTCTAACTAGTCCAATTAATATTTTTTTTTTTAATATTAACAATTCATTCAAAGTAGTAGTAAATATAAATTCAACAAAACCCTTCAAACCATCACTCTATGAAAAAATTTAGAAAAGCTAAAAAGAAAGAAGAAAAAAACATCTGACCAACCCATTTTCAGAATCTCACTATCAATATATATATATCATCATCACCTAGTATTATTATTGGTGACATTTAGAATGCACAAATATTTAATTTGTGCATGGGTGCACAACTTAAATTTATAAGTTTATTTCTTTCTCACATCCAAAATCATCATCATTATGATTATTTAAAAATCCGAAGAAAAAAACATCTTCATCTTATTTGTTTAAAAATCCCTAAATTATTATTAGATTTAAATCTAAACTTCCATAAAAAGCAAATCTGATTTGTCAAAATATCTTACATTTAGATCTGAACTTTAGATCCCTAAAGTTGAATGGTTTTCTTTAAACAAAGTCGCGTTAAACATTTTCTTTGGCTTGGAACCTTTTCTCATGTACGTGATCATATTAAGTGCTTGTACGTAAGTAATTAACCATTCAACTTTGTTTAACGCGACTTTGTTTAAAGAAAAGGTTGTAACAAACGTACGTGCACTTAATATGATCAGGTGAATGAAGAGGTGGAACGAGCAATAGGACAATGTTATCCATCGCGATCAATAACAAAGTCACTTTCATTGAGACTCAAAGCAGTGGAAGAACCATTAAGTTTAACATTTATTATTGGTTCTTCCTTTACTTCTTTTTTCCCTTCTCAAGGTCTTCTGGAATCCTATCTTTAAAGTCCATCTGACGCATTTTCTCCATTTTAAGCTTGGCTAATCCATCAGCAACATAGTTGTCATCTCTGTCGATGGACTTAAACACCAAATTAGGTATCTTATCGTGAAAAACCAATATTTTCTTGTAATATTTTTTGTATTGGCCTTGAAATCCACATTTCAAGTTTAAGGCGTCAATCACCTTCTCATGGTCGCTTAAGACCATTAGCTTGGTTGGACGTGGATGTATGGTAAGAACTTTCCTTAAAGCTACATGGATCGCCTTCGCCTCCATCACGAAGGAGTTTCCCTCCTTAGGGAAATAGTCACAGAAACCCATTAAAGTATTTCCATGCGGGTCTTCTAGGACTCCTCCTATACCACCTTCCCCTTCAATGTCGCCTTTACCTATGGGATGTTTTTCCGTACGACCCCGGTAACTGCCGTCCACCTTAAAGGTGTACCATCCTTCATCTTCTACCTTCAAACCCCTAAAAGAAAAAAAAACAGAACACAAGAGGAAGCATTAGGGTTTGAAAGAGTCTTATTATTATTTACACCACCAAATGAGTATTTATACACAAAACAATGGACTAAGATGCTATATAGGTCTTACACTTCTAACCAGCCGAATTAATATCTTTTTTTTTAATTAACAATTTATTCAAAGTAGTAGTAAATATAAATCCATCAAAACCCTTCAAACCATCACTACATGAAACAATTTAGAAAGCTAGAAAAAAAAAAACGAACACAAGAGGAAGCATCAGGGTTTGAAAGAGTCTTATTATTATTTACACCACCGGTCGGGCTTCGGGCTTCGTCGGGCCGGATAAATAAGTCCCGGATAAAAAATGGGCTACAAAATGGAGCCAAAGCCCGGCTCGTCACCGACCGTCGGGCTTTCGGGCTTTATCGGGTCGGACTAAAAAAGGCCCGGATAAAATTTAAGTTACAATTTTAAAGCCCAAGCCCGAGAAAAGTTCGGACTATTCGGGCTAGCCCATTTTGACGGCTCTACACAAAACGATGGACTAAGATGCTATATGGGCCTTACACTTCTAACTAGTCCAATTAATATTTTTTTTTTTAATATTAACAATTCATTCAAAGTAGTAGTAAATATAAATTCAACAAAACCCTTCAAACCATCACTCTATGAAAAAATTTAGAAAAGCTAAAAAGAAAGAAGAAAAAAACATCTGACCAACCCATTTTCAGAATCTCACTATCAATATATATATATCATCATCACCTAGTATTATTATTGGTGACATTTAGAATGCACAAATATTTAATTTGTGCATGGGTGCACAACTTAAATTTATAAGTTTATTTCTTTCTCACATCCAAAATCATCATCATTATGATTATTTAAAAATCCGAAGAAAAAAACATCTTCATCTTATTTGTTTAAAAATCCCTAAATTATTATTAGATTTAAATCTAAACTTCCATATAAAGCAAATCTGATTTGTCAAAATATCTTACATTTAGATCTGAACTTTAGATCCCTAAAGTTGAATGGTTTTCTTTAAACAAAGTCGCGTTAAACATTTTCTTTGGCTTGGAACCTTTTCTCATGTACGTGATCATATTAAGTGCTTGTACGTAAGTAATTAACCATTCAACTTTGTTTAACGCGACTTTGTTTAAAGAAAAGGTTGTAACAAACGTACGTGCACTTAATATGATCAGGTGAATGAAGAGGTGGAACGAGCAATAGGACAATGTTATCCATCGCGATCAATAACAAAGTCACTTTCATTGAGACTCAAAGCAGTGGAAGAACCATTAAGTTTAACATTTATTATTGGTTCTTCCTTTACTTCTTTTTTCCCTTCTCAAGGTCTTCTGGAATCCTATCTTTAAAGTCCATCTGACGCATTTTCTCCATTTTAAGCTTGGCTAATCCATCAGCAACATAGTTGTCATCTCTGTCGATGGACTTAAACACCAAATTAGGTATCTTATCGTGAAAAACCAATATTTTCTTGTAATATTTTTTGTATTGGCCTTGAAATCCACATTTCAAGTTTAAGGCGTCAATCACCTTCTCATGGTCGCTTAAGACCATTAGCTTGGTTGGACGTGGATGTATGGTAAGAACTTTCCTTAAAGCTACATGGATCGCCTTCGCCTCCATCACGAAGGAGTTTCCCTCCTTAGGGAAATAGTCACAGAAACCCATTAAAGTATTTCCATGCGGGTCTTCTAGGACTCCCCCTATACCACCTTCCCCTTCAATGTCGCCTTTACCTATGGGATGTTTTTCCGTACGACCCCGGTAACTGCCGTCCACCTTAAAGGTGTACCATCCTTCATCTTCTACCTTCAAACCCCTGAAAGAAAAAAAAACAGAACACAAGAGGAAGCATTAGGGTTTGAAAGAGTCTTATTATTATTTACACCACCAAATGAGTATTTATACACAAAACAATGGACTAAGATGCTATATAGGTCTTACACTTCTAACCAGCCGAATTAATATCTTTTTTTTTTAATTAACAATTTATTCAAAGTAGTAGTAAATATAAATCCATCAAAACCCTTCAAACCATCACTACATGAAACAATTTAGAAAGCTAGAAAAAAAAAAAAGAACACAAGAGGAAGCATCAGGGTTTGAAAGAGTCTTATTATTATTTACACCACCGGTCGGGCTTCGGGCTTCGTCGGGCCGGATAAATAAGTCCCGGATAAAAAATGGGCTACAAAATGGAGCCAAAGCCCGGCTCGTCACCGACCGTCGGGCTTTCGGGCTTTATCGGGTCGGACTAAAAAAGGCCCGGATAAAATTTAAGTTACAATTTTAAAGCCCAAGCCCGAGAAAAGTTCGGACTATTCGGGCTAGCCCATTTTGACGGCTCTACACAAAACGATGGACTAAGATGCTATATGAGCCTTACACTTCTAACTAGTCCAATTAATATATTTTTTTTAATATTAACAATTCATTCAAAGTAGTAGTAAATATAAATTCAACAAAACCCTTCAAACCATCACTCTATGAAAAAAATTTAGAAAAGCTAAAAAGAAAGAAGGAAAAAACATCTGACCAACCCATTTTCAGAATCTCACTATCAATATATATATATCATCATCACCTAGTATTATTATTGGTGACATTTAGAATGCACAAATATTTAATTTGTGCATGGGTGCACAACTTAAATTTATAAGTTTATTTCTTTCTCACATCCAAAATCATCATCATTATGATTATTTAAAATTCCGAAGAAAAAAACATCTTCATCTTATTTGTTTAAAAATCCCTAAATTATTATTAGATTTAAATCTAAACTTCCATAAAAAGCAAATCTGATTTGTCAAAATATCTTACATTTAGATCTGAACTTTAGATCCCTAAAGTTGAATGGTTTTCTTTAAACAAAGCCGCGTTAAACAAAGTCGCGTTAAACATTTTCTCTGGCTTGGAACCTTTTCTCATGTACGTGATCATATTAAGTGCACGTACGTAAGTAATTAACCATTCAACTTTGTTTAACGTGACTTTGTTTAAAGAAAAGGTTGTAACAAACGTACGTGCACTTAATATGATCAGGTGAATGAAGAGGTGGAACGAGCAATAGGACAATGTTATCCATCGCGATCAATAACAAAGTCACTTTCATTGAGACTCAAAGCAGTGGAAGAACCATTAAGTTTAACATTTATTATTGGTTCTTCCTTTACTTCTTTTTTCCCTTCTCAAGGTCTTCTGGAATCCTATCTTTAAAGTCCATCTGACGCTTTTTCTCCATTTTAAGCTTGGCTAATCCATCAGCAACATAGTTGTCATCTCTGTCGATGGACTTAAACACCAAATTAGGTATCTTATCGTGAAAAACCAATATTTTTTACATTTTACAAAAAATGATTATAAATTTATATCAACTTTTATTTTTTACATTTTACAAAAATGGATAAAATAAACCATAAATTTTAGTAAAAAGAAAACCTATAGTAATTAAACTCCATGAGTCGGTTTGATTTGCAAAAGGTAAGTATAGAACAAAAAAATGCGAGATACATTTTAAGATATTGAACAATTTATCATCTTGTACGGTGTTTAGTAGGCAAAAAATAGTAGTTAAAGTTGAATAGTAAGGTAAGTAAAATGGTATTTTAAAATATACTAAAAATGTTACATTTGACCATACGAATTGCGACCGTTGCGAGAATGATTTTAAGTGGGTTAATGATAGAGATTAAATTGTATTTTTGATTAATATCAAGTTACAAATAGTGGTTGGTTAAAAACAATCTGTCTCCACAAAAGACAATTCATTTATCCTTTGACAGTATGACAACTGGAGTGGAGGAGGAGATCAAAGGAAATCCTCTGCTCCTTTTGATTTGGAGGTGATACGGACCAATTTGATAATGATGGCACTGATACTCATAAGCTAAAAATGTATTCCCTCCGTCCCATATTGTAAGCAAAAAAACAAAAATCACAGTTATTAAGAAAAATGAAATGTGATAATTTGAATTATGACTTTTTGTGTTTTTCTTGAAATATGTTTCATAGGAAGATGTAAAAAGAAATTTTATTGATTATTGATTATGGGGAAAAGAAGAGAGAGAGTATATTAAATGCAATTTGTATTAAATTTTATAAAAGTAAGTAAAAGTAACTCTTGAAAATGATGAAAAAGAGTTATTTTTGCTTACAATTTGGAACAAAAAAAAGTGATGTTTTTTGCTTATAATATGGGACGGAGGGAGTACTACTAGTCCGTCCCTTAAAATTAAAATTGAATTTGGAAGAGAGAGAGAGTGTGTGTGGGTAGAGTGTATCAGTATCAGTATCATCATTGGCTAAAGAGCATCAATAATGTGCCACTATCGCAGTTTTTTTTCACGTACAGTTGTCGGCATAAAATTGCCATGCCACCAGCTCAAGGTATGTATTGCTTATTCTCTTATCCTAAAATAAACATCGTTTACGTGGCTCTGAAAAATTTTATTTTATAAGGATTTAAACAACGTATTCAAAAAAAATTTGTACGACTAAAAATACTATTAAAATTTAATAAGAACTAAACTTAAAAGGTATCTATTTTATAGGAATAAAAAAAATGAAAAAATAAAAAATAATACAATGCTGATAGTGCATCATAATATTATATACCACTTTTTAATCTAAGTTTTAAAAATAACTTAAAAAAAAAAATAACAAAAAAGGTTGATCATGCACCGTGAGATTAAGCTCTCTCACGGTAGACAAACGTACAATTGTTTCACACTAACAAAAATTGTCTTAAATAAATGCATTATAAACTTTAGTGATTACTCCATCCATAAAGTAGTATTAATTAATTAATGATAGTTGATTGTATAGTAATACTGTAACAGAATAGAAGATACTACTCTTCCCTTGTCACGCTGTGTAACAAACATTGATTTGATTGACTTTAGTAGTGTTAAGTATTTCTTTTTTAACATAATGATGATTGTATTTTTTAATATGTGTGCAATCATGTGTGGTCCCAACCAACCAACAAAAACCTGCGACATGGAATGTTTATCAAATGAACCCTACCTTATTCATTCCTGGTGGGTTCACAATCTTAATTTTATGCACAAATGTAATACTAGAATCATATATTTTGTCTCTCTCTAAGGATTGAAGTACGAACACATATATGGATATCACACACGACACGATACTAACACGTCAACATTGATAATAATTTTAAAAATTATTTAATTTAGTGTAATCATAAGTGTCAGTGTCAATGTTCGACACAAACACGCTTAATCTGAAAAATGTCTATATACGTACAATAATCTTTGCGGTTATTTTATTTTTGTTGTTGTCAAGTAGCCTAGTGGCTAGAAAATCCACCTTTAAATGTGAATAAGTAGAATGTCTCGGGTTCGAACCCGAGCTCCTGCAAATATAGTGCGATATCCCTACCAATTGAGCTAAGCTCACGGGGACAATCTTTGGGGTTATTATTATAGCATGACGACAAAATTCTCTATAATCCAGATATTTTTCCCTTTCGTTTGTACAAATTAAATCTCCACTAATCATGTGACTGGTTGTCATTTTATGGTATTATTAATTTCATTTTTATTTTATTTTTGTACGTAGTAGTATTATATATGCTACAAAACTAAAACTTAATTAGGTTTCATTTTTCAAAATCACTTTCTTAAATATTAAAAGTTCAAATTTTGTTAATGAACAATAAATTAAAACAATTACACTCAACAAATATAAGATTAGCTAGTCAAAGTTTGATAGGGTCATAGTAAATATAATTAAATTATATTCAAGGTCCCATGGAGAAAAATACATTAGAAATTTAAACGAAATTAGTTTGAATAGTGATAGTCAATAAATCACATTTTACTCTATCATGTATAAATTACACATAAGAGGATTCATTCTTTAGTTTTGTCGTAACCTTTAGTAAAGCATGAGTAATAATAGTTACTGCCAAAATTCGAATATAGGTTCTCTTAGATAATTTGTCATTAACTAGAGCTCGTTAACTATGATTCTTTCGAATGATTCGTCTTTTAACTTATAATCTATTTGAATTCAATCACAATGGTTAAGGAATGTACATATTAAAGAAATATTATAATGTAGATGAGAAGGAAAAGGGTAAAGGGAAATTAAAGGGTTGTCTTTATTATATATTTGTTGTTGTTTTAAGGTAGTAATGTGGAATTGGATAATAGTCATTTACTATTGGGTAGGTTCGGTGATGTTTGGAGTAAACGGTTGAAGATAAGTACGTGCAAGGTTTTCAAAAATAGCACTCATCACATGAGAAGCCTTTGTACGTGGAAAGAAACAATCCCAGGTGTTTAAAAGTGCAAGAGAATTGGAATCAGTCATCAATGTGGCTATAGTAAAACAGCCAAAACTAGCTTAGATTCATTGGAATCTTGACACCACTTGCAGACACATTTACGAGTTTACCGAAGTTGATAATAGTAACCATTATCCATTGTTGTACCTGTTTTGTGTGTCACATTTTATTTTGTTTAGGTTAAGATTTAAGAATCTCAATTTGAAAAGTATTTTATTATGTTGTGCCTGTTATTTGTGTTTTCTTTAAGTTAAAAATTAAAAGTGGTGCCTCCAAGCCCCGGTTAGGAATATATCCTTTGGAATTCTAAACATAAAAGAACTGTGCATAACATATTCCTAGTCAGTAGTCATCACAATAGAGGGCATGATACTATGAAAAATGGGGTATCCCCTTACCCACCAAAGTTTTAGGGAGAAATTTTATCCACTCCGAAAATCACTTCATAAGTATACGTTAAAAGATACAGTTTTTGTGCCGTCTAAACGTACACTTCTGATAAAAAATGTACTTATATCTTATGTTAGAAAATATACTTTCAAAATCATGTGTAGTTATTTTTTTTAATGTAAAGTGGGTAAAATTACTGTAATTTTAAAGGTGATTGGGAGTAACCAAGTGATAATTAGACTAAACTATTTAGTACACTACTTGTGTACAAGGAGGCTTATCTCATTTGTAAGGGAAGAGCACATATGACACAATAAAGGTCATACATCATTTTAAATAGCTTTAAATTGGATTTTGTGAGTGGATTTTTCCTGATACGAGAATCTCTGACCATTTTCAAATCTGGTGAGATTTGCATGACTCTTTTGAGTCGCTGAGGGGTGTTCAAATCTGTTGAGATTTGCAGGTCTCTGGTTTCTGGTCGAACTCTACTGCATTAGGTGTTGACTGTCAGTTCTCTGCCTACTGGTGCCCCTCAACCTTCGACCATTGGGGCTGCTTTCTGGATCTTGATGGGCCGAGTAATTTTAATTCGAGTTCGGAAGTTAGTGTCTAGTGGTGTCTCCTAGGGTCGGGTAGGGGTTTTCTCTGGTGGGTTTGGCGAATCACTATTGGTGTACGGGTGGATTGGGGTGTTGATTAGGTGTTCTGTTATTTGGTAATTGTGTTATATCACGTTATCTTTCGTTGTATGTTTCTCAACAATTCCTTTCACTTCTTGTGGAGGAGTTGTTATTTAATAAAATTTAGCCGATTCAAAAAAAAAAAAAGCTTTAAATTGCATAAAACATTTAGAGTAGCTCACCTTATCTTTCCAAAGTCAAACTCGAGGGGTACAATAAAGGGTGTATTAAAAAGGAACCGAACAAACCAACATATTGCTCATTTGTCAACCTCAAAAGAGTCAAGTTAACATGTGCCTTAAAATACATAAATATAAAAATTTAATATTTAATAATGTAAAATATTGCTTAAGAAAATGTAAAATATTAAATATTTAAAAAATTAAATACAAAATTTTAAGAGAATATTTTCACATTTATTTTCTTAACATGTGTTTTTAACATGACCCTTTATTGAGGTTGACGAATGAAAATTTTATTTTTAACTTAGAATTCAAGTGTTAATAATTATCTTTTGTTACCATGATTAACAAGTGGTCTCATAGTCGTGGTTTGGCTTGGTAGGAGAGCGGCAATGACTCATAGTATTGAATCAATTATAGGATGCAGAAACTCACACTCAGGGGGGAGAATATTTAGTTTCAAGTGTAAGTGGTTATGTCTCACTCTCGCGTCGACTATTAATGGGAAAAATGTTGAATTTATAAGAGAGATGTCTCACTAATCTAATGTCCTAAAGTTTTGGGTGGAGATGTGGCGTCTCCCTCTCTTGTGGTCCTGGAGCATTGACCTCATTGTTTCTCCTGAGCTCCCCCGGAATCCCCAACACTCCACCCCCTCCCCCTGGGCATGGCAATAAAACCCTTACCCGCAGGTACTCGCCCAAACCCTACCCATTTTGACGGGAAAAATCCGAGTTGACTGGGTTTGGGTTTTCCCCGATTTCAAAAGACGGGGTAGGGGCGGGTAATGGGGACATTGATACCCACCCCGAACCCGCCCCGCTTATATTAAAATTACATTTTACCTTTTTTAAATTAGATACCCTTAAACAATCTCTTAAATTACATTCATGTTTGTTTTTTTATTTTTAATTCGAGTATTAAACAAACTTTTTTCTCTATTTTATTTCTTTATTTAAACAAATGTTGTTGAAATGAAATGATTTTGGAGTTTTAACTTCTTTTATTTAATAAAAAAATACTAAAGTACAATCGAAATTCTTGTGGAAAAGATGCGTAACGGGGATACCCGATCCCCGTTGGATATGAGTTTGGGATTACAAATTTTATCCCTGCATGTAATTGGGATGGGTTCGGGAATACCCAAACTTTATGGGTTTGGGAGGGCAAAGTCCGCCCCCGACACGCCCCATTGCCATGCCTACACCCCCAATCGAATTTGACCCCTACCACTTGAACGAATTCATTGTTGGCAAGTGTTATAAATATTAATTAAAAAAAGGGTCTTGCTAACGAATGCCCCTGGGACACTCTTTCAGCATTCCTTTTAAGGAAATAATTTATTTAAAAAGTAACACATTTTAATTCCCGTTGCATTGACTTCACACATTTCCATAAAAATTTGAAAAAAACTTACTATTTTAAATGCTTAAAGAATGCCCTGGGGCACTGTTTAGCATTTTCCTTAAAAAAATAAGACAAAATTAATATATTATTAATTTTAAGTTTTTAAAAACAAATTTTAAACGTTAGATAATTCACGCTCACGCCCACAATTAATATTTTTTCATTCTCAAGAGTTATCTGTAGTCTTGTATTTCAATAACAAATGAGACAACAACTATATGTCCATCAATATATCTTGTAAATAAATAATATCTCTATAATTTTTTTCATGTATTAAATATGACTTTTTTAATCATGCATGTTATGTGAAAATCAATATTATATAGGATTGAATATATAAAGTGATTGTATATTTTAACCTCTATTATTTTATTTTATTTTTACGAAATCCCTATTATATTTATGTATCTACTGTTTATCAAATAATTTATTCTATTTAAATAATTACATACAATTTTGTAATATTCTAATATTTTATCAAAATATAATTATTTATTTGTTTTGTTTCTTACTTCATTTATTCTTTTTTTATTTGTTTTACCATATTTTCTTCTTCTTTTTTCGCACATGTGCATAATAGAAGACATTGTTAGAAACACACGAGTATAAAAAATTGTTATATGTCTAACTATTAATGTTCTCTCTATTATAAGAAAAAAATTTCTTTTTAAGATCATTGAATTTTTTATATACTTAGTCTATAATATAGAACAATACAATCAATTATTCAACCACAGACTTTTTCTTATACAAAAGAACAAAGAGAATATTATTATAAAAGAAGGTGCGTCCCGGTGGACACTTTCATAATCGATCTTGACGCTACACTTTCACCCAAAACCTTAAGGCATTAGGTTTATGGATCCTCTCATTTATAAACTCTTCCAACTATAACGTGAAACTTAACTCACACTTGATAGATCTCAACAATATGTACTGTAATGTAATGTTTGTAACGGAATGAAGTAAACTCTCACAACATGACAAAATAAGTTAAAAATTCTGGTTGGAACATGTAATTACATTGAATGTAGCATACTTCTAATACAATTATCTCGAATGAAAAAGTTGATAAGTTTTCTCTAAAACAAATAATTTGGAAGAACCAAAATTGAATACATATTGAGAACAATTCTTAATCATATTTTATTTACCTTACGGTCAAAATTATTAGGGTCATTCTTCTAATTTCCGGAGAGTTAATATCACAAAAAAAAATAAAAAATAGTCGTTGTTTATTATTTAACACCTTGGCTGAAAATCAATCTTGCAATATTTTGGGTATAACCCTTCACTTTGAACACATGAAAGTACAAAAATATCTGGAATAGGATGTTGACGGATCTAGTAAAGTTTAACTAATGCATGCTTACCTCCGCCACTTAAAAAAGCATAAATGGAGAAATCAATTTAAAATTGAAATTTCTAACTAACATTGATCAAAATTATTACTGCCTTTTGTAGCAAGAGGCCAAACTTTGAATTCATCCAATGATTCAAAATATTAGCACATCCTTCACACTTCAGGTACTAGAAATCGACATCTAAAACATGACCCAAGTAAGTAAACCAATACATTTTTTATCTTTTCTCTTCCAGCCTCCCACGTTTCTTTTTTACCCCCTAAGTTTCCTGTTTTGCCCTTCATAAAAAATCCGTTCCTATAAACCAAATTTTTTTTTCTTTGAAATTCAACTCTTTCTCTTTCACTTTCACGCATCGCACACCACCTCTCTCTCTCTCTCTCTCTCTCTCTCTCTCTCTGTCACAACTCACAACAGCCGTCGCTGTCGCCCTCTGTTCTGTTGTACTCTATTCTTAGATATCAATCACAAACCCTTGTCTTCTCAAATTTGTTGAATCTTCTTGTTGTTGTTGTTTGTGTGAATTGTGTGCTTTATTGTAAAATTATTCTTATTGAATCTTCTCAGATTTGTTGTTTGTATGAATTTTCTTGTTGTTAATTTGTTATTGTGTTGAATCGTATAAATTACCCTTGCTGAATGTTGAACTCTTGTTGTTAATTCTTCTTGTTGTAAATTTTAAATTGATTTTGCTCTTCCTTATTTTAATGATGTTTCTTGGCTGTTACTGTTATTGTGGTTTTGTGGTTATTTTAATGATGTTTCTTGCTCTTCCTTATTTTAAATTCTTCTTGTATTTTAATTGGTTTTGTGGTGTTTTCATTGCCTCTGTTTTGATTCTTTTCCCTTGCCTCTGTTTTGATTTTAATTGTTTCTTGCTTTTTAGCTTTGGCGTGTGATGCTTGATATGGGGCTGATATGCATTTGTAATTAACTTAAGTACTTCTTGTGCTTGGTTGTTTCTATTGGTGCCCACATTATTAGTATGTTATATTTTATCCCTCTTATTTGACTAATGTTTTGCTGGTTTTGATTGGTTTATGGCCTCTTGTTTATTTGAACTTTAATTATATTGAAAACAGGGTTGTATTTTTTTTGAGTTTAAATAATAGTATATTCGAAAATTAGGTTGATAAAATTCCCTCCAATATTTTGCCCAGGCTCTCGAACTTTTCTAGAGTCGCCACTCGCCACTATATATATATATATATATATATATATATATATATATATATATATATATATATATATATATATATATACCTGCTGCTTTCTGACTTAAGGTTAACAAGCTTGTACATTACGAGCCAATCCGATAACAATTACATCTCGTTACTCGATGAAAATTCATTATTTCTGATTTTTGAAGGGATAAGAAGGTTGCTGGCCAAGAGTTGAATTTAAGGAAGAATGATATGAGATATACACCTTGGCTTTAGCAATTCAACTAGAGGAATGCCCATTATTAATTGTAATATTTTTTTATAGAACGACAATTTATTCAATAATTGATGTATATAATTTTATAGATTAATTATTTAATTAATCTAAAAATGAATCGTGTCTATAAACTATATAGATTAGTTATTCAATAAATTTAAAAACTGAATTGTTTTTTGAAAAAAATCAGAAGAAGTATTTATGAAATAATCTCTAAACAACATGATTTACTAGTCACATTGAGAATTTATTAATAACGTTTTCTTCTAAATTTATTAAAGGCTCCATTATGTAAAGACCATCAAGAGAAAGACACACATATTAGTCATTTAAGTTGGTCTATAATTTAAATGAACGATACCTTTGTTTTTTTTTTTTGGGTATCTATGTTTTAGAGAGCAGATTTTCTGCGGTACATTTCTTCCTAGAGTAAAATCCGAACCATTCCTTATATTTTTATATATGGAATTTTAATTTTAGAAAACAAATGAGTGACATAGATTACAAAGGATGCCCTCAATTACCGGAGAAGATCTTTCTCATGTTCTTAACATGATGAAACCCCTAGAAAATACAATTATTTTATAGATTCTTGACGTGACTCGTGATATTAAAAATAGCCATACTTATTTTTATAAAAAAACTAATTTGGTTTTAAGAGAATGACAATTTACCTAATAAAATAGTACTCCCTCCGTTTTTTTTAAGTCCATTTTGAATAGTAACACCAAATTAAAAAAGTGTATTTTTTATATACTAATTTTTTTTAAAAAAAATAAATTAGTTTTCTAAATATATAACATTAGTTAGTTTTATTGATAAAAGTTATAATTGACAAATAGTACTTTTAAAACATCAAATGAACAGTAAAAAAACGATGTTTTGAAGACTTAAAAAGATATGGAGGGAGTAAAAAATAATGATGAAATACATTTTATTTTGTTAAAAAAATATACAAATTTAATTTTTTTGTTAATTTACAATAAACAAAAAGAAATTAATTTTTATTTTTTACTAATGAACAAAGAGTGAAGAAGTAACAAAGTCCTTCCTTTGTTTCCCTTTCCTTTTTACAACTGAATTTCAGATTCTGTGAGTGACGAACGACCCAGTTGGTCGATTCTCTTCTCACCTCAAAATCGTAATTGTATACTTTCTCTCTTTCTATATCTCTTTGCAATCGCACAAATTTTCAATTTTTATGCTATTCTCAGTAACCCTTTTCTGATGAATATCTCGTTACTCAAGGGATAAGAAGGTTGCGGTAGTTTTTGAAATTATTAGTGCTTATGGCTACAAGCCTTCAACAATGGAGAGGACCGAAAGAGATTGAACTCAAGCTGGTCACAGAACAAATTGAAAGAGAAAGAAATCCAAAGAGAAACATAGAAAGAGCAATAAAAGAGATAAAGTTGATAGTTAAATTTGGTATGGATCGATCATAATAAGATTTGGTGGGATGCTTTAATCTAATGGTTGAAAAAATGACAAATCTTTTTATGCTTCCATTTTATACTAACCCCTTGGACTTAGTCCATGCTCCCACCAACTTTGACAATTGCTGTAAGGCCAATTCTAGCATGGGTGAGTGTCATAGGTCTCCCACCATGGGAGAGTTATTTTGACCTTTAGATTATGAAGGTCTACAATAAACCATAATAAAATTTATGCATTGTATTCTAATCTATATTATATATCTTTTCGAATATTTTTTTTTTGTGAACTTTTCGAGTATTTTTTCTTGAAAACTTTTCGAGTATTTTTTTCTCGAGAACTTTTTGAGAATTTTTTTCTCAGAAACTTTTCCGGAACTTTTTTCTCGAAAACTTTTCCGGATCTTTTTTCATGAAAACTTTTCGAGTATTTTTTCTCAAGAACTTTTCGAGAATTTTTCTCGGAAACTTTTTTGGAACTTTTTTCTCGAAAATATTTCGAGTATTTTTTCTCGAAAATGTTTCGAGTATTTTTTCTCGTAAACTTTTCGAGTATTTTTTCTCGTAAACTTTTCGAATATTTTTTCTCGAAAACTTTTCGAGTATTTTTTCTTGAAAATTTTCCGAGTTTTTTTTTCTCGAGAACTTTTTAAGTATTTTTTCTCAATAATTTCGAGATTTTTTCTCGGAAACTTTTTCGAAACTTTTTTCTCGAAAACATTCTGAGAATTCTCGGATTGTTTCTTTTGTTTTAAATAACGTATGTGTGAATTCTAGGAATTTTTATCCGAAATTCTTTCCGAAAATTCTTGGAATTCTCGATTCCGGGAATTCTTGGATTGTTTCTTTTGTTTTTAATAATTTATGTGTGAATTCTAGAAAAATCAAATCTTTCAAATAAAAATTTACAGATTATTATTATTTTTTAAAGAAAAATATAATCTTTCAAATAGATATTATTGATTTAAAATTTTAATTTGAAAATTTTATTCATTAAAAAAATTGAAAAGTTTATGATTTTTTTTTTGATAAATGAAACTGTCAAATACATTTTATAAATTTTATTCATATCTCTCTCGACAAAAAGTTTCTAAAATAATATTTGTGAGAGTTTCTAAAATAAGAATAAAAAAAGTTTCTACAAAAAAATATATATAATATTTGAGTTTCCACAAAGAAAAAATATATTTGAGAGTTTCCAAAAAATATATATTATAGATTAGAATACAATGTATAAATTTCAGTATGGTTTATTGTAGACCTTCATAATCTAAGGGTCAAAATAACTCTCCCATGCTAGAATTGGCTTTGCTGTAAATAATACCAAAATCTACTTTACATCTCAGCTGAAAACAACAAAAAAGAAGCAACAAGAATAGAAATGAAAATGGCTATTTCAAACCCATTAAAAGATCAATTCCACTCCCTTACTAAAAAACTTTTTCCTTATGCTCTTCTTCCCATTGCTCTTCTTAGTTTATATCTCTACCCTCTTCCTTTTCTTCCTCATTCAACCTCAAATTTCATCATTTCTCACTTTACACCTCCTTCTTTTGCTTCTATACCTCCTACATCATCAGGTAAATCTATATGTTTTTACAAATGGGTTTTTTCTTAAATGTTAATTACAAACTAAAGATTTGAGATTTATTTGTTTTCTTTTTTTGCAGAAAAGGAAAATACTTTTGACACCCCCTCATGTGATTACTTTGATGGAAAATGGATCCGTGATACAAGAGGTCCTTTATACAATGGAACAACATGTGGAACAATCAAAGAAGGACAAAATTGTATCAAACATGGAAGACCAGATTCTGATTATCTTTATTGGAGATGGAAACCAAGTCAATGTAAACTTCCAAGGTTTGAACCTAAAACTTTTCTTGAGCTTGTTCAAAACAAACATATAGCTTTTGTTGGAGATTCTATGGCTAGGAACCAATTAGAGTCACTTCTTTGTATGTTATCAAGTTTTTCAAATCCTAATCTTGTTTACACAAGTGGCGATGACAATAAATTTAGAAGGTGGCATTTTGATTCTCATAATGTAAGTGTTTCTGTGTATTGGTCACCTTTTCTTGTTCAAGGTGTTGAAAAATCAAATGAAGGACCAAATCATAATAAGTTGTATTTAGATCTTGTTGATGAGAAATGGGCTAAGGATATGGATGAAATGGATTTTGTTGTGCTTTCAATTGGTCATTGGTTTTTGCATCCTGCGGTTTACTATGAAGGTGATTTAGTTTTAGGTTGTCATTATTGTGTTGGTCTTAATCATACTGAAATTGGGTTTTATCAAGTATTAAGAAAGGCATTAAGGACTACCCTTAATAGTATAATTGATAGGAGAGGAAATAAAGGTAGTAAAATTGATGTAATTGTGACAACATTTTCACCAGCTCATTTTGAAGGTGAATGGGATAAAGCTGGTGCTTGTCCAAAGACTAAGCCTTATAGAGATAGAGATAAGGTACTTGAAGGAATGGATGGTGAGATGAGAAAAATTGAGATTGAAGAAGTTGAAGATGCTAAGGTTAAAGGTAGTGAATTTGGAGGTGTTAGATTTGAGGCACTTGATAATAAAGGTTTTAAATTGCGGACCGCAACGCCTGATGCGGCCGCAATATTGCGGATGCGGTAGGCAGCGCAACCGCATCAGGCCGCAATTGCGGTGTGAACTTAAATCACACGTGATGCCGCAACGAAACCGCAACGCAACGGCGTTTTTCCGCAACGCAACGGCGCATTGACCGCAACGGACCGCAACAGCAAAAAGGGGTTTAAAAAAACAGAGAATCTCATATCAATTTTAGAAAGCTTACCTTTATTTTAGAAAAAGGAAAGAAGAAGATGAATCTCTGGGTTGTTGTTAGCGCTTTCTGGGTTGTTGTTTGTGCTTCTGGTTGTTGTTTGGAAGATATGAAACTTGGGTTTTAAACCTGTGTTGTTGTTTGGGTAGGTTGTTGTTTTGAAGCATAAAATTTGGGTTTGAAATTTTGGTGTCTGAGTTTGAAACATTGTTTGAAGCATTGTGTGAGTCTCATGAAGCATTCCGGCTTGAAACATGTTTTCTGGATTGTTGTTTGGGTAGGTTCTAGAAATTCTTATTAATTTTAAAATTATTATAATAGTAATCAATTAATTAATTAATTAATTAATTTTATTAGGTAGTGTGGGAGACCGAAATTTAATGGGGGAAAATGTTATCAGAGAAAAAATTGGTGGTGGGGATTTTTTTATTTCTTTTTAATTTATTAATAGATTTATAATTTATTTTTATATAAATATTCATATTAGCTTATTTTTGTATTTACTATTGATATAAATGAGATTACTTTTGATACAATGTTAGTATAAAAAAATATTGTGTTAGTTTATATTTAAATTTGTCCAATAACATTTTATGTTAGATAAAAGATATATAGGAAATTACAATAATTATAGGTTTTTTTAGTATGTTTGTGCGGATGAAAAATTATTTCACGCCGCAATGGCCGCAATTTGTATCACAGCAACCGCAGTGACCGCAATCGCAACACCCGCAACCGCAACCGCATCGATGACCGCAACCGCAATTTAAAACCTAACTAAATTGGCATTGTTAAGACCAGATGGTCATCCAGGTCCTTATATGTATCCTTTTCCATTTGCTAATGGTGTTCAAGAACGTGTGCAGAATGATTGTGTTCATTGGTGTTTGCCGGGACCTGTTGATACTTGGAATGAGATTTTTCTTGAGTTTATGAAGAAATGGGAGGACCATCCTAGAACTCAAGAGTGAAGAGTGAGGTATTTAGTCTTTATACCATCTTGTTTGTTGATTTGTTATTTGGTATGCATTTATATTATGGACATTGCATTGAAATAGGTCATATTATGTTTTTGGTAGAATGTACAAGTATTTATTTTTGTTAATGTCACTGTAGTTTTTACCATATGAGTTGTACTTACCGGATGATAGAAGTATTTTTAATTGAGGAATGAATAGTTAATAATATTGTGTATTCTTCTGCTGCTTTCTTTTTTTCAATAATAGAAAAGGAATTATTGACAAATATTGGCTACATTTTTAAAGATAATGATGTTTATGGAATGTGTGTAAAAATATTCATATTTTTATCAGAAGAGTCAATGTGTGCAGCTGTCCTCATATACATTACACTAAAAAAAAGTTCAAAATTGTATCTATTTACCACATTTTTTATCATGTGAAGTAATTGCTTATTAATAATATAGCCTTTGCACTACTAAATGTCGTCTCCCCTCTCAGTTGTATTTTGAATACATTGCGGGTCAGTAATCTTCTCCCCTCTTCTCCTCATACATTATCAGATTAGCAAAGGACAAACATATTCCAATGCAAAGGATTAAATTCTTAGTCAAGTACAACTATTAACGAGGACGACAAAGACGACAAAGATAGTATGTGATCACACTGATGACCACATTTCACGGGTCATGAATAGGAGGTATCAAATCTTCACATAGATACGTAAATTAGAGTAATATTGTACTAGATTAACAGAACGCCACATAGAATATTATGTGTCTGTATCATCAGTGCTTCTAAAGGAGACTATAGCGTATGTAGTCCTTCAATTTGAAATCACTATGATTCTTGTAACGCCCCAATATTTTATATATTTATTTTAGTAGATTTTGATTTATCATTTAACCACTTATCATACTTTTATAATTCTATTTTTAATTTCTTTGTTGACTATTTAAATAGTTAATTTATTAGTAATTATTTTGTAAGTTTAAATGAATTAATATTAAATAGTGGCTAGAATTAAGGATACAGTTAATATCAACGTGTTTTGATTTATTCTAACTAGAAATAAACCCGTGCGTTGCACGGATTCGATTAAAATGTATATTTAAAATATTTTTATAAAACAAAATAATAACTATTTTGAGAACAGTTTATAAAAGCTAAGCGGATACTTTATATATAAGATTTCACATGTTTGACGATATGTATCATAGTTTATTTTATTTTGGTGTATCTTTTATTCTATTTAATAGGAGCAAAGACAATCATGCTTGCAAAATTCTTTTGAAACATAGATGAACATTTATACTAAAATTAGTTGAAGTGAAGCTCTGGTTAATTATATAATGTGGTTAATATATATGGTGATTCTGTGTTTTTCATCAATCGATTTTGTTGTGTTAAAAAACAAAATCAATCGATCTTGTTTCGAAAATTAGATATTAAATAACACAATTTCTTACTCTCCTCTAAGTAAGGTCTCATATATTTAAGGGTAAAATGTGCTTTTAGTCCCTGTAAAATTCTTCAATTTGGATTTTGGTCCTGTAAAAAAAAACCACCCAATTTGCCCCTGTAAAATTTAAACTCATAGATTTTAGTCCCTCATTTGATCTGTCAGCAAAAAAAACAATTACGTGGCATGGGTTCAGTGACATGGCATATGTCATGTTGGATTCATGTGACACGTCATCAATTTATTTATTTTTTGGTGAAAAGACAAAAATGCCCAGGGACCATAATAAAAAATTCGGAAATTTTACAAGGACCAAAATTAAAATTAACTTTGCAAATTTTTATTTTTTCTTCTTCCATCGCAGAAGAACAGAAGAGTTACCTTATTCCACAATGTTTAACTTTTCATTTCTTCCACCATTTTTCCACCTTTTTATATTCCTGTGTTTCTTGTATTAATTAATAATCATAATTACATAAATACCAAAATGAATGAATAATCATAAGTAACGAATTACAAACATTTCGTTATAAGCACAATTTTAGTGCCTAAAATTCTAAAATGCGCACACTATGTGCATAAGTACCAAATTACAAACATTTCTTAATAAGTACAGTTTTAGTGCATTAAATTTCAAATTGAGCACATTATTGGTGCGTTTGATCTGCTAAAAAATAGGGGACTGGACTGGAAACTCTTGTTGTACCATGTTTGATTCAGAAACTGGTATGGTACTGGACAAAATAGGCAGTAAGGAACAAGACAAAAACAATAATTTTTGTTCCTCACTAAACCACATGACAACTTTTTGTCCATGGTACAACTATAAAAAATACGAAAATATCCATTTTATTTTCGAATATAAAAAATATTATCTCTCTTTCTCTCTCCGGTGCAATTTTGTTCTGTTTTGTTCTACTTTGTTCTGTCTTATTCTGTCATGTATTGTTTTGTCCACTACTTACTTTTTTGCAAATCAAAACGCACCCTATGTGCATAAGTGCCAAATTACAAACATTTCCTAATAAGCACAATTTTACTGCATAAAATTCCAAAATGTGCACATTATGTGCATAACTACCAAATTACAAACATTTCCTAATGTGCATAAGTACCAATTTGTAATTTGCTACTTATGAAAATAATGTGCACATTTTGGAAATTTATGCACTATAGTGTATTTATAACGAAATGTTTGTAATTTTATACTTATGCTCATTCACTTATTTAGGTATTTAAGTAATTATGATTATCAATTAATACAAGAAAGACATGGATATAAAAAGGTGGAAGAAATGGGAAGTTGAAAAAAATGGTGGAAGAAGGTAACTTTTTTGTTCTTGTGTGATGGAAGAAGAAGAAAAGGAAAAAAAATTGCAATTTCAAATTTACTTTTGGTCCCTGTAAAATTCCCGAATTTTGATTTTGGTCCTGGACATTTTTGTCTTTTCACCAAAAACAATGCTGACGTGTCACATGAATCCAACATGGCATATGCCATGTCACTGAACCCATGCCACATAATGGTTTTTTTTTGCTGACAGATCAAATGAGGGACTAAAACCTATGGGTTTAAATTTTACAGGGGCAAATTGAATGGTTTTTTTTTTTACAGGGACCGAAATCCAAATTGAAGAATTTTACATGGACCAAAAGCACCATTTACCCTATATTTAATAAAGTGCAATTCTTATGCTATAATATTGATTTCTTTGGAGTTTCATATCAAATACTTGTGGTTAATATATATATGGTGGTTTTGTGTTTTTCATCAATTGATCTTGTTGTGTTAAAAAAAAATCAATTGATCTTATTTCGAAAATTAGGTATTAAATAACACAATTTCTTTCTCTCCTCTAAGTAAGGTCTCATATATTTAACATAGCAATTCATATACTATAATATTGACTTCTTTGGAGTTTCATATCAAATATTCACTTGGTGAAATTTTATCCTGACTTTATTGGTCTAGATTTTTTTATTCCATTGTTAATTGGCTTACATTTTTTTATTTACTTAATTCATATTTTTTTTATTTATATTTTCCTTTTTCTTGTTGAGATTTATTGTTTGTTTTAGTCTCTTTTTTTTAATAATATTTGAATCAATATAAATAGTTTTTGTCTCTCTTTCTTATTTCACTCCACAATATAGTAGAAGTAACTCTTTTAATTGAATTTCATAGGCAATAAGAGAAAAGAAAATAAGAACAAAGTATATAAGTATTATATCAATTTTCAAGATAATTTGGCCGGTCAATATAATAGAGTAATTTTAGTCTATATCCAACCATAAAAATTATGGATTAATCGAAACATATATGAAGTATAAGAAATATAAAATGGGTAAATAATAAAAGGGTGCAATTGAATATACAATAGAGGATAACATATATTTAAATGTGCGGTAATCAGATTTTTTTTAGCCAGTGGTATGGTTTATCTTTTCTTTTTACTATGCTAAATTCTTTTCTTTGGTGATTATTTTTTTATTTGGAGAGGTTTATTTTCCCTCTTTTTTTTTGTCTTTTTTATTTAATAGTATTTAATTGGAGTTTTTCAATTTTGTTATAGATTAAATGTATTGAGTTTTTAAACTTGAGAACAGTCTTAATGATTATGTGTCTTTTAGCCTTTGTACTTCCATTAGTGTAGAAATATAATTTTTTCTATTCCTTATGTACTCATTGGGCATAGAATAGTGTTCTCAATAAATTCTTTGCAATTTAAAAAAAAAAAACTTAATGTGTATTTCTCATTGATTTATCCACCATATGCCTATGTAGGTACCAAAAAACAAATGTATTCATGTTAATGATATGATATAAAAGCATATGATAAGAAAGCTCTTGAACTGATATATTACTAATGCTTTCAATTATATTCTCACAAATAAGCTTTAAAATGTAGAAGTTGAACAATAATAAAAATGAAACAAAAATAACCTTGATTATTGAATATATAAAAGAGTGGGTGAAATTTCAATAAATCTTCATTTATTTATGTTTTATGATTCATCTTTGGTATTTTCTTTTTCATCCTTTGGTTTTTCTCGGAAAATTACGCACTACATGATGTAACTATTTACTTTACTCATCTATGGAAGGTCTCTCATATTATTAAAAGATAATTCTTGTTTTGATATTAATTCATGTTAATAATGTGATATAAAAAATATGATAAGAAAGCTTTTGAACCGATATATTTAACAAACATGAAGAAGTCATATATATTGCTAATTAATGTTTGCAATTATATTCTCACAAACGATGTTTAAAATATAGAAGTTGAACAATACAAAAAAATGTAGAATACTATCCAACCTGAAAAGGAAAAAAAAAACTTTTAATCACATTCAATGAAATATAGAAGTTGAACAATATATATTTCCTTCATCTATTAGCATCATATCTTCGGGAAAAATTGATTTCTTTCAACCTGGAAAAAAAAAAGCCTTTTAATCACATTCAATGAATGAATGAGAATAGGAGAAGTCATACAATAGATATAACAACTAACAAAAGAAAAAACATAACATGGATCTTCCATATTCTTTTTCTAATGTGTGTGCGTAGAACATATTTTTTCTTGATGATAGCCAAGATAAACACTTTTTTCCATCGGAGACATGAACAAATATTTATAACTTTGGACATTGTATATTTACGTGAAGAAATCTGATTTCAATTTTGTAAAAAAATGCAAAAGAAAAAAAATGAAAATGGAGATAGATGTTTGGGAAGAGTATTGCTGAATATATTTATATATTGTGTGGGAGAACATGTATAAATTGGTGAGTGAATTATTTCATTAAAGTATTATAGAGAGTTATGAATATGAATAAAATATGCATTATTTCATTAGAGCATAAATTTCATTAGTTACTTATGTTACGAATATGAACAACCACAACATGCATAATATACTATTATATATAGAAGACTATAAGTTAAGTACCATAAATACGGTGGGTAAATTTTATAATATCCCATACAATTCTAATAGAATTCTAAAAGTTAAGTACCATAAATATATACATGGCTATTATTATTAATTTTTTTTGTTGAATTATTATCATTATTATTTATATTTTTTTAGATATTAGTTGGTAAAATTTTAATAGGGATGTGGAATTTTATTAGAAGTGCCACATAGGCAAAATACTTGCATAGAAATTAATGAGGAGCTTCCTTTTATAAGTAAAAGATAAAAGATAGGTGGAAGAGAGTATTTTATCCCTCTCACTCGGCAACTATTTTGGATATCTATCTTGGCTGAAAATCTATCTTGCAATATTTTGGATATAGGGTGCGTTTGTTTTAACTTTATAAAAATGAATTTTTTCTTTGTATTTTTTGAAAATAGATTTTGTAAAACCGTTTTTCAAAATATTATAAGATTTTGTAACCCTTCATTCACTTTGATCGCATGAAAGTACAAAAATATCTGGGATGGGATGCCGACGGATCTAGTAAAGTTTAACTAATGCATGCTTACCTCCGCCACTTAAAAAGCATAATGGAGAAATCAATTTAAAATTGAAATTTCTAACTAACATTGATCAAAATTATTGCTTCCTTTTGTAGCAAGAGGCCAAACTTTGAATTCATCCAATGATTAAAAATATTAGCACACCCTTCACACTTCAGGTACTAGAAATGGAAATTTTCTCTTCCCAACCCCATCACTCTCCCCCCCCCCCCCCCCCCCCCCCCCGAATTTCCATTTTTGCCCCTAGTTTTAAAATTCGAAACGCGTTTTCCGAAATTTTTTTCCATGAATACGAACTTCGGTATATATTTTCCGAAATTTTTGATGAATTTGAACTAGAAAAACTTCGGAAAACACGTTCCGAAGTTTTTATACAGGGGTAAAATTGAATTTCCGAAGTTTTTATACAGGGGTAAAATTGAAATATTGGGGGGTTAAAAAGAGTCATGGGGTGGGAAGAGAATATTTCCTAGAAATGGACATCTAAAACATGACCCAAGTAAACCAATACATTTTTTATAGGCTATGATAAGATCTTTAAGTTATGTTAAATCTTGTTCTAGACTAGACCACGACCCATATCAATGACGCAATGGACTTCGGCTACACTAACACTAACGGTACACAAGATCACTCCGTACACCGACCCACAGCGAATCCGTCCCTTTGTCTCTCATCGACAGTTAGGCCTCCTACACTCCTCGCCGCATTAGACGAAGGCAGTGACAACTGATTCGTCTATATATGTGTCACTCAAAGCCACACCAAGGTATGATTCATTTCATTAATACATTTTCTCTACTTCGGAGTGCTAAATTTTTTGCTAACTTTTTTTGCAAGTATCTTCCCAGCTACCATTTTAGAGCCTTCTAGCGGTGCACGTCACTATCACGTCATTATCAGAGTCTTCTCGTTCTGACCCACCATTCAGAGCGAATCTAACTCAAATTTTACAAAACTGACTTGTAAAATAAGAACTATCCACACTTTTAAACACATTTTCAATCTATTCAACTGAAAGAAGAAAAAAACTGATTCACTATCAGTTACCATGTTTGGATGCGGAAAACTTGAAGAAAAAAAAGACAAAATATATCAACATAGACAGCAAAATTACACAGACTCCTCATATTTTACAAACAGTATATGAATCATACACTTATAGACCACAAAAAGAGACTCATATTTCAGATTATACACTGCACATACATAAAGAACACAAACCAGAAAGAAAAACAATATCAAACAAAGGATAAGAGACCAAACCGGGTCATGGTTTGGTCTACAATACGGAACACTAGTGGAGCAAACATCGGTGCAACCCTTGGTAGTGTAGGGTAGGTTAAAGTACCAAGAATGAACCAATTGAAGCTTAAAAGAGCAACTGCATCAGAAGCTGGTTTATTTCTAATGCTGAAGAAAAACTTCACCACACTCTTTAAAGACATGCCTACTACAGCAAAGAGAGCTATAATAAGAGGCATGCAAGGATCATCAGCTTCCCAAACAGTCACTCCGACTATAAGTGATAATATCGCACTGAAAATTGATTGCGATATAGCAACGTCTCGGTGATGATCGTGTACTTCACTCACTTCTATTACATCTTTCGAGCCCGGTTCAGGTTTAGCAGTGGAATTAGCAGGCGAAGATTTTAGTCCAGGTTTCAAGAGTTTAAGCAAGTCGGTTCTTGTTTTGCTATCGTCTTCCCAAATATCTTTGTTCATCAGCAGATCCTGAAGGGAAGCTCCACTTTCGCTATAACTGGATTTCCATTGCAGGGTAGCAGAAGGATTGCTATAGGTTTTGTCGTCAATCTTTCGGTCATTGTCGATGTTTGGATCTTTGAAGTTCCAGTATCCTTTCCCTTGAATTTCTTTGAGCCGAAGATTTTCGTTTAACTGGTCCCTCAACTGTTAACAAGAGATAATAGCAAATTATTAACCAAATTCGATAAATAACTTAATAACAATAGTAGTGATTTTAATTTCAGAAAATTGCTCGCTATAATAAATGTCGATCAGAAGTAAAGTCTTTGCACCTTGACAATAAAATAGATATACAAGTTACAAGGTAGGAACATTGGATATAAAATATTTACCTTTCCCTCTAAGTTTTCGATTTTTGCAATGGCTATATCATGTTCCTCTTCAAGCTCGGCCAGTAGCATCTCCATCATTTTGCATTCTTTGACAGCCATTTGGAACCGTTCTTGAAGTTTCTTCTGATTCCATTCCAGATTCTCCATCTCGTTCTGCATTCGATGTAGTTTTCGTTCCAGCTGCATAATGTTAGGTAAGCCCAATGGGCAGGTTTCTGTTAGTTAGGATAATAACAGAAATTGGCATAGCCAATCCATCCTTCAGCACTATGAAAGTGATTATTTTCGAATTCAATTATCATATCTATTATTTCAAGCAGGATGAGTAAAAAGGTTAATCTAATCTGATATTGATCTATGTCTAGTTTTAATCTTCAGCACCTAAATCCAATCCATTAAGCTAAAATATCATATAATTTCACACGGCAGGGGTAATGTGTATATATATTTTGGTCTTTACGACAAGGCCTATACAATACAGGGATAGCCGAGCGAGTATAAACAAGAGGGATGACTACATTTGTATTTTGCTAAACGGTCGAGGTTGATCTATTAGGATGTTTTGCCGACCGAATGAATATGTGATTCCCTATGGCCCAAATAAAGTGCATGACTTGCCCTATTTCAAATATCCCTAATTTTCCCTATTCATTTACTGCATTATGCTTAGACTGACTTTGGCAGTGTCTTTTCTTTTGCATGTACATCCTCCCCCTTTGGACCGACTCCACCATCATAATGATCGGTATATGATCCACCTTTGCCGGAGACCCACCATCCTCAAACCTCCCCGAGGTTGATACACTGACACAATACCGACACACGTGGATATTTTTAATCACTTTTATTTTTCACATTATTACAAGTGTCTACGTGTAAGTGCTAGTGTCACAGTGTCATGTCTGGTGTCTATGTCAGTGTTCCATAGATTGTATTGTATTATGTAAGAATCACACAACATAAATAAAACTATAGAGAATGAGAACTAACCTGACTCTCCCTTTGGATAGCATTCACAGCTCTTACAGGCATCAAGATAAGACCAAATGTCCATGACATAATGCTCAATAATATGTTTACATTAAAGATTATAGCATTCCTAATCAACTCTGTCCAAGTGTAAATGACAATTAATCCAATTCTAATAGGAAACAAGCATACCATCTTAACTATATCAAAAGCCCTTGTCATCAAAAGTATCACACTAGCCAAAAGCTCAGAAATTAGTGCCATTAATCACTAAATTTTGTTATCTTCCTCCTCAATAATTACATGTTCAAAATTCCATAATGCTTAGTGGATTCAGTTCATCACAATATCCTGCAATATCAGTAAATTAAAATAAAAAAATTATTGAGAAATTCTTACCAAATACAATGTCTCATTATCTTAAAACACTTAATTTCTGAACAATTGGTACAATTCTTCTATGTATTGATGAGAAAGGTATAATTTACTAATTTAGGGTTTATAAAACAAAAAACCCACAAGCATAAACTTGAATTATCATCAATAAGCATTAACCCATGTTATAAATCAACAAAAAAAATGAACTTTCATAGAAATTATCAATATTCAGCTGAAATTATCATAAAAAGTAAATTTGGGTTTGAACTAAAAAATGTAAAATCAAAATTACCAAGACACAAATGCAATTTCAAATGTAATTGCTAAATAACAACCAACCCTTAAAAGAACAAAAGAAAAATGGCATTGAAGTAACAAGACATGCTTACATTATAGAGTGAACAGAGAAATGTAGTTGAATTGAACAGAGAAATGCAGAGAGAGAGAGAGAGACAAAGGAAACTAGTAGTGTTGAACTGTTGAATTGAGTTTTGAAGACAGTGCATGATGCATAGGTGGCAACAAAGTGTTTTGAAGCTGCCACGTAAATAATTTTTGGATATATGTTAAGATTTTTCAGGTTATATCAATTATCAATCGCCGCCCATTAGGTGACCGTATCCGAACCAATCCAAAAATAAAATATCAATTCAAATCGAAAATTGTAAAAACCGTATTTGGTTTGGATGTATTTGGATGACTTTTTTATTGAACCGCAAAACTGCGAACCGCAAAAACCGCATTAAGTTTCTATTATATTCTAATACCGCTAAAACTGCATTAAGTTTCTATTATATTTCAATATACATATCTCAATTACCAAGTCTGTCCACCAAATTAATTGAACCACAAGTTGTTCTTATTTTTTGCACTGTAATGTTACTTTGGTGTTATAATATTATTTTACATCAACAACTTTTATCGGTACTGTAATGTTATTTTGGAACTTCAAATTCTTTTTTTGGATATTTAAAATTGTAAGGTACTGTAATGTTATTTTGGATAAACAGCTTTTATTGGTACTGTAATGTTATTTTGGAACTTCAAGTTTTTTTTTTGATGTTTAAAATTATTTGGTACTGAAATGTTATTATGTAAACCACAACCACCGAACCGATCATAACCACATTGGTTTGGTTTGAATGACTTTTTAAAAACCAACCAAACCAAACTGAACCGCATGCAATTTTATCTCGCGGTTAGGATGACTTTTAGACTCAAAACTGAACCTAACCGCACCGCGAACACCCTACCGCCCATGGAATGGAATTTATTTATTAAATGCAGCAATTTTATTTTAATTCAATAATAGACCATTCTGCATATCTGGAAAAAATTTAAAAAATAAAATCTCTAAAGAGTATAAATATTTTGTTTTAGATACATATATGAAATGATAAATGCATCATAAATTCACACATATAAGTGAGGAATCCGAAATTTGAATCCGGTCATAATATTCGGCTTAATCATTTTTACATTTTTTACCAATTGAACTATAACTTATGCATATAGTACACATATTTTAAGTAAAAGAAAGTAGTACGATTTTTTTTTGTGTATGAAAAAAATTCCATTAAAACTAAAAAAAAATAAGAAAAATGGCAGAAATTCAACGTCACTAAAATTGAAATAAATAAATCTTTGTAAGTTTAATTCAATTGGTAAAAAGATTATTTATATATATAACGTTGGGATTCAAGTTCCAAAATTCTACTTTGACAAAAAAAAAAAATTATATGAATGTATTTATAAATAACAATATACTACCATTTAATAGTGTAAAATGATAAAACATTTACCATTGTAAGTTTATAACATTGACGACAAAATCATTAATTAAATTTGTATTATATCAAAGCTGATTTATATGAATCATACAAACACTAACAAAACAAATAAAATCAAACAATACTACATTCAAAAGTCAAATGATAAAATCACAAAAAGAAATACGAAATAAATATAAAATATAAATCTATTTTAAATGTCAAAGAGAGGAGTAAAGAGAAAAAAAAAGTGGGAGAGACAACTACTTTAGAAACAAAGTTCTTAAGACTCATTTTGAGAGTTTGTTGGGACGGAAGAGAGAACTTTGAAGCAGAAAAAGAGAAAGAAAGAGATGTGAATCTTTCGCATGATGTCAAAGTGTGGTTTTTTGACAATTATTTTCTGTTTTTTAGAAGAATTGTTTCTTCAATAAATTAAAATTAAATAATTTGTCTTGAAAATTCATTAATCACATGACCTCAATTACTTAATTTAATACTATACTATATGTTTTTAAAGTATATTATATACGGAAACATGATATTTATTTTAAAGAATATTAGAAGTTTGAGGATTTGGAAGAAATTGAGTTAAATTCATTAAAAATCATATTTGATAAAAAAGAATGTAAAATGTACATAAAATGTTTTATATATAGCTCTTATAATACCAACCAACTACAAATTCTATCTAATAAACTGAATTATTAACTTAACTACCGTAAGAATTTATCTATGCTCTTACAATAACAATATATTCTCTTCGTATCAAAATATAAATCACTTTGTAAAAAAAATTTATATTAAATTATAAGTCGTTTTACATTATCAATAAAATATTTAATACTATTTGCTTTTAACTATTTATTTCTTTTTCTTCTTTCAATTCTTTAATTTATCTTTTTCATACTATTAATGAAGGACAATTTTGTAAACTAATTCATAATTTCTCTTTTTCATACAATATTAATTACATTTTTTTAATTTTTGTAATATTGTCAAAAGTAATTTATACTCCCTCCGTCCCCTTTTATAATAGATAGTTTGACAAAAAATTTGTCATTTTTTATAAGATCATTTTACAATTATCAATGACATTAATTATTTGTTTTCCAAATTTACCCTTATTTACTTTGTATAATTTTTTTAATAGCATTAAATTATTTTTTTTTATACAAAACACTACAATTAAGGTAAACATGTAAAATCAATATAATTTATCTATTAATTTAATATTAAATCTTACTTTCTTAATACCTGTATTTTATCAAACAAAGCTTTTATAAATAGAAACTTACTAGTATGTACTGTGTTTAATTTGAAAACTGTCACTGGTACTGGACAAACTGGGAGTTAAGGAACTGAACAAAATCAGATATTCTTGTCCACTACTGAATCATGGGACAACTTTTTGTCCTCAGCACAACTTTTCTTTTCTTTTTTGACAAACTCAGCACAACTTTTCTAAATCTCCAAAATAACATTTTTTCTTTCAAATATCATACAAGACAAAATTTGTTTAATATCGTAAATGTTTGTCATGTGCTGTTCTGTCTTGTACTGTTCTGTCCAGTACTTTCATTTTGCAGACCCCTAGTATTTTGTCACGGAGGGGAGTATTAAGATTAAACCACACATTGAAATTTGAATGCAATGTAAGAGCAAAAACATTTTTTAAATGGATTCGAACTTAACCAATTTCCTTGTTTGAGAAAGTGTGTAATTAATAAGCGGCACAAAATTGTCCGGAACAACGCATCTTAAATACAAAATCAAAGTGTAAATTGAATGCAGATTCAAATAAATAAAAATTGAATGCATAATGAAGTTGGTGATCGACGTCATATATCTCATACTAAGGATCAACGTGTCGTCAATGAAGCTGTCATGAGTGTCTTATATTTGGCATTCTTTTCAGTGTCGATTTATAGTTCTTGCTCTGTTTCATAATACTCCCTCCGGTCTTATATATAAGAAAACTTCTACTTTTTTGATTCATTGTAAAATAGATGTATCTAGACTATATTTTTGTCTAAATACATTAAGTTTACAATGAATCTAAAAAGTAAAAATTTTCTTATATATAGGACCGGAGGGAGTAGAAATTAACATAAGACTATTTGTCCATTTTTATAGATAAATTAGCATAACAAACTTTTTTTTTTTTTTTTGTATAATATGTTATTCATTCTCTATATTTGTACACTTTTGTACAATATTCATTTACAAATTTTTATATTTACGTTGATTTTTTTAGTAAGATATATACACACACGGACACACATAGCATTACTCTATCTAATTGAATATATAAAAATATCAAAGGAGTTAAAATGAATTTGGCCATATTTTGGCTAGTGCTTATCCAATCCTATGTGTACTGGGACCAACTTATACGATATACCGTACATTTTTTTGAAAAATAAAATAATTTAGATATTGATGTTAGTTTTTTTTAAGACTAAATTGCACTTTAGCCCCCTAACTATTATAAATTTGTAAATTTTTTTATTTTCTAAATAGCATTTTGACCTGTTAATTTTCACAAATTTATAATGGATATTATTGTCACAATTTTAAAGTCAACAACCCAAAAAGTCCTAAAATGTTCACTTAAATTGGATTGGTTAATTACAAAAATGGGATGAAAGGGTTCCCATTGAAGTGCCAAAGATTCAGCTTTATCTGTTGCACGTTTTTTTTTTCAAAATGATGGTGTATTAAATAATTACTACATGTATCATGGAGGAACCAACTTTGGCCGCACAGTAGGTGGACCATATATGACAATATATTATGACTATGATGCCCCAATCGACGAGTATGAAAATATGGAGATGCCACATCATTAAAATTTAACCACGTCAGTGTTTTTGGTCAAAATTGGTCAAAATGTGCATAAGGTACTAGTAAATGCAAAATGAGGTATAATTTAGGGGTCAAAATTGCATATTTAAAACTTGCTAAAATCGCACAATTGTAAAATTTAAAAAGGTTAAAAATGCAATTAAAGCTGGATTTTTTTATAAGCTCTCAATGTTTATTGTAAATATATATACCTTGTCCCGGTATTTGATTGTAAAAATAATAAAATAAATTTTACTTAAATATTATTAGGTTAAATATTTTACTTAAATTTACACTCAAAATTTTGCGATATGTAAGTAAAAAGAAAAAAATAAGATAAATTTCACACAACAAAATCTCATTGTTTTCTTCTTTCTACGGATATAAAAAAGGTACCATTGCCTTTTCTAGTGTCTTATACTTTGTTCAATTCAATCCTATCTTTGGCGGTGGTTAAAGCTGTCAAAAAAGCCCCATAATAAAAGACCCTATTTTTGGGCCCCATGTTAAGCCCCAAAATATTAAGCCCCAAAATATTAAGCCCCACTTGAGTGGATTTGTTTTTGTTTGTTTTATGGCCCAACCCCCTATTTTTTTATTTTACTCTTGGCCCCCCTATGGGGCCTAATATTGGCCCACAAAATATCAAATAAATTTCGAGAATTTTTTCTCGTAAATTTTTTGAATATTTTTTTCGAAAACTTTTCGAGTATTTTTTTCTCCGAAACTTTTTCGGAACTTTTTTCTATACAACATTTCGAGTATTTTTTCTCGAAAATTTTTCGATTAATTTTTCTTGTTAACTTTTCGAGTATTTTTTCTTGAAAACTTTTTGAGTATTTTTTTATCGAGAACTTTTTGAGAATTTTTTCTCGGAAACTTTTCCGGAACTTTTTTCTCGAAAACTTTTGAAGTATTTTTTCTCGAAAAATTTTCGAGGAATTTTTCTCGAGAATTTTTTCTCGGAAACTTTTCCGTAACTTTTTTCTAGAAAACTTTTCAAGTATTTTTTCTCGAAAAATTTTCGAGTAATTTTTCTCGAGAACTTTTCGAGAATTTTTTCTCGGAAACTTTTCCAGAACTTTTTTCTCGAAAACTTTTTGAGAATTTTTTTCTCGAGAACTTTTCGAGAATTTTTTCTCGGAAACTTTTCCGGAACTTTTTTATCGAAAACTTTTCGAGTATTTTTTTCTCGAGAACTTTTCGAGAATTTTTTCTCGGAAACTTTTCCGGAAATTTTTTCTGGAAAACTTTTCGAGTATTTTTTCTCGGAAACTTTTTCGGAACTTTTTTCTCGAGAACTTTTCGAGAATTTTTCTCAGAAACTTTTCTGCAACTTTTTTCTCGAAAACTTTTCGATTATTTTTTCTCGAAAACTTTTCGAGAATTCTCGGATTGTTTCTTTTGTTTTTAATAACTTATGTGTGAATTCTAGAAATTTTTATCCAAAAACTCATTTTCAAATTTTTTGGAATTCTCGATTCCGAGAATTCTCGGATTTTTTTTTAGTTTTTAATAACTTATGTAAGAATTATAGAAATTTTTATTCAAAAATTCTCGTTTCCAAAAAAATTTGGGGCTTTGGGGCCTTAGGGGCCTATGTTTTATTTGGGGGGCTTGATCTTTTAGGGGCCTATATAATAGGGGGCCTATTTATGCTTACCATATTTAGGCCCCCTTTATATTGGGGCTGGGCCCAATTTTGCCAGGCCCCCTAAATTGACAGCTCTAGCGGTGGTGTTAATGGTTTTGACAACATTGCCACTCTTTTTGAGTTGCTTAGCTTTGGTGGAAATGACTCCTTCCAAGCTAAACAAGAAAAACTACAATATTGAACAACTAATTTCCTAATTCACACCTAAAACACTAGTTAATTAACAAATAAAAATAAATTATAGCAATTAAAAGTTTATAAGAACTCTTAGCAAGATTTATTTTTCTTTACTTTAAAGCTTTCATTTATTTGCATTTGTATCATTTTCCTATTGTTGGTGTTTATAACTAGTTACAAAGCGCCAACATATTGTTCACTATCTTTAAAGCCATAAGCCTCCTAAAAAGAGTGTCTTTCTAAATAACATACTGCTATGTCATCAAGCATGATTGAAATATCTCCCACAAAAGCAAAGAATCTAAAGACTCAATTTTATAACAAGACAAGATAAACAATCACCAAACGTGTGCTCCATAAAAAGTAGGCAATATGCATTATACAATTTTTTTTTTCTTCCTTTCAATTTAATCTGAATTGGGGTCAGTTTTGACATCAAGTGGTTTCAGCCTCCTTCCAATCACAGTTGCGGGAAATATAACCGTATGCATTATACAATTTAGTCCTTAACATTAACTAATTAAAAATAATAATTTCAAAAATTTAAAATTTTTGTTCACATTAATACTTTTGAATCCGTCAATTTAGTCTCTCAAATTAATCTAGAAAAAAACTAATATAACTAAAAAATATCTTGGTACATAATTTAAAATTTTATTATTTTCATAAACCAAATTACCTAATCTAAACATCTAATTGTACTAATTCTTGACTAAATTGATATGAAGGTGGAACATAAAGAAACAAAGAAGAGAATAAGACCATGTTGAATTGTGTGTATACATAACAATAACATAGTCTAAACAAAATGGAAACAAAGAAAGAATTATCATTTGGATTGAGAAGTGCATCTTGAAGGAATATAACTACCATTCAAAGGATGAAATCTAAGTGTACACTCAAGTTTACAACCAAATTTAAAAGAACCAAAAGGTCCAATTCTCCATTGAGTCCTAGCATCACCTTTCAAATCAAACCCAACAATATTTCTCTTCCATGATTCATCAACTACTACCATTTGATCAGGAGTTAAAGGTATAGAATTAGATTGAACAACATAATCTAAAACCTTGGAATTATTCTTAGGAACATCAAAAGGGTCAGCAACCATATATGCTATACCTTGTCCTTGATAGCTAATTTTGAATTTAATATTTGAAAATGTTGCATGTGCCTTAAAATTCCCATTTTGTGCCTTCACAAATATACTTAATTGTGTTTGTAGAAGGCCAGCATAATCATTTCTGAAAAGATCTAAATGAGCATATGATATACTTATTGTAGGTACTCTTGGATGAATTACTATGTAACCAACAAAGACTACAACTCCTCCAATTACAACTCCTATGGCTAATATTGTGCATAGAATTGCTGCTAGCCAAATTAAGAAATGTGTGTTACCATTTTGATGAGTTACTAGTCTTTTTTTGGGTGTTCTATGATGAGATTGAGGATTAGATTGAGATTGAAACTGAGGATGAGATTGAGGATGATCATGATGAATAGCCTCATGATGTTCTTGGTTAATATTATGGGGGGAAGGCATGGAGATTAATGATGTGACAAAAATTAAAATCAACCCATGTGGGGTAATTTGGGAGTTTTATTATGTTTTTAGGGTGAGAGTACTTGAGAGAGAGGAGTTTTGGGAAATGGAGAAATTTGGGTTCTTTATCTCTAATTGGTGGGAAGGTTTTGGTATCTTCTTTTCCTAGCTTTAAAGCATATATGTCCTTGCATATGATAATTTCTTTATATGTTTTGTTAACATAGTACTAAACCTATAGGTTATTGGTTTGGCTATTGTTTTAATCTTAGAAAGTATATAAAATGATTTAATTAATTTTTTTTTACCCTTTTCATACTTGTTTAGGAAAAAAGTGAAACATAAAAAAATGAGTGTGTTGCAAGATGTGTTTTTCTTAACTTGTTCAAAGGATTTGTCTAAGGTTTAATGATAAAATATAAATATTGAGTGAATATCATTGTAGAAAAAGTAAATACCAAACTTGCATGGAAGATACTAAGTTATCAGCTCTTTGAAGCTTTAACATGATCATTGGATGAGGGAAATTCAATGGATCTTCCTTTGCTAAGTCGGTGTATTGATATTTGAATTAATAAACCGTTACACATATTATTTTCTTTTTTATCCATCAAATAAAATATTGTTGAATATTTGTCTATTTATGAGACGTTAGTTCTGTACAAAAGTTTGACTTAGTAATTTACATGAGTACGAAATTTAAATTATATATTTTGAGAAAATTGTAAAATAAAATGGTCATTAGTGTTGTAAAAAAAAAAATACTTACATTTGTTAATAATGATTTCCACTTATTTTTGTGAGAATTAATTTTGCTGCCCTATAGGTTGCTTGTGCACCCTAAGAAATAATTAAAATACTCTTCTGTAGCTTAAGTCACGGATGTAGAAAAAATGAGAAATTTTGAAAAATGCCGTCCGTGACTTAAGTAGTGGACGTTATAAAAATAAAACCTGATAGGATGTTTTAAGGGGTGTCAGTGACTTAAGTCACAGACAAAGGATATTTTTATAATTTCATAAGACGCACCCCAAAAACGGAAGGGCAGCAAAAGTAATTCTCATTTTTATTGTTGTAACAATGTAGTATGAATTCAGAGTATATATGTCTATCTAACTGAGAATATCAAATTAAAGAGAATTATTTTTCACATTTGAAACGGGCCTCAGGTGATAGCATTTCATGAAATTTTCTCTTCCCACCCCATGACTCTTTCCCCCCCCGGATTTCCATTTTTACCCCTAGTTTTAAACTTCGGAACGCGTTTTCCGAAGTTTTTTTTGCCTTGAAGACGAACATCGGAATATATTTTCCGAAGTTTTCGACGAATTTGAACTAGAAAAATTTCGGAAAACACGTTCTGAAATTTTTGTACAGGGGTAAAATTGGAATATTGGAGATTAAAAAGAGTCAGGGGTGAGAAGAGAATATTTCGCATTTCATGGTCATGTCCAGCCCAAGTTAGTTGCAAGCCTGAACAATGATTACTCTTTTCTCCCCTTCTATTGTATTGTTGTTTACACGGAGTAAAATAAAATATACTATTAGAAGATATCTTTCTATAAGATATTGTGGAACTTTGAGTGATTGAAAAAGAGAAAATAACAATTAAATAAACATATTAGTCAGAAAAAAGGAAAAAAATGTACGAGTAGATTCAACAATTGTAATTTACACGAATAGATACTTTCATGTGTAGTTATTTTTCAAATAGATTAAAATGTGACATGAAATCAACAAAAAAACCAATATGAAAAGTTTAGATGATGTAAACTTATGAAAATTACACATAAGGGCCTTTGGTCAGTACAATTTGCATCTTATTTTTCGGCTGAATTCCTATAATTTTCAACTTTATGTAAGCAGAGGCGGAATCAGGGGTGGCAGACGGCCACCCCCGAAAAATAAGAATAAATTTTTGTATGTGTAATAAATTTTTTGTATACAATATAATTTTTGTATGTGTAATAAATTTTTTGTATACAATATAATGCATTATTTTCAATCAAACACGCGGATTCTCTACCTTTGCGGGAATGGAGCAAAAGAAATTTTGGGAATTTAATGAGTCCCTATTTATAAAAAATAATTATTTCAAGAAAATTAAATATAAATTTTTCTTTTAACAATTTTTGTTTATAACTTAGAGACAACTAATAACAATCTGTGTCTATGGATGCAGATTGCTTGTTATAGGTATTTCACACACTGCGGCTTTTTTTAATTTCAACTATTGATTTTAAATTCAGACGATTCAGATTACACAAAGATAAAATTAACATTAATCCTTCTCATAAGTCGATTTTAAACGGTCTGAACAAGTAACGGTCTGAACGAGTAACCGTGTGACGCGGTTATTGATTCAATTCCAAATTTGTGTGTTTATGTCATGTGTGATTTGACGCGCTGTAGATACAAAACTAGACATGTAAATTCATGTGTTGATTTAGGTTCGCACATGTGTTGATTTGTACAAAAAATCCAACTAGATATTTATCACAACTTGTCAGAAAAAAGAGAACCATGACTCTGACTCTCACACCTCTCTCTATGTAACTAGTGGCACCAAACTAGACAAAACCAAATTCATCTAAAATTTCAATCTTTCTGTTTGACATTGATACTTTTCAGACACATACATGCACACACAAAAACTTTTCTAGTACATTTCTCAAACCAACAACCTCAAACACTCCGAAATCTTAACCACTAACTGCTACCATGAAACTGTCACAAGCATTGGTGCGGAAACCATTCACTACATCATCACCAACGTTAATTCACTGTCAAAATTCTATCTTGAGTTCTTATGGCAAAAGGGTCTCTTTGTTGGGGTATAAAAGTTATAGATTTTCAGATTTTGTGTGTAGCAGTAGTTCAGAAGCTTCTGTTTCATCATCTGCGGTGAATCCTGCGTCGCCACTTGTTGCTTCCAATTCTGGTTATGATTCTGTTGTATCTCATCAGGAGATGCCAGGGAAGATGGAAGGCATAGAAGAGGGAATTGAGAGGGTAAGACGGAGACTTGTGTTGAGAATTTTGGAATTATTCGTTTGTTTTCGTTATTCAATTATTAAAATGCATGGTTAATTAATACAATTGAGCATTTAATTGTTTAGTTTTGTTGAGAGTTTTGGAATTATTGGTTTGTTTTGGTTATTCAATTAGCGAGTTTTGTTTTACCCCTGTAAAATTTTTTTTGTGATTCCCGCTGTAATATGTGTTTTGATCTGTCTGATTTTTTGTGTGATGGATTGTGTAGATGATTTATAGATGCCGGTTTCTTGCTATTCTTGGAGTTTTTGGTTCTTTAATTGGATCATTTCTATGCTTCATCAAGGTACCGATTTCAAACTTTGTTATTTCTATGATTTTATCCGATGAAATTTGCCAAATTTACTGTACTTCTCAATGAAATGTTTGATAGAATGATCTAGTTTTGTGCACCTTAGATAGCGTTCTTTTGTGAATAATGGAATGAATTGAATGTGAGGGGTGAGACAGTCACTTCGTCTTAGTGAGTTCCTTACTAATTCTATATTGGTTAGTAAGGTTTTTTGAAGTCAATTCTTATGAGTTGATCATCATTAACAAAAGCACACGTTTAGGGTTTAATCAGGCACAAATTATAATATGCTATCAGAGCTTAATTCTCCTAGATTCGTGTAGATGAGTAATCTTGCCAATTCAACGCTCCAGATGTCTAGGAGTGCAATCTCGCCATTGAAAATAGGTTTTAGAGTTGAGTTAGGCCTACGTCCAAATTCTAGACCGTACTCAAAGAAAGCTTCTAAAATGGAGGATCGGTCACAAGCTAGTTTGATACTAAATGATGCAGGGGTCTGCAAAGTGACCAACATTTAGTGTTCTTAACTACATGTGAATTATACATTTTACATGCAAATTATTCAGATCAATTAGGTGTAATCATTCTTGATCTTATATCTATATATCCAAGACAATGAAATATATCAGATTCTTTTTTATTCTTCCCAATCGAATCCGTTTCAAAAAATTAAGCAATGTTACAAACATTATGCTATGTTAGATGAGTTTTGTTTAAATGCATTATTATTCAAATTTGCATGCAGGGCTTTTCATTTGTTGCATCGTCTTTTTTGGAATACTTTGTATATGTAAACCGTAGTAAAGTAATCCAATTGCTGATAGAAGCTCTTGGTAAGTTTCTCCTATCTTAACTTCTATTCATTTTTTCTTCCATTTCTTGTTTATTGTGTTAGTATTCTCATTGTTCTAAGTGGACTTATTTATGTTTCTCTCTTCTTTCTAACTTCTATTTCATTGTTCATCTAGATGTCTATCTTTTAGGAACTGTGATGTTGGTCTTTGGAATGGGACTGTATGAGTTGTTTGTCAGTAATCTTGATAGTGCAAGCTCTCTGCCAGATCAAAATCCTTCTGATAGATCAAATCTATTTGGCTTATTTACTTTGAAGGTTAGCTTTTGAACATTATTTTTCTTTGTCAACCTATTCTTAGTTAGTAGGACATTAAAAAAAAAATAAGAAAAAGCTGAATTGAGTGTCATCTTACAAAATGTAGAGTTATATCATATTATGAAATCAGATACATCAGCTTTTGTTGATTAAGTTGTCTCTTATAAAAACGACCGGAGGGGAGTATAGTTTTTTTTGCTTTCACCACCAGGTTAATCTGGTTCGGTGGTCAGTTATGGCATCAAGTGGTTCCAGCCTTCTCCCGATTGCAGTTGCGGGGGATCGAACTGTGGTCCTCCCTACCAAGTTCATCGTCAATCACCACTGAACCAACTAACAATTGGTGGAGGGAGTATATTTTTAATTCATAAGAAAAATATGAAATCATGTTCATTTAGTCAAGGAACTAAAAGCAAATAAAATTTAACTAGGGAACAAAGTTGTAATATTTTTAGTTATGATCAAAGTGTAGGAAATTGTTGATAATACATTATATTTTGATGTAAGTTCCTTTGTTTTGTCCTTTGCAGGAACGTCCAAAATGGTTGAATATTAAAACAGTGAATGAACTGAAAACCAAGGTTGGTCATGTTATAGTGATGCTGCTTTTGATTGGTTTGTTTGACAGAAGTAAGAAGGCTACTATACAAACTCCTGTGGATTTGCTTTGCTTCTGTGCTTCTGTCTTTCTTTCTTCTAGTTGTCTCTTTTTGTTGTCCAAGCTTAATGAGTCTAATTAACCTTTGCATACATGTTTAAATGTCATCACTCTTGGGAATGTAAGGATAACAAGTGTTATAATATATATACACACATGAAGAAGTAGTTGATCTATATATGATTTTTACTCTTATTCTGTATATATTGGATGAAATATAATGCATATGTCTTAGTATCTTCACTTTACTGTTTTTATTGTATCTCAAGACCAATCTCCTCACTAAGAGGTGTTAAGAGTACTCATATTGGATGCTAAGGCCTGCTTATATGTTTATAAGTGAGAGGTAGTTTTTTCTTAAGGATTTTAAGGGTTGAGTTAGACCTAATTAATCCCAACTGCCTCATTCAAAAGTATTAAGAGTCACACATTGGATAAAATTGCTGCTATCGAACAACTCAGGTCACGCTTCAAATATCTAGTTATAGTTGTTTTGTAAGGGTTGAGTTAGACCCAAACCCAACCCAAATTCTAAGTTGATACCAGAACTATCCAAGAATAATTGAGTCACCCGCTATATTGGACCTGTAACACCCCGTTTTTCATAAGCCAGAAAAGGCGTTATATTTTTTTTTCTTTTTTTTTTTATACACATCAGAGTTTACACATAAAAGATTTTAAATGAGCCGGCATTCAAATATACAAAAACTCATTACCAAAAGGTGCTTCGACAAGCAAAGTGTATTCAGGAATAATTACAATCCAAGTCAAAGTATTCAAATACTTACACAAAACTAGCTAGAATCCTATGCCTAACCCAAAAAGCACAGTGTACAACCCACACTGGCGCATAGTCTAACTAAGCTAAACTCCAACCTCTCACTGGGACCCGGAACAGCCACCGTCGTCACCACGACCTAGCCCAACATCTGGGTGGGATGAGCCCGCAAATGAAATAAAGGGGTCACCACAAAATACAAGTATGTATATATATAATCGGTGCGAAAGATGTACACATAGCAAATTTCCACATACACAAGAGAAAGCTCTTAAACTCAAAGTAGTTCCCACCAACGGGTATATATAAATAAATCACCAATCCTAATGCAGACCTCTACAATGGGTGTGACGACCGTCACTGGTTCGCCACATGCATGATTTTCCGGAAAATTAACCTCTCCTCGAAGAGTCGTGGGGTAGGCAAAGTCACACAGTCATATACGTACCCGCACTAAAGTGCCACACAAGGCGGGTGAAGTCACACAGACAAACACCAGGTGAAGTCGCACAGACAAACACCTAACTCAATAAAAATCCAGTCGGATTTGGCGAAGCCACACAGTCAACGCCCGGTACGTAGGCAAAGTCACACAGACATACACCTAGGCACGCAACTATGAAATGCATGACATATATTCTCTTTGGCATAATACAGGATAGTCACACAGACGAAATCCCCGCGTAGTCCTATCCGACGCACGCATTAATATATGCTCATGCAACCAATCACATAGCCTAAAGCCTATGTACAACCATCACAACCTACATACATTTTCCTAATCATATGTAAATTGCACAAGTAATTAAACCACGTTCTCATCAACGAGAATACATAAGTACAAACATGTCAAAGCACACAACAAATGCATAACAGCAAAACAAAACATGTCGTAACCATTTTAAAAGACGGAAATAAAGTGGAGCCCCTACCTCGGCAAGCTTCCGTTTACTAAAACTCGTCCAACAACACAACGCGCTTCCTAAAACAAGTAGCGTATAATCAATACATTGTTTTCCAACCAATCGTATTGAAACTAAACTAAAAACCCCAAAAACCTAAAGGTTCCTAAGGAAAATCCACTTTTACGGACATCAAACCAAAAACTACCGTATTGATCAACCACTATGAGTTATTTGTACTATTTTTAGGACCCAAAACAATAGTCAAAAGTCTTAAATAATTTGAAATGCAAAATGACCGTTTTCTTGCGTTACAAGCTACGTACTTTCCGAGTACCCGAAAAACTCGTTCCCAATCCCCGACACTTTCATAAATTAATAAAAAAAGATAGGAAGCCTAAAAATAATTTTAGAACATCAAACTCCAAAAATTTTGGTCCCAGAGCTCGCCACGGCGAGTTGACGGCGAGTGAAGTCAGGAGCTACTGATCTCACTCGCTCTGGAGCTCGCTCTGGCGAGTTGCTTCAAAGCAAGCTCGCTGCGGCGAGTAACAGCTCGCTCAGCGAGTACACCAGAGACAAAACAGTAGAAACAGCAAAACTTGGTTTACTCACTTTTCACCCAAAACAACTTTTCACACAACACACCACATACGCATAATATTGGTTCCCAACAACCGTTTGCACAACAAAGCATTACATTTCCGAAAGTATGTTGGTTGCTTCGAGTGCAAGCTATTTGGTTTTCATTTCCAAAATCAAAACCAAACTCAAGCACAAGTTTTATTACGGGCCTCAACCGACCGGTAATCATTTTTAAACATGTTTTTCTTAGGCAAAAGCAACGCCACATAACACAAGAGTTTTAAACCATTTTGACCCCAAAACACCACACAAAACTCTTAGTAAATATTTTCATAAACCCCAAAATATTTTTCATCGGATTTTTCTAAAACAAAACCATGCAACACAAATCCCTTTCGCCTAAAAGTTTGAAAACAACGTTTCTTTTTAAAACCTTACAACTTAACCACATGTTATTGATTAATACACTAAACTTTCAAAACCCTAACTTTTCTCATGAGGTTTTCACCAACTCATGGAAAATTGAAATAACAAAGTCTAGCATGCTTACTAAACTCTCATGAACAACTCTCATGAAACAAAAACTAGCAAGAACAACATTTCTCACCAAACCCTCTTAAGAACATAAACCCAAAAACCTCAAAACTCTAAAACTCTACCAACCTAGGAGATGAGAAGAGAGGGTTACCTTAAGAAAGTGATTCTCTACAACTTCCCACTAAGCTTCCAAGCTTGAAATGGAGTGAAATGGTGAAGAAATGAAAATTTAAGGATGAAAGTGAGCAAGAATGGAGTTCCACGTGAAAGAGAGAAAGAAATGAGTGAATTGTGAAAATTTCCTAAGTCCACAAAGTGACCAAACCTCCTTACTATTTAAAGCTCTTGCTAACTCACCACCCTTGGATCAAAAATAAAGTCCAACTTAATACCCTAGCCATTGGATCAAATGCTTTAAGGATAAGCTCACAAGATTAAATCAAATCTTCCAAAACAAGATACGTACTCAGCTCTCGCGCGTCGCGACGAACGTAAATCTCAAAAACGTAAAAACTACGGAAAGAACGTCCAATGTTAAACATTTCCAAAACTTATCGCCGAATCTATTTCCGCGACTGTAATTTTCTTCCATACCTTAGAAAATTATTCTCAGAACATAACCTCACTCACGCAGATATATAAAACTTCCATCTGAAACCTCACTTAAAACAGACACAGTACGATTTTACATCCGCGGGTAAAATCCTACTCGTTTTTCCAAAAACAAGAATAATCCAAAACTCATCATTCTAAATCCACAGCACCCTTCTCATTCACAAAAGAGGATTACAGACAAAAGCCTGTGCCTTTACAGCGCACGAGTCCAAAACAGATTCAATTACAGCAAAACCTACTAATTACGCGATGTTTCACAACACGAACACATCGGAACCCTAATAATCCTTAAACCAACTATACAATGAAATCTTGGGTCTTACAGGACCACTTAGATCACACTTTAGATGCCGGTTAGTGGTGATTTATAAGTGAGAGGTAATCTTCAGCCGACTGATAATTGATGATGTTAGCAAGACACGTGATAAATATATTTGGGAAATGCTAAGTTTTACGGAAAGAGCTTGGCAAGAAAGCAAAGAATGAATCTGAACCGCATATTTCATCTTCAACCACCCCATGTATTGTGCCTCATCCCTTTATTTATTTGTTTGTTTATTTTACAAGTTCAATTCTTGCCTTTCTTGCATACAGTCTTCCGTAAGAAATAGCATAGCTCAAAATATTTATACTAAGTATGTGAGAACATATGAGTAATTTGCTTTTGCAATTAATTATAAGGTCTAATGTTGTAGAATTTTGTAATTCAAAAAGGCAATGTTACTTTACTTAGACTAGTGTTTGTATCATATCAAATCAGTCTTGCTATAAAATAAATTCTTGTTTATTGGCTTGATAAGGAGTGTCTCTCCATTTGTAATCAGGGTATGTGTATGAAGCACGGACATAAACATGGACTCCGGGTATGACACGGACACTGACACGTTGACACCGATAATAATTTGAAAAAATAAGACAAATTCAATATAATTATAAGTATCGGTATCGTGTCGATGCCCAACACTGGAACACGCCTAATCCGAGGAATATCTATGCTTCATGTGTAATGGCTTATTCTCTAAGGTTGCATACTATCCTTTATTTGGTATTCATGGGCCTTAGTGTTGTCTGGTTGGCCTTGTATTAAGACTTTGTATATTGTTCTTTTAGACAATTTCTCTTCTCACCCCGACGTTTCTTTTTCACCCCCTAGCACACACAAAAAAAAAAATCCAAAAACACGTTCCAAAGTTTTTTTCTCATATAAATTTCAGTAAAATTTACAGTAAAAAAATTCGAAAAATACTTCCCGAATTTTTTCCGAGTAGAAAAAGAAATTTGGGGGGATGGAAGAGAAACTTTCGTTCTTTTAAGTCCAACAACCTTCATCGAGATGATAGGATGAAACTTATAACTCTTCATAAAATATGACTAAAGTTTTTGCACATTGAGATTTGGGCATAGTCAATAAAACTGTACTAATTGGACGAAAATATACTGCAATCAAGCGTTATGCAATTATTGCATTTAGTAAATCAAAAGTGTTTGATGAAAGTTGAACGCATTTACATTCAGTTTAATTAGCTAAAGTTGGAATGCTAGTTGTTTTCATGATTATAAAAAAATTTGTGATTACAAGTTTTTTGGTGACATTTTTGAGTGAAAGTTAGTATGAATTGATTTTTTGGTAAGTTTAGTACGAATTGATGATAATATGGACTGAGTAAAAATGATACAAAAATCATCAATTCATACTCGGTTAGTATTGATTGATGATTATCTTTAATTAAGTTAGTATGAATTGATAATTAATCAAAATAAGTGAATAATAAATTATTTGAAAATGCAAATATTTTAGATTTCTTATAGGAAAAAATATATATATATATATATATATATATATATATATATATATATATATATATATATATATATGGGAGGGATCAATTCAAATTATACCGGTGTAATATTTGAGTAATGTTACATCGCTCAATAACGCTTTAATGAATTCAAATTTTACAAAATTTACCGTTGGATTGAAAGTTTATATCGTATAGTTCATCTATGTTGAGTTTTACAAAAATCTAAAATCGTTTGATATGTTATTGAGACACATAAAGATTAAATGTTTATGCGTTTTTATTGAATACTGTTAATTTTTATGTGTCTCAAAAACATGTCAAATAATATTAGATTTTTGTAAAACTTAACGTAGTATGATTTTTGTAAAACTAGGTCTTTTTTAAGATTGTGATTGTTGCTACTATGTAGGTTCAATATATATTGCCAAAAAATATAGAAAAATGACTCTATTGTAGTCTCTATGAAGACCTCAAAAGCATTGGTATATATTATATGATCATATATACGGTTTGGTTACCACAACAATTTTAAGAGAGCTACTTTTATTCTGCTTTTTGATTCCTTGAAAACTAACAAACATGGACCTTAACACATCAGATACATCAGAGCTACACACATCCATCATCAAAGCCACTTGAACTCAGTTGCTTGATTCACAAGCAACAGCAGCAGAAGACTAGTTCATGCTTGCTCTTGTACATAGTTAGGCTTGTTCTTTCCTTTATGCTTCCTTATAGCTTGTGCCACGTCACACTACAAGAAATCACGTTTTTTTTGACGAAATTCTCGTTTAGGTAGTGACGGCCCAAGCCGTCAGTAACTTAGTCACGGCCCAAGCCGTCAATAAGTCGTCACAAAATTAAAAAAATAATAAAATTTTGAAGAAAATCCGTCAATAAGTTAGTGACGACCTTTTCCGTCACAAAATAATCACTTACTGACGGCTCGAGCCGTCACAAAACATGGACGGATTTATTGACGGCCCAAGCCGTCACAAAATATTTTGTTAGAAAATTTGTTGCAGTAACAAAGAGCCAAAGAGAAATGTCATAGAGTCTTGATTTTCATTTTCTTATCTCTCTACCAACTTCACTTTCATCTTTCTTATCTCTAACAACAAAATTCTTCAACACCATCATCATCAACAACTCCAACTACAACACCACTTCAAAAGAAAAGAAGAAACCAACCAAGAACACCAAGCAAGTTTCTTCAAAACTTTATAAAAAATATTTCTTTTAATTCATCTTATCATTAGTAATTAATTTCCTAACAAAAACAAAAGTTTATTCCTTTTGGCTTCATGTCTCCAAATATTTTATTTGTTTTGACCACCTTATTGTTAATTATTTTTTTTTTCTTTAATATAATTCTTAGCCCTAATATTTTATTTAAAAATCTGTGTCTTTATTATGTTTTGTCAACTAAATTAAATTTTTTAATAATAATGTAATCATAATTCTAATGATATTTTTTTCTAATAATTATTTGTTTGGCATTTTTCAATGGAAACAAATCCAGATGCAAAAGTGGTAGCACTATTTCCCAAGAGCCTAATGGCAACAAACAGATTTGTATGTGAAGTGTGTCAAAAAGGGTTCCAAAGAGAGCAAAATTTGCAAACATAGAAGATGACACAATTTGCCTTGCAAACTAAAGCAAAAGAGTAACAAAGAGCCAAAGAGAACCTGAAGTTGTTTTTTTAAAATAATTAATAAAATTATTTTTGAAAAATAATTAATTAAACAATTAAAATAAATTTTTTTAAAAATTGTTTGTGACGGAGTTACTGACGGCCTAAGCCGTCACTAAATAATCACGCGCCAGAAATCAATTTTCGTCAAAAACTTTGTGACGAGTTACTGACGACCTGAGCCGTCACTAAATGAATTTACTGACGACCTGAGCCGTCACAAAGTCGTCAATAAATTTACTGACGACCTGAGCCGTCAATAATTTATCCACGAGCTATTTACTGACGAAAATTGGCCGTCACAAAATCGTCAGTAAATAATCAGTTTGTGACGGATTTTCCCCCTTTGTGAGGGCTTTTGGCCGTCACAAACTCATTGATTTCTTGTAGTGTCAGCTGCCAGCTGTATGCCAGCTAAGAGACGGTTACACCAGCTGGCAAGTTTGTTAAGAAGCATCTAGAAGTAGCTTAGATTATTAGCTTGTATATAAGCAAGTTGTAGCACTTTGTGCAGTTCAGATTCATTTTTTCTAGTTTCAATACAATGAATTCTCCAATTTATCTTATGATGGTATCAGAGCGATAGAAAGCTCTGTTGCGCATTCCCTACTCTAACCATTTTTTAACCGTTTTCTCCGCCGTCTAGCACCATGGTTACTCGCAATGCTCCGCCGGAAGATCCATCGCAGATTCCCGGTAATGTGTACAATGTTCACTCCTCCGACGGACCGTCGTCAGTGACAGTTACGCCACGGTTGAACCATTCAAACTATCATTCTTGGGCGAGATCTATGAGACGCGCTCTTGGCGCGAAGAACAAGTTTGATTTCGTAAACGGAACAATTGCCGTTCCAATTGATGAGTTCGATCCGAGTTACAAAGCTTGGTGTAGATGCAACATGCTAGTTCATTCGTGGTTGATGAATTCTGTGGATGATTCGATTGGACAAAGCATCGTGTATCTCGAAAATGCTGTTGATTACATCCGCATTTCTGAGTTGCAGGTCGAGATCTATAGCCTTAAGCAAGGTAACAAATCCGTTTCTGAATTCTTCACCTCTCTTAAGACTCTTTGGGAAGAATTAGAAGCTTATCTTCCTGCACCGGTTTGCAATTGTCCTAGAAAATGTGTTTGTATCACTGGTGTGAATAATGCTAAGACTCAACACAGTTTGATTCGTACAATTCGCTTTTTGACTGGTTTAAATGATAGCTTTGATATGGTTAGATATCAGATTTTGCTTATGGATCCTTTGCCACCAATAAACAAGGTGTTTTCTATGGTTATACAACATGAACGACAATTTGCTAATGCACAATTTTCTGGTGATTTAGATGATAATAAGGCTTTAGTAAATGCTTCAGATACTAGAAGAAGTTCAGGTTATGGACGTGGCAAAGGAAATTCCAATTCAAACTATTACAATAATAAGAAATCTAACAAATATTGTACATATTGTGGAAAAGATAATCACATAGTGGATAATTGCTATCGTAAGCATGGATTTCCTCCAAATTATGGTAAGAATGCCAATGCTAATAATGCAAATGTTGAAGAAAATGAGAATGATGATGCTAGGAGCAGCAGAGGCATAGAATCTTATGGCCTCACCAAGGATCAATATGAGAAATTGGTCAATTTACTACAAACCACATCTGTTGCTAGCAATTCTAATGCAGCACAAGTGAATGTAGCTCAGCCTCATCATGCAGGTATTGTGCATTCTCTAAATAATTCCACTTATGGTTCATGGATTATAGATTCTGGGGCCAGTGATCATATTTGCTCCAATTTGACACTATTTGATACTCACCATGATATTGCTCCTGTCCAAGTTAGAATGGCCAATGGAACTATATCCTATGCTAAAGTTGCTGGTACTGTAAAGTTGTTTGAGAATCTCACTATACACAATGTGCTACTTGTGCCTGAATTCTCACTCAATCTTATATCTGTACCTAAGTTGACTCAATCTTCCTGCACTGTTATTTTTGACAATGTGCATTGTTTTATACATGAAAAGAGGACCTTGAAGATGATTGGTTTGGGTGAATTAATTGAGGGGTTGTATTACCTAACCATAAAGACTGTCAACCACCATTCCTCCACCAAAGTCAACACATCTCAAGCCTCTTCAAGTCATATCCACAGCTCTAGTACTCATTATCCTAGCAAAGCTTTATGGCATTTTCGTCTAGGACATCTTTCTAATCAAAGATTGCTCTCTATGAAGCATGATTTTCCTTTCTTAAATGTTGATTGTGATTCTGTTTGTGATATCTGTCATCTAGCTAGACATAAGAAATTACCTTATAAACTCAGTGTAAATAAAGCTACCACTTGTGGTGAATTACTTCATTTTGATATATGGGGTCCTAATTCCATTCATTATATTCATGGTCATAGATATTTTTTGACTGCAGTTGATGATTTTAGTCGTTTTACTTGGGTTATTTTATTGAAATCCAAGTCTGAAGTGAGTTTACTTGTTCAATAATTTATTACCATGATAGAAAACCAATTTCATGTGTCTGTCAAATGTGTAAGAACAGATAATGGTCCTGAGTTTTTAATCCCCTCTTACTATGTTAACAAGGGTATTCTCCATCAAACTAGTTGTGTTGAAAACCCTCAACAAAATGGGAGGGTGGAACGTAAACACCAACATCTGCTCAATGTAGCTAGATCATTGCTTTTTCAGTCAAAATTACCTAAGAAATTTTGGTCTTATGCTGTTATACATGCCACATTCCTCATAAACAGAGTCACCACTCCTCTTCTAAATAATAAATCACCATATTCCTTGCTTTATAATCAACCACCTAATCTTGAGCAGCTCAAGGTCTTTGGCTCTCTCTGCTATGCCTCCACCTTACATGCACACAGAACTAAGCTTGACCCAAGAGCTCGCAAATGTGTCTTTTTAGGTTATAAACAAGGAGTCAAAGGTGTTGTTCTTTTTTATCTCATTGATCACAAAATTTTCTTGTCTAGAGATGTAGTTCATTATGATCATATCCCGCCCTATCCACATTCTTCTCAAACTGAACCTTGGACTTACCACTCCATTCACTCACAGCATTCTTCCACTTATCCTTCTACTCCACATCACTCTATCCACCTTGATCACACCAATTCTCCTCCAATAATTGATTCTTCACATGACATAACTAGTTCTTCTACTCCATTGCCTGTTGTGCAAGAAACTCCCATTGTTGACTCTGATGATGATCACTCTACTCCTCTTCCTCCTGATCAGGTCTATAATGATACTCCCTCACCAATTGATATTCCAGCTGAGCCTCAACAATCTTCCTTACCCTTGTCTCCTGCCCCTAGAAGATCCACCAAAGTTTCTTGTCCACCTATTCATCTTTCTGACTACTTATGCAATCTCTCTCAAAATTCACCTAGCCATTCATCTACAGGTATACTTTACCCCATTAGTGATTATCATTCTTATGCTAACATCTCTGAAAGTCTTAGACAATTTTCTCACTCTTTGGTCACTGATGTTGAGCCTAAGAATTACAAGGAGGCTAGTAATATCCCTTGCTGGGTCAAGGCTATGCAGTCAGAAATTGATGCTTTAAATAAGAACAAGACATGGATTTTTGTGGACAAACCAGCTAACATTACACCTATTGGAAGCAAATGGGTGTACAAAATCAAACATAAAGCTGATGGCTCTGTGGAGAGATATAAAGCAAGATTGGTAGCTAAAGGCTACAATCAGATAGAAGGATTAGATTTCTTTGATACTTTCTCACCAGTGGCAAAAATCACAACAGTTAGAACCCTCATTGCCCTGGCTTCTATCAATGGTTGGCATCTTCATCAAATGGATGTCAATAATGCTTTTCTTCATGGAGATTTGCAAGAGGAAGTGTACATGGATATACCTCAAGGTGTAACTAGCTCTCATCCAAATCAGGTCTGCACAGAAGACTAGTTCATGCTTGCTCTTGTACATAGTTAGGCTTGTTCTTTCCTTTATGCTTCCTTATAGCTTGTGCCACGTCAGCTGCCAGCTAAGAGACGGTTACACCAGCTGGCAAGTTTGTTAAGAAGCATCTAGAAGTAGCTTAGATCATTAGCTTGTATATAAGCAAGTTGTAGCACTTTGTGCAGTTCAGATTCATTTTTTTTAGCTTCAATACAATGAATTCTCCAATTTTATCTTGTTTCATTACCATCTTATGAAAAACTATAATCGATTCTTAGGATTTACCAAACAAGAAGGGGAGAAACACCTTTTCTCGCATTTGGATGGATAAATCCGGACACTAAGGTACATTTTCTTTATCCGAGTGGATAATTCCGAATAAGAGTGGTTTTTAAGGTACATTTTGTATCATGTTTTTAAGTTCTCAAGCAACTTTAAAATTTGTACTTGGTCATTTTAATTTCTACTATATGCTCTCTTTTATTTGGTGACACATTTGGATCAATGTTGTGTTTTTTTTTTCTTTCTCTTTAATCAAAATTATGTCATATTTTTTCCGGAATAATGAATGAAAATGCAAGGATCACATGCTCAAATCATAATTAAAATTTTGTTTTTTAGTCTTTAACCACCACCACGATAATCTTTTCACCTTGTGAAACAACATTTCCATCGAAGAATCCGTATGAGCAAAAACTCTATTGTTTCTTTCCTTCCAGAAAATTCAACAACAAGTCAACCAAACCACCTATAAACCTGATTGAAATTCTCTACGAAAAATATAAGCATTACAAAACCACGAAGCATGGTCACTAACAAGATTTAATAACAAACCATACACACCTAACCAATGAAGAATTTTTGTCTAGAGAAAATGTGAAAAATTGCAACCAAAAAACAAATGGTTGGAAGATTCAGCAACTCCACAACCACCAGCACATAATATTGAGTCTAAATGGTCATTTCTCGACGAAGCAAATTATCTTTTGTTGGAAGCGTAATATTTAATAATCTTCAAGCAAAAGGAGACTTTCAAGGGAGCAGTTGTTCTATATAACGTCACTATGGGCAGCACCACTAACGGAACAATGTGAGTTAACAAATGATAAGCTCCATTGACTGAATAACCTGCATCAGGACCAAACAACCACCTCTACTGATCTGGTGTAGCATCCTGCTAGAAAATAAGATCTTAAGCAGCACAACACTCCATATATATGCATCTCCTCCTTCCACACAAAGAGACGCCACTGCCATCTCCGTCCTGCATCCCCCACTCTAGGGGCGGACCTGGAGTCAAATTAATAATTGGTGGGGCTAAAAAATTTAGGTGTTATTGAAGAAAAAAAATCATCTTGATAATTTAGTTAAACAACAAATATATATATATATAATTACTGTTAATACAACATATATATAAAAATAGAACAACAAAACAAAAAAAATCTATTAAAAAAAAAAGAAACCAACAACTATATCCAAAAAAACCACAAAATTTCTATTCGAAAAAAAAGGACTATAACTATTAAATCATGCATATCATTGTTGTTTGATGTTTCACAATATCCAACTTTGAACCCAAAATTATACTTAGATTATAACTTATTAATTTTTATTCCAATTTTATCTATATTATCTTACTTCAAAAAATTAAATATTAATTAAACATATTTTTTATGTCATTCATTTTATATTTATATGTTAGTTCAATTGGTAATTTTACGCAATACGACAAACTCAATTAGTTTTATACTTTTTTTTGCCAAACAAAATCAAAGTTGATTATTATAAAATTTACTATATAACTTAAAATAATATTTTACTTATAATGAAAGACTTTAAATTATTAATAAAAGACTATGAACTAATATTTCCACTCATACTTAAACTAATATATGTACGAGGACTTACAATCACCAACAATAAATTCTAAATTAATATTTACATTAATATTTGTACTAATAAATATACAGAATTATTTATAAAATATTTTTTTATAAAAAAATTTGGTTAGGCATGGTGTGGCATCACACAGGTACGCCCCTGCCCCACTCCCTACATTTGGAGTTATTTGGCTATATCCAGAGTCTTCTCAATACATTTGGAGGCCATGGACGAATTGAATATTGAGGTCTTTTTAATGTAAAATAAATTTTGTAAAATTAATATATTTTTTATTATAAAATGCAATTTTTAAAAAGAGTAATATTTTATTTAAAACGTAAATAACACCACTAATATAAAAACTAGTCATATATTATAATCATTAATAATAAATACACCTTCAAACTAATATCATAAAAAATTAATAGTATTGTTTTAATAAAAATTACAACTTAATTTTAGAAATTAATTAATTATATCATTTTATAAATTATAGAGTGATTTTAGTTATTGAAAAATATTATGATTTTGCTAAAAATTCAATTTTTTTAAGAGAAAACAAAATAAAATCTGTCGTAGGTGGGAGTTGAGCAGGCACCCGCACATAATCAAATCTTAAGCCAAATGCACGTGCCACCCGACCATCCAACATTACTTATCTTTGTTTCTCAGAAATAATATTTGAACATTATCTTGAATGATGGACCTAAAAAAAACATAGAGGCCCTGGATTGTGGGCCTGGTTGCCCTGCCTCTAGGCCGAGCTTGTACATATAACATATCTGCCACCGAAATATTTTTATCAACTGATAACTCAAACAATGTATTAAATTTAATGTTAAGAGGTTCATCACCTAACCATTTATCTCTCTAAAAATCAATCTGTTCCCCATTACCCCACCTTCCTACTTAAGTTAACATCAAACTACCGCCCAACACTCAACCAACTCCTTCTCTAACATCACATACATCTTTCCACCAACTAGACACTTTCCTCCCTCTACCCCTCACTCGTCCATCCTCAATGCCATATTTTGCAACCAAAACCTTAAACCACAACCCCTCTTGCTCAACTAACAACCTCCAACTCTACTTTTCTAAAAGAGCTAATTTTTAAACCTTTTTATAAGAGAAAATTTACATTTCTAAATTTATTGAATCTAAATCATATATATATTAATTATTTAATAAATCTAAAAATATAAAATATTTTTTATAAACAAATGGAAAGAAGCAATATTTTCAAATTTTCAAAGAACAATTTAATTATTTATTGACATTCTTTTCTATTTGGGGGTGTCTTTATTTCATCACCATATAATTTTTTTTTAATTTACATGTAGCTAATGAAGATCAAACTATGATTTTATGAATTTTACTCAAATCCTCTTACTAATAAAACAAACCTAATGACTTAAAATATTTAAAGTTATGCGGGTTAAATCCGCGGGTTTGCGGGTTTGGCCTGTAACCCGTTTATTATTTTTATATAATTAATTATAAATTTTATCTCTTATAAATTATAACTTGGTTCATGTCCAAATTCAACTTTTCTCTAAACAAAAAATCTAGTCTAAACGCTAATTATAAATATAAATAACAAGACACTCCTATTTTTTTTGGAGAAACAATAACGATAATAAATAATTGAATTTGATTTTGATTGCATTACTTATATAGATAAGATAAATAAAATAAAAAATGTCACAAACTTTATTATTTTTCTTTGTTTACTTACAATTTAAATTTATATGTTATAACATAGAATTATTAACAATATGGTTTTCTTAGCTTTTATTATTCCAATATATTTTAGTTATTTTATGAAAATATTTTTTATAAATTTTTTGTAATAGTCCGCGGGTTAACCGTTTAACTCGCGGGCTAACACGGACCAAACTCGAACTTATATATCTTAACTCGTTTACATTTACTGACGGGCTTGCTCGCTCCGTTTAATATGCGGGCTTATGCGGGATGAGTTAAACGGATGGGCCAGCCCGCATACCCATCTCTAGAGAGACATAAAGAAAATTAAGAGATAGATAAACACATGATAGAGAAGGAGAGGAAAGAAGAGGATAGTGAGAAAGAGAGATCTAAATCCGTCATTCTAACTTAAATTCATATTTTAATTTTTCTTTTACGATTTTAAATTATTTTTTTTTGACGTAAAGAACCAAAAAGTTGCCATACGTCAAGCTAGCTAAGCGTACATTAAAGTTACCACTACCAAACATCGGCAAGAGTATCTTTTTCTGATTGCTGTATAACACTACTAGATTTGAACAATTTTAATATCATTCTTGGGAGAATCTTACTTGTAAAGAATTTTTTGGTAAAACTAGGTTTATCAATTAAAGTAAAGTGTTGTAGTGGATGCTGGATTTCTTTAATTAATTTGAGGCAATTACCGCAATTTTTCCCGATCATTCAAAATGATTAATTTAATGCAGACATAGTACCTCGGCAATTTTCATAAAAAACAGTTTATTTTTTAAATTTATTATATAATTTATGTATTTGATCTATCTATTGAACTTATAAAATGAGTTTTCTTTTATAAAAAGGATTAGAGGTAGATTTTTTACGTCTAGTTGTTTAAAGAAGAGAGAAAAATTTTGAATAAAGGGCTATGATTAATATAACATAATCAACATAAGAGAAAAAATTAAAGATGATTCAAATCCGTAGAATCGTGGTTCGAACAATGATCTCTCTAATAATTGAGTATATCTATCACATACACTCTAGAATTTTTTTTTTTTTTGGTACAACATACACTCTAGAATTTAATTGAGTATATCTATCAACATCCCCGGTTGTGATATTTATGGGCACTAGGCAAAATTAGAGCTGGGTATACGGGCCAAGGTCCGCGGGCCGGCCCGTTTAACCCACAGTTTTGACGGACTTAAGTCCAATTTTTTTGCCCCGTTTATATTTTTACCCGTGTGGGTTGGACCGTTAAAACCGTGGGTTATGCAGGTTAAATCCGCGGGTTCGTGGGTTTGACTCATAACCCGTTTTATTTTATTTTTTATATATGTAATTAATTACAAATTTTATCTCTTTGGTTGTATTACTTAGCTAAAGAAGATAGATAAACCCAAAAATGTCACAAGCTTTATTTTTTTATTTGTTACTTACGATTTATATGAAATAACATTAAATTGTTAACAATATAGTTTTTTTTAGCATTTATTATATCAATATTTTTGTTTTTTTTTTGAAAAGTGATTTTTAATTTTTTTTATAATACTCCGCGGGTTAACCGTTTAACCCGCGGACTTATGCGGACCGAACTCGGACTTATATATCTTAACTCGTTTACATTTACTGACGGGCTTGCTCTCCCCGTTTAATACGCGGACTTATGCGGGGCGGGTTAAACGGGGCGGGCCAGCCTGTGTACCCAGCTGTAGGCAAAATGTGAGAAAATAACTTATTTGATTTAACATAATACACTTAATATAGCATAAAAATAGAAATTGATCGCCATTAGTATCACATAACTCAAAAAAATAAATTCAGCAATAATAATAATGAGGGTTAAATATGTTTTAGTCCAATATTTTGCGAAATTGTTAAGAATGGTCCCTACATTTTAAAAATAGTAAAAAAAATCCTATAAGTTTTTCCGTTATTAAGAATTATCCATTTCATCTTCTTTTTTTCCACATCAGCTACCAAAATGATTATTAGTGGACTACATCATTTAAATTTTAGTCCCTACATTTTGCAAAATAGGCAAGAATGATCCCTATATTTTAAAAAAGGTAAAAAAGTCGCATAATTTTTTAAAATATAGGGACCTTTCTTGCCTATTTTGCAAAATGTAGAGACTAAAGTTAAAATGGTGGGGTCCACAAGTAAGCATTCCATTAGCCGATCTTGAAAAAACATACAGAATGAATCATTCTTGATAACGGAAAAACTTATGGAATTTTTTTTACCATTAATTCTTGACAATTTTGTAAAATGTAGAAACACTAAAAACATATTTCACAAAAGTACAGAACAAAAGCACTTGAAAATTGAAAGTTTTGTCGAACAGAAGTTGATTGCTTTGCAGAACTTAAATGTAAAAAAGGGATGTCCTACATAGAGGATTGTAAAACTTCTACAATTTAATTTGTTGTTTGTAGATCAATTAGACTAACTGAAATTTAGTATTTTTTTTATATAATACAGTAGGTGCATAAAAAAAAAATTGGGCCCTATGCATCAATTGAATAAGAATTCTCTCTAGTTTTTCTCTTTCAATTTTTGTCATTACTAAAATTTTAGAAATATAAATACAATGAAGTGATATTTTATGGGTATAATTATTTAAGGAAAATGCTAAATAGTGCCCCCGGGGCATTGGTTAAGATTATTAATATAGAAATTTTGTCTTGGAATATGTGCATTCAATGTGTTGAAAATGTAAAAAGTTATTTTATCACCATTAATTTTGTCTTTTATTTCTATTTTTGACATGCTTAACAAGTGCCCCGGGGGCACTCTTTAGCATGACCCATTATTTAATATGTTTTAAATAGGGGTGTTTAAAAATCCAGTTAACTGAACCAAACTATAGTTCGAACTGTACTGAATCATGTTTTCAACTGAACTATTTAATACAGTTTTGAACTGAACTACTTTTTTAAAACAGTTACAATTCAGTTTATAATCGGTTCAAAACCAGTTTGAATTTATGAACTGTATTTTATTTTTTAAAAAAAGAAAAATATTTAATAATTTCCCAAAAAATTTGAAAAAAGACCCGAAAAATTTCTCTCAAGAAAATCAGAAAATTTTTTCCCGAAAAAATCAGAACTTTTTTCCATAAAATATCGGGAACTTTTTTCCGAAAAAAAAAAATGAAACTTTTTTCGAAAAAATCGGGAACTTTTTTCCAAAAAATTCGGGAACTTTTTTTCCAAAAAAACCGGGAACTTTTTTTAAAAAAATTGGTTTAAAACCAGTGTTTCAAAAAATAAATCGGTTTTACTAAAAAACCAGTTAACTGAAATTAAACCGGTTTAAAAATATAAATCGATTTTGAACCGAACTGAAACTGGTTTGAGAAATAAATCAGTTTTTATAAAAAGTGGTTTCAGTTAATAAACTGAACTATTTATATGGTTTAGCTCAGTGCAGTTTATGAATTATGAACACCCATAATTTTAAAGCTCTTGAAAAGTAGAAAGAGAGAGAATTCTAATTATTCAATATACTACATTTTTAAATTATAACTTATTTAAGAGTGAAGACTAATTTTAATCTATGGCAAACTTTTTATGACCCAATTCAATCTCAAGCCAAAATAAAATCCATTCCTTTACTTGCTTAGATAGTTCTATTTTGCAAAGTGACTCATTTGTAATTAATTGTGTTAAAGGAGTAACAAATAAGAGAAAAAGCTAAAGAAAACATATAATTTATAAACGGCTCACATGGTTTTGTTTGATTGGGCAGTAAAGTAGAGAAAAGGTTACCCTAGCTAGGATATAAGCATACCCATATAAGACAGATTAGCCGTGATCTATTTAGTACTCCGTCCAGTCTTATATATAAGGAAATTTACAAAAAAAACTATTCTTTTACGAAAAGTGTATAAATGCATTTAAGTTATACATTTTTCTAATTTTACCCCTATCTTTTGACTTTGAAACTGTTAAAAACATGAGAATGTGAAAAAGTAGGGATATATTTGAAAAACTGACATTTGTTGTAATGATTAGAAATTACTTTTGCTTATATTTGAAATTTTCAATCTTTTTGTTTTATTACTTATATTATATATGAGACCAGAGGAAATATGATTTTGATATTAAAAAAGATGAATGTACAATTTTTTAGACTAAATTTTATATTAAGTATCTTAACATTAAATGTGATTTTTTCACATAAAAATCTACAACAAACTGGTCACATTCATAAAACATTGTTAATTTTTTTAAGACACTCTCGGATACAATAAAATTATCCAAAACGTTGAAACTACTTTTCTATAACCTTAACATTAAATGTGATTTTTTCACATAAAAATCTACAACAGAAAACAATTCATAGAACATTGTTACTTTTTTAAGATATTCGAGAGATGATGATAAATTTGTCTAAAACATTGTCAATGATATCACCTCTCCCAATACAATGTAATTATGGAGATAAATTAAAATATTTTGGACAAGTCCCATATAGCTTTGTATGGTAAAAGAAGAAGGAGGCAAAAACTAAACATTTGCTCAAGTTCTGTATCTTTTGTAGATGTAGATGAAGGGATAGAGATATTAAGATAAATCAATTATTGTATGGTAGTTAACTTCAACAATTTCACGAGTAGTTAACTCCGTGCAATGACATTCTTCTTATTGGAAAGATGTGAATATTTTAGAAGTGTGGTTGATAGACTTAATCGTATCCTTTGGTCTTGATTGGACTCTTTTCAATAAAGTTGAGTATCTATTGCACTCATTTAATAATTTTTCTTTGCTTATAATGAAAAAAAGTTGGCATGCCATCTTTTTGTGGTATGTGAAATTTCAATCCCAAGTCATGTTGGCATGACAAGATATTAGCTCTATGTTTAGATTAATCTCGTGTTGGTTCCAAATAAAAACTAACTTACTCATAATGTCGATATTTTAACTAATTCGTTTGGGACAAATATTATTTTTTTATTAATTTATTTGGGACAAATATTTATTTTGTATAAAGATGAATACTGTTTTCTGTGAATTTTTTCAATAACTTTAAAATTATTTTTATTTCTCATTTATACATACAAATTTTTATCAAAACAATTACTTTTTATTTTATTCATCATTCTCTCTTTCGATATATATTTTTTGAATCGGCTAAATTTTATTAACGGACAAATTCCCTTAAAAAGAAGTATAAGGGATCGTCGGGAACATACAACGAAAGGTAAGGTGATGAAAACACCTTAACCAGTTAAAAAGTACAACAAAAACCACCTCATGTCCACCCCTTACAATGACTCACTATGATCCTAACCCACCGGAATAACAAAAACACACTTAAAGCTACAATCCGCAGTAGCAACCCACTCTTCCAACACCCGGAATTCAAACACCCCCACCACCTGTTGACCCAGCCACAACAACCAAACTACTGCGCAGTTGAAAAACCAAAACACAATCAGCATCCCGACGGCAGCACGCCACCGCAAAAATCACCCAAACCCAGAACTACCACCCCAACCAAACATGAACACCAACAATGACAGAGTACAACAACACCAGTACCCAAAGCTCCGGCCAAAATATCTCCCAATGAGCTGGCGGCACGCCAATCTGAAAACACAACCACACACAAACAGAATAACAGAACCAGAACAACAAAACCAACACCCAGCACCTCCTCACACTATGGCGAAACAAGCACTGTCGGAACCCACTGCCGCAATGAAACCACCTCCACACCACACCATCAAATCCAAACTGCCAAAACCATCACCATACCATATAACCACCGAAACCACCACACCAGATCCGCCGTCAACGTTCTAGGAACAAACGTAGTGTCGCCGGAGAACACCAAATCAGAATCGACCACCACGACTCCAAGTCTCCAACGCAGCCAAAACAGTACACCAATCACCGGAAAAACAACACTTGAACCGGAAACAGAACCAGAGGATGACAGAGGAACATCATTAAAACACCACACCCAAGCCAAACAAAATGACAGAGAAAAGAAACAAAAACTCTGGGAAAGTAGTCCACGGCTGAGGAACGCCGGTGAACTCATGGTGGTTACGCGACACCCTGGGGGCATGACCGCACCACCGAGCAACGATGGCTAAATCTTAAAATGGGAGATTTGGATTATTCTCTCTTTCGAGATATATATATATATATATATGTGTGTGTGTGTGTGTGTGTGTGTAAAATGTTCGAATAGATCGCGGGATCAATGTATTTTGATTTTTTCTTTTGGTGGACTTGAAAAACGTGGCCATATCGCAGTTGCAAGTCGTGGACTTCTATGTCTTTTTGCTGTTTCTTTGTTTTTGGCTTCAGACATGGTGTTATTACTGTTATACAAAATTAGAGTTTTTTTTTATTTAAAAAAGGTAAATATAAATATATATTAATCAAATAATCTCTTCGGCACAAGATCTACCGAAAAGACTACAAAAGATTATAAAATGTCAATTGAAGTAACAACATGGATAATTAATCGATGCCCAAATATGTAAGTGAGCTCGACCACCAATTATGTAGTTAAACTAGATTAAAGTTTGTTGTCTTCAACCACCGAAAGGAATAAAGTTTAACATTGTCCAACAATTGAGGTAAAGACAACTTGAGTTTGGTTCCTATAAAATGTATTTGAAACTTCTAAGTTTGGTCATTATTTAATTTTTATTATATTTTTACTCTCTATGCCTTTTTTCTTTTACATAGTTTTAGTCTCTACTAAAACTAAGTTTGTTTAATTATCATTAAACTGTTAAATTTGTGAATGATATTTCATTGGCATGTTTAAAATAAATTTAGTTAGTTTTTGATTATAAAAATATCATATAAAGCTAATCTAAAAAATTTATAATTTTTTAACATGATATGAATTAAATTTGAATTTTTTAAATGACAAAATTTTAAGATAAAAATAATGAAAATTATAATTTAAAAATCAAGTTTTAAGTTAGTTTTTTCTAGAAAAACTTTTTATGATGTTCCAAACATATTTGCGAAATTTCATTCAAAAATACAAGTTAATTTAATAATAGTGACCAAAACAAAGTGTATAATAATTTTCTAAGGACTAAAAATATAATAAAAATTAAGTAAAAATTAAATTTAGAATATTATCATTTTGTAGAGATTAAAAACATATTTAATCTTATATTTTATTCCACACTTGTCATTAAAACATCACTAGTGACGATGTTGTTAGTGATACCATAAAACTATGAATTTGGATTTGGTGTAGTTACTGCAGGATGCAAGACTGCATTCAGATCGTCTGATCAAGATCCTACGGATTTAATCTTTAGTAGTTGCTTTTATCTATATTAAATCGTAACTGTTTGGTAAAAAATGAGATTGAGATTGAAAACTGCGTGAAATTAAACTGCGTGGGTTTTCTACGGCAGAGAATTCAAATCCTAAAACTATATATGGTATTTCTTCATCAAATATAAAAGAGCTTGTGATGTAAGCTTTAAAGGTCCTTGTGTCCTTCAACTGCTTGTTTTGAGTAATCATCTTTACAAGTAAGGAAAAGTACTAGGAGAATATATTCTGTACGTATATAAGTATCTTGTTTCTTTATTATAACTTTTATAAGTGTTCAAAGAGTACACATTTAGCAATAAAATAAAAAGTGTTCAAAGAGTACATATTTAGCATTGTCACAAAAAACATACATATATTTGGTATATTCTTTTCTACAAACTAATTAAGCAATGTTCTCTTAGTATGAACCAAATTAAGCAAAGTGAAAATAGTGGAAGAAGCATTTTCCTCTTTATAAAACATGAATCAAATTGCAGAAATCTGAAACTAATTTCAGTTTATTTATCATCATAATTTTTTTTTACTTTGAAGTTTTTATACTTGAGTTTTTTGTCTTTAGAAAAAATAGATTAGATTTAGCTTTCCATTTTAAGATTAACAAAATAATTCTCTAAAAACTCCATAACAAATATTATTAAAATGATAAAAATGGTTTTTATTTTTTAAACAAAAAATATTCTTAAAAAAATCTAAAACAAACATATCCAATATCTATATAAATTAGGTGTATGGTTTATAGGTTTATGAAAATTTATAAACCCTTCTATATATAGTTGATGTGCATTAGTTTTGGGTTTTTGCAAAAAAATAAAAAAGAATCTATAAATTAAAATTAAAGTTGCTACTAATTAAATCTAGCTACTCTTAGTGTTGTCTAATCACAATCAATCAAAGCCCGATAATTTAAATTAAAATACAAAGAAGGAGCATTGTTAATGAATGGTTGCAAGGAAATTGTAAGAGAAGTTAGAAGTGCTAAACTTGCTTCATCTGGAAAATATTCCAAAGCTTGCAATTTTCTTTCTATTTATACATTTTCATTAATATTTAAGAGACATCACCATGTGCATGAAACTCTTATTTTATGTGCATGTTGAAGCCTTATGAATATCATGTATTGCACGTGGGACCTTAGCATAGTCATGTTAAATACCATTCTCACTCTCACACTATACCACTTCCATCATTAATTTTGATTCAAAATCACCCCTTGTTTTTCTCTAGCTTTAAGCAAAAACCTTATTAATTTATTTTAACCCATTTTAGCATAAATTAATTAAGAGCTTCATCATGGCTGAGAAAACCATGTTATTAACCTTTCTACTTCTTATTACTATTATTATACAACAAAACGTTGGTTCAATTGAAGCATCAAGGTTGCTAAATGTTCACCCACCACCAACTATTCCTAAAAGTTCACAACCTCCTTCACTTGATTATTGGTATTCTATAAATGATGATAAGGGTGGTGATGATGCTTTTCGTCCAACAAGTCCGGGACATAGCCCTGGGGTAGGACATCAAACGCCACCTCCATGAAGATGCTAGCTAGCTATTTACATATTTCGGAATTGATTAATATTGTGTTCTTTTTTTCTTCTTTTTATTTACTATTTTCAGCTTTACCGTTTTCCTGCTTATGAATGAGAGTTATTATAGTTTAAATGTAGTGTTTTTGGAAGATATACCTACTCAATACTCACGATGTTTACGGTATGCATATAGGTAATTTTGTAGTATTTTTTTGTTTTTTTGATAAACATAATTTTGTAGTATTAATATTTATAAACTAATAAACTTAATTAGAGCTTAGTTATGGTCCTTTATTGCGTAAAAAAAATAATTTTGGTCTCCATTATTGTTTTATATATTCTTTCTAAATAACTTTTCTATTTTCTCTTGTCCTTTTTATAAAATACATTTTGAATATTTTGAGAGTTGAATAGTTAGTATAGGATCTCGCTTATTTTTCTCTAAAATAATTCGTCGAATATATAAAGGATTTAAATTGGAGTTTTTTTAGACTTTTTAAATAAATAAAAAGTATAAACCAAGGTTGGAGAAAACACAGACACCATAAATTATAGACAAAACTACACCGCAGTTCTTTTATCTTGTTTTTTATTATTATAACACTTTCATATATCTTTTTGTAACACTTTATTCATTTATCTTATTTATTTGTAACATTTTGATCTCTTATCTTTGTTTTTTCCTATTTAGGTTCTTTATCTTTTATAACATTCACATATACACCATTTTTTCTTATTTTTTATTTAAAAAATGCTGAATTTTATTTTATCAAAATAGCTATTTCAATTTCAGCATAAAAATGTTTTTTAAGAAAATTAATTATTTATTTAAATATTGAACATATAAATTTTTTATTTTTTTTTATTTGAATGAATTTTAAAAAGTTAATATCTTTCAATAGAATTTTTTTTAATATGTTTATTTTGAATTGCGATTACCCTCATTGAATAAACGATCTTTTTTGTATTTGTCGTTTGGTTATTTTTAATGTGAGGGCTTAAAAGGAAAAAATAAAAATGTTAAAGCTCTCTACATACTTTATTCTTCAACAAAGAAAATATAAAACACATTGCATTTTTTTATTTTATAAAAGTAAAGAAGTGAGAAATTTAAAATTGAAATTAACTCCTCTAATAATATTTGTAATATATAGCTACCAACATGAATTATCGTTAAAAGACAAAATACTTTACATTTAAATAAATTGAACTAGAAGTTTTAAATTTTTAATTCACTCTTGGTAAAACACCTAAAATTGAATTAGTCATTTTAAAAAGAAAAATAGGTATCATACCTAAAAATTACTTTTATTATTATTATTATTATTAAGGTCATACTAAACAGTGCCCTCGGGGCACTTGTTAAGCATACCAAAAAAGGAAATAAAAGAGAAATTTAATATTGAAAAATAACTTTTTACATTTTCAAAGTATTGAATGCATACATTTCGAGATAAATTTTCTATTTTAATATTATTATTATTATTATTATTATTATCTTTTGAAGATGCAAATATTATTAAGGCTCTCTCCCTAACAAGAAGTAAAGGAGTGGCAAAGGGAACAAACAATAGAAACAGGCCCCGCAAGAAAACAAATACAACACCAACAACATAAAACCAGCCCCCTAATTAACAATGAAAAAAGCTACTGCTTGAACCACAAAACAGCAGCACCAAAACTATCCTCTCCCCTACACAGTACAGCCCAGACCGCGCCAGCCAAAGAGGCAACGCAGCAGGCCGAACCACCCACGCAATACGGCAGAAATTTGATTCTTATAACAAACAAACAAAAAAACAAAGACTGAATGTCTGATTCACTTTTAAGCTTCTCATTAAAATTATGCAGTTAAGTGACTTAAACAAGAATACTAAAATTAATGACCTTAATTATGGAAAGTTCCATTTACACATCTACCACCATTTTAACGATTGGATAAAAAATTCCTAGGACAACGAATATCTTTTGATGAGCTTATTGCGGTGAGTCAAATCACACCCTTAAAATATGAACATTTGTTACTTTTAAGATACACTATTATACTATTATTTCTTTTTATTTTATGTAAACTGAGTTTGATTTGAAAAAAAAAATTGCAAAAATTAATTAATAAATTTGAACAAAAGTTAATAATTTATTTATTAATTTTTGTAAGTTTTTTCTGTCTCTTCTTTTCTTCTAAACCAAACATAACTTTAGATGTTATATAAAAAAAAACACTTTGATGTGATTATCAAATAAAAACAATTCAATGTCTTAGATGCATAAATGTATTTGTGACTTTTAATAGTATCTATCTATCACTGAATCAAGTGTGTAAAAGTGTTAATAAAATAAATAAACAAAAATGTTAAAGAATTTAAAATGAATGTCCTGTTTTTACCTCAAATGTTTGTTTAAATATCATTTTCGTTCATGTATATTCTCGAATTTTTGGTTTTAGTCCATGTATATGTGAACGTTAATTGCTAGGGATAGTATTAGGTTTACATTCACATACACTATCGAAACTTAATGCTATTGTGTTGGTTAAATTGTCCGAGACATCGGAGTTTAAGCAATACAATATAGCTATTATATAGATTAATGGCTCGAGACATCGAGGGTTAATAGGTATAAACGGAACTCTCGTCGTGCTTTGGACACGGACACGTATGTGAGCGATAGGTGAGAGTATAATTGAAATTTAGAAAATATATAATCGATTAAAAGTTTGCATTAGAAGATTAATTAATGATAACTAATCCCAGTAACTTTGTCTCCCTGTTATTTCTTCCCGAATTTATACATGTTGTAAGTTTGAATTTTTATAAACAAAACTCTTTCTCAATACTTAGAGCAATATTAATTGTTGAACGGTTTTAATATCACATCAGTCCCTGTGGAGACGATAAAACTATACTTACTTTTGCACTTCAACAAAATGGCGCCGTTGCCGGGGACTGACGTTTAGATATTGGAGCATTGCAACAATTTATATTCTTTTAAGTATTTGTATATATTTGTTTATGTTGTATAGTTTCTTGCACTAATCCTTCTTTGTTAGGCAAAGAAACATTTTTCTTGTTTAGTTTAATCCTTTTATAGGTTACCCATCACAAACAAAACCATGACTGATCGTGGTTATAACAACTTCTATACTCCGGATGAGTATGAATCATATCAACAGTTTCATAGGACTCCAACATATGAAGAGATTTTGATGCCATTGACTCAAAAATTGGAAGAACTTTCAAAACTGATTAGTCTACAGGAAGAGTCAAGTAAAGCTAAACAAGTTGCATACTGTGAGCTTTGCAATGGAGACCATCCCACTGGTCATTGTCCTCCGCTGACTGAAGTGCAGCTTTCCCATATAATCAAGGTTTCTAATTGTGAGCTTTGCGATGGAGATCATCCCACTGGCCATTGTCCTCCGATGACTGATGTGCAGTTTGTCCAGATGATCAAGCAAATGGCTAATAAGCAAAGCATGGAAGTTCAAACCAACACTCAAACCACTCACGAGAAAGATAATATTCTAAAAAAGAATGAGGAATGTGGAGAGAGTGTGGAAGAAGTTGTTGAAAAAGGTGAGGAAGAAAGAATGTTTGATGGATGTGGTGTAGTGAAAATAATGAAAGAAATAGAGACACCACAAGAAGTAGAACTTCCTCAAGAATGGCCATGTACGAACGAGGCCAACACTGTTGATAATGAAGAAGTGATGATAGTTGCAGAGGACAATGAAGGATTATTTAGCAAGGAAATATCATGTGAGCTAAAGAAGGAGATGGAGTACAAGGCGGAAATTGATCGAGTCATAGATGAGATATGTGCCTTGTTCAATAAAAAAGAATTGGGGAGGATATGGACTCCGCTACATTTATATCTAAAGTTCATGAAGTTCCTCCCAAATCAAAGGAAAAAGACACATGATGTGCGTTCCGTCTCATTTTGGCCGCCCTAACCAAAAAGGCGTCAAGCTAATGACGTAAAAGAAGCGCTTGTTGGGAGGCAATCCAATTTTCTATTTATACTATTTAAATTCTGCAATTTATCATTTAAGTATACTTAGGAATATTTTGAAAAGGTTTTAAATGAGCCAAAATTGAACCATTGCATATGATGAAAAAAAAAAATTATGCATTTTTTGTCAATTTAGTACACAGGTTATTTGCAGTGCACATCTTGCTCAATAATTTCTCACAGCACTCCCACTCCTAGTACTGTACTCTTTGTGTTTTCAACCCCTTGATTCAAATCACTATAGCACCCCAATTAATTTCTTTGGCACTCAAGTTTCAAACTTGGAAAAGGTCAAATTTTTGACATTCATCTCTATGCTTTTGAATCAAGAAGAAGAGGTACAAAATTTCTGTCCAAATCTCACTTTTATCTTGATTACTTGCTCCCATGTTCTGTTTGTAGTGGTGTTCATTTGAGCAAACTTCTATGTTGATTAGAAAATGTATGAGATTTAGGATAGTTAATTGTGAATTAGTGGTTTTGAGACATTGACTTGACAGTGAGTGGATACATTTTAGTGACTATAGATGATGTTGTCTTGGTACCTCATTTGATTGAAACCTTGTTAGCTTGATGTCTATTTTTAGGAAGCACCAGTTTTGAAAACATAGGAATGCTATCTAGAAATATAATTGTTGTTGTTTCAATGGTTGTTAAAACAGTGTGTCTTTGAATGTTGAATTGTCTAGAGCTTGTGTACTCATGTTTTAATCAATTTTGAGTTTCTCATGTGAGCAATTTGCCCTCTGTGTTTGTAATCTTTATGTTTGGCATAATGAATTTTAGTGGACTACAAATATCATAACTGATCCAATCCAAGTGAAGCACACACACACGCACATGATTGAAAAGAAGTGAACAAAAACACGGTGTACTTTTGAATCTTAACATGTTGCTGTTTTGAAAATTAAGATGTCAAGTTCTTGTGTTTCAAAGTTGCTTTTGTAGAAAAACTTCACAACTGATATGTGAATAAATTGGCTAAAATCTGATTGTTGTTGTTGAGGTTCCTGACATAAACTTATTTTGAACTTAAATTGCCGATTTCTCTTATGATCATCACTTGAAGTTTATGTGTGACCTTGCATCACTTGTTTCTTAAAGTAATCCTAGTATGTATCACTTGTTTCTTTCTAATTTGTTTATTAAACTTTAAAAACATGCATCTCTCTTGTCACATGAATACAAGCTCAAATAACAAAATCATTACTATATTTGCATCTAATAATCTACCCATGTTAAAATACAAACAAAACAACAAATCTCATATTCAAGCAATTAGAACAAAATATCATTTATCATCAATCAACAAGGATACAATCACATCATGTACTAATTTAAACATATGAAGTTATAAACTAACATAGAAGCATAATAATAATCATGAATTAACTTCCAAACATGAAGTAAAAATTATAGATGTTATAGTTATTGCCAAATTAAAACACAAATTCCAAGAATCAAGTAAAACAACATACTAACGAGGAACTAATAATAAAATTCATGAAATCAACCTCAAACATAATCAATAAGTTATTCGAATACATAGAATTCACTAATACATGTTCATCTTAATAGATCACAATCTTTTCATGAATATTCACCAATAATCGTCATGTTAAAGCATTCAAGTAATTTAACTATTGCATTCGTATATAAATTTTCAAATAATTCCACGGATACATACATACATACATAACATCATTTAATTAATTCAATCATACTACACAAGCAATCATCATAAATAAATTATTACAACATTTATTTACAACGTATGCATACACAATCATACTTAATTTCATATAACATAGATTTTCGTCAACAAATGAATCTATACTAATATACGAACATAATCATTTGAATATAACAATAACAAGAAGACATCATCATTTAAGTCATTATCTTGAAATAAAAACAACAATCATGAATGTATATTCATCATCAATTACGCACAATTATATCATGTCATTATCACTCACTCATCATGAAATCATAAATAAATAAAATCATGTCAAAACTTCACAAAGATTATAACTTTAAGCACATACAACTATTACAATCATAAAAGAATAACATTCATCATGAATTCACATCAAAGAATACATGCTCATTACTTGAATCGATAACTTACAACTAAGATAATTATCAATCTTATCAAATACTCACCAAAAGAATAGATAACATAATCCAATTCATATTACTCATAGTTCATGAATAAACAATCACTAAGTATATTCATAAAATAAACACATCACAACTTATCAACATTTATGAAACAATAGATTCATAAGTCAACACCAATTAAAACACAAGTTTTAAGGATCAAGTAAAACACATGCCAATAAGCAATAAAAACAAGATTCAATAAACTCATGATACATCCGCAAAATGATTAATAGTGACTAATGTGCAAGTGTAACTATAAAATCATATCACAAGAGGAAACAACAGATACACAAACACAACTGACACTATGCTCATTTAGCCTGATTGCACAGCCTTGCTCTGATTGACACACGACACACACATAGCTCACTATGTCCGAGGGCAACCGAAGCTCTGATACCAAATTGTAACACCCAAACCCGTATTTAATAAAAATACTATCTTAATAAAATATTCTCCAAAATACGCAACGGAAATAAAATTTGATTTATAAAAGTATTGGCTCGAGTATTATATCGTACACATAAAAACTTACTAATAACTTAATTAGTAAAACAATTATTGTACAAAATGAGTTTATAAGAAAATACATATTTAAATACATAGAAATAAGAAACAAGACTCTAAATATACATTATAGAAATAATCTCATCCCCGTGTCACATCAGAGCGGAGCTTCACCGACAACTCGATCACAAACATAACCTGAAGATCTGGAACCCAAATCCAGCACATACACAAAACAGAGGGTTAGATAATATAACCATAAAAGAAACTAAGTACAAGCACACACTTAATACTTAGGACATAGCATGGTCATGTCTAACAACTCATTTTTAAACCAATATTAATCTCATATCATTCATATTTCATAATCATAAAATATAATGCATCTTAATAATACCACATTCTCAATCAATTGACAAATATACACATAATCACCAATTATCAATCAATATTACAAATCTCATAGTATGTTCAATTATATGTATCACATCATTCAACCGTTCACAATTATGATGGAAACAATGACAATTACCAAATACCAATTAGAGTGCACAATTACCCTAATGCAAACTAATGTCACAAATCTCATGTCATGTCACCCTAGACATAGCTAAATGCATGTGGTACCAGCATCAAATTAATGAACACCCTCCAAGTAATCGCAACCCTTGGAGTCTCAATGTTCTGAACACCCCCCAAGTAACTGCAGCCCTTGGAGTCTCAATGTTCTGGATAATATCCATCGCTCAAAAAGAACACCCTCCAAGTAATCGCAACCCTTTGAGTCTCAATGTTCTGAACACCCCCCAAGTAACCGCAGCCCTTGGAGTCTCAATGTTCTGGATATATATATCCACCACTCAAGTTAGTTTTAAGTCATGGGGGACTCTCCTCAAGTTGACTCATGAATGCATGAATGTACACATACCAAATAATGATGATAACACTACATATCTACTCATGAATTATAGGCCACTCATCCCTATTATTCCTTCTTTAAGTTCTCATTAACTTATCTCAACACATCATCATACCATCATTAAGATATACATTCAAGCACACATACAACAACATACTCATCGTCATAAAACATGAACATCATAATTCATCATTAATTAACTTCTAATCATCACACATTGTTAGCTAATCAACATACATTATTAACTAACCTTCATACATCATTAATCATCACACATCATTACTAATTATCTATCATCATCATTTATCAATTTCAATCAAACATACACATATAAGCATATTATTATCATACCAACTTAAGATTCAATCATTCCAAACATATAACATATTATAAGACCAAATCTAAACATGTTATACACTCATAATCATCATACAACATGAAGAAATTTCTCAAAATTAGGTCTTGGTCGCTGGGCGACTACTAGCGAAGAAAAAGCGAGAAGAGGCAGAGCGTTCATCGCTCAGAGCGAGACCTGGCGACGAAAATCAGGTCTTGGTCGCTGGTGGTCGCTCAGCGAGAACCTAAAATTCTGGATTCATGAAGAACACATGAATCCTCGCTTGCAGCGACAAATTGGTGGCTTAGCGACCAAACCCAGATTTTCATGCTCTGCTCACGGGTTTCACATAGAATCACATAAAAATCACGAATTTCATGTCATAAACTCTTAAAGCTATCACATTTAAGCATACATATCATATATAGACCTAGAAGTACAAGTTCTAACATTATCAAACATTATTTCAAGTAGAAAGTAGAGATTTTTTCTTATTTTATTCAAAACCCATTTTCAAATATCAACAACAACAAATCAATCATAAATCACGAAATTGATGATTGAAATAGAAGATAGAATCATGTTATAACATATTAACATCATTCAATAACACAGAAAATCATTAAATCACATTCCCTTGATTTCCCTTCCCCACCAAAAGAGATGAGAGGGTTTGGGTATGGAGAATAGGCATCTCCCCCCTCTTTGATCATCTCAAAGTTATATTATCTAAGCCTCTTACCTCAATAAAGTTGGAATCTCTACTCCACCACTTGATATCCTTTAATCTACCATGGCTTATTCTTTATTTGATCTTCTCCTTCATCTCTTTCTCTTTCTCTACTTTCTCAACTCTCTCTTTCTCTTAACTTCTCTTTCTCTCATTTTATGATAATAAAATCACACCACTACTCTTCACAAAAACCTCCTATATATAACCCCAACTTAGGTTATATGAAATCCCTCAAATACCCCTACTAACTTAACCTAGGCCCAATACCAAAACCCAATTCTCAATCTATCATAATTTTACTCTTTACTACTCATCTCTACTCATTCTATTAATAAATGAAAACCACATAATTAATAATGATTAACTCCTTCTAATCCTAATTAAATGCTCTCAACTAGATTAATGACTCTAGTAGATTACTAAACTACCCTTCACTTAACCAGAACATAATTATTCATAAAATCACAAAATCACATATATTCAATTAAATAAATAGATAAATATATAATCACACAAAAATCCTATTTATTAAAATACGGCTGTTACAACTCTACCCCCCTTAAAGAATTTTCGTTCTCGAAAATTTCACGCAAAAAAAATACAACTTCCAAGTTCAAGAATCAATGGTCAATTAATAATAATCAACGTTTATAATCATACCAAATAAATATAATATTCATTACCAATTGCATACAATACCAAAATGGACAACACCTAATCATGGCATTACCTCTTACTATTACAAATTATATACACAGAATGACATGATATTTCAATCAACAAAATAACACGCCTCACATTCAAATATATGGCTTCAACATAATTTAAAACTAAGATTAACCCATAAAATACAAACTCACATGCCATTGATGCGCACATAATAAAGTCATACAAAATTACGAAACTAGCATAACCCTAAACATATCATGGATTACCATATAACACAATCTCACAAAATCATTTATAATCATCACATATACACATTCATCGCAAAATTTCAAGTTCACAAAACACGGTCAATACACATTCTATATATAAAAAAATCATTTTCCACATCTCTTAGCAAACTCTAGACACTACCAAAGTTTGACAAGATTAGTATCATCCAATCAACACAATCATGTCTATCCATTAACAAGAGATCAAGGACGGCCAGTTCCTTAATTTGTTAATAAATGGACAACAATCATGATGGTGGTTCAACCCATCCTTACCAAGCTACGATAGTGTTTTCTTAAGCACGAAACACATAAGCATTTATGAGTAAGAAAACATAATATTGAGGTAGCATAACTGAATAAATATGTAAAACATTTACACACGAGCATACAAAAGCATATCACATCGTCTCGCATGAACATTTAATTAGCATACATTGCCTCTAAACTTAAAAGTCAAGAATCAACTTAAAACAAAAAAAAAGATAGATATCCCACAATAATAAATCTTAAGAATTCAACCATTCATACCAAACAAAGACACTCTCACCAAAACATCACATTTAAAATCATGTAATGACTAATAAGAGAAACAATTATGGAGACATAGATCATACACACATAGATTCATATATTTCAAAATTCATCAAAAGAGGAAATCACAATTAGACAAATCCGTATAATCATGAAAACATGTTTATGAAAATAGCACATTCGAAAGATTCATTCACAATGCACAATTCATATAGTTACTCACATAGAAATCATGGTAAAGGATATTCAAATAGTCTACAATTAATCTATCATGTTGTATTCATCTAAAATCTCAATAATTCAAAAATAACACATTGCCAACATATGTATAAACTACACAAGGACACACAAATAAATACCTACATGAAACTTCTCATTCTTAAATCATCAATCTAAGAGTTTGGTCATGGTAAAGAACAAACATTTCATAACATCAAATTCTAAGTAAATCAAGGATTCACATTCATATACATAAATCATGCAACGAAACAATTAACTTAGCATGGTAATCAACCTAATCAAATAAGATCATCAAATTTCGCATCACGTTGAATTCATTCATTCTCAAAATTTCTCAAAGGAAAGGATGAAACAATTAACAACTCCTTAAAAGACATTGGAACAATTTACGAATATAGTGCATATTATTATCTATCAAACACAAGTTATGCTAGACATACTTATCACTTAAATAATTTCAAAATACCTCAACAATGATTAACAATAAACATTTGTAAGGCAAATCGAACGCACAAGTGTCTATTCTACATTGTACAAGAGCATGACACAACATTTCACATAATTATATCATAGGAGATAAATAATTAACTTAACATGACACTCAATCATCTACACAAAATCATGAAAGCGTTTAAGGAACATACATGTCTTCTCCGAATTTTAGAAAATTACAATCACATCAAAACAAGAAAAGATAAAGATTCCATAGCAACAAATTCCAAAACTCAACAAATCATAGACACATAAGTATATTCATGCAATAGAAATAATCTAGCTTAATCATATAAGACAAAACATACGTCAAACATATCCTAGAATTCATTATATTCTACTCTTTCTATTTTCATGAAAAACTAGTTTCATTCACTCAAAAGAAAATAATATAGATTTTCAACATCATTCACATCATAAGGAATAGCTACTAGTTATAGAATCATCATATGAAAATAAAACATAAACCAAACACTTTCAAGAATCCACTTAATCAAAAGAACAATTACCTCTTCGACAAGGTCCACATAATCAAGAATTAATGCTACTTCCAAAATTAACTCATGTAAAAAGAATTACACCAAGATATATACGAGGACATGCATAATAATACACATAAACTCCAAATAGTAACATTAAAATATAAATTCAACTAACATATTCAAGTCTCATTTGAATCTATATAAATAAATTTCATTATCCTATACAAGCTCAAATAACAAAATCATTACTATATTTGCATCTAACCTACTCATGCTAAAATACAAACAAAACAACAAATCTCATATTCAAGCAACTAGAACAAAATATCATTTATCATCAATCAACAAGGATACAATCATATCATGTACTAATTTAAACATATGAAGTTATAAACTAACATAGAAGCATAGTAATAATCATGAATTAACTTCCAAACATGAAGTAAAAATTATAGATGCTATAGTTATTGCCAAATTAAAACACAAATTCCAAGAATCAAGTAAAACAACATACTAACGATGAACTAATAATAAAATTCATGAAATCAACCTCACACATAATCAATAAGTTATTCGAATACATAGAATTCACTAATACATGTTCATCTTAATAGATCACAATCTTTTCATGAATATTCACCAATAATCGTCATGTTAAAGCATTCAAGTAATTTAACTATTGCATTCGTATATAAATTTTCAAATAATTCCACGGATACATACATACATAACATCATTTAATTAATTCAATCATACTACACAAGCAATCATCATAAATAAATTATTACAACATTTATTTACAACGCATGCATACACAATCATACTTAATTTCATATAACATAGATTTTCATCAACAAATGAATCTATACTAATATGCGAACATAATCATTTGAATATAACAATAACAAGAAGACATCATCATCTAAGTCATTATCTTGAAATAAAAACAACAATCATGAATGTATATTCATCATCAATTACGCACAATTATATCATGTCATTATCACTCACTCATCATGAAATCATAAATAAATAAAATCATGTCAAAACTTCACAAAGATTATAACTTTAATCACATACAACTATTACAATCATAAAAGAATAACATTCATCATGAATTCACATCAAAGAATACATGCTCATTACTTGAATCGATAACTTACAACTAAGATAATTATCAATCATATCCAATACTCACCAAAAGAATAGATAACATAATCCAATTCATATTACTCATAGTTCATGAATAAACAATCACTAAGGGTCTGTTTGGTTCAAATGAGGGGAGGGGAGGGGAGGGATTTTAATGAAGGGGAGGGGAACGGAGGGGAGGGGAGGTAGTTTAATTAAATATATGTTTGGTTCAAAAGATGGGAGGGGAGGGGAGGTGATGTATTTTAATTAAATATATGTTTGGTTCACAAGGGGAGGGGAGGTATTTTAAAACTAATTTACGTTTTTACCCTTAAAATCTTAAAAACTAATATCTTTTTATTATTACATCAAAAAAAACAACGCAAACTTTTCAAAAAAAATTACCACACAAAAGAAACTCACTACCACGCCAAAAAACTCATTACATACCACTTAAACCACAACTTTGATTCAATAAAACACAGAATAAAATATTCAAACTAAGTACATTGCACAACCTTTAAAATATTCAAACAAGTGTTCCAAATATTAAAAAACATATTAAAATGCAAATAAATTATTCATAAACATAATAGCACCATTATAGAATGATTAATCAGATGAACCAAAGACTAGTTGCATTATCACAGCTTTACGTGCTTCCAGTGGACATTGGAGAATCGTTCTAAGTTTGCCAACATCTTTCATGATAGCACAATATATCTCAGGCAATGATGCTGTCTCACATCCACAATCCTTTATTAAATTCCATGCTTCTTCACCAGAAATTGGAGGCAGCTCATATTTTTGACGTTCTCTCATTATTTCATTTCCTTCACGTAGTGCCTCAGCAACCATATTCATTGACTCTTTCATGTCAATCATTTCATTGTTTGACTCTTTATTCTTAACCACTTTTAATTTCTTCTTTTTACTACCACTTGCTATAGGAGAAGGGTCTGGTGATTGTGTTTCAGGTACAGTAAAATCAAAATGAGGAGCATCAAAACTCTCCAAATTCACCTCATTTCGAGCAACATGGCCATCAATGTCTTGAATAGTTTCAACAAAATCTTCATCAGTGGCCGACGAACCTGGTTTTCTTGACTCCTTAACAGTCCCGCCTAAATCTCCATCAGCTCGGTTGGGTCCATAAAGTCTCAACATCTTCTCATAATTTGGAAGTGGAACATTTCTCCAATTTGCCGCTTTTGGTTTAGACTGAAAAAATAAGTTTCACAATAGTTATACAACTATTAATTAATAAAATATTGCAAAATAGAAGATTTTTAAAATTTACCTCAATGAGAGCATCCCAAACTTCTGGCTCAGCATCCCATAATTGTGTATCTTTATTCCAAGAGAATCCACTCATACCACCTTTAAAAATGTCATAATATTCTGTGAAGTTTTTTTTCAAAGTTTTCCAACGGTTTTTTATCTTGACCTTGTCAATTTTGTTTCCAAATAATGCACCGATTTCAGCTGTAATATGATCATACGCTGTTGTTGTGAAGGTACCATTAACTTTGTTACCTTTTTCAAATTCATGCATGAAAGCATCAACAGGAGCATCATCCATGACTCTATTCCAACTCAAAGTCCCAGAGTTACCGTTGTTGGTAGATAATTGCTTTTTTGATGCCATAAGCTATAAAAATGATCATTTATAACATAGCAAAGTTAAAATATATCTTAACATAAAGTCTCAATATCATTCGTGATCATGACACATCATAATAAACAACTCAGTACTACTTCAACAAAGAACAACAAACATCAAAATAATAATAAAACATACAAGATAAACTATTTAGGAAAAAGCATTATTTTCATAATTTAACCACATATGATGTGCTACACTATTTTTTATAGCCCCGCCCAAAGCAAATTCATCCCTATCACTTGTTGGCGCTCGATGATTTTCATGAGATACATTTTGATTTGCAAGTTCAGCATCTACTTCAGCTATAAGGTCTTCATCTGGGTCTGTGCTCATTAGATAATTATGAAGGATGCAACATGCAAAAATGATTAACTTTTGAGCTTTGACTCCATAAGTCGGTTCTGTTGAATTAGATAAAATTGCAAATCTTTTTTTCAATACACCAAAGGCTCTTTCAATTGCATTGCGAAGAGATGAATGTCGGAGATTAAACAATTCTTTAGAATTTTGGGGTGGATTTCTTGCCGAATATTCCTTCAGGTGATACCGAACTCCTCTATAAGGTGTAATAAGTCCACTTGTCAACATGAAGCCAGCATCAACAAGATAATATTTTCCTATAGTAAAGTTAAATAATAAATATAACAATTTAAAATATATAATATAAATAACTACAAGTCTCTGGTAATTCTTATATTACCTTGAGGAATTTTAAGTTTATCTTCTCGTGTTAATGCATTCTTTATTATTCTTGAGTCAGATGCAGAGCCTTCCCATCCCGCGAGCACATAAGTGAACTTTAAATCAAAAGTGCACGCTGCTAAAACATTTTGTGTTGGATATTCTTTCCTACCACGATATCGAGGAGCATCTTTTGCATATACTTTAACTCGTATATGTGTTCCATCTATAGCACCAACACAATCCTGACACAATATTACATTTTCTTTTATCAATATTCAACGTCTTGTTTATATTTTATTGTAGGATAACTTATTAATAAAAAAATTACCTTAAAATATGGGTAGAATCTAGTGCTACTAGAAATTTCCAAGGGGACCGTTGAGCCATCAGGTTGTACAATAAATTTTTCTTCCAATTCAATAATAGCTTTCAAAACTTGATGGAGATGACGGCTAATTGTCTCGCCCGAACGACGAAACCAAAAGTTGACTTCTCGATTTTTAGCATTATGGGTTAATATGTAAAGTGTTTTTGCAACTTGTTCTTCCACACTTGACCATCGTGTGGCTCGTAAGCCCCCCTCTCTTTCTAACATATCACATAACTTTAAAAAAGTTTGAGGACTCATTCTTACAATATTTCTACTAGTTTTACAGTTACTAATTCGAGACATTACTTCTTCACGCACTCTTTCTCTCTCAGAGCTCATACTATAACTTATTTTTCTCTTACGCGACATTCGAATATAACAATAAACAATAGCACACATGAGTTGAGCTATAGCTCTTCGACGCAAATCAAACCATCTTCTAATAGCAATTTCTTGATCTTGAAGATCCATCTAAATCAATAAAATATTTTGAAAAATAAATTTAACATTTTTTTTACACAAAATAAATTTTCACATAGACATATACTAAAATAATAATTTAACAAAAGCAAACACAAGCTATATATATATATATATAATCACAAGCTACGTATATAAAGACAAACTAGCTACATATATAAAAAGCATATGAAACAATATAAAGTGTGATGGCAAATCAATGATATAGAAAACCAATTCTGCCTTTATTACACACAAACTATATAAATAAATACTGATCAAAGGAGGTACAAGCCACACATATAAACAACTACATATAAACAATGATAAAAGAACATACAAGCCACATATGCAAGAAGATCACGCAAGAAGATCACGTACGAGGCAAATAGCAATACCTTTGTCTTGTGTAGCAGGACTCGATCACACAGTGGAGGCAGACAAGGATTATACGCTATCAAGACAATATTGTTTTTACGTAACCTAATCATAAGAATTGTAATAAGGGTAGCATTGGAATATTAAAATATATAGAGGATAATTTTGTCAGTTTAATAAAATTAAAATAAGCTTCCCTCCCCTCCCCTCCAAATCCCTCCAATTTGGGGGAAAGCAAAAATTGGCTTTTGGAGGTGTTTTGCTCCCCTCCTCTCCCCTCCCCTCCCCTCCTAAAAATTGAACCAAACACAATTAATTAAAAATATTCCCTCCCCTCCCCTCCAAAACCTTCGAACCAAACAGACCCTAAGTATATTCATAAAATAAACACATCACAACTTATCAACATTTATGAAACAATAGATTCATAAGTCAACACCAATTAAAACACAAGTTTTAAGGATCAAGTAAAACACATGCCAATAAGCAATAAAAACAAGATTCAATAAACTCATGATACATCCGCAAAATGATTAATAGTGACTAATGTGCAAGTGTAACTATAAAATCATATCACAAGAGGAAACAACAGATACACAAACACAACTGACACTATGCTCATTTAGCCTGATTGCACAGACTTGCTCTGATTGACACACGACACACACATATCTCACTATGTCCGAGGGCAACCGGAGCTCTGATACCAAATTGTAACACCCAAACCCGTATTTAATAAAAATACTATCTTAATAAAATATTCTCCAAAATACGCAACGGAAATAAAATTTGATTTATAAAAGTATTGGCTCGAGTATTACATCGTACACATAAAAGCTTACTAATAACTTAATTAGTAAAACAATTATTGTACAAAATGAGTTTATAAGAAAATACATATTTAAATACATAGAAATAAGAAACAAGACTCTAAATATACATTATAGAAATAATCCCATCCCCGTGTCACATCAGAGCGGAGCTTCACCGACAACTCGATCACAAACATAACCTGAAGATCTGGAACCCAAATCCAGCACATACACAAAACAGAGGGTTAGATAATATAACCATAAAAGAAACTAAGTACAAGCACACACTTAATACTTAGGACATAGCATGATCATGTCTAACAACTCATTTATAAACCAATATTAATCTCATATCATTCATATTTCATAATCATAAAATATAATGCATCTTAATAATACCACATTCTCAATCAATTGACATGTATACACATAATCACCAATTATCAATCAATATTACAAATCTCATAGTATGTTCAATTATAAGTATCACATCATTCAACCGTTCACAATTATGATGGAAACAATGACAATTACCAAATACCAATTAGAGTGCACAATTACCCTAATGCAAACTAATGTCACAAATCTCATGTCATGTCACCCTAGACATAGCTAAATGCATGTGGTACCCGCATCAAATTAATGAACACCCTCCAAGTAATCGCAACCCTTGGAGTCTCAATGTTCTGAACACCCCCCAAGTAACCGCAGCCCTTGGAGTCTCAATGTTCTGGATAATATCCATCGCTCAAAATGAACACCCTCCAAGTAATCGCAACCATTGGAGTCTCAATGTTCTGAACACCCGCCAAGTAACCGCAGCTCTTGGAGTCTCAATGTTCTGGATATATATATCCACCACTCAAGTCAGTTTTAAGTCATGCGGGACTCTCCTCAAGTTGGCTCATGAATGCATGAATGTACATATACCAAATAATGATGATAACACTACACATCTACTCATGAATAATAGGTCACTCATCCCTATTATTCCTTCTTTAAGTTCTCATTAACTTATCTCAACACATCATCATATCATTATTAAGGTATACATTCAAGCACACATACAACAACATACTCATCATCATAAAACATGAACATCATAATTCATCATTAATTAACTTCTAATCATCACACATTGTTAGCTAATCAACATACATTATTAACTAACCCTCATACATCATTAATCATCACACATCATTACTAATTATCTATCATCATCATTTATCAATTTCAATTAAACATACACATATAAGCATATTATTATCATACCAACTTAAGATTCAATCAATCCAAACATATAACATATTATAAGACCAAATCTAAACATGTTATACACTCATAATCATCATACAACATGAAGAAATTTCTCAAAATCAGGTCTTGGTCGCTGGGCGACTACTAGCGAAGAAAAAGCGAGAAGAGGCAGAGCGTTCATTGCTCAGAGCGAGACCTGATGACGAAAATCGGGTCTTGGTCGCTGGTGGTCGCTCAGCGAGCACCTAAAATTCTGGATTCATGAAGAACACATGAATCCTCGCTTGCAGCGACGAATTGGTGGTTTAGCGACCAAACCCAGATTTTCATGCTCTGCTCACGGGTTTCACATAGAATCACATAAAAATCACGAATTTCATGTCATAAACTCTTAAAGCTATCACATTTAAGCATACGTATCATATATAGACCTAGAAGTACAAGTTCTAACATTATCAAACATCATTTCAAGTAGAAAGAAGAGATTTTTCCTTATTTTATTCAAAACCCATTTTCAAATATCAACAACAACAAATCAATCATAAATCACGAAATTGATGATTGAAATAGAAGATAGAATCATGTAATAACATATTAACATCATTCAATAACACAGAAAATCATTAAATCACATTCCCTTGATTTCCCTTCCCCACCAAAAGAGATGAGAGGGTTTGGGTATGGAGAATAGGCATCTCCCCCCTCTTTGATCATCTCAAAGTTATATTATCTAAGCCTCTTACCTCAATAAAGTTGGAATCTCTACTCCACCACTTGATCTCCTTTAATCTACCATGGCTTATTCTTTATTTGATCTTCTCCTTCATCTCTTTCTCTTTCTCTACTCTCTCAACTCTCTCTTTCTCTTAACTTCTCTTTCTCTCATTTTATGATAATAAAATCACACCACTACTCTTCACAAAAACCTCCTATATATAACCCCAACTTAGGTTATATGAAATCCCTCAAATACCCCTACTAACTTAACCTAGGCCCAATACCAAAGTCCAATTCTCAATCTATCATATTTTTACTCTTTACTACTCATCTCTACTCATTCTATTAATAAATGAAAACCACATAATTAATAATGATTAACTCCTTCTAATCCTAATTAAATGCTCTCAACTAGATTAATGACTCTAGTAGATTACTAAACTACTCCCTCCGGTCTTATATATAAGCAACTTTTCACTTTTTAGATTCATTCAATAACTGATGAATATAGTCAGTATTATAGACTAGATACATTTGTTATTAAATGAATCTAAAAAGCGAAAAGTTGCTTGTATTTGAGACTAGAGGAGTACCCTTCACTTAACCAGAACATAATTATTCATAAAATCACAAAATCACATATATTCAATTAAATAAATAGATAAATATATAATCACACAAAAATCCTATTTATTAAAATACGGCTGTTACAGTATGGCCTGTGGAAAGGCCATTTTGCCGGAGGAGGTGAGACAACCTAAGAGATCATGACATCGGACAAGGAAGTGAAGAAGAGCCAGACATCTGACAAGAGAAAGAATGATTGAAAAGCTCTCCAAACTCAGTGAACTCTATTTTAATAGCTTTCACTCAATTTGATACTTTATCTTGAACATCTTAATATGTTTCTCTTGTGGTCTGAATAACATATTTCTCTTGATGGTTGACTGAAAAATAGTTCAAATTTTTTATTTTTGAATACCATGTGCATATGATTTGAAAAGTCTTGTTTGTGATTAGTTTTCAATTACACAAAATGAAAATTCAAATTCTAGTAAATGATTCATTCAAGATTGAATTTTGTAATTATTTGTGAATGATAGCATGAAAATGAAATGTTTGCTTTATTAAAGTTTGATTTCACTTGTTCTTTGAAACATGTTGATTGATTAAGAATCATTTTAAACCTAGCCGGTGAGTTGTGTGCACCTCCATGTTTTACATATATTGAGTGTTGACAATTGCATATGACTCTGTTGATTTTGCATGAATCTTGCTATTACTTGATGTGTATGAAGTCATGGAAATGATCAAGGCCATGTTTCTTTTTGAGAGATAACTACTTGGCCAAATATAGCTTACCTTGTGAGAAGTGATCCTTAGTAAACCCCTTTTGAGCCAATTTTGAAAAATCATATTCTTTTTGAAAAATTGAAAACCTGAAAACTTTAAAAGAAAAACAAATTCATGTCCCTTTGTCTTAGGATAAGAGAGCATTTATTTGAAATCATGGTTTTATGCAAGTTGGGGAGAAAGGATTCACATAAAATAAAGAAAGAAAAAAAGAGTCAAGTGTGATGGTGATGAAACGAAAGAAAACTACCTTGACAACACAAGTGAAAAAAAAAATTCAAAGAAAAATAAAAAAGTAGATGTCAAAGAAATGAAAAAATTGTCAAGTGTAGCAAATCAAAGAATCACCAATTGATTGTATGTGATAAGAAAAGAGAGTGTGGGGTAAAATATGTTTTCATATCAAATAATTGCTCTCTTATGCTTAGGCTTTTGAATTCCTAGAAAAACAAGTATTTTTTATAGCCTGGCCCCATTACAACCCGAATAAAGACCTTAGTGATCCATGACTGATTGCATATTCTGTGATATTGCTGAGATGTATTTCAAAATTGATTTGTTGTGTATGCATTGTCTAGATCTAGAGATACACCACCTGTTGAGTGAAATCAGTGAGGATTATGATTCAGATTGATTAACAGTTGATTTGAACATTGTTTTGAAATCACACTTTGAATAAGCAAGTGTTTCATCTTCATGCTCTGATTCATTGATGATTGTTGAATTTGATTTTGACTTTGAATTTTCATTTCATGTTATGCAAACTTGGAATTTAAAATTGGAATTGATCACAAATTTTGAAATGAGATTATGCATTTTTTTGGTATTTAAGCTTGTTTGAAATTATTTTGATAGGACTTTTGTTTGAGGACAAACAAAGTTTTAAGTTGGGGAGAGTTGATAAGTGCCAAAAAGCAGTGATTTTACCTATACATTTTAAGCACTTATTGACTTGTTTTATAAAATTATTTGAAGTAAAAACCCCAATTATTTGTAAATATTAGTCTTTAATCGCAAATTAGTATTTTAGCTATTTTTATCTATTTCATTTCACTTTTGTAGGCTTTTATGAGATAAATGATAAGTGTCAATTTTGCTTATAAGAAATTTAAATTAAAGACATTTATTAACTTTATTGTATAGTAAACATGTTGATTAAAAAGAATGAAAAGAAAGTAACAAAAGATCAGTAGCAGCAGAGCAGTCAAGTGGCAAGAGGAACATCACCGCCTTATGCAACCTTATGTTTCTTAAACCCCAAGTGGCAAGTGGCACACCAATTCTTAATATCAAAGGAAAGAATTTTGGAAAGGGTTGAAAAATAGAAACAAAAGAACACGGGTGACACTGAAGCAAAAATTCTCATCTCACAAGTAAAGGCGACATATTTAATTATAAAAGGGGCAATTCTTTGAGAGTGAAAGGCATTCATTCTTTCAACAGACAGAACCCCATGAAACAGAGGAAGAAGGCAGAGGAGATTGAGAGCGATTAAGGGAAAGAAGAGGAATCATCTTCATCATCCTTCCATCTTTTCTAGTATTGTAAGGTTATTATAATTATGTATAACTAATTCTCTTTGTTATTGGGATTAGGTTTTGTTAATTAAATTCTCATGTAAACTTTTAATCTGACTGGTTATATATAATCTCTATTTTGATTATGTTGATGGTTTATTTCTATGCTTAATGCTTTTCCGACGTAAAACTCCGAAATTGATTATTTGATCCAGAAAGCTCTAGACAAAGACTTTTTGTTTAAGAGAACTGAAATAAATTCATACGTGAACGTTAATTACTAGGGATAGTATTAGGTTCACATTCACATACACTATCGAAACTTAATGCTATTGTGTTGGTTAAATTGTCCGAGACATTGGAGTTTAAGCAATACAATATAGCCGTTATATAGATTAATGGCTCGAGACATCGAGGGTTAATAGGTATAAACGGAACTCTCGTCGTGCTCTGGACACGGACACGTATGTGAGCGATAGGTGAGAGTATAATTGAAATTTAGAAAGTATATAATCGATTAAAAGTTTGCATTAAAAGATTAATTAATGATAACTAATCCCAGTAATTTTGTCTCCCTGTTATTTCTGTTGAGTCGTGGTATTGGCTGCATTTTTGGTAAAATAAACTTAGTGCAAGATGTGCGATCCGATGCCTCAAGCATTGCATAGAGCATTGTAGCATCTCACGAGGAGTGTTACTTGCGCGCCAAGCATGCGCGTTTCCTATCTATAGAATTTATATTTCTCTCTCATGAATCATATCTTGTGCGTAAAGAAAGACTTTATTTTCTAAACCAATCTTTTGTTTAGAGATTGGTTCAGAAATTATTGTGAAGATTTATTTTCAAAACATATCTAATCTTTTAAGATATGGTTTATTTTTATTTTGTGAGTTGGATGTTATTTTGGTTCAGATCTTCTGAAGCCCATGTCACCAGCTATATATAAGGAAGGAGTTAAACCTAATTTAAGTTGTTGTTCACGCCGTCTTTTGTTTTTGTGCCTAGAACTTAGGTTTTTGCGTGTGTGTTTTTGTGAGCCTTTCTTGTGTCTCATTGATATAAGTTTAGGACTGTGTTGATTGAGTTGTACTGTGTGTGATCCTTCTCCTAAGCTTTGAAGTACGGAGTTAGGACTTTTGGTTTTTTAACACTCTAAGCCTTTAGGTAGGAGTGTGTAGTTTTAGGAGTTTGTCTCCAAAACTGTTCTGTTCTTGTGTTATTGAAATCCTTGCTGGTTGTAAGGTTGTTAGGGAGTGAGATGGGATCTCATATCTAGGAGTTCCTAGGTAGAAGAGTCATTGGTAGTGCCTAGGTTATAAGTTGTAAACGGGTGGTTTGCTGGTAACTTAGAACTAGGACTATTATAGTGATATTCCTTCCTGGATTGGTATCCCCCAGACATAGGTTGCTGTTTGCGCCAAAATGGGTTAACAAATATTCTGTCTCCTTTATTTGTTTTCCTTTACTTGTTTTAAATTATTACACGCTAGGCCGGATAAAGTGCTTAGAGCATCGGGTAGAGCATCGTGCATAGCATGCCAGGAATTTCAATTGGCATTAGAGCAGGCACCCTGCCTGTTTTCTAGGGTGAGATTCAGGACCTGAAATGTCTGGCATTATGGAAAAAGAAGGAGGATACATGAACAGGCCACCTTTGCTCAATGGATCCACCAATTATGATCCTTGGAAATCCAAAATGACGGCTTTTCTGAGATCTATTGATAGCAAAGTTTGGAAAGCTGTATTGACTGGATGGGAACATCCCACCTATGCTAGCAAGGAAGGTACCTCAACGGGGGTGCTGAAACCTGAAGTAGAATGGACTACAGAAGAGGAAGCTGCAGCCCACCATAACCACAAGGCTATCTATGCCGTATTTAATGGAGTAGACACTAGTGTTTTCAAACTCATCAAAAATTGTGTGTCAACCAAAGATGCGTGGGAAATATTGCAAAAGTGCTATGAAGGGGCTACCAAAGTGAAATAGTCTAAGATTCAACACCTCAAATCCAAGTTTGAAGCCCTAAGAATGAAAGATGATGAGAGTATTCAAGATTTTCACTTGAGCCTTTTGGACATTGCTAATTCCTTTGAAGCCCTGGGGGAAAAAATGTCTGATGAGAAATTGTCAAGGAAACTCCTTAGATCCCTTCCCAAAAGGTTTGACATGAAGGTAACGGAAATTGAGGAAGCACATGACATCTCTACTATGAAGATGGATGAACTTGTTGGGTCTCTCCAAACTTTTGAAATTGTTTTGGATGAAAGTGGTGACAATAAAAACAAAAGCATTGCCTTTGTTTCAAACACTGATGAGGGTAATGATCAAACTGAGGATGAAGAGGAAGATAGCATAGCAGATGCAATTGCCATGCTTGGTAAACAATTCAACAAAGTGCTGAAAAGAGTTGATCGCAAGAATCGACAGAATGGGCAGAGCATCCGATTCGACATCAACAAACAACAGAATAATCTGAAGAAGACCAAGCCTGAAGAAAAGAGCAATCAAAGTAAGGGTGTTCAGTGTCATGAGTGTGAATGATATGGACACATAAGGTCAGAATGTGGTACTTATCAGAAAAGACAAAAGAAAGGTTTAACTGTTTCTTGGTCAGATGAAGATTCCGAGGAAGAAAATGAATCAGCCAGACACGTGACTGCCTTAGCTGGAACCTGCGTTTCAGATTGTGACTCAGATGAAGATGGTGATGTATCTTATGAGGAACTTGCTTGCACCTACTAAGAGTTAGTCACTAGATATGAAGAAATGTGTAGAATTCTTGAGAAACAAAAGAAGACCATCAACAAACTCCAAGCTGAAGTAAACATTCAGATTGAAAAGGCAACTCAAGCAGAAGAAAAAGTTATCCAAGCAAATTCTCAAATGGATGATCTAAGAAAACGTGTAAGTCAGCTGAACTCAGGAGCAAACCTTCTTGAAGAAATTCTGGATAATGTACCAAGTGGAAGGTTGAGATCTATTGGGTACAACTATTCAAGTCTGAATCAGTATCAACAGGATCCTGAAACCAAGTTTACATCAGCTGAAGATGTTTTTGATCCGTGTACCGGGAAGAAGATGCTGGAGCATCATGCTCAACATTCTAAAGCCTACCCTGTTCCAAAATTTGCTCTTAATCCAACACCTCGCGTGCACAACAGGCCCAAGAATCAGAGGAGATATAGAAGATGGGTGTGTCACCATTGTGGGAAACGAGGACACATTAGGCCTTTTTGCTATAGGCTACATGGATATCCTGACCAGAAGCCTGAACCAAGTGTGGTGCAGGAAGACAATGTTACTAAGAAAGAGTGGAGGCCTAAAGGATAAAATGTTGGATTGATTGCTCACACATCCCTCAAAGCCTCTTCTAGGGAAGATTGGTATTTTGATAGTGGATGCTCTAGACACATGACTGGTGTAGAGAAGTATCTTATTAATGTGAGACCTTACAAGTCCAGCTTTGTAACGTTTGGAGATGGTGAAAAAGGAGAAATATTAGGAATTTGGGATCTAATCAACCATGGATTACCTAACTTGGAGAATGTTCTCTTGGTTAAAGGTCTTACAGCTAATCTAATTAGTATCAGCCAACTATGTGATCAAGGCATGAAAGTAAATTTCACCAAATCTGAATGTCTTGTCAATAATGAAGAAGGAAAATTACTGATGAAGGGCACTAGATCTAAAGACAACTACTACTTGTGGATGTCACAAGAAGAAGCCCACACATCCACTTGTCTTATTTCCAAAGAAGATGAAGTGCAACTGTGGCACCAGAAGTTAGGTCATCTAAATCTGAAAGGGATGAAGAAAGCAATGACAGCTGAAGCTATTAGAGGACTACCCAAGCTCAAGATTGGTGAAGGGAATGTATGTGGAGAATGTCAAATTGGGAAACAAACCAGGATGTCGCATCCAATGCTGGAGCATCAGACAACATCCAAGGTTCTTGAACTGTTACACATGGATCTCATGGGACCCATGCAGGTGAAAAGCTTGGGAGGTAAGAGGTATGCTTTCGTGGTTGTTGATGACTATTCCAGATACACATGGGTAAATTTTGTCAGGGAGAAGTCAGATACTTTTGACGTGTTCAAGGAGCTGTGCATTCAACTTCAAATAGAGAAAGGAAGTAATGTTATTATAATCAGAAGTGACCATGGAAGAGAATTTGAGAACTCGAAATTCAACGAATTCTGCTCCACTGAAGGGATCAAGCATGAGTACTCGTCTCCTATAACCCCACAACAGAATGGTGTGGTTGAAAGGAAGAACAGAACCATCCAAGAATCAGCTAGAGTCATGCTTCATGCCAAAAGCATTCCATATCACTTCTGGGCAGAAGCCATGAACACTGCTTGCTACATGCACAACATAGTTACTCTAAGAAAAGGTACTTCTTCTACTTTATATGAACTATGGAAAGAAAGGAAGTCAACTGTCAAACACTTTCATGTTTTTGGGAGTAAGTGCTACATTCTAGCTGATAAAGAACAAAGAAGGAAACTTGACCCTAAAAGTGATGAGAGAATCTTCCTTGGATACTCTACAAACAGTAGAGCATACAGAGTTTACAACTCCAAGACTCAAGTTGTGATGGAATCTGTGAATGTTGTTGTAAAAGACACTCCCTTAGAGAAGAATGATGACATTGATCAAGGTGCACCCGTTATTGACAATGTTGAGCAAGATGTTGGAGCATTAGAACATCTCAGTAAAGAAAAATCTGATGAAAAGACTCTTGAAGAAGATGATGAGACAAGTACTGAACCTCAAGTCCAAAACAAAGGTCCCCCAGTTCGTGTTCAGAAAAATCATCCCAAAGATCTCATTATTGGGAATCCTGAACAAGGAATAACCACTAGGAGGACATATGATGTAATTGCAAACTCTTGCTTTGTATCTATGTTTGAGCCAAAGAATATCAAAGAAGCTCTCACTGGTGAAGCTTGGATTGAGGCTACACAAGAGGAACTAAACCAATTCGAGAGAAGTGAAGTGTGGGACTTAGTTCCAAGGCCTGAAGATGTGAATGTAATTGGAACCAAATGGGTGTATAAAAACAAGTCAGATGAGAATGGTACCATTACCAGAAATAAAGCAAGGCTTGTGGCACAAGGATATACCCAGATTGAAGGGCTTGACTTTGATGAAACTTTTGCACCTGTGGCCAGACTAGAATCCATCAGATTGCTTCTAGGAGTGGCTTGCATTCTCAAGTTCAAACTATACCAAATGGACGTGAAGAGTGCATTTCTAAATGGATACCTACAGGAAGAGGTGTATGTTGAGCAACCTAAAGGGTTTGTGAATCCAGAACATCCTAACTATGTCTACAAGTTGAAGAAAGCCTTGTATGGTCTAAAACAGGCACCTAGGGCATGGTATGAAAGGTTGACTCAATTCTTGAAAGAGAAAGGATACATGAAGGGAGGATCAGACAAAACTCTGTTTGTAAAAGAAGAAAAAGGAAAATTTATAATAGCCCAAATCTATGTTGATGACATTGTGTTTGGTGGAATGTCGAACACGATGGTCCAGCATTTTGTCAAGCAAATGCAATTAGAGTTTGAAATGAGCCTTGTTGGAGAATTGACTTATTTTCTTGGCCTGCAGATTAAGCAAATGGAGGACATTATTTTTATATCTCAAAGCAAGTATGCAAGAAACATAGTCAAGAAATTTGGAATGGAGAATGCTACTCACAAGAGAACACCAGCACCTACTCACCTGAAACTAACCAAGGATGAAAAGGGAATAAGTGTTGATCAAAGTCTCTATAGAAGGATGATTGGGAGCCTACTATATCTGATTGCAAGCAGACCAGATATTACTTTTGTTGTTAGAGTGTGTGCTAGATATCAGGCAGATCCTAAGGTAAGTCATTTGACTCAAGTTAAAAGAATCTTGAAGTATGTGAATGGAACAAGTGATTATGGGATAATGTATTCCCATTGTGAAGACTCTACTCTATATGGATATTATGATGCTGATTGGGCTGGAAGTGCAGATGATAGAAAAAGCACTTCAGGAGGGTGCTTCTTTCTAGGTAACAATCTCATATCTTGGTTTAGCAAAAACCAAAAATGTGTGGCACTATCTACAGCTGAAGCTGAGTACATAGCTGCTGGGAGTAGCTGCTCTCAACTTGTGTGGATGAAACAAATGCTGAAGGAATACGATGTTGAACAGGATGCTCTAACATTGTACTGTGACAACATGAGCGCCATAAACATCTCAAAGAATCCGGTTCAGCATAGCAAGACAAAGGATATTGACATCCGCCATCACTACATAAGAGATCTTGTTGAGAACAAGGTTGTAACTCTGGAACATGTAGGCACAAAGGAACAAGTTGCAGATATTTTCACTAAGGCATTAGATGCAGTTCAATTTGAGAAGTTGAGGGGCAAGTTAGGAATTTGCCTCTATGAGGAGTTATAGCAGTTAATGAGCTTGAAGCGTGCAACTGTCATTTTTTTCTTCTCCAACCTATGTTTGCACGCTATCCTAGGAGAATCAGATCAAATTCTTTCTTCTCATTACATGTGGTATATGCTATCATATGTCCTATCATCAGGTGTGTGTTATCTGTATGTTTGCATTTGTCTACTGATTCCTGATCGTTCTGATGTTAGTAGTTGTAGATCAGTTGTAGCATGTTTGCCTATAGAAGCATGCGTATGTTATGATGGTTACACATGGCTTGTCTGCCCCATGTGCATTTGTAGTTGTGGTGTGGTTGCATATAGCCTGTCTGGCCTATGTGCATGAGATGAGTAGTGAGGGGAAGAGTAACTCTTGTGGTAGTTGGCGGTGATTATTACTATTCTTGTATGTGCTCCTTATGTGCGAGAATCTATTTTTCTCTGCATGTTGGTAGTGAGGGGGAGCTGGTGAGTTATGTATCCCGTCTGCTGGTGTGCATTAAAGTTTTGTACTTCTGTACTCTCTGCTGGTGTGTATTTGTCAAATTTGTGGCTAAAAGGGGGAGTAAATGTTATGATTAATTTGTTGGTTTGGTTACCTGCTCTTGTTTCTGGTATGTGCTTCTGATGTGTGTTGTGACTGAGAACTGTGTCTGTTCTGGTATGTGTGCTTTGGTGTGTGGTTGTGTATGTTCTGAGATATGCAGGTGTTTAGGGGGAGCTGAGTTGTATTATGCAGGGGGAGATGCTGGATACGATGTTCCAACATCCCATGTATATGTGCAGGGGGAGATATGGTATGAAATGTTGGATACAATGTTGAAGCATTCTAATCCCCATCCTATCAAGTTTATTTTCCTGACCATTTAAGGCGAAGTAGTTTTTGTGTTCCGCTATTGCATGCCTCTCTGATAATCTTAAAAAGATACATCTTATTCTTTTCTACTGTTCTCCATGAAGGAGTAGTATGGTAACTGTTTTGAAGGATAGCCTCTACTGATCTTTATGCTTGTGTGTTTATGTTGAGAAAAAGAAAGGTAGTTGAAGTACCTGTTTAAGTAGTATCTGTATGGTCATAATTTGTTTTAGCCAAAAATTTGCCAAAGGGGTAGTTTGTTGAGTCTTGGTATTGACTGCATTTTTGGTAAAATAAACTTAGTGCAGGATGTGCGATCCGATGCCTCAAGCATTGCATAGAGCATTGTAGCATCTCACGAGGAGTATTACTTGCGCGCCAAGCATGCGCGTTTCCTATCTATGAAATTTATATTTCTCTCTCATGAATCATATCTTGTGCGTAAAGAAAGGCTTTATTTTCTAAACAAATCTTTTGTTTAGAGATTGGTTCAGAAATTATTGTGAAGATTTATTTTCAAAACATATCTAATCTTTTAAGATATGGTTTATTTTTATTTTGTGAGTTGGATGTTATTTTGGTTCAGATCTTCTGAAGCCCATGTCACCAGCTATATATAAGGAATGAGTTAAACCTAATTTAAGGGGGCGTTTGTTTCGCTTCTTAAAAGAATATTCCCAAGATACTAAGGCTGGAAATAAAGAAACCTTTGTTTGGTACACTGGAACACAAAAAAAAGCCTTGGAATGAAAAATACCCAGGAACCTAAAACCACCCACATTCCCCCCACGTTCATCTCCAATTTATTCCCATGAGATGAGGGCTGGAATTATTTTTTCCCAGGAATCATAAACCCATGTTCTACTATGAAAACCCATTTTTACCCCTTGTTTTGCCCGCTCAATCTTCCCTCCAAAACCAATTTCACGTTGAAACAATTGGCTTATATTCTACTAAATTGTTTGTTCATCACCAACTTACCATTCTTTCTGGGTTCTGGATTTCACCTTGTTGTTCCAGGTAATATTATATAATCTACTTCTTTTTAATTACTCCAAATCTTTCACTCTCAGATTTGTATGTTGTTATTGTTTGCTTTTTTTTTTCTCAGATTTGGTATTATTAAACATATCCATGTTTCTTCTTTGAATTACCCATTATTGCTTCTTTGCATCTTTTACTTGAATTTGTCCATAATTATTATGATTGTGTTTGTTTGAAACTTAATTAACATGTAGTCTGTGTTTTAGAAGTCGTGTTTTATGTTCGGTACATGTTGATGTCGGAGACCGGCACGACATTGATTACTTTCAATTAGTTCGTTTGTTAAATTATTATCGGTATTAACATGTCAATGTTGTGTCTAATATTCATATCTATGTCGGTGGGTTGTAAAATGTAATGACAAACAAACTCAATTGTGTTACTTATTAGTATCCTTCAAATGTGTCAGAGTTGGTTTTTTTCCTAATTTTTATCTTCTTCCATTGTGTTTATTTCATGTTGATTCTTAGATATTAATGAAGGTCTATTGCTTTTTTTATTAGTTGAAAAGCATCAACATATATGCAAATGTACTTATTATGTTTGTCAAATTTGAGATACCTACATAGTTACATGTTTGTGCTCTCTTTATTATGTTTTATATGGTACAATTTCAATGTTTCTGAGATAGTATAATGATATGTGCAGCACATAAAAAACTTGTTTTTTTATCATGACACGTTTGATGAAAGTGAGTGAAAGGAAGAAAAGGATCATAGCAATGCTTATCATATATATGGACATGTTGAATAACTTTATGTTGATGGCCATTATGTTATGCTATCTTGCTTTAAGTAAGCGCTCGAAAAAGCGAAAAAGATCATGGGATTGTTATGAAAGAAGTTTAATTAGAGAAGTTCATTTTCGTAGAATTATTTATGTTAGTGATTTGGCTTGTATTGAGAATACAAGGATGGATAGGGCTGCTTTTCATAAACTATGTGACATGTTGCAAGTTATTGGTGGCTTGCATCCTACTCGACATATGTGTGTTGAGGAATTGGTTGCCATGTTTCTACACATATTGGCACATCATGTTAAGAATAGAATGTTTAGAAGACAATTTGTTAGGTTAGGCGAAACGATTAGTAGACATTTCATAAATGTATTATTGTCAGTTTTGAGGTGTCACAAAGAACTGTTAAAACAACCCAAACCAATTTTGGAGGGCAACACAGATGAAAGATGGAAATATTTTAAAAATTGTTTAGGAGCTCTTGATGGCACTTACATCAAGGTCAATGTGCCTGAAGCTGACAAAAGTAGATACAGAACAAGGAAGGGTGAGATAGCTACAAATGTGTTAGGTGTATGTTCACCAGATTTACAATTCATATATGTCTTGCCTGGTTGGGAGGGATCTGCTGCTGATTCTAGAGTCCTTAGAGATGCTATTACTCGACCTAACGGTTTAAAGGTTCCTCAAGGTATAAAAACATAGATTCAATATAAATTAAACATGTTTTGCATAGTTTATGGATGTTAACCTTAGTTTTATGTATGATAGGGTATTATTATTTATGTGATGCTGGATACATGAATGGAGAAGGATTTCTTACTCCTTATAGAGGTCAAAGGTATCATCTAAGTGAGTGGAGGAATGGGTTACAACCAACCACCCCTAAAGAATTTTTCAATATGAAACATTCTTCAGCTAGAAATGTAATAGAAAGATGTTTTGGACTTTTGAAAGAACGTTGGGCTATATTGAGAGAGAAGTCATTTTATCCTATAAAAACTCAAGGAAGAATAATAACAGCTTGCTGTCTTCTACATAACCATATTCGTAAAGAAATGGCATTGGATCCATTGGAAAGGAATTTAGGATATGATGAGGTCTCCAATGAAGTCATGGCTGGTGACATGATAACTACGGTGGAGCCAAGTACTACATGGAGTCAATGGAGAGATAATTTTGCATTAGAAATATTTAATAGGTGGAGAGGTGGAAATCATTGAAAAATTATGTGTTTGTTATTTGAAATTTCTATTTTTATTGTAATTTTTATTTTGAATGTACTATTGACTTTGATTTAAGGTTTCGTTAGTCAAATCTATTTTTGTTTGCATTCTTATTTTTAAAATATGTACTTCCTACTATGATCTTATTTATCCAATAAAATGTTATCAATTTTGACAAGCACATACTTTTGAGTTGTTGAATAGATGGACAGATCTTCTGAAAATCAAAGTGTAAAAAGCACAAAGCGACAATGGACTGCTGAAGAAGATGCAGTACTAGTGCAAGGTTTGTTGAAATTGGTAGATGATGGTTGGAAGGCTGATGCAGAGTCTTTTAAACCTGGGTATACGAAAGTACTGGAGAAATATATTCACAACAAATTTCCAGGTTGCACATTAAAAGCTAACCCGCATATTGAATCAAGAGTGAAACGTCTGAAATCACAATATTCTGCAATCAAAGATATGTTGGGTCCAAGTGCAAGTGGTTTTGGGTGGGATGATACTCGAAAGATGATTATAGTAGAGAAGGAGATCTACAGTCAATGGTGCAAGGTAATACGCGAGATATACTATTTCACATTTTATCTATTCATAACATCTACTTTTGCATTAAATTTATATTTCTAAACATTTTTTCATTCAATGTAGTCTCATCCTACTGCAATTGGCTTGTATGGAAAACCATTTCCCCACTTTGATACTTTGGATGCTGTATTTGGAAAAGATAAAGCTTCTGGTAATGCAGCAGAAGATACTGCAGATATGCCTGCTGAGATAGAGAAGGAATACTTTCCATCAACTCAAGGGGGTGGGTTAGGAATTCATTTGAATGACGATGAAGACGATTTTGAGTCACAGATACCAGAAACACCCATAGCTAACACTACTACTCCAGGATCAAATCCAACAAAACAATCACAACGTGATTCTACTAATTATAGGACTGGAAAGCGTGCGGGGAAAAGGGTGAAGCATAATGATGACAATTCAGACAACTTATTGACTTCGGTGAATAAGGTAGGTGACTTTTATGCTAGCGGTGTGGAGAATATGAAACAACTATCCTCTTGTTTTATGCACGAGAAAGTCACATCTGAAAGGAGGAATCAAATTGTCACCATATTAAATGAAATAGAACTACCTGCTGAAGATGTTGTTAGGGCTGCTGTGCTTATAACCAAAGACAACAACCTCTGTGACTGTTTTTTCGCCATGAATACTTCTGAATTGAAGAAGAAATTTGTGGAAATGCTGTTAAGTAACAATGGTTTTCAGTAGGCTTTTAAAATATTTACTATTTCATATTTTGTATTTCAAAAAAAACTTATGTAGGATTTATCTTTGGTGTTTTTATTGTTTAGTTGTTTTAATCATTGTTAAGTAAAAAAACTCATGTGAATTGTCTTTGAAGTGTTGCTTTTGCTCTGATTATTATATTGGTTAGGATTTACTATTTCATGATTATTATTGAATGGCCTTATATAATATATATTATTTCCTTTGGTGTTTCATGGTGTGTAGAGAATGCTCTCTTATGCATATTAATTTCAACTTATGCATAGGGGAATATGATACTGTCAAATTAGTGCTTCATACTACATCTGGTTCACTGCTACCACACTTGCAGGGGAGGTTTTCTGGTTTTTAAGTGTAGTGTGGTTCTAGTCTTTCTGTGATTTTTTGGGTCTGTGTATTCTTGGCTCTTTTATAGTCTAAAGAGATTTATTGTTTAACTATGAAGCACGGACACTCCTCGGGTTAGGCGTGTCCGTGCCGGAAACGTGTTGGTGTCATTGAATTATGTTATTTTCTCATATTTTTAACGGTGCCGGCGTGTCATGTTCGTACCGTGTCCGTGCTTCATACATACTTTTCTTGTTTCTTTGTACCATTACACCTTGTAGTTATTCCCCCTTTTCTATTATTTAAATATACATATTTTAACATGTTAAAAGAAAATATTGGTGTGGCATAGAAACTTTTGTTTGGCAATATGGCTTTAATTAGTTCCAAATTGTTTCATTCAAAGTGAAATTTTATTTTGGAAAAGCAAAATTATTATTAAAGTGTGAATAGAGCATAAGAAGTGCTATATACACAAAACATGCAAGACTGATACACAAGTTCCACATAATATGCCAAGGCTCAAATGACAAAAGCAATGAGCTAGATCTTTTCCTAACAAAGTGCATATGCAAAACAACACAGGAGTACAAAACTCTATCATGTCCTATATGAGAACTACTCCGCTAAAATATTACCACTTGGGTTCTCTCGTCATGCCACAAACGCGCTCAGACAATAAAAACCGGATTGCTTCTAACCCGAACCAAACAGGCGATGACATTATGAAATAAGGCCAAGACCAATATTTTAACGGAGCGGTTGCAAACAAAACTTCTGCTACTGCTAATATTCAAACCTGCACAAAATCAATAAAACAGCAGAAAACTATAAACCAGCAGATCTCAAATTATTATATTTCCATCCACACCTAAACAAAAATCTCTCTCTGATAACATCATTCTGCTCCAACGCAAGCTAACAGGTTCATCCGCCATGAACTTAATGTTAGACTACTAGGATACCACTTAGAAGGGGGGTTGAATAAGTGGCTTCTTTAATCAACGGCAATTTAAAAAATTATTTGATTAAAAACAATGCGCGGAAGCACTACCGGATCAGTAGTCTACTTTGCACCTTTTGACCAAAGGAAAGATAGTATCGCCTTGAACGAACTAGGAAAATTATCGGAACGCTTAATGCAAAATATCCAAATTTAATTGATTAACAAAAACAGCCCCAAGCAAGTTATATGATTCGATATTCAAATTCAATCACAATCAAGATAATCGCAATTGAACCTTTGTGCACACTTACGAACACAAAATTCCAATTGACACAAAATATAAGCGAATAGCGTAAAGTAAGAATTTAAAGCGAATCAACACACAAGAGATGATTAGGGAGTTCCCCGGCTTTCGTGTCGCCCTCGCGGTCGGTCGGGTACGTCTCCCCCCAAATAACCAAACGGGTTATTTGAGAGTATTATTGATTAAAAACAGTTTGAACACAAGTGCACAATTTACAATGAATTCAATAAACCTATATTGACTCAAAGGTAAAACTATGCAAAACCTCAATCGACGAACGAATCTTCACCCTCTGATTCCAACGATTTTACCCGTGCAACTCCTTGCAACAATCGTCCAGCTGAGTCCTTCAATTCTTCTCGATTGATCCTTCAAGATATCGAACAATCTTGAATCCCTAGCGAGCAACCAAACCTCCTTCGCAAATCAACCCGATCACGATTCTGATTCACCGCGAATCGTACCGAACGTTATCGACCAAGCGTACAACTTCTATTGGATTGATCCCATACCCAATCTTCAATGATTGCAACTTGATGGTCCTAATGATTGCAACTTGATGGTCCCAACTTGATGATCTTGTGAAGGATACACTTTGATCCCAATTTTTCACCCAAATTGTATCCAAAGTGTTTCTCTCAAAGCACTCTTGCTTTCTCACTGGTTCTCACTATATTTTTCTCAGTTGTGTTACAAACAAAAGAACACACACATTGCTATTTAAAGTAAAAATAGAATGAGCAAATTTAGGCATAATTTTTCATACATGTATCGATACAAATGATCATTTGTATCGATACAAATGCTTTGACCAACGTTAAAAATGGAAAAATTGACCTTTGTATCGATACAAACACGGGTGTGTATCGATACAAATATCAGAATCTTGAAATCTTGACTGATATGTATCGAAGCATGCAAGCATGATTCGATACATCATGAGTTTTCTGGATTTTGAGAACATACAGATGTGTATCGATACATGCAAGCATGCTTCGATACACAGATGATGTTCTGTCTCTGAGAGACCACTTTTATATCGATACAGGCAATGTATGTATCGATACAAAATGCACAAAATCAAACGGAAGTAATTTCAGGACATATGTATCGATACAACTATGTATGTATCGATACAAAATACCTAAAAGTCAGTTTTTCAAGGTTTAGAAAATAGTTTTTTGTTGTCAAGTCATTTGTAATGTTGCCAAAATATGTTCAATCATATTTTCATGTGTTTTGACAATTATTAAAACATGAGGATGAACTGGTGCACTAACACTTAAGGCCTAATTGAACCATTCAAAGTGAAATTGACTTACTACTTTTGCACTTTCATTTCATCATACTCGGAACTTCTATTTGTGATTGACATACAAAGTAAGTTTATGTTACTTTTTTTCCCTCTACTTGTGTACAAAAATACATTTGATGACTAAATCAACTAACTAAAGACAGATTTGATCATAAAAATGACTGACAACAAACTCATTTATACTTGTTTTTGTAATTTTGATATACACTTTATAATTATAATAACAACATCTCACACATTCAAATATCAAAGATATTTACCCCATCAAAATTTACATTCCCATTTAAATTGCTATTTTCGTAAACACTAAAAAAATAGACACACCTTTTTATTCAAATTGGCATAAGGTGATGATAAATTGAACATATGTGTTGAGCAATATGATTAAGAGAATGAATGGATTAATTGATTTATCAATTCAGTGGGTTTTGTAACCACCACCGCCAATGTGTATCAATTCTTCTTTTCTATTTGAAATATACAAATGTTAGCCAATTGCACCAAAACTATAATGAGTAATGGAGATGAAAATTATGAGAGAATGTTTAGACATACATAGTACAGATTTTGTGAATATGGTGATAATCATCAACGTATTCTCTGTAAAGTCGCAAGGTAATATTGTTGGTTTCATTGCATATACATTAGGGGCATTTTGATAATTACCACATTCTTTACCAGGAATATACATTTCAAACCAAACATAGTATAGTTATTCCTTGGAATTTTTCAAGAAAAAATGCCTAGGAATGAAATTAAAAACCAAACACGTTTTTCTCTATTTTCCTGGGAATAAGGTTCCTGCATTTATGTTCCTGGGAAAGTTAATCCCAGGAATCAATTTTGTATCCGTGAAACAAACGCACCCTAAGTTGTTGTTCACGCCGTCTTTTGTTTTTGTGCCTAGAACTTAGGTTTTTGCGTGTGTGTTTTTGTGAGCCTTTCTTGTGTCTCATTGATACAAGTTTAGGACTGTGTTGATTGAGTTGTACTGTGTGTGATCGTTCTCCTAAGCTTTGAAGTACGGAGTTAGGACTTTTGGTTTTTTAACACTCTAAGCCTTTAGGTAGGAGTGTGTAGTTTTAGGAGTGTGTCTCCAAAACTGTTATGTTCTTGTGTTATTGAAATCCTTGCTGGTTGTAAGGTTGTTCGGGAGTGAGATGAGATCTCATATCTAGGAGTTCCTAGGTAGAAGAGTCATTGGTAGTGCCTAGGTTATAAGTTGTAAACGGGTGGTTTGCTGGTAACTTAGAACTAGGACTATCATAGTGATATTCCTTCCTGGATTGGTATCCCCCAGACGTAGGTTGCTGTTTACGCCGAACTGGGTTAACAAATATTCTGTCTCCTTTATTTGTTTTCCTTTACTTGTTTTAAATTATTACGCGCTAGGCCGGATAGAGTGCTTAGAGCATCGGGTAGAGCATCGTGCATAGTGTGCCAGGAATTTCAATTTCTTCCCGAATTTATAAACGTTGTAAGTTTGAATTTTTATAAACAAAACTCTTTCTCAATACTTAGAGCAATATTAATTGTTGAACGGTTTTAATATCACATCAGTCCCTGTGGAGACGATAAAACTATACTTACTTTTGCACTTCAACACAACACAAAATAAATGTGCGAAAATTGTAAACCGATCGGATCGACACGCATTAGCAAAAAATAATTATTAATTATTTTTTCACTTCTAAACATTAAAAAATTAATATATCACCAAGCCCGGCCTGGCCCGATCCGAGCCGAGTCGGCCGGACAGCGGCGGCGGCGCGCGCGCGCGTGTGTTATTCGGAACAAAGCATGCGTGGTCCAACGTTTACAAAACGGGGTACCCCGTGGGGCACACCCAGAGAGGCCACATTCCAATATATAAACACTTCTAAGAGTTGTGTTCTACCCAATGTGGGACTTAAAAATGACTTTTTTCAATTCACACAACACTTAGTTCTACACTTGTGTTCATCTCATATACCAAGTTTTTTTCTCCAATCTTCACATCATGTTCCAACAATCCCCCACTCGAATTTAAAAAAGTTGTTTCAGAGATAACGTTAAACGTTTCTGTAAAGTTGTGCATAAGCAAAGGTGAACTACGTCTTGGAACCTTGACATAGCCAGTAAGAGCCTGATTCAACAAGAGTGACATTTAGTCTTGGAACTCTATCTCAGATTTTTCTCAAACCAACACACAACCTCTCTTAAGGTGTATTCTTAATCCCGTGCCTTAATGGCCCTGCACGTGTATCCCAATTTCATGAACGATCTAGGAGTTCGCCTCAAAACTCCATAGGAACCGGCCTCAGTTCCACATTCATATACGTGAGTCTATCCAGAGTACTCCTGAGATACTCCACTCATACAGAGTATAGATCTCATTAAGAGTTTTACTAACTCATCCTCTCTCATTTCAGGATTCATGCCTCTTATATTTGCATGTTCATGTCCTATTACTCACGACTTGTTATTTACCCATTGGAACCTAATTCTTGGGATCTCCAGTCTTTTAGGTTGGGTTACCATCATAAGTAATTCATAGGCATTAGTCTCATCTTTGCAGATGTATTGTGGACTTTCTCTCTAGCTAGTCCTTTCGTCAAAGGATCGGCTAAGTTATCATCAGTGTGTACATGATCCACTCTAACAGCACCTTTAGTGAGCAAATCTCTCACAATACTGTGTTTCCTTCTTATTTGACGTCTTTTGCCGTTGTAGTAACGATCTCAATTTTAGCGATAGCCGCGGTATTATCGCAGTGGATCAACACAGCTGGCATAGGTTTTTCCCATAAGGGAATCTCAAATAGCAAACATCTTAACCAACTTGCTTCTTCACTAGCAGTAGCCAGTGCTATCATTTCAGACTCCATGGTGGACTGAGCCAAAATGATCTGTTTCTTTGATTTCCATGACACAGCTCCACCGGCTATACTGAATATAAAGCCACTAGTTGCTTTGGAATCATCTGATAAGGTGTTCCAATCAGCATCACTGTATCCTTCAAGTACAACAGAAAATCTCTGATAATGTAATCCGAGATTCATGGTCCTTTTTTGGTATCTAATGACTCTCTCAATAGCTTGCCAGTGCTCATTACTGGGTCTGCTCGTAAATCTGCACAGTAATCCCACGACGTAGGCTATGTCGGGTCTAGTACAATCAGTGGCATACCTAAGACTACTAATGATGCTCGCATATTCAGATTGTCTTACGCTATCGCCAGTGTTCTTAAATAAATTTACACTGGGATCATACGGCGTACAAGCAGGCTTACTATCAAAGTAACCATACTTCTTAAGGATCTTTTCCACATAATGTGATTGATCTAGGGATATTCCCTTCTCAGACCTAGTGATTTTGATTCCAAGAATCACATTTGCTTCTCCGAGGTCTTTCATATCAAAGTTGTTTCTAAACAGTGATTTCACAACATTCACTGCAGAAAGGTTTGATCCAAATATGAGTAAGTCGTCTACATAGAGACACATAATAGTGCAAATGCCATTTTCAAATTTGTAGTAAATGCATTTGTCACTTTCATTTACTTTGAACCCATTGGACAACATCAAATTATCAAACTTTTCATGTCATTGCTTAGGAGCTTGCTTTAAACCATACAGAGATTTATCTAACTTACAGACCTTAGTTTCTTGTCCATGTACTACAAAACCTTCAGGTTGTTGCATATAGATTTCTTCTTCTAAGTCACCATTTAAAAAAGCGGTTTTAACATCCATTTGATGTACTACCAAGTTAAAAATAGCAGCGATTGAAATTAGTAATCGAATGGATGTTATTCTAGTGACGGGAGAAAATGTGTCGAAGGAATCAATATTTTCTCTTTGCCTAAAACCTTTGGCCACAAGGCGAGCCTTGTATTTTTCAACAGTACCATCAGGTTTCAGTTTCTTTTTCAAAATCCATTTACAACCAATCGGTTTGCAGTCAGGAGGCAAGTCTACCAAATTCCATGTTTTGTTAGATTCTAGAGAATCCATCTCATCATTAATAGCTTCTTGCCATAGATCTGCATCCATCGATGACAAGGCTTCTTGAAGATTTGCTGGATCTTCATCTAATATATAGGCCGCAAAATTCGGACCATAGTCTTTAGCAACTCTTGCTCTTTTACTTCTTCGAAGTTCTATTTGTACTTCATCATTGCTATCCTCATATTGTATCACAAGATTGTGACTCGATTCAGGAATTTGACTCTGTACAGTGCCCCCACTATTTCTTGATTTAAAGGGAAATTTATCTTAATAGAAATCTGCATCATTAGATTCTATGATCACTTTTGCATTTAGATCGTAAAATCTATATGCCTTAATGTTTGTTGCATAACCAATGAATACACATTCATAAGCTCTACTAGCGAGTTTAACTCGCTTCGGGTCCAGTTTACAGACATAAGCTAGACATCCCCAAGTTCTCAAATAAGACAAGTTTGGTTGTCTTTTCTTTAATATCTCATAAGTAGAGATATCTCTCTTAGATTTGGGAACTCTATTCAAAACAAAACAAACAGTCAATATAATTTCCCCCCACCAGTGAGTAGCGGTGCCATAAGTCAACATAATAGCAACGACTAGTTCAGTAAGAGTTCTATTCTTTCTTTCTGCTTTACCATTCATTTCAGGGGAATATGGCGCAGTCGTTTCATGTGTAATTCCATGTTGTTTATAAAATTCATTAAATAAACTAGAATTATATTCTGTTCCCCTATCACTACGAAATCTCTTGATTTTTCTACTAAACTAATTTTCAACTTCATTAACAAACACTTTAAACATTTCAAATGCATCACTTTTATTCTTCATTAAATAAACAAATGTGTAGTCAGAACAATCATCAATAAAATTGATAAAGTATCGTTTGTTATTCCTAGTCAATGTTCCATCTAGTTCACAGATATCAGAATGTATAAGGTCCATTGGTTCAGATTCCCGTATTACTAATTTATGTTTGCTCTTTGTTATTTTAGCTTGACTACAAAATTCACATTTTTCTACTTCATTAATATTTAATTTAGGAATTAAACTCAAGTTACTTAAATTATAAATAGAGCGCATATTAACATGACAAGTCTAGAATGCCAAAGATTAAAATCACACAAAGAGTAAACAGAAGTAGAAATTTTATTCAAATTCAAATTCAAATCAACATTCAATTTAAACATGCCATCAGTGGCATAGCCTTTCCCAATAAAAGTATCATTCTTAGTGATGGTATACAAATCAGCCCCTATAGTCTGACTAAACCCAGCCTTATTCAATAGAAAACCAGAAACAAGATTCTTTTTCATCTCAGGAACATGCAAGACTTCTTTCAGAATCAGAGTCTTTCCAGAGGTGAAATTCAGCTCAACTTCTCCAACACCAGCAACATCAGAAGTGTGTGCGTTACCCACCTGCACCTTCTTATTTTCAGCATTCGTGTATGTTTTAAACATAGCACGATCATAACAGACATGGTGAGTCGCACCGGTATCTATCCACCATCCATCAGTACCACCGACCATATTAATTTCGGTGATCACAGCAGTATATGGCTCATCGGCCACATTCATATTCACCTGAGCATTAAGGTGAACAGGTTTTCGCCTCTTATTGTTTTTGCACTTTTTAGCCATATGACATGTTTTCCAGCAGTTAAAGCAGTAGAATGGTTCAACAGTGTCATTTCTTGGAGGTGGAGGCTGCTGATGTTGCTTACCATTATGGGACCTTTGAGAAGGATTCCCATTCTTAATTTGGCTCTGATTAGGATTGTGGTTCTGATTCTTTAAAGGTTTGGCCGTAGGCTTTAGAGCCGCACCGAATTTCTTTTTGTTGTTGGAGACTACTAGAATTTTTTCTTCTTCTTTCATATCCTGTTTTCGTGCCTCTTCTTCAATTCGAAGACGGGTAATCAAACTTTCAATTGAAAACTCTTTTGTTTTATGACGAAGCTGATTTTTAAAATCTTTCCAACCAGAGGCTTTGTCGTGTCGCAGTGTCCGTGTCGGAATCCGTGTGCTTCATAGTTTTACACTACTGTCACAAACAATATTAAAAAAAGGTTCCTAATAAAGACAAAAAAAAAATGCATTGCATGGAAGATATATTTTTGTTCCTGCAATGCTTCGAGCGGGCATACATAGTGTTAAATTGATATTAGTCTTTTTCTGTGTTTTGCGAAAGAAGGAACCTATTTTTCATAATGCTTGTGATGCCTTATTTATAGGAGTGTCATAGGAGATAATGGAGGGAGTAGTTGAGAGATTATGTAGAATAGTGGGGTGATGGTGGATTAGTGGAGTAGTGGGGCTAGTTTTATGACCTAGTCTTCCTTGGGCTCCTCTGACTTGGGCGAGCGGCCCAATTAGGCGTGTTGGGCTTAGGCGAATGGTACCCCAATATTTTGTCCGGTACACAGCCCCCCAAGCATGAGGCCTGTAAGGGCGAAATGTTTAAGATAACAACTTTGGTTAATGCATTTGTATTCCTCCAATCTTCATAGGCGAGACAATGTATTATTTTAATGAATATAACTTGATAGGTTTTCTTCCATAACAAATATCGCTAGGATAATAAATAAATTTAATCTGATAAACTGGAGCTTGACGACTTCATCTTTCACGGCAAGACAATTTCACTCTTATTGCAGGACATCGTTTCAATATATCTTTGGTTTACCTGAATAATATTATTTCTACTGTAACAATAAGTCTTGGCGAGATGACCTTAATTTTAATATTTAGAGTTGGGGACTTGTTTAAACTTTCACCAAGTAATGAGCGATGGCAATGTCACCTTAACTTTATACTGGTCATCACGCAATCAGAGTTGTAGTAGTTCTTAGTTTTAGATCCTTTTTGAGTCGTTGATGGCGCTTTGTCTTTTGACGTCCTCTCTCAAGTGTCGCTTTATCAAATTGAGCTTTTGCGGTGAGTTTATCAACTCGTACCTTTCATTAGGTTGTCTTTACGTTCCATGAATTTTATTGGCTTCTGACCTTTCATTAGGTCGCCAACACATTCCATAAGAGTTTATTGGCTTCTGACCTTTTATTAGGTCGCCATCACATTCCATAAGCGTTTACTGGCATTTGACCTTTCATTAGGTCGCCATCACATTCCTTTAGCATTTAGTTACGTTCCTTAGCTTTATTGGCTTCTGACCTTTTAGGTCGCCACAACATTCCTTTAGCATTTAGTTATGTTCCTTAGCTTTATTGGCTTCTGACATTTTATTAGGTCGCCATCACATTCCATAAGCGTTTACTGGCTTCTGACCTTTCATTAGGTCGCCATCACATTCCTTTATAATTTAGTTACGTTCCTTAACTTTATTGACTTCTGACTTTTTAGGTCGCCACAACATTCCTTTAGCATTTAGTTACGTTCCTTAGCTTTACTGGCTTCTGACCTTTTAGGCCGCCACAACATTCCTTTAGCATTTAGTTACGTTCCTTAGCTTTATTGACTTCTGACCTTTTAGGTCGCCACAACATTCCTTTGACATTTAGTTACGTTCCTTAGCTTTATTGGCTTCTGACCTTTTAGTTCGCCACAACATTCCTTTAGCATTTAGTTACGTTCTTTAACTTTATTGGCTTCTGACCTTTTAGGTCGCCACAACCAGGGACGGACCTGTGTGAGGCTAGGTGTGGCTATAGCCACACCAGCCCGGTCCATATTTTTTTAAAAAATAATAATAATAATTTTAAATTATTCTGTACACATATTTGTACAAATGTTAATGTAAATATTAGTTTAAAGTTTATTATCGATGATTATAAATCTCTCAGTATATATTAGTTTAAGTATTAGTGCAAATATTAGTTTACAGTCTATTTGATAATTTCAAGTCTTTGGTTATACGTAGTGTATTATTTTAAGTTATATACTTTCATTTGTCAAAAAAAAAAAAAAAAAGTTATATACTTTCATTTATCGAGACTTTGTTTGTAAAAGAAATAATGAATAACTAATTGAATTTGTAATATTGAGTAAAATTAACTATTGAACGAGCATGTAAATATGAAACGACATAAAACAATAGTTTTAATTTTTTTTTTCAAGTAATATGTAAAATTGGAATACAAATTAAAAAGTTATAAGCTAATTGACTTAATTTATCAAAATAAACTATAAAATATTATAATTTTGGGTTCTATATATTTTGATTTAAGGTAGAATCTTGTGAAGTATTAATAAATAGCAATATGTATGATTTAAGGAATATTCAATAAGTTATAGTCATTTGTTTTTTTCGAATAGAAATTTTATGGTACTTTGGATAGTTTGTTGATTTTTTTTTTTAATAGAAATTTTCTGGTTTGTTTGTGTTCTTTTTTTTTGGATATACATGTTGTATTAGTAGTAATTTCATATATTGTTTTTTGTTTAACTAAATTATTAGGATAAATTTTTCTTCTTCGATAGTGCCTAATTTTTTTAGCCCCACTAGTATTTTCAGTCCAGGTCCGCCCCTGGCCACAACATTCCATAGCTTTTATTGACACATGTAAGAAAGAAACAAAGAACGTTATTAGAAATTGAATTAGCAATATAAAATGAATTAGTCATCCAAACTCTTGCAATAGACATTAATTTTTATTTTTTGATTGCGATAACATAGAGAAGGAAATGGGGAAGTCCAACAATACACTTGCTGATTAATCCACTGAAATAGAAACGATGACAAACTAAACAAATATGATCTACTTCATTTTAGATATTACACTCGCACCAATTTAAAAGTATTAATTAATAACAACATAAATCAAAGATATATATATATATATATATATATATATATATATATATATATATATAATAGAAATGTACCATTGATGATGGTATTTTATTTTGTTACTCTTTGAATAACTAAAGTACTAGAACTACAATAACAATCACATAACAATGTGTTCGGGGGAGTGGACGGTCAATGATCAATATATTGAAACAAAAGAAAAAATAGGGGACGTGCAATTGAGTAACCCCAACAAAATATATACGATGAACTCTTTCGGAGCAAAATCCAAATATAAAAATCATATAATTTAAAAGTTAAGAACCTGGAATACTTATCGTCTTCAAAAGTAAAGAAAACAGCCGCAGTTCCTCAATAGTTACAAATTTTTGTTGGCGACAACATCTATGTTTGAACCAGCGGTGATGTTTGGACAGGTCACAATTACGATGATCGACGGCGACGCTGGACGGTGAGACGGACATTGAGAATGAAACTAGGCTGAACCGTTGTTAGGGACGAGGACGATGTCTCCTTTTTGGCTAAGTTGTGGTGTATTAGTAGAATGGTGATTTGCTCGTCTCCTTTTGCTTCTTCATTCGTGCACTGATGTAAAACACTTATTTGGATTGAAATTGGGGGTTGATACCACCTTCGCTCATTTTGCCTCTTGTGGCCTGGATTCTGTGGAAGGTCGCATTGTTCTCGGGGAACGTTGACTCATCGCCAATATAAAAAACCATCAGACATGTTAGACAACATAAATGAGATAAAGTTGAAAACATAGGGCAGTAAAATATTTTCACTTCTTTTTATAATGCCGGAACAAAGATGGAAATTTTTATAATACTACAACTATATACTTAGCATACTGTATGTTTTATAATATTAACAAATTTGACCTTAATTCACTGTTTTCTATGTGATAAGGTGTTGTAGGTTTATGAGGCTACTACTAATTATCTATAACATGCCAAGAAGTATCTTGTGACTTTAGACCCTTTTAACCAGGAATGTCGATCCGAACTTAAAACAGAAATTTAATTCCTGCATGCCTCGACTAAATTAAGCTAGCTAATGCTCTTTATATAGTATAGAGAGATTGTATTAAAAAGAAAAAGAAAAGTGAAAAGTTAAGATGAGCATGCATAAAATTAGTTTTCTATAATTGAGAAATGAACTTGGTCAGGATGTTTGGCAAAAGAAATTGAAGATATAATATTCTTGTATTGTCACATAATATTAAAGTGATTTAAATCTTCAAAATTTAACATAAGGTCCCTCCTCAGTATCTTAAGGATCATGAGGTCACACTTTCAGGTATTAGATTCCCTTTAACACTTGTATGTATCTTTGAATCTTAAAACATAAATTTAAACCACGCTATGTTTATCGAGTTTGAACTCACAAACAAGTTAACACAACAAAATTCAAAACAACAATAGAGATACATTCAGAGAGTTGTAAATTCACCCCAATAATCTCGATTTTTTGCAGTGCGATTGGTTCAGATACGCCGGTGATGAAGATGAATGTATCAATCGTCTCGCCATGGAAATCGAAACTGAACTTTGGCTTAATGTTTTTTGATTGATGATGATAAAACATAGTGGATTTGGCTAATTTTTGTTTCGGTAAAGAGAATGTTTAGAGGGGTAGTGGTTTCTTTGTTGATAAGTGGAGGCAAAATAAAAATCCAACTATAAAAGAACCATACCCCTTTCTTTCTTCGTCAGAATAGCGTTTCTATCATAAATTATCACAAAGGTTTGAGGTTCACCCCCTCCTTCTGACGCCAAATGTTCCTGCAAAGCTTCGAGGGGGTATACAGAGTGTTAAATTGATATTAGTCTTTTTCTGTGTTTTGCGAAAGAAGGAACCTATCTTTCATAATGCTTGTGATGCCTTATTTATAGGAGTGTCATAGGAGATAATGGAGGGAGTAGTTGAAAGATTATGTAGAGTAGTGGGGTGATGGTGGAGTAGTGGAGTAGTGGGGCTAGTTTTATGACCTAGTCTTTCTTGGGCTCCTCTGACTTGGGCGAGCTGCTCAATTAGGCGTGTTGGGCTTAGGCGAATGGTACTCCAGTATTTTGTCCGGTACAATTTTCAACATTTTCCTTTTACAATATTTAATTTAATGTTATTTTGGTAAAAAAAATAATGTTCACTGATAGAATATTTGTGAATTATTAATTTTGTGATACAAAATTTCACTAAATTTTCAATAATGAAAGACTAGCACCAAGAATAAGTAATTATATTATTTTAATTCCATAAAATAAATATAATTCATTAATGCTTTTGAGCTTAATATATTTTTATGTAGCTTTTTAGACTTTTTTTTTTGGTGAAATTTAAGTAATATGCATAGTTTGTGTACAACTTTTAACAAATACATCCAATCAAAGTATATTATGCCAGCTTTCTTTTTTTATCAATAACATTACTCAACATTAGTACTTCACTATATTATAGTAAAATATGATTTTTATTTTTTTTGGTCAAATGTGATTTATTTACACAGTAAGTTTCTTTCTTTTACTAATTAGTTTTATACATTTATTCTGTCAAAAAAAATAAAGTTATATACATGTATATATAATTTATCAAAAAAAAAAAGTATGTATATATAAAACAATTTGACCAAATCTTTGTTAAGAAAAAGGAAAAAACTTTTTGCCCAAAAATAAGTCTATTTACTAAGGTTAACTTAGCAGCCATGTTAAATACAACTCTCTCACTCTCACCCTATATATTAGTTGCATTATATTTTATTTTGTTTAAGGATCGCTACTTGTTTTCTCTCCCTCTATATATTCAAAAGCTATAAGCAATTTTAAGCCTTTTTAGCTTAAAAAGCTTTATGGCTGAGAAAAACATGTTTTTAATCTTTTTTCTTATTATTATTATGCAAAACATCGGTTCATTGGAAGCATCAAGATTTCTAAATGATGCTAATAAAGATGCTGATGATGATTTTTTCCTAACAAAGTCGGGACCTAGCCTTCCTGGTGTAGGACATTCCGAGCCTCCAAGTTCTTATAATAAGGATGATGATGTCAATTTCTTTCCAACAGAGTCGGGACCTAGTCCTCCTGGTGTTGGACATCCCAAACCCCCAAATTCTTAAAATAAGGATGTTGATGATGATTTTTTCCTAACAAAGTCGGGACCTAGCCCTCCTGGTGTAGGACATCCCGAGCCTCCAAATTCTTATAATAAGGATGGTGGTGTCAATTTCTTTCCAACAGAGTCGGGACCTAGTCCTCCTGGTGTTGGACATCCCAAACCCCCAAATTCTTATAATAAGGATGTTGATGGCAATTTCTTTCCAACAAAGTCAGGACCTAGTCCTCCTGGTGTAGGACATCCTGGGCCTCCAAGTTCTTATAATAAGGATGATGATGTCAATTTCTTTCCAACAGAGTCAGGACCTAGTTCTCCTGGTGTTGGACATCCCAAACCCCCAAATTCGTATAATAAGGATGTTGATGGCAATTTCTTTCCAACAGAGTCAGGACCTAGTCCTCCTGGTGTAGGACATCCGGCCCTCAAAAAATTTATATGAATTAAGATTCAAGGTTTGATTCATCATGAAGTAGTTGATATCATTGTACCAATAATTTGATTAATAAAAGAACTTTCAAAATTAAGAAAAATCTTAACTCTAATTATATATTGTCTTGTGTAATTTTGTGTTTACGTTCGAATTTCTTCAATTATAAGGTTATACATAATTCTTCATTGAAGTTGATGGTTGTTCCTTACTTTTTATGGGGTGAGTCTCCACATATCTAAAATTTTATTTTACAAAAAAAGGGATAAATTTAACGTAACATGACTATTTTTAAACCAAATCAAGATAACATTCTATAATAATTTTATTTAACACTAGTCAAAAAAATAAAATCAATGACACAGATTTAAAGAGAAAAACATTGATATCAAACTATTTTTGTCACAAAATTTACAGACGGTAAAATTAATGGGATATTGTTTGAGTTTATTTTAATCACAAATTTTGATTTTCGTAGTATATTGACTTGCGGGCCAACAGATACTAAGGCTTTGTTTGTGAGTTTGGAGGGGAGGGGAGGGGAGGGCTTTGGAGGGAGGGAAATAGAGAGAAAATTAGAGAAATCATTTACATTTTTTTAGAAAGTATTTTTTATAGAGAATGACAAATAAATACTTATGATTAATATATTATGAATTTAAGAATATTATAACAACATTAATTAAATTTGAAGAATTCATATAAACCCTCCAAACCCCCAACCAATACAATTTTTGAGTTCCACCAAATTAGGGGGGTTTTGTGTTATGAAGAAAAAATAACCCTCCAAACTCCTTCCCTCCCAAACTTCTCTATTCCTTCCACTTTTTCTTCCTTTTTTCCAAAACCATTCCCTCCCCTCCCCTCCAAACTCGCAAACAAAGTCTAAAGTTCTGATCATTCTGTCTATATACTTTTGTAGAAAAATTATAATAGAAGTTACAAAATTGCATGCAATTTTTTAAAAATGCTTATTATTTGATTGAGTAATAAAATATAAAATTGTTTAAATAAATGGAAAATTTTCTAGACATAACATTGTATATTCTTTATAAGTCTTTGATGCCAGTTTGATGAAAATCAACAAATAAAGTTATGTTTTGGATGTGAAGAACTCAAATGTTTAGAGTGAGAAACCAAATAAAATGCATATGACAATTGTTGATACGGATTGGAAGGGGTGTGGTTATCCTACATAAGCTTAAGCTTATGTAGCGTGCATAAGCCTCTCCCCCCCCACCCCCCCACCCCCCCACCCCCCCTCACCCCCCCACCCCCCCCCCCCCCCCCCCCCCCATTTTTTTAAATTTTTTTTTTTTAGTTTTTTTTTTATAGTTTTTTTTTTATTATTATGTATGATTAAATTTTTTAGTAGTTATTTTTAAACTAAAATCATGCCTAAACCTTTTTTTGGGGTGGAATAATTTTATAATGGATCTTTAAAACCATAAATATTGTCGAAACCTTTTTTCCTGAAAAATCGGAACTTTTTTTTTGGAAAAAAAAATCGAAAATTATTCCGGAAAAAAGATCGGAAACTTTTTTTCCAAAAAAAAAAATCAATTTTAAATACTAGATTTTTTAGTAATAGTTTCAGTAATAATCGGTATTTAAAATCATTGAACCATTTAGTGTAAAATCATTTTACAATACAAATGGTTTTAATATATAACTATCTGAAACGATTTAGCTAGCATAATGGTTTCCAGGATTTTTAAAACTATAAAAATACAATATTGGTTTCAGTAAACACATAAAACCATTTAACAATACTAATGGTTTCATTGTATAACTACCTGAAACCATTTAACTAGCATAATGGTTTCCAGAATTTTTAAAACCATAAAAACACAATATTGGTTTCAGTAAACACATAAAACCATTTTACAATACAAATGGTTTCACTGTTTAACTCTCTAAAACCATTTAACCAGCATAATGGTTTCCAGAATTTTTAAAACCATAAAAACACAATATTGGTTTCAGTAACACATAAAACCATTTTACAAAACAAATGGTTTCACTGTTTAACTCTCTGAAACCATTTAACCAGCATAATGGTTTCCAGAATAATATTGCATAAATGGTTTCCAGAAACCATTTAACTCTCTAAAAAAAAAATTGATTTTTATTTTTTGGAAAAAAAATTTCCGATTTTTCTGAAAAAAAGTTTTCGATTTTTTTTCGGGAAAAAATTTTCAGAAAAAAGTTCTCAGTTTTTTTGGAAAAAGTATTTGATCTTTTTTCGGCAAAAATTTTCGATTTTTTTTCGGAAAAAAGTTTCTGATTTTTCCGGAAAAAAAGTTTCCAATCTTTTTTCGGGAAAAAAATAGTTTTTATATTAATTGTAAAAAATTAGCCATAATTATAGTACATGTTTTAGTATGCAATTTTAAATCAAAATAAGACTATATAAACATCGAAAATAGATTGTTATAATATGTACTTCAAAGGAATAAAAAATATTTAAAAAAGTAAAAATTACAATTAAAAAAAAAAACTGTAAAAATAAATTCAAAAAAAATGAGTGTGGGGGGGTGGGGGGGGGGGGTGGGGGCTGGGGGGCGCGCGTAGTAAATTGGGGGGTGTGTGAGTAACAGCATTGTGTTTTCATTGGCTTATGCACCATGCATAAGGTTTGGGCTTATGCATAATAACTTTGCCCGATTGGAAGATAGCTTACAGCTTCGCCCTTGAATAATATGAATAAAATGGAAAAACAAAAAAAATGAAAGTTTCTCTTTCCATCCTCATATTTCTTTTTCACCCTTTTAACAAGTAAAAAATTTCGGAAAATATATTTTGAAGTTTTTTTTAGTTTCAATATCAGTAAAATTTGCACTAAAAAATTTAGAAAATATATACCGAATTTTTTTGCATACTAAAGGGATGGAAAAAAAACGTGAGGGTGAAAAGAGAAACTATCCAAAAAAAATCAAATAAATATCACTATTTTTTGTATTTTATGCCCCATTAATTACACCCATACTACCACCTCTACAAGGGCCACACTTGCTTTTGGCCCATTAGCGACCAACCCAGAAAATTTGATTCCATATCTCCCACATTTTTATACCAATATCTCCAAAAGATTATTACTTTTGCTACCCTATAATTTTTCAGGCGTGCCGAAATGATTAAAATATCTCTATCCGTAACTTGTGATACGGACACCCCCAAAACACCATACAAATTATAACATCCGTGATTTAAGTAGCGGATGTTATTTTTCAAAATTACTCTTTTTTTTTCATCCGTAACTTAAGCCACAAAAGAATATTTTTAGTCATTTTGTAAGACGCGCGAGTAATTCATAAGGTCCAAAAACACATGAACTACACAAAACACCTTTCATTCTAGCCTCCAAAATATAAAAAATTCGAAGAGAGAAAAAATGTAAATTATTTTAAATTTCCGGATTTTATTCTTAAACAAGTTCTAGTATGAATGTGCCAAAAGAAAAATTCTTGTATGAATATTTATAGATGATGTGTATTATACTAAGGATTAATATTTTTAGAAAAATTCTTGAAACTTTTAGTTTTTTTGAAAATTCTAAGTTTCCGTTTCAAATTTTTCTTCTGTTTTTTTGCAAAAGTTAACGTGATGATACTTTGTAGTCTTATCAATGACATGTTGTAAAATATGTCACTTGGAGCATGCGACGAAAACTTTTATAAGGACTAAATATGAAAACAAAAAGTTTAGAAGAATTAAAGTTCAATTTTATTTTAAAGAGACTACGAATAAAAGTTGATATATTTAAAGTGGCTAAAACATATTTAACCTTATTAGTAATGTGGGATTAAGGGTAAAATAAGAAATAAAATGTGGTACACAAAAGTATGTATTTAATTTGTTTTAACCATTGAGGGCCCATTTAGAATAGCTTATTTTTTTGAATTTATACAAAACAACTTATGCAAATAATAAATTTATGCAAAAGTTTGGTTTACAAGATAAAATGACAAGTCTTGAATTTGGGAGGTCAAATTCAAGCCACACACCAATATGTTGGGGAGTCCGGAGAAGTTCGGGAGAAACATTGAATCAAATGCTCTAGGGTCACAGAAGAGGAAGACGCCACATCTCCACCCAAAACCTTACGCTTTAGGTTAACGGGTCACCTCTCATACAAATCCAATATTCTTCTCATTCATAGTGTTGATATGAAAATTATTCACTTATCACACTTGTAATCCAACAATTTCTCTCAAATGTGAGTTTCACATCCTATAGTTGATCTATTAACAGGATCCACTTTCGCTCTCTATCACCAAGCCGAACCATGACTTTGATACCACTTGTTGGGGGATCCGGAGAAGTTTGGGAAAAACATCGGGTCAAAAAATGTGGTTTCGATTCCTTTTCATTCTATTTTTTGTTTATTATTATGTGCATAAAATGCCTAAAATTGAAAATTTTAATGCACTGTTTGGATTGATGGAACGAAATATAATGGAATATAGTGGTTGAGATTGTCCGATTTTGTCTGATAAACGCGTGTATCTTAGGTTTGATTCCTTGCCACTATACTTTTTGTTTATTATTATTATTATTATTATTATTATTATTATTATTATTATTATTATTATTATTATTATTATTATTATTATTATGTGCATTAAATGCCAAAAACTGTAAATATTAAAACTCTGTTTGGAATGATGGGATGAAGCGAAATAGAACAAATAAAAAATGAGAAGATTTGTTGATATAGGATGTGGAATGGGTTTCATCATTCCACTCCATTCCATTGAATTTTTACTAATCCAAACATTGAAACATAAATATTACTTCATTCCATTCTATTTCATCTTTACCACCAATCCAAATATAACATATGCATTTTCTTTCATTATCTTGCCGGCCCTAAAAATTGTCTTGCCTCCTAGTTCTCTTTCTTCTTGATTCATCATAGAGGGGTAATTTTAGATCATTTTTGGCCTAGAATCATCTCCTCTACACATTTTTTCCAGTTCTTTTAAGATAAATAAGTGATTATTACATAAATCAAGTATTTTATTTTGAGTTTTTTTGTTATTTTGTTGTCGTTTTGTGCGGCGTTGTGTTAGTCGTCGTTTTGTGTGGCGTTTTGTTGGTCGTCGTTTTGTGCGGCATTGCTTTCTTGTTTTTGTGGTGTTTGCTTGGTTCAGATTGACAGATCTATTTTGATCAACTATAGATTCAATCAATGACAAAGTCATCAACGATGAAGATCCGAAGACATCAGTATTTCGGTAACTTTTATTTTGTCACATTATTTATAGGCCTGTGTATGCCGTTTTATGCTATTAACTTGGATTCTGTGAGTTTGTTCACAAATTCATCATTTTCGTTTTTAGCGCTATTGAATTTGTGCTTGTATCTGATGTATTTTTCTATTTGAATGAATATTATATTTTAGTAAAATAAAAAAACATATGTGTGTTTTTTTGTTTTGAATTTTTACTAATATAATAATAGGGTTTGTATAACATGCACAATAATGCACTTTTGTTTTTTACATAAAGTAATTAAAAGTAGTAACTTTTTATTGATAACAACAATTATTTATTAAAAGTTGTATATAAATACTATAAAAAGCCTAAATTTCAATACAAATTTTTGTATTAATTAAAATTGTTGGGTTTCAAGTGTTGAGTAATTAAGTCTCACATCGACTATGTATGGGAAGATTGTTGGATTTATAAGAGAGGTGACTAATTAACCTAACACCTTAAGGTTTTGGGTGGTATGTGGTGTCAAATTCTCTTGTGGTCCTGGAGCATTGGCTCATGATGTTTCTCCCGAGCTTCCCCGGACTCCCCAACATTGGTATCAGAGCCTGGTTTGGCTTGGTGGGGGAGCGGGAGGGGATCCTGGTATTGGATCAACTATATCATGTGGGGAACTCACAATTGGGGGAGAATGTTGGGTTTCAAGTGTTCAGTAATTAAGTCTCACATCGACTATGTATGGGAAGAATATTGGATTTATAAGAGAGGTGACTCATTAACCTAACACATTAAGGTTTTTGGTGGTATGTGGTGTCAAAGTCTCTTGTGGTCCTCAAACATTGGTCCGTGATGTTTCTCCCGAGCTTCCTCGGACTCCCCAACATAAATTTCTTAATATACGTAAATTTACACATGATAGAAAGAAATATTCTTTTTCAAATTTTATTTAAGTAAATAGTTAGTTAGAAATCGGAATACTCATCAACATTGAAATCCAATATGAGTGGGTCATATTAATGATCTCACCATTAAAACTCATTTATTTTTTACAACTCAAGAATATATAAGTGGAACCACTTTGATTTTATGGTGAGATCAACAACACAATACTCTTATGTTAGTGTAGTCAATTTTATTAATTATAAAAATACAAATAAATGTATTATACGTACACCAACAGTTGGATTTAAACGTGAAAGGATCCAAATTCACTAAATTTTTGTTAAAAATACATAAGTCAAAATATATAAGTAAAAATACATAACTCTTAAATATATATAAGTCAAAAAGAAACTTAAATATATCAAATTACATTAAGATATCTAAATTGACCAACACATACATGCAATAAAATATATCGAGAAGATTTCTCTTTTGTTTGTAGCTGATTTTCAATTAGTTATTCTTGCTTTCATTATTTTGGAGTTTAAAAAAAAATTAATGAACGTTGAGTTAATTAAAAATATGTGTTTCATTATTTTTCATACATTCAGAGAAGGAAATTACTAATATCTAAAAAAAAAAAAAAGAGAAGGAAATTACTAACAAAATTGCATCCTAGGGATCCAAATTAATGATTTTATTTGCTGGGAATAAAATATTCCTTCTTTTGTTTCAAATTTATTTAACCACTAATAAATTAAAGCTTCTTGATCATCATTTCTACTCATATTTTATGTTAACAAGGATTTAGAATTTTTTTCTCTACTCTTTTTTTCTTCACAAAAAATTTATCCCGTTTAATTTTTCTCGTAAGATTTTTACTGAAATATAGCTATTGTTTTGGCAATTTTACTTTAAGATTTGGCCAAGTCCTCCCAATTTTTGTGATTTCAATTTTCTTGTTTTATGTTATTTTAATATATTTTTAGGGCAGTGAATGTTAAGTGTTAAGTGATGAAGGAAATAAAGAAGCAGATGGTAGTTAGTTTAGTTTGTGTAGTTTTATTTTGAACTGTATAACTACCTTTCCCCCTTCCATTAACCAACTTGTATAGACTATAGTATGCAGGCAGTGTAGGATAGCTTATAGTGCTCCTTGTTAGCACTTGTATATAAACTGGTTTGTTCATTCATTTGTAACTAGTTGTCATAAATGATAACACAATTTCATTTCCTCTTATACTCTAACATGGTATCAACCGACTTACCGATCCCCTTCCGCCACCGTAACTGATTTTATAACAGTTTTTTCCGACGACTATGCCTCCTCGCGTAGCTCCGTTAGAACCTACTCTCGACCATTCTTCACCGTATTATGTTCATCCCGGTGATGGACCTTCGTCCGTCACCGTTGCTCCGCTTCTCACCGGCTCAAATTATCACTCGTGGTCGCGCTCCATGAAACGCGCCCTTGGAGCTAAGCTCAAGCTTGATTTCATCGACGGAACACTTCCCGTTCCTAATGATGCTTTTGATCCTTCGTTTCGTGCTTGGAATCGCTGCAATCAGCTGGTTTCTTCATGGATCTTGAATTCCGTTTCTCCTCAGATTGCTCAATCCGTCGTCTTCCTCGAAAATGCAATCGACATATGGAACGAGCTTCGTGAACGGTTTTCGCAGGGAGATCTCATTCGAATTTCTGAATTGCAATCGGAGATTTATGCTTCGAAGCAAGAATCTCGCTCCGTCACCGATTTCTACTCCGATCTCAAAGTTCTTTGGGAAGAATTAGAACTCTATCTTCCGATTCCTACTTGCACATGCCGGAATCGTTGTTCTTGTGAAGCTATGCGTATGGCTCGCCTCAATCATACTCTTCTCCACACGATTCGCTTTCTCACTGGTCTCAATGATAGTTTCTCCACGGTGAGGTCTCAGATTCTCCTTCTTGAACCACTACCACCGCTTAACAAGGTTTTCTCTATGGTGCTTCAACATGAACGCCAGAACAACATTCCTTCTCTTGATGATTCAAAGGCCTTGATTAATGCTGCTCGTTCTGGTAAATCCTCTTCTTCCACTGGTTCTAAATCTACTCATGTTTGTTCTTTTTGTGGTAAAGACAACCATACTGGTAAAGAAGCATGGAGTTCCCCCTCATTTGAAGAAATCCCCTGCCAATGCTGCTCTTGAGGGAGGGAATGATGAATCTACCTCTGCTGTTACTCCATCTTTCACTTAAGATCAGTATGAGATTTTGGTTTCTTTAATTCAAAATGCTAGTCTCACTCCATCTTCTGCTACTGCTAGCTCAATTCAGGTTGGTTCTTCCAAGATTTCTGATCATTCATCAGGAATTCCTAAAGGTACAAGCTATTCTTCTAACAATGCATGTAACCTTAGCACTTGGATATTAGATTCAGGAGCTAGTCATCATATATGGATTTCATTACAGTGGTTTCAATCATACATTGCAATCACTCCTATTAACATTAAGTTGCCTAATGGTAATTTTGCTATTGCACAATATTCTGGTACAGTTAGATTTTCTTCTGATTTTGTTATTACAAATGTGCTTTATGTGCCTCAATTTTCCATCAATTTGATAGCCGTCTCTAAATTGTGTCAGTCTCTCAATCATTTAATTCAATTCTCTGGTTCAAAATGTACTATTCAGGATCAGGAGACATTGAGGATGATTGGTTATGCTGATGAATGTGAAGGGTTGTATTACCTAAATCTCCCAAATAGGATAGCTAATGTTGCAGCCATTGATGGATCTAGTTTTCCTACTATCCCTGCTTCAGCCATTTGGCATTTCAGGCTTGGCCATTTATTCCATAATAGGTTAGCTAGTTTACATTCTAAATTCCCTTATGTTACTACTGATTCAAATGGAATTTGTGATATTTGTCACCTAGCTAGACATAAGAAATCCCCCTTTCCTGATAGTTTCAATAAGGCAACTCATGCCTATGATGTAATTCATTTAGATATATGGGGACCTATATCAATAAAGTCTTTTCATGGTCATTCTTATTTTTTGACTGATGTTGATGATTATAGCCGTTATACTTGGATTGTCTTAATGAAGAGTAAAGCTGAAACTAGACAGCATGTTATTAATCTCATAAAAATGATCAAAACTCAACATAACCATGATGTTAAAATAATAAGAAGTGATAATGGGCCAGAATTTTTTATGCATGATTTCTTTTCATCTGTTGGTATTTTGCATCAAACTAGCTGTGTGGAATCTCCACAACAAAATGGTAGGGTAAAACGTAAGCATCAGCATATTTTGAATGTTGGTAGGGCATTATTGTTTCAATCTAATCTTCCTAAACATTTCTGGTCATATGCAGTTTTACATGCCACCTATCTCATTAATAGAATAAATACACTTGTTCTTCAAGGCAAATCTCCATAGGAAATGTTGTTTCACTCATTACCTGATTTACATGAATTAAAGGTATTTGGTTCACTTGCATATGCATCTACCCTAAGTGTTAATAGAACTAAACTGTCACCAAAGGGTAGGAAGTGTGTTTACTTAAGTCACAAGCTAGGTGTCAAAGGCACAATTCTGTTTGATATTCTTACCAAAGAAGTTTTTATCTCCAAAATTGTTACACATTATGTACCACATCTTGCCCTACACCACTTCCTCTAACAGGCCTCAATGGCAATACTACACTATTTCTCCTACATCCACTACTAATACTTCTCCTACCTCCACTACTAACCCTACACCTTTAACTGTTTCACCTACCTCTACTGCTCATAATATGCCGTTAAATGATACCCTTTCAACAGTTCATCTTGATGATGATTCACCAGTTGACCATATTGCTTCCAATACCCCAACTGTAACTCCTCCCATTACTTCTCACTCTAGACCAGAAAGGGCAAGACATAAGCCCTCCTATTTGTCAGATTTTGTATGCAATACCTTAGATTCTTCATCACAATCATCATCATCAGGTACTCTTTATCCCATCTCCTCATATCATTCTTTTACTCATTTATCTGATTCACATCATGTCTTCGCACTGTCTCTCACACACAACACAGAACCTAAGTCCTATATTGAAGCTAGTAAGTCAGAACATTGGGTACAGGCTATGTATTCTGAATTAGAAGCCTTGTCAAAGACTGGTACTTGGGAAATAGTGGATATGCCTGCTCATGTAAGGCCCATAGGGAGCAAATGAGTCTATAAAATTAAACATAAATCTGATGGGAGTATTGAAAGATACAAGGCACGTTTGGTAGCCAAGGGTTATACTCAAATTGAAGGTTTAGACTATTTTGACACTTTCTCCCCTATTGCTAAACTGACTACAGTTAGAGTCTTGCTTGCCTTGGCCTCCATCAAAGGTTGGTATTTACATCAGCTTGATGTAAATAATGCATTCCTTCATGGGGATTTGCAGGAGGATGTTTACATGAGTATTCCAGATGGTGTTCCTCATAATAAACCAAATCAAGTCTGCAAGTTGCTCAAAAGCTTGTATGGTCTTAAACAGGCCAGCAGAAAGTGGTATGAGAAACTCACATCCTTGTTGGTTAGGGAGGGATACAAGCAGTCTACTTCAGATTATTCTTTGTTTACCATGAGTCACAACAACAATTTTACTGTTCTTCTCATTTATGTTGATGACATTATATTGTCTGGTACTTGTTTAGATGAGATTCAAAGAATCAAATCCATCTTGGATAACACTTTCAAAATCAAAGACCTTGGCACTGTTAAGTATTTTCTTGGTCTTGAGGTTGCTCATTCCAAATTGGGCATCAGCATTTCTCAAAGGAAATACTGTCTTGACTTACTCAATGACTCAGGTTTACTTGGCTCTAAACCAGCAGCAACACCTTTAGATCCCTCAGTGAAACTACACAATGATGATGGTAAACCTTTTGAGGATATCAGTCTCTCCAGAAGGTTGGTTGGTAAGCTGCTATATTTGACTAACACTAGGCCTGATATTGCCTATGCTACACAGCAGTTAAGTCAGTTTCTGCACAAACCAACAATGACACACTACAAGGCAGCATGTAGGGTCATTAGATACCTTAAACACAATCCAGGCAGAGGTCTCATGTTTCATAGGAATTCTGATACTCAAATCTTAGGGTATGCAGATGTTGATTGGGCAGGGTGCTTAGACACTAGAAGGTCTACATCAGGCTACGGCTTCTTTCTTGGTACATCTCTGATTTCATGGAAAGCCAAGAAGCAGATAACTATCTCTAAATCCTCCTCAGAAGCAGAATATAGAGCCTTATCCACTGCAACATGTGAACTGATGTGGTTGCAGTACTTATTGAAAGATTTACATGTGGAATGCTCCAAACTGCCAGTACTGTTTTGTGACAATCAAAGTGCTCTTCACATAGCATCAAATCCTGTGTTCCATGAAAGAACCAAGCACTTAGAGATAGATTGCCACTTGGTAAGGGAAAAGGTTCAACAAGGATTATTGAGGCTGTTACCTATTCCTACAAATGACCAACTAGCTGATTTTTTGACTAAAGCTTTGCCTGCACCAAAATTTCAAAGCTTCATATCCAAGCTGGGATTGCTTGACATTTACCAAGCATCAGCTTGTGGGAGGCTCTTAAGTGATGAAGGAAATGAAGAAGCAGATGGTAGTTAGTTTAGTTTGTGTAGTTTTATTTTGAACTATATAACTACCTTTCCCCCTTCCATTAACCAACTTGTATAGACTATAGTATGCAGGCAGTGTAGGATAGCTTATAGTGCTCCTTGTTAGCACTTGTATATAAACTGGTTTGTTCATTCATTTGTAACTAGTTGTGATAAATGATAACACAATCTCATTTCCTCTTATACTCTAACATTAAGTGATAATCTTAAGGAGAGAGAGAGAGAGAGAAAGATATATATATATATATATATATATATATATAGATATGTGGAGTTCTCACTTTGGAGCCCCCAAAACACAAAAAGGTATACATATTTCACTACAAGAAATATGATTTTTTGCAACAACTTTTTTTTCGTTAAAAGTTGTTACAAGTCGCTGGCAAAACTGCCCAAGATAGTTTTGCCAGCGACCTGTAACAAAAAAAGTTATTGCCAAAAATCATATTTCTTGTAGTGTCTATTTTGAAAAATCATAAACCAATATTTTAAATATTAATATTGGATCATAATATATATTATAATTTTTAAATCATTTTTATTCATCATTGTTCGTTTCTTTCTAATGTTTTTTATTTAGAGTAGTGATTTGATTTTTGCTACTCACACTCACACCTCAAAAAGTTCTAATTACAACCAAATTTCATAAAAATTTAATTATAATTCTAAAATTGTGCTTCTTTATATAAGTTTTTAAAATCAGTTTTTCATCTTTTATACTATTTCTAGTTATTCTGCTTCATTGTTCTCTTTGTCGTAAACCCCATTAATATGTTGTATCTCAAACTCATTAACTTGATCATTAATTTCAATTAAAGATTGAATTTGAAGGCACTTTATTAAGACTTTATTGCATATGATATTGAATTTACACTAATTCTATTATATGGCATTCTCTATTTATTTTTCATGCGGTTTATGTTTTCTTGCACGATTAATTGCATAAGTTGAATGTAAAATGTTTACCGAACTGGTAATGTCAATGTAATCTAAATTCACGTAGTGGAAATAGATTTGCAAACTATAGTATGTAAACTTAGTTTACACTTACATTCTGCAGTTTAAGGGATTTACTTTAATTGTTAGTTTACATAAACTCAAATAAACTTAGCCTACATCAGTTATGTAAACTGAATTATGTAAACTTAGTTTACACTTACATTCAACGGTTTAAAATATTTATCTTAATTGTTTGTCTACATAAGTTATATAAACTGAATTTACATAATCTTATGTAAACTTAGTTCACACTTACATTCCGTAGTTTAAGAAGTTTACGTCGATTCTCAGTGTACGTGAAATGAATTCCCGTTAACCACTTCAAACCTAGAAAATCAAAACACAACTCAAAACTGAAATCATGAACTGATAAACTTACCTTTTAAATTGAGTTTTAGAAGTGTAGATGGAGATGAACACAACGTAAATTTGTGTGGCATGACGTAAATTTGACCGGCGGAGATGAATACGTTTTGAGCGACATCGACGGCAATGACAGAGATGAATGGAAGCAAGAAACACGTAAGGTTTTTGATGCATTAGAAATTTATTTTATTTTAAGAGTATTTTAGTCAATCTGGGTGTAACCGGGTTTTTTAGGGGTGTGAGTATAAATTTTCTAGTGTTCTACTTTTCATGCGTTTTCTGCCTCTTTTCTTGCACACTGAGCTTATTCAAATTTATTTGCTCGGTTTATATGAGTTGGGCATGGTGTATTGTTTAGTGAGTCAGATACGAGTGTTTTGTCAAGCTCGGTGTAAGCCCAAAAAACAGATCAATATAAAATATATATGATATGGTTTTAAATTGTGGTTGCGGTCACGGATGCAGTAATAGTTGAGGTTATTACGATTACGGTCATTGCAGTCGCTGCAAGGTCCATACAATGCGGTTGTTGTAGTGTTAAATCATTTTGGAATTTCACAAACTTATATATAGAATGACACTATTATTCCATTTCAGAATCTTAAGTGCTTAAAATACACGGTTAATTGAGATATTGTTAAAAGTAGTAATATATTTGTTGATTTTCATAATAAAAAATAATAATTTTTGAAAATGACAGAATCGAAGAAATTACGGGCTGAGTCACGACCAGGTCGCTCTCTTTAAGACGTTTTGTGGCACTGTCCAAAATTGTGCAAGCAGACTATCAACCACGCCGCCTCCAGGATAAAACAGCCCAGTTACAACTGTATACAAATTTGCTACTGCACGGTAGAAATCGGTCAAGAATTACACCTTCTTGAGTAATACTACAATACCACTCGAATTGATACTACAATATCAATCTATGAATCACCGGTACTATGATACCCGTATTGATACTACCATATCAATCAATAATGGTACTGAGACCATTCTAATATGATACTATGACCAATCTTAAATCAAAGGGATTATGGTAATATGACCATTCTTAATTTGAAGGAACTGGTGATACTTTTATCACTCTTAAAATAAAGGCTAAATTGTTCATTTGGTCCCTTACGTTTATTTTAGGTTTGAATCAGATCTCTTACATTTTAAAAGTTTGAATTTGGTCCCTCACGTTATCAACATTTGCATTAGTTAGTCCCTTCCGTCAAATTTTTCACTAATTTTGTTCGATCCTTTCATATGGCTGACAGTTTACACATGTGGAAGTGATTTTGGACACGTGGAATGCCATATAATAAACAGAACTTTCGCAAATAGAAAAAAAATACGACAAAGACTTTTGCAAACACTAACTCTTTTTTTCTATTTGTGAAGGTTTTGTTTATTATATGGCTGTCAATGTGTCCAAAATCACTTCCACCTATCCAAACCGTCAGCCACATGTAAGGATCAAACGAAATTAGTGAAAAATTTAAACGGAAGGGACTAACTAATGCAAACGTTGATAACGTGAGGGACCAAATTCAAACTTTTAAAACGTAAGGGACTTGATTCAAACCTAAAATAAACGTAAGGGATCAACCGAACATTTTATCCTAAAATAAAACAATCGTAATACTAGCTACTACTAATACTAAGGCACTTACCGATACAAATAAAATAAGAACAATCATATGGTTAGATACAAAAATTAATATAAGAAAAAACTTGTTCTTATTTTACCAAGATTGATTCAATATGATATTTATTTTTTATCAATTCTTTATTGTCCCTAGATGAATCAAGACTTATTGAGTGATTTACGTCCAATAACAAATATACAAAAATGAGTAATAATCAACTTCAATTTTATTTCCAATTGACATACAATTATAGTCATGCATATAATTCTAACAATTATTTCAATGTTCCATCACAAACAGTTTTATATCTATGTCATGTTCATACTAATATCTATTTCTATGATAAGTTTCATGACATAGCACCACTACATAATAAGAGGCAAATATATAATATTAACTAACCTCTAAACTGAACCTGTGACGAATTGCAGTAGGGCTAATATATAAAACCAAGGTGCAAGAGAATTCCAACATGTAAGCTCTACCAAAGCTAATTGTAAAAATCAATTAAAGTACTATTGTGCTTTACCGGCAAAACCAAATGAATTTTTCATACAAAGAGGATGAAGACAAAACTTCCAATACATAATGGAAATTCTCAATTTGGTGATAATGTTCTCAACCTCTAAACTTGGAATGCTAACAACATAACAAGCAATCAATTTTTAATATTGAAATATGATATGCATCTAGACATGGCAATAAAACCATACTCGCGGGTACCCGTTCAAACCATACCCGATTTGACGGGGAAAATTCGAGTTGACTGGGTTTGGGTTTGGATTTTTCCCAATTTCAAAAGATGGGGTTGGGGCGGGTAATGGGGACATTAATACTCATCCCCGAACCCGTCCCCGAACCCGCCCCGCATATTTTAAAATTAGATTTTACTTCTTTTAAATTAGAAATCCTTAAACAATTTCTTAAATTACATTTATACATTTATTTTTTATCTTTAATTTGAGTATTAAACAAATTATTTTCTCTATTTCTTTACTTTATTTAAAAAAATATCGTTGAAGCAAAATAATTTTGGGCTTTTAACTTCTTTTATTTAATAAAAAAAACTAAAATGCAATCCAAATTCATGTAGGAAAAAACGTAACGGGGATACCCGAACCCCGTTGAGATACCCGATTCCCGATCCCCATTAGGTTTGGGGTTATACTTTTTATCCCCGCTCGGAATTGGGATGGATTTGGGGAAACCCGGACTATATGGATTTGGGTTTGGGGAGAGCAAAATTCGTCCCCGCCCCGTTGCCAATGCCTAACACACCTTTCTTTTAGAAGCTTGTTGTAAGACCCAAGATTTCCACTGTACAGTTTTTCTAAGGAACTTTAGTGTCAGCTAAGTTTTAGGGTTTTTGGTGGAGCGGTTTCGTGAGTATTGTCGCGTTAATAGAATTTTTGCTGAAATGGAGCCTGTTTTGTGCTCGTGCGCTGGAAAGGCACAGACTTTTGGGTCGTAGTCTTCTTTTGAGTATAAGGAGGTTTATGTGTAGTCAGAATCGCGAGTTTTGGTTTATTCTGTTTTTTGGAAAAACGAGTAGGAATTTTACCCGCTGTTGGAAATTTTTACGATGTCTGAATTCCGTAGAAATTTAGATGGGAGTTTTATATATCGGCGTGAGTTAGGATATATTGTCAGAATAATTTTCGAGGGTGTGAAAGAAAATTACAGTCGGGGAAAAAGATTTAGCGATAAGTTTTGGAAATGGTTTACGACGGACGTTTATTTGATAGATTTTATATTTTTGTGATTTCCGTCCGTTAGCGAAGTACGACTCGTCTGCGAGTGAACGCGAGAGCTGAGATGTGAGGAAGCTTATAAAATATCTTGGAAGGATAAGCTTAGAATTGATCCAATGGCTAGGATTAAGTCTTAGAAACTTGTCACTATTTGATCCAAGGGCTAGGATGAAACAAGACCTTTGCATAGTAAGGAGGTTAACTCATTGTGGACTTAGAAAAATCACAATTCATTCACTCCTTCTCTTCTCATTGCCGTGAGCTTTCTTTCTCTCTTTCACCATTGAGAAAAATCTCATTTCTTCACCAAATTGATCCATTTCAAGCTTGTTGGAACCATAGGAATTGCAAGTAGTATCTTCTCTAAGGTAACTAGACTTCTCCTTTCCTCTTAGTTGGTCAAACTCATGGAGTTTGTTGGATTTTTAGTTTATGTTCTTGAGAAATTTTTGTGAGAAATTGTTAGGAATTGATTCTTGTTTCATGAAAGTTGTTCATGAGAGTTTAGTAAGCATGCTAGGCTTTGTTATTTCAATTTTTCATGAGTTGGTGAGAATCTCATGAGAAAGATAGTTAGGGTTTTGGAAAGAAAATTTATTGATCAAGAACATGAGATAGAATTTATATTTTTGTGAAAATGATGTTGTCCTTGAGCCTTTGGGCAAAATGGATGTTTGATTTTAGGTTTTGTTTTGGATAAAGTTGATGAAAATATTTTAGTGTTCTTGAGAATTTTGTGAAAAACTATTTTGATTGTGGATTGTGTTTTGAAAATGCTTTGTTTGTTCAAAACAATGATTTTGGGAACTAGTTGATTATTACTAGGGTTTTATAATGAAAAAAAAATGGGAACTAGCCTTGTTTTTAGAATTTGGCCGTGGCATATTATGTATATGTCCATGAGATTTCTAAATTTTAAGCCATAATTGGGAAGGCATGATCATGGTTTTCTTTGGAATAATTAATGTGGTTTTGTTTTGAAAGAAAACTAGTAACTTGTGTTCTAAGTAAACAAGTTAATTGGTAAAGTTTTGAAAAGTGTTATGCTTTGATTTGAAATGGTTTTGGTGTAGGAGCTTGATCACTTTTGAGTTTCTTTTGAGAAATTAATAATGGTTTGAGTATTATAAACTATGTTTGATTTTTGAAAACAATGTTTTAGGTGTGATTTCAATTCTGGCCGAAATCTTTAAGGGTATTGTAAGACCCAAGATCTCGTTGTATAGTTGGTCTAAGGAATACTAGGGTTTCGATGTGTTCGTGTGACGAAACATCGTGTAATTATGAGGTTTTGCTGTAATCGAGTCTGTTTTGTGCTCGTGCACTGTAATTGTACAGACTTTAGTCTTGTGATCCTGTTGCTTGAATAAGAAGTAAAATGTGGTTTTAGAATAACGAGTTTTGGATTATTCTTGTTTTTGGAAAAACGAGTAGGATTTTACCCGTCGTTGTAAAATCTTATTGCGTCTGTTTTGAGTGAGGTTTCGGATGGAGGTTTTATATATCTGCGTGAGTTAGGATATATTCTGAGATTAATTTTCAGAGGTATGGAAGAAAATTACAGTCGCGGAAAAAGATTCGGCGATAAGTTTTGGAAATGTTAAACGTTAGACGTTCTTTCCGTAGGTTTTAGGTTTTTGTGTTTTACGTTCGTCGCGGCGCGCGAGAGCTGAACGTGCGAGTGTTTCTATGAGATATTGAGTTTTATCTCAAGTGGTTTTGGTTTGGTTTGATCCAATGGCTAGGGTTTAAGCTTGGACTTTTGACTTTGATCCAATGGTGGATTGGCTATCAAGAGCTTTGTAAATAGTAAGGAGGTTTGATGACTTTGGCACTTAGAAACATCACCAAATCATCTCATTCTTTCTCTCTTTCACGTAGACTCCATTACTTTCATTTCCAACCTTCACAAATTTTCATTCCTCACCATTTCACTCCATTTCAAGCTTGGAAGCTTTGAGGAAAGTTGTAGAGAATCACTTTCTAAAGGTAACCCTCTCTTCTCATCTCTTAGGTTGGTAGACTTAAGGAGTTTATGAGTTTTTGGGCTTATGTTCTTGAGAGAGTTTGGTGAGAAATGTTGTTCTTGCTAGTTTTTGTTTCATGAAAGTTGTTCATGAGAGCTTAGGAAGCATGCTAGGCTTTGTTGCTTTTGTTTTCCATGAGTTGGTGAGAAATCTCATGAGAAAAGTTAGGGTTTTGGTTTGGTTATGTATTGATCAATAACATGAGGTTATGTTGTAAGGTTTTGGAAAGAAAAGTTGTCTTTGAACCTTTGGGCGAAAGGGAAATGCGTTGTATGGTTTTGTTTTAGAAAAATCCGATGAAAAATATTTTGAGGTTTATGAAAATATTTCCTAAGAGTTTTTGGGTAGTGTTTTTGGGGTCAAAGTGGTTTAAAACTATTGTGACATGTGGTGTCGCTTTTTACCTTGAAAACATGTTTGAAAATGATTACCGGACGGTTAAGGCCCGTAATAAAACTTGTGCTTGGATTTGGTTTTGATTTTGGAAATGAAAATCAAATAACTTGCACTCGAAGCAACCAACATGCTTTCGGAAATGTGTTGCTAGCTTATGAAAATGGTTTGCTTTTATGCTTTGAAAAAGTGTTGGGAACTAATAGAATCAAACTAGGTTTGGGGTGGAAAAAGGTGGTGTGAGTTGCTGTCATGACAGGTGCAACTCGCTGAGCGAGTGGTTACTCGCCAGGGCGAGTGTCACAGGTCCTGACAACTCGCCAGGGCGAGCTCCAGAGCGAGTAAGACCGGTACTCTCTGCCTTCACTCGCCACCAACTCGCCAGGGCGAGCTCTGGGACTTGAAATTTTGGATTCTGATTTCAAAACTTGGTTTTTATATTTCTAATCCCTTTTTATTAATTTATGGAAGTGGCGGGGATTGGAAACGAGTTTTTCGGGTACTCGGAAAGTACGTAGCTTATAACGCAAGAAAACGGCCATTTTGCATTTCAAATTATTTAAGACTTTTGACAATTGTTTTGGGTCCTAAAAATAGTACAAATAACTCATGGTGGTTGATCAATACGGTAGTTTTTGGTATGGTATCCGAAAGAGTGAATTTTCCTTAGAAACCTTTAGGTTTTTGGGGCTTTGGTGTAGTTTCAATACTATTGGTTAGAGAACAATGTATTGATTGTTGCGCTGCTTGTTTTAGGAAGCGCGTTGTGTTGTTTGGTCGAGTTTTAGTAAAGGAAGCTTGCCGAGGTAAGGGCTCCACTTTATTTCCGTCTTTTCAAACGGTTTTGTTAAACATGCTTTAGATTTTGCTGTGTTGCAATTGGTGGTGTGCTTGGCATGTTTTTGTGATGTATTCTCGATATGAGATCGTGGTAAATACATGATTCGTTGTTTTACATATGATTGGAGATGTATGTATGAACATGTGATTAAATACATATGATTAGATATATATGTATGTATTGTTGTGGTGTGATTACATATGCGTGTACGATATGTATTTGTTGCATTAGCATATAAGGGGAATCGTATGCTCATGCATTCATAGTACGTGGTTATCGGGAATGGATCACGGGGTGCGATTATCGGGAATGGATCCACCTTACTCCTACGGGAATTATTGAGTCCAATAAGCGGTTATCGGGAATGGACTGCGGGGTGCGATTATCGGGAATGGATCCATCCTAACCCTTTGTGGTTTTATTGATTTTGATTACTCTTCCGGAATTCATATGCATGTGGTAATGGGGAATCTACCACACTCATTGTAGAAGTCTGCATTAGGCTTGGTGTGCATCATATATATAAACCCGTTGGTGGGAATTGCTTTTGTATTAAAGAGCTTTCTCTTGTGTATGTGGAATTATTGTTATGTGTACAATCTTTCGCACCGGTTATATATATATATACTTTTATTTTGTGGTGACCCTTTCTTTCATTTGCGGGCTCATCCCACCCAGATGATGGGTTAGGTCGTGGTGACGACGGTGGCTGTTCCAGGCCCTAGTGAGCGGCTGGAGTTTTAGCTTAGAGTAGTTAGACTATGCGCCGGTGTGTTTTGTGCACCGTGCTTTTTGGTTAGGCATAGGATTCTAACTTGTTTTGTTGTAAGTATTTTAATACTTAGACTTGGATTGTAATTATTCAGGGAATACACTTTGCTTGTCGAAGCACCTTTTAGAATGAGTTCTTTGTATATTTGAATGCCGGTTCATTTAAAATATTTTATGCGCACTCTGAGTGTTAGTTGAAAAAGAAAAAAAAAATATAACGCCCTTTTTGGCTTTCGAAAAAATGGGGTGTTACAGGTATTTAGGTCCTTTTAAAATTGTTTTTGTGACCTGGAAAATTAACTATTTGATCCGTCTTTTCGAGACGAAGATTTCGGTGTATGGCTCGTCTCGATCGGATAAAAATTGAATGAGTTATGGCCATTTTATTTGAGAAGAAAAACTTGTAACTTGCGGCGCAAGTAAACTTTTATTTTTGTGAAATTTTCTCGAAGAGTTTGGATGTTGTTTTCAAATGGTTTTGGTGTGTGGAATTGATTGCTTTGGTGTTGGGAACAAAAGTGGTTCATAGTTTGTTTTGAAACGAAAATATTTTCGTGTAGCGAAAAATAGTGTATTTAATTTCGGGAATTTTTAATCACTATAGGGAGAACTCGTAATCACTATCCGAGAATGTTAGAATGTACCTTAGACACCTCTAGAGTTTTGGGAATAGGTTTCGTTTCAATAGAATACCGTGAGAGTATTTTATTGATATTACGCTGCTTATATTTTAGGAAGCGCGAATTGTAGAGTTGAGCGAGAAATAGTTGTGGAAGCTTGCCGAGGTAAGGGCATCACTTTATTTCTGTCTTTTCAACTAGTTATGACATGCTTGGATTTCTGCTGTAATGCTTTGCTGTGTGTTTGACATGTCTAGTTGATGTATTATCGTGATGAGAACGTGTTTAAAATACTTACGCTGTTTACATATGATTATGAGAATGTATGTATGAATAGGTTGTTGGAATACATATGGTTGGAAATGTATGTATGTCGTTGTGTTTGATTTACATATATCTGTGTGATATGTAATTGTTGCATGAGCATGGATGGAACGTGTATGTCAGTTGGGACTACACGGGTGGATGTGTCTGTGTGACTCCGTCGGGGCTGTGTCTGTGTGACTGCCCTATGTATATGCGTTTCTTAGTTGGCGATAGCATCTGTGTGGCTATGTTCGCCTGGTGTTAGCATCTGTGTGGCTACACTTTTGAGGAGGTGACAGCATCTGTGTGGCTGACAGCATCTGTGTGGCTGGTAGCATCTGTGTGGCTATTTTCACCTGGTGATAGCGTCTGTGTGGCATCACCTGATCCTTGTGGCTTTTCTTTTGAGGGGGTGACAGCATCTGTGTGGCTGACAGCATCTGTGTGGCTGGTAGCATCTGTGTGGCTATTTTCACCTGGTGATAGCGTCTGTGTGGCATCACCTGATCCTTGTGGCTTTTCTTTTGAGGGGGTGACAGCATCTGTGTGGCTGACAGCATCTGTGTGGCTGGTAGCATCTGTGTGGCTATTTTCACCTGGTGATAGCGTCTGTGTGGCATCACATGCCCTTGTGGCTTTAGTGGGTTGGACCTACGATTCAGAAATTCATGCATGTGGCGAACCAGTGATTGGTTGTCACGCTCATTGTAGAAGTCTGCATTAGGCTTTGTGTGCATTATTTATATAAGCCGTTGGTGGGAATTATTTTGTGTTTAAAGAGCTTTCTCTGTTGGTATTTGTGGAAATTTGTTATGTGTACATCTTTCGCACCGGATATATATATATATATATATATATATATATATATATATATATATATATATATATATATATATATATATATATATATATATATACTTTTATTTTGTGGTGACCCTTTCTTTCATTTGCGGGCTCATCCCACCCAGATGTTGGGCTAGGTCGTGGTGACGACGGTGGCTGTTCCAGGCCCCAGTGAGATGTTGGAGCCTTAGCTTAGTTAGACTATGCGCCGGTGTGAGTCGTACACCGTGCTTTTTGGGTTAGGCATAGAATTTCAACTTGTTTTGTTGTAAGTATTTGAATACTTTGACTTGGATTGTAATTATTCCTGAATACACTTTGCTTGTCGAAGCACCTATGGTAATGAGTTCTATGTATATTTGAATGCCGGCTCATTTAAAATCTTTTATGCGTAACTCTGATGTGTATAAAAAAAAAATATAATGCCTTTTCTGGCGTTTGAAAAACGGACTGTTACACTTAACGTGCTCTTTCTTAAGGGTTGAGGTGTAGTGCAAATATTTTCTTAATGTAGCCATCAATTAGAGTTAATCTCCCATAAATTAACGGTTACAAAATGAGGGAAAATAAATCACAATTAAGGGCCTGTTTGGTTCAATTGAGAAGGAGGGGAGGGGAGGGATTTTTAAGGAGGGGAGGCGAGGTAAAATATAATTTATTATGTTGACAAAATTACCCTCATTTTTTTATTAAAATTCAAAATTATCCTTGTTGGAATATTAAAATTCTAGGTTTTATTTTTTTTTTACAACAAAAAAAAATTTAGATTTTCTACTCATTAGATTTTTTTTTGTTATATATCCATTAGATTTTATTTTTTGACGTAATATATCCATTATAAGTTAATCCTTATTTTGAGTTTATAAGGTTAAGAGTAAAAAAGTAAATTACTTCTCCCCTTCCCTCCCCTCCCCTCGTTAAAAAATTGAACCAAACATAAAAATTTAAAATATTCCCTCACCTCCCCTCCCCTCCCCTCCAAAAACTTCGAACCAAACAGACCCTAAATAAATAACTAAATAAGACTTAATTTAATTATTTTCTCAAAAATACACACTAGTATGCTACAACACACTAGTATGCTCTAGTACCCGATAAAGGGACTCAATTTTATTTTCAATTCACACACCAATGTGAACTTTGTTCCAACAATATTTCATTAGATTTGACGCACATTAGAATTTGAGTTTCAGAAAAATCAAATGAACATGGTCAAATTCGTCTGATGCGGTTACAATGATGCCATACAGAAAAATTAGAATCGCACTGAAATTGTGGTGGAATGTAATTGCAGAGCTTAACGCATCCATGATACTTCGGCCACAATTGCAGATGTGGACCGTAATAAATTGTGGTGGAATGTAATTGCAGAGCTTAACGCATCCATAATACTTCGGCCACAGTTGCAGATGTGGACCGTAATAAATTTAAAACCTTATACATTAATTTTATTTTTTTTGCTTATGATCAGTCGTTATAAGGATTAGTTGCCATCCGAGAACCGCAAAATATGAATGAGATTGTTGTAGCCAACATTTTCTTTCACCTTTTTGAGAGAGAAATGGATTATGGAATACTAAACCATGGACAACCACAAAATCGCAGTCTCAATCAAGGTTTTCTCTCTTCCTAAGAATCGTTGACCCTTAATGTCAATTTTATATGGGTATAATATTTAATAATTATAATGACATTGTCTTTATTACAAAGGGCCCTTTTGTTATGTGGCACTGAAAACGTCTTTAAACTATATCGTAGGCATTAGTTTTCCATTTATAATTGTCATCTAGAGTGCAACAAACTCTCTGGTGAGTGTTTGAGATTATTATCTTCAAATTAAGAGTTATTCTTCCATATCTCAATTCATTATTTACTTTTAAAATTGAGAGTTGAGTTTAACTCAACACTACAAAACCGGTTTATATGGTCAGAATTTTCTATTGCATATAAATACATAATCGGAATATCTCACAATCGATGTGAGACTTCTTAACATATCACCTCACGTTCAGTCCTATTGAACTTGATGCGTAGATCTAAATGATAGGTGGTCTCGATAGCGGAAACTTGATAATAGGTTGTCCAACGGATCTAACATTTTAAAATTGAGAGTTAGATATAATTCAATCTTACAAAATCGGCTTATAAAATTATGATTGTCGCTTATTTATAAACACATATTTCACCTCGATCGTATAAGCACACTTATGGACCATTGGCATTTTTTGCATTCCAATTTAGCTTTTAGATTAGAACCATGCATATTGGACATTGTAACAATTGGTTTAGTTTGAACTTGAACACATAAAAAATCAAGTTAATTTAATTTCATCTGGATTGAATTTTAAATTAAATTCATTATATTATATATTATGAATTGGTTCTAAAACTCGAGTACAATTTTTTTATAAAATAAGAAAATATATTTATGTAAAGTAGTAAGAGAGAATTATTACTTTAAATCAAGTTTAAAATTTACATATAATCTTTTATTTAACCGAGAGATATTTTGAAGGTTAAACTTTTCTCCCTTCTCTCCTTGCCGGCCCTAGAAACTTTTTTTGTGCCCAAATTCTCATTGTTCATCATAGAGAGGTGATTTTGGGTTATTTTTGGCCTAGAATCACCCCTCTACACCTTTTTTTCCTTTCTTTTAATATAAATAAGTGATTCTCACATAGATTAAGTTTGTTTTTTTGTGATTTCATCGTCTAAGTGCGGCGTTGTGTTTGGTCGTCGTCTTGTGCGGCGTTATTTGATTTCCCGTATTGTTGCGGTGTTCATTTGATTCTTCTCGAAAGATTATCTTCAGTCAATTACAGATTCAATCAATGATTTGGACATCAACGTTGCAGATCCGGAAGCATGGATATTCCGGTGATTTTAATTTTATCATATTTGTAGTAGGCATATTGCTGTTGTATGCTATTAACTCGGATGTTGTGAGTTTGTTCGCAGATTCATCCTTTATGTTTTTAGCGAAGTTGAATATATGGTTGTATTTGATGTATCTGTCGATTTAAATGAATGAATATCATTTTGTTTGTGTCAAAAAAATACCGAGGGATATTTTAAACATAATTAAAGTCAAAGCAAATATGAGCGGATGATATACAAAATAATTATTAATAGTATCAAATTGTGTCTTGAACAAGTTGGCTAATTAATATGGGCTGACAAGTAACAACCATGCATGATATAACAACACAAAAAACCGGGCTCAAATTCATAAATAATTCAAAAAGTTATTTATTATTGAAAAAGTTGAAATTTTCAAACATCAAGTAGTGTCTCAATTTAATCTAGTTATTACGATACAGAAAAATAAAATTAATGCATCTAAAAAAATAAAAATAATTAAAGAGGAGCAGAAAATCCATTTGGATTGGTCTGGTAATATTTGCTTGGAACTTATGAGTATACTCCTCCTTAAAATTTTAAATTTGATTATTTCTGATGTTAATTTAAGTGGGTTAATTTAGTTTCTTTAAAAATAAATTGAAGAGGAACAAAATGTTAGCATTTCGGCTCTATTTGGTAAACCAAATAAGCTAGCTTATAGCTTATAGATTATAAGCTAAAAGCTCTGTTTGGTAATAGTCTTTAGAAAAGAGTTTATAGCTTATTTTACTAACTTATAGATTATTTTTTAAATGCTATTTCAAGTAGCTTATGAGCTTATAGCTTATTATCTTTTTTTCCAATTTTACCTCTATCATCTTACTTTAAAAAAAATTAAATATTAATCAAACATATCTTTTTTATGTTATTTCATACTTATAAGCTAGTCCAACCGCTAATTTTACCAAACACTATAAATTCAATCAGCTAACTTATCCGCTATAAGCTATCCATTATTTTTTATTGCATTTCATGATTTCATCCTTATATTAATTAGAAACTTTAAGGTAAGAGGTTTACGGATATCAATCTACTTTTGTCAAAGTCTTCATTTTGTTTAACATCCTTCGTTCTCACCTACTCAAGCAAACAAGTTGCTCCATTGTTCATTGCACACCACCACGGGATTAATATCATGTATGTACTATATAGGAAATAATTAAGACGATATTTAATTTCAATATTTTCGGGGTCCAGCTAATGTACGTAAATTATCCTCAGTCAGAACATGTAAAGTTTATTATTGTGCATGTTTTTTTTTTGCATGTCGGCAAAATAATGCTAAATTAATTTGTTATGTGTTTTAATTTTGTATAAATCATTACTTAATATTTGTATTAAAGTAATTGAATATTGTGAGAAAACTTGAAGAATAGATATAATGATTCGTTATGAATGAATGACAACTTGAGTTACATTTGCTTATATATGATCACAAAAGATGAGTTCAATGATTCTAGGCTTATAGCTAATTACACAATCAGCCATGCTATATATATGGCTCTTAATCATTTTCCTTGCATAATATAACTAGCAAACTATGAAGCCTTGATATGAGACACGATATCGATACGCCAATACGTGAAATTTTTTAAAATTTCCAATTTAATACTGCCGCGATACGTTATTTAAAATTTAAAATTAAATATATAAATATACAATATATAAACATGACTAAAATCAACAATATTAATAATTAAAAGCAGAAAATATCTAATCTTATATCAGAATTTTTGTATAAGCTCAAATATCACAATATATCTAGTCTTATATCAGAGGCTCTTTTTGGTAGGACCAATAAATTTGCTTATAGTATATTTTCCTCCTACTATTTTGTAAATTCAAGTGAAGAAAAAGATATTCAATTGGTAACAGCCGAATCACCTCTCAAACCATTTTATCTTTGCGAGAGGAATTGTATTTGTTGACTCTTAAGTTGAAAAGATGAAACTTTCATCTTGAAAATAGTTTTTGGCCAAATACTCTGACAACCACTGCTCCTTCTATGAGTGGGAGGTGCAATCTGTCATGTGCTAGTGCCGATAGAGATTCGGCAATGTAAATATTTTTACATCATATGTACATATCAATTAAATTTTTATTTATATATTGTAAATAATAAATGTAAATATAAATGATGTTATACTTTTTTATCAGAGTATTCTAATAGTTAGAATTTCATCTTTTAAAATAAAAAAATGGATCTACTATCATATGAGAGGAAAATATGGGGAAAATTTTTGGAGAAAATCCAAATCTAGAGATCATTATGGTTGTTATTCTGTGTAATTTGGTTATTTCAAGGTTGTGCATGTTGTTGGTTTAACTTGTCATATTGGCATATGTTTTATTTTTTATCGATTAATACCAATTAACTCTTTCTTCTGCAAACAAAATTATTGGAAGGTGGGTCATTTTCGTTAATCATGTCGTAAAATTAAAAGTCCCCTTTAAATTAATTACCATGAAACTATTCTATCATGAAAGATAACATATTTAGAAGAGGCATCATTGATCGAGAAGCTTTGAATTGTAATGAAGGAGGCAGTATTTAACTATTTTTGGAGTATAGGAACTTCATAGATTTAGAACATCAAATATCAAACATTTTTTTTGCTCGATAGCAAATGTCAAACTTATCTTAATCTATTCATGCACATTTAGTGCTAGGTGGATGTGTATTAACTAGGGTGGTAAAATGGACCCGGCCTATTTTATCGTCTATTTGTTTGTAGAATGAGTTAAAAAGTTCGATCTCTTTAGATGATTCGTCTCGTTGAACTTGCTTAAAAAACATAGCAGGAATGGGGTTGACCGACTTGAGAGTTAAATAAAATCTACGTTTTTTTAAAGGGAGCTTCTACGGTACATTAGTAAAATTCTAATGTACCGGTACACTAAATTTTTAAAATGATAAATAAACAATAATTTTTATAAATTAAAAAGTTATTTATTGACCATTATATTTTAGAAAACATAATTTCATAAGAAAAATCACAATTTCATTTTTTATAAACATGATACTAATTTTTTTAATATTTTTTTAATAAAAAATTCAATATTCACTATTATGAATAATAAAAGTTCAAAAAAAATTATAAAAAAAAATATTTTATTTTTTTGACAACTTTGATGAATAATATTAGTAATTATAATATTTTATAAGATAGGAAAAAAAAATTCTTCTAAAATATACTCATTTTTCTATTAATTTGAAAACCTATTGTACCGGTACATTAGTATTAGTATATTGTACCGTAGAATTTGCCTTTTTTAAAATAAATATTATTTTTCAGTGAGTCAAATAAAAGTGTTAATAAAATGAGGTGACTCAACCAAATAAAATACAACACTTATTTAAATAAATTAAGGTTTTTTTATATTTATTTTATATTAGTTAATTTGTTTTTATTTTGAGACTTGGGATTTATAATTGTGTCATTGCTTCAGATATTAATTAATGTGTTGAATTTGTCATCTATTTTGTTAGATTTGTTTATTTGATGGTTAGTGATTGATTTAACTGATAAGCTTGTTTTTTTCATATATTTGTTTGTTTCCAAATTTTTAAAATAACTTTCGCATTTTTTTTTAACAGCAAAAGTGTCAAAATAAAAATAAAAAACAATTTTTTGTGTTTGACGGACATATATACCGGTCAACTCGCTTGTCTAACATATCATTATTATTAGTAACAAAAATCCTCCGACCTCTCTCTAGCTCAAATCAAATTTGCTTCCTCCCTCTCCAATCCAAACTGTTTCTTCACGATGTAGTCTAGGTGGTGGTGGTGGTGCGACGAGGAAGAGGGTTGGTCCTCCGCACCACCGGTCCGGCGCCGGAACTTCTTGTTTCTCCGGTTCCGGATTTTCTTGTTTTTTCGATCTGGTGTTGTGCACCCTCTCCGTGGTTGTGTTTCTTCTGTTCTTTCGTCGTGGTCCTTCATCCTTGTGAGAGGCGGTGGTGGTGCTCCGGATTCGGCACCGCCGGAGGTGTTTTCCGTTGTGTTTCCGATATTCTCTTGCCACCGTTGTTCGTTGAGCTTCCTCTCCGTGCCGGTAAGTTGTTGCTACAGATCTGGGCTTTTTTGGCTCGGATCTGTTTGGGTTTATGTTTTTCCGGCGGATGTTGGTGTTTTCCGGCGGGTGTGGTCGTGGTGCGGCACGAATCCAGAGGTTTGGTGTCATGGTGGTGAGTCTTTGTTGGAATGGTGATGGTGGCTGGTGTGATTTTGGTTTCCCTCCTTGCCGGTCGTTTTTTTGCAGCGGCTCACGGTGGGGATGGTGTGAAGTTGTGGGGGCTGTGGTGGGAGTTTGGTGTTTGTGTTTGGGGTGGTGGGGTTTGGCAGAGTTGGTGGGGGGTTTGTTTGAAGGTGTTCTGGCAGTGGTGGTAGTGGTGGTGGACTGACTCTGGTCTTGGTAGTTGTCCTGGCGCGCCCGAAAGGGTCGGGTACGTAGACTCTCCGTGTTGACGGATGTTTTCGTTTTATCGTACCTCTGGGACGTATTGGTGATGGAGAGGTGGTGGATGGTTAATCCCGAGTGTGTGTGGATTCTCCCTGATATAAGAGTCTCTGACTATTTTCAAATCTGGTGAGATTTGCAGGACTCTTTGGAGTCGCTGAGGGGTGTTCAAGTCTGTTGAGACTTGCAGGTCTCTGGTATCTGGTCGAACTCTACGGCATCAGGTGTTGACTGTCGATTCTCTGACTACTGGGGTCCCTCAACCTTTGACTTTCGGGGCTACTTTCTGGGTCTAATGGGCCGAGTAATTTTAATTCGAGTTCGGAAGTTAGTGCCTAGTGGTGTCTCCTAGGATCGGGTAGGGGTTTTCTCTGGTGGGTTTAGCGAATCAATATTGGTGTATGGGTGGTTTGGGGTGTTTGATTTGGTGTTGGTAATTTGTTATATCACGTTACCTTTTGTTTGTATGTTTCCACGATAATTCCTTTCACTTCTTGTGGAGGAGTTGTCTTTTAATAAAATTTTGCCGTTTCAAAAAAAAAAAAATCGCTTGTCTAACAATTAATGGGGCGAAGTACTTCTTTGGTCTCATATATAAGCAAAAGTTGTTTTTTTAGATTCATTAGAAAAGTAATGTATGTGGTCTATAATATGGACTAAATACCTAACTTTTTCAATGAATCTAAAAAAGCAACTTTTACTTATATATGAGACCGGAGGGGGTACAATTTTAGACCTGACCTCTAATTTTATGCAGGCTTAAGCGGGATGAGTTTAAACAGAGTGGGATTGCCCGCTTTGTCAATCCTAATTTTAACTTTTAGAAAAATGTTAGTTAGTACTCTGAATTAAGAAACTGGATAAGTTTTTTTTGACACAATAAACTGAATAAGTTAAAACTATTTTGAAACTTACATTGTTAATATATAAGAATATATAAGTTAATATATAAGTTAAAACTATTTTTAATACACAATTTATAACTATTTTTATTTTTTGTCAAAAAAAAAATGTTAGAAATATACTATAGGTGCTAGAGAATAGAGATATAGAGAATGAGAACTTTGTATTCAACTCTTTACTTATGTGTCTTTACATCACAACAATAGTCCTATTTATAGGACACAAATAAGCAATTGAATGGACAAAGGTAACATAAGGTCACTTACTAGTGGGGAGAGATGGATGGACATCCACTAGAGCTTAATTATTCATAACACTCCCCCTTGGATGTCCATCGAGGATGTGCCTCGTTAAAACCTTACTAGAAAAAAACCCAGTGGGAAAAAATTCTAGTGAAGGAAAAAAAGTACAACATCCTTTTACATAATATATTTATTTCTCCCCCTCAACCATACAACCATCTCTAGGACGATGAAGATCAATCTTTTGTACTAGTTGTCCAAAAATTCTACTTGGGAGCAACTTTGTGGAAAAGTCTACTAGATTATCACACGAATGAATTTGCTGAATGTTTATATCATTATTCTTCATAATGATTTGTGCCTTAACTCTTCCGGCAGATAAACCACAACTTTCTTGTATGTTTAATCTCGCAATCCTTAATAAAAAGCATTCTCTGCTTCCTTGATTACGTTGTTTCTTTAAAACGTATGCTTGACTTTGTTTTGATATCTGCATTTAAAAATATTGACAAAATACAACGATACATATAATTAACAAAATATATTAATCTCCTCGTTTGAAATAAGATATGGTACTTCAGGACCAATTCAAGTTGTCTATCATTTTCTTAAAGACATGATCTATATTAACATCAAGTGACATCACAATCATTCTAGTACACAATCAACTAGATTTTGTCCATATCAAATTATTTTAATACATTTGCTATATAAGTTTCTTAATGTACAAAATCTAATTTAAATAATGAATTTGAAATCCAAACAAAAATTTCGCATGTGTCATATGCAATTTCAAATCAACATATTTTAGGATCTCTTATAGAGATCTAATAATATCATCATAAAAACGTATATAATAAATTTACTTCCAAATATTTAAAATGGACATGTGATGTCATTTCTTCAATGTATCATAAAAATTAACTCCTTCAGAGAGTTTCACATAATCATCAATTCAAGTGAGCCATACAAATATATCGTAACATATATCTCTTATAAATTTAGCCTTTCAAGTACTATTAAACTTTATCAAACGAGAAAAATTTCTTGAATTCACTTCAGGTGAATATGTCTCATCAAAATAAATTGTAGAAATTTACCATCCACTTTTGGTGGACATATCAAACTCTATAAGTATGTATTATATCAATATAATTCTCTTTAGCGTAAAAACTCATATATATATCTAATTAACTTCACATCTTCAGGTGTGTGGACTGCAGGTCCAAACAATTCAGTTATATGAATAGAGTTTGATTTCACTGAAATTGTCTATTTTTATCTGCAGATATTTTCTTTATCTATAATCGTTAATAGACTTTGATTCATGATCCTCGTTATCACTTGTCACATATAGCGCTATCGAAAAATATCGTCAACGTTGACTTTCATTTTTGGTTCCATCTCATTTCATTCATAACTTATCGAGATCTCTTTATTTTCATAAATTTCAGGTACCTGATCAGTTCTTCTGGAACTTAAAAATCAATCATATCAGAAAACTCTTTAAGAGTGTCTACATTCTCATTCAGGTTATCTTTCCTTTTAACTCCTTTTCTTGTTTGAGAATTTTTATGTTTGGAACCAATTGGTCTACCACGCTTCATGCGCGGTTGAGGCTCATTTGCAATATTCTATTATCCGACAAGGATATCTATTTTCTTTGGAGCATTAGCAGCTTCTATTTTAATTTCTTAACTTTGCAAATGAGTTATATTTTGAGGATCAAGATGAGACAATAATATTTCTTTTCAAATAATCCATTTGAACTTCAGGTTCATATTTTTCAGCTGCTTCTTCTCTCCCCCTAATATTGGGAAAAACTAATTTATCACTTGATAATCATCCTACTGGGATGTAAATAAGTTGGCTAATACAATTTGTAATAGCTGAAAATTCATATCAAATATATTTTCCCAATATTCTTTCAAGACCTATCTAAGTGCATTATATTGGAGCAACTGTGATATACACAACACATCCAAAAATGCTTAGATGAAAAATATTAGGTTATAAACCTAAACTTAACTGAATTGCAAATTATGGGGAGGACTTCCATATAATAACTTATTGGCTTGATGCGAAGCAAAAACTCGATATAAATGATCTCATGGTCCCGAAGTAGAATTTTGAAGTTATGATTTCATAAGTACCAATCACACATTTAACTTTAGACGTCTAAATAATGGATCTTCAAGTCCATTTATCTTAATAAGCATATGCTATAAGATATTCAAATCAATTTTGGTCGACCAATTTCACAAACTTCTGGTTGTGAGTTGACTAAATATTTAGTTGATGCATCAATTAAAGTCGTATAATATATAAATGGTAATTGGTAATTTGATTTACAAATATCATCTACTCAAAAATTGTGAGAGAATCAATTTTTAAAATTTTCAACTTCCTTTGGGGACAAGGAATACAAAAATTATTTGATTGAAGAAACTTCTGGCTCTTCAATACATATCCATAAAAAGTATAATAATTATTTTTTGGCATCGCAATAGATCCGAGATAACCCAACCGGTCTAGCCAAGGAAAAAATTAATATGATTTGTAAACTTCTAGTTTACAATGACTTTTATCGATCCAAATAAAAATTAATTTAAAGTGTTGATAAAAAAAGAGTTAAAATAAAATTTACTAATATTGGTATGCTCTATATGATTTTTATAATATTCGATTTTGAACATGGATTACAGTTAGTTTATTTTTATATTTTTTTTGCTTTTACCATCAGTTGAATCTGGTTTTGGGGTCAGTTCTGACATCAAGTGGTTCCAGCCCCTTCCCGATTGCATAGATTTGATATTGATACCATCTAAGTCACATATATTTGATATTGACACCCTATTTATATAATTTTTATTGTTACTATTATTTTTTTAATATATTCATTGTTTCAATTTACCGCTATACAAATAATCTTTCGACATTATCATATAAAACAATGCATAAGAATCGTGGTTGTTGCACAGGCCACCAAAGGTGGGCGACTAATCAGACTCGTGCGTAGAGGAATGCGCACTGGCCAAGTTTGTTTCTCTTGGGAATCGAACTCGGTATTCCTCAGATACGTTTTTGGAATGAGCTCCTTGCCACTGAAGTCCAAGCAACTTGGTTTGCTTTTTAGTTATAATTTTTTGTTACATGAAGGGAATAAGAAAAATAAAAAAGTGGACTAAATCCTTCTAAAAGACACATCAAGAACAACAACTAATAAATGATTGTATACAATTATTTTACACAATTAAATGATTAATACATCTTTAATAAACTCTTAAATAAAAAATGCGGCACTTGTCAAAAGAAAAATGTGGAATATAATCAATTTAATGAGACAGATGAGATTTAATACATACCGTTATTTGTTGCATTTATTTCACCTCCAATTATTTTCTGTATAAGTTTTTTTTTTTATACTTTGGACAGGTCGCCAAATTTTTGTGAAGGTTTATCATCTTGGTTCTTTATATCATCACCATTCACCATGTATTGTTCTCTCTCTTTGTTTCTGTGATGAATGTGTATTCCCTCTCTAGTCCATAATAAATTAAAAAGTAATAATACAATTTTAAATGGTTATGCTATCTAGTGAAATTAGTTAAGGAAATATAAAAATAAATATTGATAATTTTATCTTTATTTTATTAAAAAAGAGAAAATTCATTTAATGAATGTTTTAGTTTTTGTAAGGATATATTATTACTTATATCTTGGTTTTTTAAAATACAAAAGTTGTAGGATATAAATAAAAATTTAAAATAACCAAAGATGGATGAACTAAATTTTATATTAAAAAAATCATTTTTATACTTTTAAAAATTTGACTCCACAAATTTAACTATACTTTTACTACACAAATTTGACTACACAAATTTCAATATACTTTTACTACATTTCATTTTCTTAATCAGTTTCTCAGAAGCATTAGTTATCATTTTCTAATTATAAGTAAATTAGATATATCAATAATAATAATAGTGTTGTGGTATCAGAGATCTAAAAGCTTGATGAAGAGGAGGAGTGAATCTTGATCTATGGATCAATTATATGAAATAAAAATACATACACAAGATTGTAAGTTTTAAGTGTGAATGATCTCGTGAATGATGTTGGGGAGTCTAAAGCTATGTTTGGGAGTTGAATTTTGGAGGGGAAGAGAGAGGAAGGAAAGACGGAAGAAGTAAATCTTTGTTTGGAAGTTTTTAAAAAATAAGGAAAGGTTTTGGGGGGTTTATTTTATCCCATTTTAAAGTTCCTCCAAATTGGGGGGTTTTGGAGGATTAATTATATAAATTGACTATTTTACCCTTACAGTTATTCAAAATTCCAATTTTAGCCTTAGCCTAATTTCATTCCAAAAGATCAAAAACTTTTTTCGGAAAAATCGAGAACTTTTTTTCCGAAAAAATCGGAAACATTTTTTAAGGAAAAAATCATAAACTTTTTTTCCGGAAAAATCAGAAACTTCTTCGCGGAAAAATCGGGAACTTTTTTTCCCGGCAAAAAATCAGACACTTTTTTCGGGAAAAAATCGGAAACTTTTTTCCGGAAAAATCGAGAAATTTTTTCTGGAAAAATTCGGAAAGTTTTTTTCCGGAAAATTCGGGAACATTTTTTCCGGGCAAAAAAATCCGAAAATTTTTTCGAAAAAAAATCGGGAACTTTTTTCAGAAAAATCGAGAACTTTTTTTCCGGAAAAAATCATAAATTTTTTTTCCGGTAAAATCGGAAACTTTTTTTCGAAAAAATCGGGAAATTTTTTATCACATAAGCTTTTTATCTTCTTTCTTGTTGATTTTTCAAATCCCAAACAAGGGGAAGGATATCCCTCCTTTCTCACATCCCTTCCCTCCCTTCCCCTCCTTAACCTATCATTTCCTTTCCCTCAAAACTCCCAAACATAGCTTAAGGCTCCGTTTGAATTGATAGAATGTAATGGAATGGAGCGAAGCGGAATAGAGTGGAGTGGAATAGGATGGAGCGGAATGGAATAAATATTTCGTTCCATTGTTTAGATATTTTAAAAAGTAGAAGAACAAAATTGAAGGTAAATGGTGGTATGATATTAAATTCATTCCATCCTATTCCATTCCACTTCACTTCATTCCATTATTATTTTTCAAATCCAAACAATGAAACATTATTATATTCCATTTTGTTCCGCTCCATTCTATTATATTCCATCAATCCAAATAGAGCCTAAGGGTCTATTTGGTTCAACTTAGAGGAGGGGAGGGGAGGTGAGGGATTTTTATGAAGGTAGGGAAGGGCAGGGGAGGGAATGTTTTCTAATTAGATGCATGTTTGATTCAAAAGAGGTGAGAAGAAGGGAGGTGAAATATTTTAATTAAATATTTGTTTGATTCATGAAGGGGAGGAGGGATGTGTTATAATTAATTTACATTTTTATCCCTATAATTTTGTTATTTTGGTTGCTAATTTTATCCATATAATCTTACATCCACATGAATATACACAATTTTCCTATCTTAATAAATGATGATCCATCTAACCGAATATACTATTTATAAAATTAAATTCTACATGAATATATATATATATATATATATATATAATAATAATAATAATAATAATAATAATAATAATAATAATTTATTGATAAATATTAAGATAGTATAAAACAACAAAAAAACATGGAACTTTTCAAAAAATAAATAAAAAAATGGAAAATGTTATCACAAATATAAAAAGAATCAAACTGATCTGGAAAAATAAGTTGGCAAAGCTACTCACACGAAGGAGCAATCACGTTCACGTAAGTTATTATAAAACAAGTTTATTAAAACAAAAACAAAGAACCAAAAATAGGATAGGATCCGTAACAAATATATTGAAAAGAAAAAAAAAAACTATAGCAAGTTAGAAAGGTACATAAAAAAAATGAATTCAGATAATTTTTTTTTTTAAAGGATAATTTTGAAGTTAATTATGTCAATGTAATTAAAATTATAATAATTCATCTCTCCTCACCCCCACTCCCTCCCCTCCAAATTCTTCCAATTTGGGGGGAAGCAAAAATTGATCACTTGAGGAATTTTGCTCACCTTCCCCCCCTCCTCTCTCCTCTTAAAATTTAAACCAAACATAAAATATTTAAGGCTAAACTACACATTTGGTCCCTTATGTTTATTTTAGGTTTTAATTTGTTCACTTACGTTTAAAAAGTTTCAATTTGGTCCCTTACGTTTATTTTAGGTTTCAATTTGGTCCCTTCCGTCAGTTTTTGCACATGTGGCAGACGATTTACTTACGTGGCAGACGATTTGCACACATGGACACCTGGACACGTTGACACATGTCCAATTGAAATAGTGGAACAGTGAAATCTGACGAAGAGACCAACTAATGCAAACGTTGATAACGTAAGGGACCAAATTGAAACTTTTTAAACGTAAGAGATCAAATTAAAACCTAAAATAAACGTTAGGGACCAAATATGTAGTTTAGCCAATATTTAAAATATTCTCTCACTTCCCCTTCCCTCCCCTCCACAAACCTCGAATCAAACAGACTCTAAGGGTGCTTGGATGAAACAATAAGACAAATGATTCATGATCATAAGAGAAACACATCATATCTCCACTTAAAACTTTAAGACATTATGCGCCGCCTCTCTTATAAATCTAATAGTTTTTTTATTTATAGTTGATGTCAGACTCACATTTGAAACCCAACAAATGATAATTAGTCTCACAATATCTATGGAATAAATAAAATGTTGGATTTATATTGTTGACGTGTCTTTCAAATTATAAGGTTTTCAGAAACTTCTCATTAAATTCTAGTCCATCAGAATCTGGTTTTCTAGCTTCTGACCTTTTTCAGGTAGTACGTGTTCTTATTCGTAGTTTGTCTTCATGCTTCTGGCATAATTTAAATTAGTACTCCAAACTAGAATATGTCTTGTTGCCTCTGATTAAACACTTTAGCTTCTCTTCATAATGCATATGCTCTTTGTGTGTTCATATAGTTTATAATTAGGGATGGCAGGAAAATCCAAACCCGCGAGGCCCATCCGAACCCAAATCAAAGTCAACGAGTGAAACCCGAGTTGACTGAGTTTGGGTTTGGGTGACACCTGATACAATGGGTGCGAGTTTGGGATCACTCAAACACAAACCCGAAACCCGAACATCCACCTGAATTGATGTATGCTAGTAATATTTTGGTACTAATGGAATTTTATATAAATTGTGCTGCAGTGTTATTTTATAGTGTATTGTTTTCTTAAAACATTTTTTATACTATGTTATATATATATAGGATGACCGTTTATCTTTTTATAGATAGTAATGATCAAACAGAATTCAGGCCGATTCCAGCGGGTTCTTAATTTTGCGTGTTCAATTCTGCGGGTTTGAGTTTGGGTGGAAAACCCCGAATCTAATGGGTGTGGCTGTGGGTTTTGTTTTGCAATCCGAACAACCTTTGAGTTTGATTCGGGTGGTGATTTTGGGTGTGGGTTTGGGAGGTATAAAACCCGCACCTGATCCTATCCGTTGTCATCCCTATTTATAACCTTAGATTTTGTACACTTGAACACACATTAGTATATTCAATTTGTTTTTTTAATACTTTATTATCATGAAAACTTCAGAGGCATTGAACAAGTCTATTTTGTTTCAACAAATAAGCCTTAGAAATCCATCCAAAATTCATCGTCTTCCAGTAGCAAAGCAGAAAACGATAAAAAAAAATACATAAAAGTATGCACTTTTTTAATAGAAAAAAAAAATTGAGTTTTCAAACTATACATTGACTTTGTAAAATAGTACTGTAATATTTTATTAAGAATAAATCATTAAAGAAAACTCAAGTTTAAATGTTGTGTGAAATTATTTTTGGTTAGATTTTTCTTAATTTTGGAATTTCGATTTATTAAAGCTCTCTTTCCTTTAGAACAGGGTTAACAAAAAATATTAATGTTTAGTGAAATTATTTTTTGTAATACTTTTATAGCTGATATTGTTTTGTTTTCATATAGGATTGACTACAGTCTGACAAGTGAACCAGTCAGTCGTCGAGTAATAATTCACACTCTAGGTGTCTACAATGAGTTCGTATCCATAGGAATCGTGTCAAGTACGACTAATTTTATTTAAGTTTGATAGTTTGCATTCTCTTTGGTTTTTGAAAAAAGTTTGGGTTTTAAAAGCAGCGATATGCTTGTGCAGAAAATTAAAGATAGTTGATTCAGAAGCGTGAAGGAGGTTAGTTTGATCGATTCCCTTCCCTAATCCTGCTTGATATCTGGCGCATATCTAGAATTATCTCAGTAACTTTCAATTGTTCGGCGATTAATTATCTTTAGTTTGCTCTCTATTTGGCATTTTCTTGTATTCTTGTTTTCTTTTGCAAGTAGCTTTGTCTCTTGAGATTTTTGCTTGTTTCTTGTCTTCAAAGTCCTAGACTAACTACTAAATAAATACTAAAAATACATAATAAATTCATCTCATCAAGGACCTATCTTCATAGTCATATATTAATACGGAGATAATTTATTTTTATATATTTTCAACAAGGACATATATTTATATTAATACAGAGGACTTTTTTTATAATTTTTACGGGACATTTCTACTCATATATGAATACGAATGCCTATCTTGTAATAATTTTTACGAGGATCAATATTGCTGCTCGTATATTAATACAAGAACCTATTTTTTAGTAGTTTCAGTGGAACCTATATTTCTACTGATATAAAGTCTCTTTAGTAAAAGGTTAACTTATTATAAAAAGGGATGAATATTAAATAAGAATTTTTATATTTTTTACGATTGAATTTTTTATTTTTATATTTTTTAGTAGTTTCGGTGGAACCTATATTTTTTACTGAAATAAAATTTCTTTAGTAAATGGTTAACCTACATTTTAGAATTCTCTCTTGCAAAAGATTAATTTTTTATATAGAGGAATGAATTAAATATAACTTTTTATGAATAAATAATATACGCTACACAATCGTAATTTTTTTGAAATTACTATTTTATACACGTGACAAGTTGCCGTCATTTTTTTTTTTAAAATAACCATTATACATAGGACAAAATATTATTGATAACACTTTTAATAATCTAATATACACGGGAAAAAAGTTATTGCTTTTTTTATTTATTTTTTAGAATTTGCAAAAAAAAAAAAAAAATTGCACGATGTATAGTAGAAACCCAAATTTACTACTCCCTCAAATTTAAAATGATATAAAAAAAGTTTTCAAGCATATTATCATAAATAATTTTACTTCACCCTTAGGTAGATATAATGAGGGTCAGTCCTATAATTTATAGTAGTATCCAATTTTTAACTCATGGCAATCAACTTTATTGTATTTTAAAAATTATAATGAAATTTAATGAATAGTTTTCTTTACTCATATTTTGTAGGATACTTATATAAAAAATTCACTGGTGGAAAAAAGTCTTTTTAGGTCGATTCCTAGCCACTTCTTAGATCGGTTCCGTGCGTGTCTTAAATTTTCTTGACATAACAAGTTTTGACTTGTTAGGACGAGTTGAACCTGACTTAACAAACTAC